>CM054122.1:76883814-78083814 GCA_028751855.1 Ambrosia trifida
TTCTAAGTGTGGGGATGGGAGACTTCGTCTTTATTTTGCTTAGTTGTAGGTTGAGTATAAAAGTTGAAAAAAAAAAAAGAAGAAAAAAAAATGTCCCTGATTTTTTGTGCATTTTATATGGAAAATGATAGTAAAATTGGGATTTTTGGTTTTCAAAATATTATATATATGAGAATATAAATAGATTGAAAGCGCATTTGCTTAAGATGTGTCGGTAGGCCCAACTAGCTTTGAAGGTCCTAGGATTGTTCTTAATATACCTTAATAAATCATGAAATCTTGTGGGTTCTCATCTTAGGAGAAACGGTAGAACTGAAACCGCTAATAGTAATTAGAGGTACCACTGCAGGTTGAAAGCCCATATGTATTATTAATTAAATGGCACACTTGATCCTTTTTATGAGAATAAATCCGGTGAAAAGTGGCGCCCAAAAAAAAAAAAAAAATCCACATGTCCATCAATTGAGCTAGACCAGAAAACAAAGAAAAAAAAACTAAAGCCTCTGATCGAAACTCCCTCGAGGTCAAGTTGAAAAAAAAATATACCGAAGCTCATGCTGTCGCTCTTGGGGATGGTGACTCTGATTGAGACAACCTCTGGGTTATGTATGAAAAAAAAACAAATGTGTCTAAGCTCATAAACTTCATCCATCATCCATTATAAATTTAATTTCTAATACATTAGGGAGTTTAGTTTGCAGTGGTTGGTAAATCTATATGGTTTAACCTTTGCTTCGAAAGCTTGAGGTGGGATTAGGTGAAGCTGGATATCTTGAGTGTGAGACCCATAGATTGATTGTAATAATATGAACTTAATTGCTTTACATGATTGGGGCCTAATTAGCTAGTGGTTGGGTTTAGGTGGACAACAATACCGGCAGTTTTGGTTGATGCGTAATTAGATCTTAATTAATGAACCTAAAAGTTTTTAAAACCAAGAATTCTAATTATGATTCCATTGCAGTCTTTTTCAGGGACGAAAAATGTTTAAGTGTGGGGATGTTTGATGTGTTACAAAACACATCTAATTTCCTATGTATTTTGTATATTATTTGATCAAGTTTGTATTCGTTTCGTGCCAGTTTTATTATTTATTTATTTATTTTATTATTTTATAGGTGTTTGGAGAAAGTGAGCTCAAAACGAATGAATTTTAATCAAGACACCAACACTTGAGAGCCGGTGTTCATAGACGTTGGAGCATAAATGAAGAACTTTGGTCAAGCCAAGAACACCCGAGTCTAGAGCACGGAGTATAATACTATCTATTATAATAATAATAATAATAATAATCAATTTGAAGTCCATGTGGACTTTGTACGTGGACTTAAGCCCAACTAAGAAAGAGATTTAGATTATTATTTGAGGGCACATCATCATCACATCGAAAAAAAAAATTCAGCAGCCGCCAAAGGATATCTACATCCACAAGAGGGCAGCGACCAAGGAAAAATAAAAACAATCGGACAGCAGCTATAGTAAAAGAATAGAGGGGAACTGAAGGCCAGGAAGGCACGGGTCAAGATTGAAGGCACGGGTTCGACTATAATAATTTTTGGCTTTATATTTATTTACTTCGTGTTTATAAATATTATTACCATGACTATATATTATTTGGAACCTATATTTTTATCCTTTTCCATGTTGATGAGTAGCTAAACATTTAGGCTACCTAGGTCGTGTTGATGAATACTTAGCGTTTTTATGACTTTCGGATTCGTTTAATTATATAATTGGCTTATGTTTTGGTAAAGATTTAATTGTGTTTGGTTATGATGCGTTTGCGTATTTAAGTCTACTTTATGATCTTTGATAGTTCCACATGTGTCTTGTTGAATGTCTTTCAGTTATAGATGCATGTTAGGTTGCCTGCTTTGTGCTTGTAACCAGTTTATGGTTTTTGACGTCTAATTCCATAGGAACTTGGTTTGAGAGTTTAGAAGACTTAGGTATTCTGCCATTCCTTGAGACCGGGAGGTGATAGGGTGTCGGGTTGTCTAGATCTTTAGGTATCGGGTAGAGGTGAGACCGGGAGGTGATCCTTGCCTAGTGTGTCTTTAGATTCTTGTAATTCCGAATTATTTCCAAACCAATTAGATTACTCCTTCACATTTTTGGATGTGTTGTGACTAGCGAGACCGGGAGGTGAGCGAGTCTTTCGAGTACCTTAGCATTCCCTAGTGAGGTGAGACCGGGAGGTGATCCGAACTAGTAACCAGTGATTTACACGTCCCTTAGGATTTTCTAAGACGTGTTAGGGAGACCGGGAGGTGATCTAGCGTACTTTAGGGGTTTCCTGGGTCGGGCGTATCTTTAGAAAACCTGGTAGCCAATCCATTATTCGATTCCGAGAGTTGTGAGTTTGCGGGTAGGATTCTAGACCTAGGTAGTTGCCTTCCATATTATCAGAGTTCGATCCACTGTCCTTAGTTTCCTATTTTCGTCTTTGTGTTATTATTTTAATTGCATTTAGTTTAAAATTAATTCTCAAAAATCCAAATTAGTAGGCTAGGAGTCGACAGAGGTTTAGTACTGAGAGTCGCTAGATTTGTGTCCACGGTTCGATATTCCGGACTTACTTGCTCTGCTACACTGCGACCGGTACACTTGCCGTTAGTGTGTGGTTTTGTAGGTTTTTCCATTTTTAAAACTTGACCGATTTAATTACTACACATTTCACACATCACGCCCAGTAAGTGGACGCTGATGGGCGGTGTACACGTGGTGCTCGCCTATTGGTAGATCAAAGGCGGTGGACAGTTTATGCTTTCCAGGACTTCGAGGTGGGTAGAGAAAGTTTGCTTTGTTAGAAAGATATCTTGGCTGGGAGGCTGCCACGTCGTCGTCCTTTCTGCTCGTCAGACTGAGAACAGTCTTTGATTGGAGGGGAACTCTGACGGGCCGCCTGTCATATCAGAGATATTTTGTTTGGGGCAGGGTTGAGTTCCAAAGCTGCCCAAAAAGGTATCTTCCACTTGTGGTGGAGCTTTCCAAGGAAGCTTTGATGTACATTTGGCCCGCCGACGTGAAAGGGGCGGGCGTTCTTGCGCCTGGCGTCAGACGTACCACTGACGTAAAACGGGCGGGTGGACGCCAGGTGTTCCGTCGATGTAGAACGATATCAATGGTCGCGTCGGACGGCAGATGTATCGCTGACGTAGAACGGGCTTGTGGACGCCAGACGTTCCGCTGACATAAAACGGGTGGATGGGCGCGAGACGATCCGCTGACGTAGAACGGGCGGATGGGCGTCTGGCGGGGCTTGTTCTAAGTGGGAGATGGTATGGTATTTGTAAAGCTTTAATACCATATCCCTTCAGCATTAATTACAATTATATTTATAGTTTTACACATACCACTATATTGGGTTTGACTCAATATGCATATATACAATTATATTTATAGTTACTGTCTCTGTCAACCCAATGATAACTTAACACTAAGTTTAATTATAAAACCTTAAATCGTGGAAATACATGCTTGACTTCCTGTTCTCATTAGTTATCCGCCATCAATCATCCCCCGCCATCAACCTAAGCCACAATGCGACAATTGTTGTCTGTAGTATGCTCATCGTCTCACCGGCCTCAACCTAAGCCTCATTCTCGGACAACTGGACCTCAGACTTAGTGTCATCCTCGGACGGTCAAACCCCAGTCATCACTAGGCAGTGAGAACATTAAAGGAAACATCCCAAATTTATGGTTGTCCTAAAAAATCGCCGCTCATCGCTCGCTCGATGCTTGCTCTTGAAAAATACTAGCTCTGTTTCCGGCTCGGATTTAAACGAGCCGATCGGCTCAGTTCAATTTGTAAATGAGCCAAACACGAACAAAGATCGGTTCGGCTCGTGAACAACTATGCATGCACCTATAGTTTATGTGTGCGCATGTACCATTAGACAAAGGAATACCGATATTATTTTTCCTTAAATTAAACCTTAAACATATTAATTGATATACATTCTAATCGATTTATAATATAAGAATTTTAACATATCAAACATTTTAAAAAGTTTGTAGGGTCTATATAATATGTAAGAATTTAGAGACCTAATTCTCCCAAATCCATATGACATACGATATAACATAAAATATATTATATTTGTTTCGAAAAGCTAATTGCGTTGCTATAAAAGGTAAGATGGTTGTTACCACATTTGTCACTTCATTTACAAAATTTCTCAAGATATGGGAAAGGTTGCGTCTAATTTTACTTCTTCAACAAGGGATAGAAAGCATATAGATTGTTCAAAAACATCACCTAAAAAGATCAAATTATTCGGGTTTGAGATTGATCCTCACAAAAATGGATCAACGCTCAAAGGGTTAGGCGAACATGAACAAAGCGTTACAACCAAGAAGTTGGAGTGCGCATATTGTTTCAAAAGGTTTCTAAATGCGCAAGCGTTAGGTGGCCATCAAAACGCGCATAAAAGAGAACGAATGAAGAAGCAAAGGTCACTATTAGAAGCTAGAAAAGCCATCATCGATCGTTACCTCCTTACCTACGACCAGGGTATTAATAATGATGTTTTTAACATAAGTTTTCATGGTTATTGTACTGGTGAATTTAGTGAACCGGCTGACATTACTTTTGATTTGTACGATGAAGATCTAGTATCTTTTAAGGATACATACAATTCTTTTTACAATCAAACCACAAGCGCAAGAAGGATGTTTTGTTCATCATCAGGTAATTCAAAGCAAACTTACAAAGATTTGGATCTTCAATTGGCTCTAAGTTGATACTCCACCATGTAACCATACATATATGCACGTAGGTTACAAATTATTTTTGAGAATCTCCCGTTAATCTTTTCCTTATCTTGATGTAAAAAAATAAGTTTCGATAACGAAGAAGGTTAAGCTCGTACCTGTATTTATGTTGCTTATAATCACAATGGTTCTGTGAGCAAAGGATCAAACATTAAGCAAGCGTTTAAATGTATATGCTTTAATTATAATATACTTAAGTATTATTGTTTTGGCTGGTTAAGACATTTTTATATTGCTTTAAGTTATTTTAATTGTTTGGTCGCAAACTAACTATTGTAGCTATTAAAATAAAATATTGTTTTTATATGATACATTTGGGTGATTTAGACTAATAGTTATTGCTTAGCTAATTATCTTTGAAGAGTGATTTCTAGTTTTCACTTTTTTATGGTTTGTGAATAAAACCTTTAAGACAAACATTAAGAGGAGTGAGTAGCTTCAAATTAAATCCACTTACGATCTTGTAAGTGTGTTATTTGGTTCCGGCTAGTAAGTTGCTAGTTGGTTCTCTTTTTAATCAAATCAAATCATGTTGTTCAGGAAAAGAAATGTTATTTTTTAGATGGAATTGAAATCAGGCTATATTTTCATGGGATGCTTAATCAAGGGTTGTTTGGTATTTAATTTTCTAAATGACCATTAAGAATAGGGATGTCAATCGTGTCAGGTTGACGGATTGGTGGGACTTGATGAGTTGAAATGTGCAACCCTAACCAGACCTATATTGTTATTCATGTCAAAGATTTCAACCCTAACCCGACCCATATAAATCCGGGTCAACTCGAACACAACCCGTTTAACCCATATTTTTAAATGATTCATACATATTCACGAGTTATAAGCGGGTTGTTGGGTTGTAAACGAGTTATCAGTAACATATTTAGTGGTGAGTATATAAGTGTGACAAGTAAATAATATAGTGGTGCAAAAAATAACACAATTATAACTTACCATGTAAATAGAAATGGAAAAAACAGAAACAAAAATATAATAGTTTTTTTTTTCTAGATACTTAAACGGGTTAACGCATTTTTTTATATATGTCAACTCGAACCTGACCCATTTTTAATGCAGGTCAACCCGAACCCGACCCGTTTTTTTTAAAACGGGCCGTGTTAGTTAACCCAAACCTGCTTTTTTGTGTCGGGTTTCGGGTCGGGTCAATAATTGTCGCCTCTAATTAATAGGCTCTCTCTTAATAGGGATGGCAACGGGTCGGGTATGGGTCGGGTTTGACTAATACCATACCCATACCCGGTTATAAAATCACATACCATAGCCGTCCCATTACCCGTCGGGTTTTTGTCGGGTATTACCCGTTGGTATTTGCATGTATATATATATATATATATATATATATATATATATATATATATTCTTTTATAGTCTTATGTTTTAAGAAATCTATAGTATATGAAATTGTAATAAGTAACATATATATTATCATCACCATAATAATCTTTAAAACATTTAATATGTAAATATATATTATAGTATGAATTTTGAAAACTATTTATATATTTCATAGCATATTGTAACATCACACAAATTTTCTTTATATATATATATATATATATATATATATATATATATATATAGAACTCCCTCGTTTATTCATCCGATTCATGTTTACAATATCTTTACCATCCATTTTGTTAATTTTTTTGTTTAAATAATGACGTATAATCAATATTAAATTGGATTGTATTAAACTCTGATTTAAAAACGTTAAAAAAAATGTTTGCCTGTGCCAGGATTCGAACCCGAGTCCCTGGCGGGCTAAACCTTAACCACACCACACAAACCACTACACCATTTGGTGTTTTGTGATGTTAATTAAAACCAATTAAACTTAAACCCTTTCAAGGTCCCTTAGTCAAACCTGAAAAGTCAAACGTAGTCTCCTAGTCAAGTCAAGTCAAAGTGTTAGTAAATATGGTCTCCTAGTCAAGTCAAAGTGTTAGTAAATATAGTCTTCTAGTCAAGTCAAAGTTGTTCCTAAATTCTAGCCTAGTCAAAGTAGCCCCTAATTACAACTCCAAGTTTTACACTATAAATACACTAGCCTACCATTCAACTCTTTGTACCATTCAAAAATTAAAAAAAAAAAACATTATTATCTCATCTCCCACATACTAAAGTTTTCATCCATCATTATCTCCTCTAGCTAGTTTCGAGTTTTCCAAGGCATTATTACTAAGTGTTTGCACGCTCAATAAAACGCACGAACTCATTATGCACCTAAGGTGAGTTTACATAGCCCCCTTTTTTTTTTCTGTTTTACATTTTGGGGTGAAACGTGTTTAAACATTTTATACACTATCATTTACTCATTCTTACATTATTGAAATTTGTGATTCAATTACACTATCATTTACTCATTCTATCATTTGACTGTAACAAAAAGACACAGTACAATCATTAACATTGATCAAGCCGCCTGTTTAGATTATAGCGCTATAGGTCTGGCAAACCCATCCCCCCGCATAAATTCAGGGATGATCGATAACAGTTACACTTTTACTAACTTGCGAGTTAGGTCTCAGTCGACACAAGGTTTGATTGTACAAAAGACGCATTGTTACATGTCGGACTCATACTCTATCATTATACAACTGTGATTGTTGTACAAACTACTGTTATCTATTATATTCGAAAACCTATGTATACTCACCAACTTTTGTTGACCCAAAATATTTTCAAACTTAACATGTTTCAGGTTATAGCTTGCTCGAAGATTAGAGTTAATGCTTGAAGATGCGTAGCTAGTATTTTTTTTATCTTGATGTACAAATTCTTAGAACAATTGTATGTAATTTATTTAAATCATATATTGAAACTTATTATTTACCATGAGCTACTGAACAATCATCAATACGTGACATCCCGATGTTTCCGCCATCGGTTGGGGTGTTACAGATTGGTATCAGAGCCATGGTTATAGGGAATTAGGTTATTAGAAAAAAAAAATAATCTAGTCTATAACCATAGGATTATAATCAGTACTTGCTCCTTTTACTTGCAACCTTACTTGTTTCTATTCTCTATCCTACTTCTTATCCTTACTTTAGTCCCTACAAGAAGATTGTTCTTCATCACAAGATCTACTCTTAGACTAATAGGACAAATCCTCAGGTTTAGCCTGACCACCTTGAAGATCTCGTCGAAGTTCTAGATTTTAATAACGAACACGTGCAATCTGGAAGGGTGAACGCCTGTATTCTGAGTTTTCTGTCTAGGACTGGCATTGCGCATAAATCCCAATCAGACGAGGGACCCGGATGCCTACCTGGGAATTCTCGGGATGAGTGTTCACTTATAGGCTAAAGCATGTCTTCACTATGTTATTAGAATCTAGAAGTTTTGATAAGTCAACGTTTTCGTTTATTCGTTTTAATTAATGAATAAATGATTACACTCACTTTCCTTAAACTAAGCTCTAAAATCTCAAAATTTTACAGCTTAAATCAATCTCATTTCATAACCATCTATCTCTTAATGGTTTATAGCCTCTTAATTTTTATAAAGTAACCTTAAGTTTGAATGGTTAAGAGACTATGTGGCTGTTTGGTTGATTAAGTTTTGAATCATTAAGATGTCTGAATGGTTAAGAGGTCTGAATGGTTAAGTGCTGAATCACTAAGTTAGACCTCTTAATGGTTAATTTTCTTGTCTCACATTGGTAGGAGAGTTTCATTAAGGTTCAACCTAGTTCAGTGCTTAATGGTTCAGCAACATCGCAAATCTTAATGGCTCAGCCTTAATCATTCCATTCAGAAGCTGAAACAAACGCGCTGAATGCTGAATTATTCAGCGCTAAATGGTTTAGAGCCCCATTAAGAGGCTTATCAAACAGCCCCTACATCTTAATAGTTATCTTTTAACCATTAAAATGTTATAATCCATTAAGAGATAGCCTCTAAAGAGTGCCTAATTGTTGTTCATATAATAAAAAAAATGAATATATATGATGGCATCCAAGAAATGGCTTTGCCAATACTACTAGTATAAAGGTCACAATTTGCTCATAGTTTGCTATAAAATAATTATATAAAGGTCATAATTTGCTCATAGTTTTCTATAAACTAATTATATAATGTGTCTTGTATACATATAAATGTCGAAATTTGTATTTTACTCTCTAGAGAGAGTGTGTGTTAGGGTCATGTGAGAACTATTAGGCTAACTGGGGACTGTATAATAATTCTGAATCACTCATTTTTTAAAGCATTTTTTTCTACATTGCACATTTTTCTTTTTTTGCATCTATACATATTTGTATGTACGTGTCTAAAACTAAAAATTAAGTATTATACATACATATTTTGGTAATGTATATATATGTGCAAATGTGTAGAAATGATTGCGTACACACACATATATATAAAAGAAAGTTATGGTTAAGAACATGTTTTTTAATGTATGTACATATTTAAATCTAAAAAATAAGTATCATAAATATATATTTGATAATATACACATGCATAATAAAAATAAAAATAAAACTCTTATAAATGTGCAATCAAGCCAAAATTTTTTTGACTAAAAATGATTGATCTAGAATGGTTTTCATAATTCTCAATTAGCCAACAAATGCTTTAGTGTTGTAGCTAGTCCATAATTGAAAATAATGATTCATTTAGTCACCAAACGCTTACACCAAAAACGAAATATTTAAACAATAGACTAGCTTGAAGAATAAATCCAGCAAACGGAATTCTAGTTTAAAGCTATGTGCCGAAGAGTAAAACCAACAAATGAAACCCCCTGGCTTGGGACGTTTCAACGGTCTTACAACCGGGTATGGAACTTTGATTACCGATGTCCGTGCCATTGTCATCTCTTAGTTATTCTTTTTACGACAACTTTTTATGTTTTGCTGTAAATTTTGTGAGTTAACGTGCTACAACTCATGTGTGTGGTACAAAGTTGTTACGTTTTTTTGGTGGTTTAACGATTCCGTCTCAGTGTGCGGGTCCTAAGTCGACTTAGTTCTTATTTTCATGTTTTACATTTTCGACTGACTTTTGCAAGTTAACATTTCGCAACGTGCATACGTTGGTGCTCAACGTTTATAAGTCTACTTTTTGTTCGGTTTAACGGTCTCCCTAATCAACGCGGGTCCTAAATAGTAAATACTACTTGTTTACGGTTTTGACAACGTCTAAATGTTAAACATCAAAATAGTTAGAGCAGAGGCCAGGCCCAGCCCAACCCCTAGTTAGATCGGAGGCTTGTCCCAATTGCTAAGTGTTTTGTGCCTTATGTCCAAGGCTTGATACGAAACCACATCGAGTCGGGGGTCTCACTGGAAGAAGCCTCTCTATTTTTAGGGGTAGAGGTAAGACTGTCTACATCTTATCCTCCTCAGACCCTACCTTAGCTTTGCTATAGGTGGGATTAACTGAGTATGATGATGATGATGATGAGATGTTAAGGAAATAAAGAGTATGGATTAAGTTAGTTGGTTCTGTAAATACTAAGGGGTTGTTTGGTTGATTAAGTGCTGAATCATTAAGAACTCTGAATGGTTAAGAAGATCTGAATAGTTAAGTGTTGAATCATTAAGTGTTGTTTTGTTGGACTTCCAAATGGTTAGTCTTCTTGTTCCACGTTGTTAAGGGAAGTAAAAATGGTTTCATTCAGTGCTTAATGGTTCAGCAACATCTCAAGTCTTAATGGTTCAGCCTTAACCATTCCATTCAGATGCTGAAACAAATGCGCTGAATGTTGAATCATTCAGAGGCTCACTAAGAGCCTTACCAAACAGTCCCTAATCATTCAGAGGCTCACTAATAAACATAGTAATACTCTTTTCTTTTGTTACCTTTTCAAGCTTCTCTCTAGGTTAGAGTTCTTAAATTTTAGTTTGGATTTGATACAACTCAGAGTTTTTTGCTTGTGAACCGTATGCATTATGATTTATGAATGATTCGAAGGTCAACAGTGGATGCAAAAGAGTACGGACTTACGAATGATTTCAAGATCGAAATTGTAACCGTTTGTTGTACATACAGATGATGTATTGAATAATTTTCCTTCATCTTGTTTGATTAATGACTTAAAGGCCCAAGACCTCAGCCGGTCGAAAACTCGGTCTTCTCTCGTATCTATGTCCATTATTGGGTAAAGGTATGCTGTTGTGGGCTTATGGATCGGGTTGGACAAAAACGGTCCAGACCGGTTGAACTGGTGGCCCAAAGTTGGATCAAGCACAACGTCCGGTCTTGAACTTTGCTACTATTTTTGACAAGCAATTTAACTAAAATCAACACTATGAAACAATGATTCAGTCCATATAAATTTTATCAAAATATCATTCATTATTTAGGTAACAAATTGCACCATTCTTTAGAAACATATTTAAGCACTAACGTACACATATTAATTAAGTCCATTAGCAACATACAAAATGTAAAGAGAGGTTATTTAACATTTAAACCCTTATTTTGAGCATGAGATACGAGAGAACCAAGGCAACGAAACCTCCAACCACCGCCGACGAAGAAACCATGGTGGCCCCGGACGGTGCAGGAGCAGGAGGCATGTACATACCTGGCATGTTGGGGTCCATGGCGGTAGCAGCCGCCACCATTGTAGCGAAGCAAATGACAAACAATGTAGCAGGAAATTTAGAAGTCATTGTTAAGTAATGGTGGTGTGTTTGTTGAAGAGTTTGTGGGTTGTGATTGATGGAAAATTATATGGTTTAATATATATAGATGTTATTGTTGATAGGTTTATCATATATGAACTGGCAATGGGTTTGTAGTGATCGATGATGAGTTGATGACGGCAGGCCATCGTGAAAACCCAAGCTAAGTGAAGTGGCATCGAAACACAAACTATAGACAAGGTCAAACGTAGTTATAATTTCACCGGAGAACACTAATAATTTTGATTTGGTTCACCTAAAAACCATTTACTTTTTTGTTTGTATGTTATTGTATTTATTAACAGTTTGTTATGATATCTTTCTTATTCATTATCTCTTCACAATACATAGAATATATAGGCTACAATCTGGAAACAACCCATCCTCTAAATATGGGATATATACTATCTCTCTAACTAACTATGTAACAGACGAGGAGATAATATTGTTGACTAATACTCCCCCTCAGTTTGAGCGGGAGTTGCGACAGACGGTCAAACTGGTTCGAAAATTTTCGAATAGCTGTCGCGAGAGACCCTTGGTGAAAACATCGGCAAACTGATACGCGGATGGGACATGGAGAACTCGGACATGGCCTAATTGAACCTTCTCACGTACAAAATGAATATCAAGCTCCACATGTTTGGTCCTTTGATGTTGTACCGGATTTTCTGACAAGTATACAGCTGAAATATTATCACAATAGACGATGGTGGCCTGTCGAATCGGTGTGTGTAACTCAAGAAGTAAATTGCGGAGCCAAGTAGTTTCAGCAACGGCATTGGCGACCCCGCGATATTCAGCCTCTGCACTGGACCGGGAGATGGTAGGTTGGCGCTTGGAAGACCAAGAGAGAAGGTTAGATCCCATGTAAACACAGTACCCTGATGTCGAACGACGCGAATCGGGGCAGCCGGCCCAGTCAGCGTCCGAGTATGCAGTCAAAGATGGGCTGGTGCAGGGTGTTAATTTCAAGCCAAAATCTAAAGTGCCCTGAATATATCGTAAGATACGCTTGAGAAATGCAAAATGAGGTTCCCGAGGCGCATGCATAAACAAACAGACCTGCTGCACTGCATAAGTAATGTCGGGTCTGGTGAAGGTTAAGTACTGGAGGGCGCCTGCGAGGCTGCGATACAAGGTACCATCCGGAAGTGGGTCGCCGATCATAGCACTTAGTTTGGAGTTTGTGTCGACAGGAGTAGAACAAGGCTTGCAGTTTGTCATGTTGGCACGGTGTAGAATGTCTTTTGCATATTGTGACTGAGACATAAATAAGCCATGGGAGTCTCTTTGAACGGTGATACCCAAGAAGTGATGAAGGGCTCCCAAATCTGTCATGGCGAACTCTCGTGAGAGTAAACTGATAATGCTATTGAGCAATGCTGTAGAAGAAGCTGTTAGTATAATATCATCAACATAAAGTAGTAAATAAGCAAAGTCATCGCCACGTCTATAAATAAATAAAGATGGGTCACAAATGCTGCTTCGGAAACCGCGAGCCTTAACAAATGTAGAAAATCGACTAAACCAAGCCCGTGGTGCCTGTTTAAGCCCATAGAGGGACTTGCGAAGGCGGCAAACATAATTGGGTTTGGACGTGTCAACATATCCCGGCGGTTGGTGCATATAAACCGTCTCTTGTAAATCCCCATGCAAGAAAGCATTTTTAACATCAAGTTGATTTATTGCCCAACCCTTAGACACGGCAAGTGATAGTACGGTGCGAATGGTAGCCGGTTTGACAACCGGGCTAAAAGTGTCAGTGCAATCAATTCCAACTGTTTGGGACTTGCCATTAACCACAAGGCGTGCCTTGTACCTGTCTAAAGAACCATCGGCTTTAAACTTATGCCGGTAAAGCCACATACACCGTATAACCGGGTGAGACTGTGGTCGAGGAACCAACTCCCAAGTACCATTATCTATTAATGCCTTATACTCGCAGTTCATGGCATGTTGCCAATTTGGGTCGGCCAAGGCCCGAAGGTGGGACGTGGGTACGGGTGAAACTGTGGGAAGGGAAGTGGTGGTGAGGTTGTATTTAGGATTGGGTTTGGTTATGCCCTCCTTTCCACGTGTAGTCATAGGGTGGAGGTTGGTTGATTGGTGTGTAGATAAAGGGGAATGGACGTGTAAAGGAGTTGTGTTGATTTGTGGTGTGGCGGATGCGGGGCCAGGTAGATTCAGTGGGGTGGGATGAGAAGGATGAGAGGGGCCGGTTGGTAATGGGGTAGATAATTGGGCCGTAGATTGTAATGGTGTGGGGAATGGGATTTGGGCCGAGGTAGCATTTGGGCCGTAAGGTTGAGGGTGGATCGTAGCATGGGATGATGTTGGAAATTGGAAGGGTAGGTTGGGTGGGGTTTCATCATCTAGGAAGGTATAGGTAGATGTGTGGTTTAATGTGGTGAATGGAAAGGAGGACTCGTCAAAATCTACGTGTCGAGAGATGTGAACCTTACCGGTTGAAGGATCAAGACAGCGGTACCCACGAAAGTTAGGTGGGTAGCCTAGAAAAATACACCGATGAGATCGTGGAAGAAGTTTGTTTGGTTAGGTAGCGGACTCATTTGGGAAACAGGCACAACCGAAGACCCGTAGGTGATCGTATGTGGGATGGCAAAGGTATAAAGCAAAAGTGGGTGTATTGAAATTTAAACGTTTAGTTGGAAGGATGTTGTGTAAATAGGCGGCGGTATGAAGGGCTTCCACCCAATAAGATGGTGGGATGTGAGCATGGGTTAGGAGGGAGCGAATTATGTCATTGAGTCGTCTAATCATTCGTTCAGACCGACCGTTTTGAGGTGAGGTTTGTGGGCAGGAGAAACGAAAGGTAAGACCATGTTGAGAAGCAAAGGTGTGAAAAGCTTTGTTATCAAATTCTCCCCCTAAATCACATTGAAAAGCTTTAATATTTTTCTGAAATTGAGTTTGAATTAGTTTGTGAAATTTAATGAAGGTGGGAAAAGTTTCTGACTTAAATTTTAATGGGTACACCCACACAAAATTAGAATAATTATCGACAAGAACCATGTAATATTTGTAAGAGGCGTTACTAAGGACGGGAGAAGTCCACAAGTCACAATGGATAATATCAAAGGGTGCATAAGTAAAAGAAATAGAATCACCAAACGGAAGCCTTTTACTGTTTGACAAATGACAGGAATCACAAAAACCAAACGAGTCTTTATTACACGAAATATTAAAATGACTAGAAAGAAAATGCAAAACTTGAGAACCAGGGTGGCCTAAACGATCATGCCACTTATTTGAGGACGCGGTCAAAAGGACTTCAGTTGGCGGAGTAAACGGGTAAAGATCTCCAGTGCTGTCATGGCGTGAAAGGCGCTGTCCAGTCTTGAGATCCTTCAAAGTAAAACCGTTAGGATCAAATTCAATCAACACAAGATTATCACGAGTAAATTTTCTAACAGAAATAAGGTTTTTAACGACATTAGGAGCGTAAAGTATGTTATTTAAGGTGTAGGTTTGGTTGTTGGTTGAATGAGAGCCGTGGCCCGTACCCAAAATTCGCAACGATTCACCATTACCGACAAGTATATTAGTATTAACAGAATTAGATAAATGAGAGGTGATCTGACCTTGGTCTGCAGTGATGTGAGAGGATGCGCCGGTGTCCATGTTCCAAGTATGATCTGGTTGGTTCAAAGTAAGAGTGGCCAAGGCTGCTCCAAGTTCCGTCGGCTGCAAGGGATCCACAGGGGTGTTCGGGTAATTTGGTGGTGGTCCGTATGGGTGTGGGTTCGGAGGTGGGGCAGTGAGGCCATAACCGGGTGTGTTGGGGTAAGGGTTGTGGGCTGAGTTAGTGTTGGACTGATTATTGGGAGGTTGGGCTGTGTGGTTAGTGGGCCGAGTCCAGGAGGAGACCCAAGGTGATTGGGCTGGGAATGGACATGGAGGTGGGGTGGGCCAGCTGTAAGTGTTCTGTGGTGGATTTTGGCCGTATGGTGAGGGATAGGAGTTGTAGTTATTGTAGTTTGGGTATCTGCCACGACCACCGTAGGTGGTGCCACGACCTCCGCGGTAACCGCCTCGGCCACGGCCCCGACCACGGGATGGTTGGCGCGGGTTGTATGGGTCAAGTTGTTGGGAAGGGTTGTAGGAGGGCGGTGGGGACGGGTTAGGATGTGGATTGTGGGGTTGGTTAAGGGGTTGAGAGGTGGTGTTGTTGGACGGTACACGTGGTGCGGTTAAGGCCGTGTGTTGTCTAGCAGCCTGGCGACGTTGCTCGCGTTCCACCATATCACGAGCATCGTCCCAAGAGGTGTTGGATTGGGTAATGAAAGCGGCGGTAGTGTCATACTCTTGAGGAAGACCTTGGACCATTTGTAAAACTAACCTTGATTCGGGAATCGGCTGATCAACGTCCTTGAGTTGTTCGGCAATGTCCTTGAGCTTCTGGAAGTAATCATTCAAGGAGGAGCAGGAAGCAAGAGTGGTTGTAGAGAAGGCGTAAAGTAAGGACGACGCCCGAGCATTCTTGTTGTTATGAAATATGGTTTGAAGCTTGTCCCAAGCCTGTTGTGCCGTGACCGTATCATCGAGCACACGAGCCCAGTAGCCATCAGAAAGAGTGCCATATATCCACTGAAGCACCACAGAATCTATCTTCATCCAGGTGTCGTACCCGTCATCGGTGGCATCCGGAGGTCCGGAGCCATCGATATGATCAAGAACATCGTATCCTTTGGCGTGAAGTTTGAACAACTTCACCCATGACGAGTACGTAACCTTTTCGCCATCGAGGATTCGGATTTTGTTTTGAATATTTGTGACGGAATAAACGGGGTGAAGGTGCTTTGTCTCGGTCGAAACCGGTGTGGCAGCAGGGTGTTCTTTGTCAGACATGGTGGTCGAAACCGGTATGCAAGGAGGTAGGCGACGAAAAGAATTAAGTGATAGGCTCTGATACCATAACAGTTTGTTATGATATCTTTCTTATTCATTATCTCTTCACAATACATAAAATATATAGGCTACAATCTGGAAACAACCCATCCTCTAAATATGGGATATATACTATCTCTCTAACTAACTATGTAACAGACGAGGAGATAATATTGTTGACTAATATTTATATGAAAAGAAGTTATAACGTGTATTTTACATATATGTTTGTACTTTTACATGTTATATCTTTTACTTTATCTTGTACAACATTATCATTCATTCATTTATTCATCAATCTCACTTATAGCAGCAAAGTTAAGCTAGGGTCTGAGCAGGGTAAGATGTAGACAGCCTTACCTCTACCTTTAAGAATAGAGAGGCTGCTTCCAGTGAGACCCCCGGCTCAATGAGCTTTGGTATCAAGCCTTGGACATATGGCAAAGAATATTTAGCAATCGGGGCAAACCCGATCGGTGCATGTACCCATTTGTCTTTGGCTATCCACGCCACCACATGACGATATGATAAACCGTTCGTTTTTAACGTTATTTTCACGAAATTAGTAAAATAACGTTAAAACTAATGCAATTTTACTTTTGCCCACAGGGGCCACACATATATACATTATATGCGCACACCGTAAGTGGGTGTGATCTTTTCAGGAAATAATGGCATGTTTTACCTTCTTGTAGTTTAAAAAAATTCTCTACTGTTGAAGACGTCATTCAGGTCATCCCGGATATATTTTAACCAGTCCTGGCCCGACTTTGCTGACCCGTATGTTCCATTCCAATTCCGATTGTATTAACAACTACCCATTTCAAATTATATATCCGTTGCGTGCTCTGATACCAAATGATAGGAATCGGAACTAAGCATTAGTTTCATAATTTTCTTTTAAAAATAAATTTTTGAGTGGTTAATGATATGGAGTTTTATTCTATTTCCCGGGTATTATTGAAATGAGAAAATGGACCCCCCCTTTAAACGACCAACTAAGCAAATGTCGAGTACTCCGTACGCGGCTCTCAATTGCTAAAGGAGTCCTAACTAGCCATTACCCTAGACGGTCGGAGTCCCTAGCCCACGAGCCACTAGTTTCGGGGGAAACCCGACCATCCACCCTCTTAAAAGCACGACAATGGAATAATTGGTAAAACTCGACGCTCTCAAGAATCGAAATTTTGACCTTTTCAGCCACAGGTCTTCTATAATTGAGTCTCGCACCACTTCATCATAAGGTGGTGGTTGTGTGGCGTTTATGTGATGCTAGGTTCAATCCCAAACAAGTTGCATATTATTTGTAAGGGTTCCGGGTTTTATACACCCCGTGACGTCACATTTTGGGGGGGTGTGACATCACATTCTAGGGTATGTGGCAGCCTCCTATTGGTATATGATGTGAGCCGGGATGTATGAATCCTAAAAATGGGGTGCATGATACTTCAATTCCTATTTGTAAATATGAGTTTGGATAGAGTAACTTTTAACCATTCTAAAAAAAAAAAAAAATAAATAAAAAAAATAAATAATTGATATTGGTACCCCTGCTTTATCTCTATGTCAATATAAGTAAAAGGTTAACACTTTACAAAACATTCTTCACTCACCCACCAACAGGGTGCTTTCAACTCAGGTAACTCCTCCTTTTTATTAATCGTTTTTGTAGTTACTTATCAAGTGTTTCATGCCTTCTGTTTTCATTTTCAGTAAGATTCTGTGTTTTGATTTTCTTTATTTCATACACACATTTTATTGGGGGATTTTAGGGCTTACAACTTTCACTCTTTCTTTACATTTATTGGGGGAATTTAGGGCTTAGACCACATTTGGGGATGTTTGGATGTGTGTTTAAGGCGTTATTATGTGGGCATTAAGTTAATAACTAAAAGCTGCAATACCAAGTGTTGGAGGATACGGTGTTGATTGCTTCTTCTGTTTGATGGTGTTGAGTGTTTCTAGATTAATTATTTTAATAAGTAAGTGATAAAATAAAGCAAGGGTAAAGTATTTTTAACTCACTATTTCTGTTAGTTGCTGATTATATGGCTGCCTCTTCATTGGTTTTAAACTGATGTAATTTTTTTATACGCGTTTATTTTTATTTTTTTTATATGTAACATTAAGATAAATTTAAGATATTGTAGAAAAAAAAAAATCTTATGCCATGATATAGATAAATAGGTTTACACTTGATACTTGCTTGTTCACATTCTTCACTCTCACTCACCACTGAATGTAAAGGTTTTGAAACTTCAACTCAACTCAGGTATCTCCTTATCTATGCTATCCTTAATTATTATTATTATTTGATTGATGAGTGTCTTCATTCATTTCATTTGATGCCTTCTTTTTGGTTTATTTTTACGCATTTGGGGATTCTAGGGCTTACAACCTTCTTCAAATCGCTTGCTCATATCCTTTCCTTTAAATGCTTCTGATATGTGTTTCTTTTGTTTTATGTTATTATTATTATTATAATCATTTTAAGAATTACTGTAATAGATTAAGTGAGCTTATTTTTGTTGCTGATTACATTACTGTAAGTAAATAAATTAATACTTAACAGTTCCTATGTGCATAAGAAATTGATTATTCTCATCACAATTAAGAAGCTCGGCCATACCAATGTATTATTAACTTTTTCTTTAAATTGTGTTTTATTTGGCTATTTTCTCTGTCTGAGTAGTAAACATAGATCATCATCATCTTAATTCCATTTTCACTGTTTGCAGTATCGATCCAACATAAACTGCCTGAGATGAAAGCCCGACGATTGGATATAATCACGACACTTCCTCAAACCATAATAGAAACCATCCTATGTCTTTTACCAATTGAAGAGGCAGCGAGGACAAGTATTCTCTCAAGTGAATGGAGGTACAAATGGACCACAATTCCTAAAATTGTGTTTAATTGTTCTGATCGGTGGAAAATAGGTGTCTTTAGAAATGCAAGGGAAGAGAAGGAGTTGAGGTGTAAAGTTTTGTGTGCTATACACCAAATTCTGTTGCTGCGCCAGGCCCCAATACTCGATTTCACCCTTTCGATGCCTGCAGATCACACCTTTTTTGAAATTGATCAAATCATACTTCATTTGTCGAGAAACCATACTGTCAAGAAATTAAAATTTCACCTTTTTGACTTGAAGGACACTATGTATTGTTTACCCTTATCTTTCTTCTCATCGTTGCGTCACTTAACTGACCTATCTCTTGCATATTGTGATGTCAACCATAAACCAATATTCAATGGATTTGATAGCCTTACAAACTTATCCTTAACCGGACTATCGATCTCTATAGAAAGTCTTCTACATCTCTTATCTAATTGTCCATCACTCAAGAGGTTGTGTCTGGTAAGTTCATACGTGTATGCCCATTCTCATTTGCTTTCGAAACCTATCTGAATATTTTAAGTCTATGCAGTTTTTAGTTGATGAACAAATTTCCGGTAAAAGTCCCAACATTATGGAGCTATTCAAGTGTTTACCTGTGATTGAACATCTAACCACTTGGGGTCAAACACAACAGGTAATATTTATCCACATTTTACATATATATATAAATTAAAGGAATAAAATTATAACTTTGATTGTTGATTGATGTTTTGGTCTATGGTTGAAGTTGTTTTTTCTAGACTCTGTTCCCCAAGAGCTTGCAACCTCACTAAGCCGCCTCAAATACTTTTGTTTCAAAGAAATATCTCTTGATGAGCGCTATGCATATAATTTTGGATTGAGTTTTCTTCTTCTTTTGCTCAAATGCTCCCCTAACTTGGAGAAAATTGAGCTAGAGGTGAATAAGTCTATCTCGTATCCTATTTGTTTTGATTTGGATGCCAAAATTAACTGACACAACACTTGTTGTAGATTGATGAAGTGTCGTTTGAATCAGAACATTCTGATATATACGAAGAATATTCAGATGTTTGGTTGGAGCATCTGAACGAATTCAAGATTAAATGTTTCGCCAACTCTCAGTCTGAGTTGGACCTTCTATATTTTATCTTGCGCAGGTCACCCAGTTTGAAGAAAGTGATATTGCCAACCCATATTCATGACAAGAATGAAGAGGTGGAGTTGTTACAAAGTCTCTTACGCGCCCCACGTGCGTCACCGGTAGAAATCTTTGTTGAGAATCGTTACAAAACCCGTAGAAATCCTTGTTGAGAAGCGCTGCAACGATGATGTTTTCACTCGATGTTATTGAGAAATAATGTTGAGATCTATGATGATTCTTGTATTGCTACTTGTGTTTCTGTAACTTTTTTTCTGATTAGTCTGTTAGGTTGAAAATGTACTTGATGTCAAAAGAGTAAAAGATCTTGTAGGACTCAATTGGTTGCTGCAACAAAACAACTTTATTGCATTTCTTGTGTATAACGCGTAGGGCTTAACCCATTTACAGTTTTATTATATTTCGTTTATGATATGTCAGATGGTTTAACACGTTACAGTCTGTTTACAACCTGTTGGACCGTTGTGACTTGGCAAATCATTATGCCAAAAAATTTGAACTCTCATTTTACCCTTTTTATTAGTCATTTATATTATTTATAATTACATGTACCAATCGGGGTTGTCTCGATTGCTAAGTGTTATGTGTCTTATGTCTAAGGCACCTCTCTATTTTCATGGAGTAGCTTTTGCTATTGGTGAGATTAACGATAATGTTTTATGGTTCTAAATTGTTGGAGAGGACTCGCAAGATTTCCTTTTTCATCTTTTTAAACACTTACACATCGCTTAAGAGCTTATTTCTGGTAAGTTCATACTTGTATATCCTTTCTCATTGGCTTTAAAAACTTATCTGAATATTGTAAGTCAATGCAGGTTTTCGCATCTTTGCGAATCATCTTCCTGGTGATGAAAATCCCAGCATTATGGAGCTATTCAAGTGTTTACCTATGATTGAAGATCTGACCAGTTGTGGTTGTATGTTTCCGGTAATATTTATCGACATTATATATAATTCAAAGAAAAAAATTAAACTTTGCTTGTTGATCATTGTTTTTTTTTTTTTTTTTTTTTTGCCTATGATTGAAGTCATTAGTTCAAACCTCGGTTCCAGAAGAGCTTCTTCCAATCTCGCTAATCCACCTCAAATACTGTACTATCAATGATATGTGTTTTCTTGATGGCTAGGGATTGCCTTTTCTTCTTCTTTTGATCAAATGCTCTCCAAACTTGGAGAAAAATAATCTTGAGGTAAATAGTAAAAGTGTATCTAGTATCCTTTTGTTTAGATTCTGATGCCAAAGTTCACTGACAGAATACTCCTGCTGTAGATTAATACTTATTTGATTGACTTAGAAGAATATTTTGTTATGTTGGACAAATGCTCCGTTATGTTTAAAAAATATTCATATGTTCGGTTGGAGCATCTGAATGTATTGGAGATTGAAAATTTCAATAATTTCGAGCCTGAGTTGGAGTTTGTGATGTTTATATTGGCCTGGTCACCTAATCTGAAGAAGTTGATATTGCTAACCCATGAGGCTGACAAGAAAGACGAGTCGAAGATGTTAAAAATTCTCTTGCGTGTCCCACGCGCATCACAAGTGGAAATAGTTGTTGAGGCTTGTTCCAGATTCACGTTTGACGGTCCAGCTGACTTAGCCTTAGACACCAAACTGAAATTTCTGAAAAACAGAATTAAGGAGTGGGTTGGGGTGGAGAGGTTCAAGTTGAACGGATTATACAAAAAGAAAATGGAGGAGGTGTCCCGGTTGGAAAAGGTGGTCGAGTCGAGGGCGTTGTCCGACATAGAGTTAAATGTTAGAAGCGAATGCAAGGCGTTTGTGTTGGATTATGATCGTAGGAAGATTATGGATACCAAACAGAAGGCGCGTATTAGATGGGCGGTGGAAGGCGATGAAAACTTCGGCTTTTTTCACGGCCTAATGAATGCAAATCTTTCTAGTAATAGAATAAATGGGGTCATGTTGGATGGACAGTGGATCACATCGCCTACTGTGATAAAAGATGGTGCATTCATGTTTTTCAAATCCAAGTTTAGTGAACCTATGATGGTGAGACCTCAATTAATTTGCCCTTGCATAAAAAGAATCACGGATCATGAAGCAGATGTGATCTCGAGACCGTTTTCTATGGAGGAGATCAAGAATGCGGTTTGGGCGAGCGATGGAGATAAGGCGCCGGGGCCCGACGGATTCAATTTCAAGTTCATTAAAAGATGTTGGGTTGGGTTAGAAGCTGAATTCGCAGGTCTATTCCAAAAGTTTTATGAGGATGGCACTTTATCTACTGGTTGTTTATCCTCTTTTATAGCTTTAATATCAAAAGTGGAGGACCCATGGAATTTAAAGAATATAGACCAATCAGTTTAGTTGGGTGCATAAATAAGGTGGTGTCAAAGGTGTTGGCAGCTAGACTGAAAGGCGTTATTGATAAACTAATATCTCCAGAACAATCGGCATTTATTGCGGGAAGAAATATTACGGATGGGCCTTTAATGTTGAATGAGTTCATTGGGTGGATGAAAAAGATGAAGAGACAAGGTATGATTTTTAAGGTTGATATCGATAAAGCATATGACTCGTTGAATTGGGGATTTCTGGAATCAATTTTGGTTCAAATGAATTTTCCTACAAAATGGTGTAAATGGGTGATGGCGGTCGTCACGGGTGCTCGGTCTTCGGTTCTTATAAATGGATCGCCTACGCAAGAATTTGTTTGTCAACGGGGCGTACGTCAAGGGGATCCACTATCACCATTCTTGTTCGTGATCGCTATGGAGGCACTATCCGGTATAATGAAGCGAGCGTGTAATGTGGGCCTGTTTCGTGGATTGGAATGTGGATACGGTGGAATGTCTTTGTCACATCTACTATATGCCGATGACGTGGTTTTTTTGGGCGAATGGTCTGTTGCTAACGCCAAGAATCTCAAAAGAATTCTTAGGTGTTTTTACCTTGTTTCCGGTTTGCGGATTAACTTATCAAAATGCAGTGTATTCGGGGTTGGATTGGACAATGGGGAGGTACAACAAATGGCGGAGGTATTGAACTGTAAGGCTGGATCATTCCCGTTTTCATACTTGGGTCTTAAAGTGGGCGCTAACATGAATTTGGTGAAATATTGGAAGCCGGTATTGGATACGTTTCAAAGTCGGCTGTCCATATGGAAAGCGAAGCAATTATCTTTCGGGGGTCGGGTAGTTATTATTAAATCGGTCCTCAACTCTCTACCGACTTATTACCTCTCATTATACAAAGCGCCGATTAAGGTTTTGGATGACTTAGACCGGATGAGAAGGGTCTTCTTTTGGGGTGGGTCGGATGAAAAAGCAAAGTTGAATTGGGTAAAATGGGATGGTGTAATAGCGCCTATCGAATGTGGCGGATTGGGGTTTGGATCGTTACGTGATATGAACCTCGCTATGTTGTCTAAGTGGTGGTGGCGGTTTAAAGCGGACCCTAATGCGCTTTGGAGAAAGATGGTGTGGACCATACACCACTCATCTCAGGCATGGAACGCGATCCCTAGGAAACTCTCAGTAGCGGGTGTTTGGAAACAGATTTCAAGTGCGATTGACGCACTAAAAACGGTGGGGGTGGACATAGAAGCTGGGATTAGAGGCGTTGTGGGAGACAGGACTACGGTGGCGTTTTGGCTGGATAACTGGACTTCCTTAGGTCCACTCGCTGGTCGATACCCTGCTTTATTTTCTTTAGAAAACAATAAATTTGCAACTGTGAAGGAACGGGTCTCGGATTTGGGGACAGATTGGATGTGGGACTGGGCTGCGGAGCTGTCGGTGGCGGTTATTAGTGGGGAATTGGCTGACCTGCAGAACAACGTAATGGTTCCGCTGCTGTCTGCGAGCAAAGACAGGTGGAAGTGGGGTCTTGGCGACTCTGTTTTGTTCACAATTGCAGGTATAAAAAAATTGGTGCAGGCGTCGAGATATACTCCTGCTGTGTACGTCGTGAAACAGAACCAGATAGTGCCAGTGAAGGTCCGTATTCTGGCCTGGAGGGCGTTCCTCGACAGGCTGCCGACTAAATGTGCACTGATCAGGAGGAACATAAACGTGGGCTCGAACCACTGTCCATTTTGTGAAGAATTTCCTGAATCGGTAGAACATGTGTTCGTATCTTGCGCGTTCGCTCAATCCGTTTGGCAGTTGGTTTCACAGTGGTGCAAGGTGGGTTCGGTATTCGCCTTCGAATTCAAGGATTTGCTGGATTGTCACGAGTACATTGCTGGATCGGCCAAGGTAAAAAAGGTGTTTCATGCGGTATGTCTCACATCCATTTGGTGTATATGGAAGTGTCGAAACGAGATCATATTCGAGCGCAAACAACATTCGCTGCAAAGGATAATAGGCGATATTAAGTCATTGAGTTTGTTGTGGTTGAAGTCAAGGGCGAAGCAACCGGATCTTGATTGGGGTAAATGGTGTAGCTTCAATTTATGTAATATGAGGTGAATGTAATATGACTATGTATGGTGGTGTGCTAGTAACCCGCTAGCATTTGGTGATGAATAAATGAAAAAATCTTTTGTTGGCGGTTAAAAAAAAAAAAAAAAAGATCACTCTTTAACTTTCTTGAGAACTAAGGTAGGTTTATGATGATAATCTTGTGTTGCTACTTGTTTTTCTCGTTAGTTCAAAAAGCTTCTCTTGGACTCAATTGGTTGATGCAACAATAGATATGATCCCTTTAGCCTTTTAGGTACAGACGTATAGTTGATAAGGGTGGATGTTGGATGGTGTTGCTTTTTTTTTTTTCAGGCACTAGAAGGGTCATTCATTGTCGTCAAGTTTTGGTCTTAGTTCTTGGAGACATAATATTCCTTCCATAAATAATGGCCTTGTTATGAAGTATTAAAAAAATTATTTAGCACTAGTTATTTCTGTTGTTTATTTTGGTGTTGGGATCTCTCTCGAAATGATCTCTTTATTCTTAAGGAAAGAGTTAACGACTAGTTACATCACACCCTCCTCGAACCCTACCAATGGTCTCTTTATTCCCAAAGAAAGAGGTAATAACAGATGACTACTTAGGTAGGACGGGGCATGGATTTTAGGTTTGAAAATTTGGTTTCTACAAGCCAAAGAGAGAGAAGGCCAAAGAAAAAAAAAGTGGGTTTTTGGGTGGGGATCATTTCATGGAGTGGGTGTGATTGGTGGGTATAGTAAAGTGGTGGGGGTCCTTGGTTCCAGGCTACTTTAGGCTTGGGGTTTCCGGTTTAGGCTATTTTAAGCTAGTTTGTGGTTGAAATGACGTGACGCAAGGAGATTGGTGCGCCTCACGCTACACGGGGCGTGTGCCCCGTCCCCCCTTATATCACACCTTCCTCAAACTCTACCAATACTTTCGTTGTTTGTGTGATTACTCGTTAGAGGTGTTGTATTTAGCACTTGTTTTTAGGCCTGTAAACGAACCGAACGAACACGAACACAGGCGTGTTCGTGTTTGTTCATTTAACTTTAACCGAACACGAACACGAACACGAACACATAATCGAACACATTTTTGTGTTCGTGTTCGTTCATTAAGAAATTTGTCGTGTTCGTGTTCGTTTATGTTCGTTCATTTAAACCTAAACGAACAGTTCATGAACATAAACGAACACAAATGATCAATATAAACGAACACAAATGAACATAAACGAACACAAACAAAAATAAGTTAATAATGATTCATGAACATAAATGAACGTTAGGGTTAGGGTGGAGAGCGGTTGTGAAGTGTGGGGCTGTGAAGTGTGAAGAGCGGCTAATAAGTGATATGTATAGAATGTTAGGGTTAGGGTTAAGTTTTTAGAACATATGAATTAAGGTTACTTAACAAAAGGAAATAAATAATAAAAATAAAGCTAAGTTTAATTAAACGAACATAAACGAACAAAATAAACGAACATAAACGAACGTTCATGAACATAAATGAACGAACACAACGTGTGTTCATGTTCGTTCGTTTAATTAAACGAACAAAAAATTGTGTTCGTGTTTGTTCATTTATTTAAATAAACGAACATAAACGAACTTCACGCCGAACAGTTCACGAACAGTTCATGAACGTTCGGTTCGTTTACAGGCCTACTTGTTTTAATAAATAAGTCAACTAAAGAATGCTGCTTTAGGCACTAGAAAAGTGTTTGACCTTAGACCAATGTAATGGGCGCCAAACACCTGCCACCATATATGGGTGTTAAACAACATTACATAAAGGGCACTATGAGGTGTGATTGAGGGGTGGTAACAGCTTAACGAGCGTAAAGACGTTGAGAGACGGGTCTACGTCTACCTTTAGTCAATCACTTCACTTGATTTATTTTTTATTTAATGAAACCACTGCACACTTTTGAGTGTTTAGTTAGTTAAAGCCTCACTACCTATATGATAGTGACGTGTGAGAATTTTTTTTGTTTTTTAGTTAAACCACTACACGTAGTCTTAAAGATACAAAGATCTCATTACTTTTACGGTTAATGCATGTTGTAATTATTTTTCATATAACAATTGTTGAGTGCTTCGTATAAAAAAATAACATATCAAATATAATCTTACTAAAGATCGTACCTTTCTTATTCATTTTATTCTTCTATTAATTGATACGTGATGTATACGAGCATATGTATTCAAAAGAAGGGTATGTATAAGCGTTGTTCTTTTGGTATCCAGTATCCTATTGTTTTGATTCTGATGCCTAAGTTTACTGACATCTTTTGGTATCCAATACTCCTGCTATAGATTAATACTAGTGGCTTTTGACCGAAGGCTTTTGCCAAAATAGCCCCCTCAGCCGTCTCGTGAAAGACGACTCCCACTTCCCGAGACACCTCAGCCGGCTTTATTTTCAAATCCCCCACGGACCAATTACCTTCTGATATGTGTCCGACAACCCTGGAGCCGTCTCCAAAGACGCCTGGGATCTGTCAAGAGGGCTCCCGATATATTGGAGACGGCTCCCTTCTACTCGGCTCATGGCTCAAGCCGTTTACATTTTTATCCGGCTTCTGAATGTTAGCCGTCTTCGTGACGTCTCATTGTCTGGAAAAGCCGCTTCGGGAGCCGTCTTCGTGACGGTTCCCACATCGTACCGTCCGTACAAAATGATGCACCGAAGACGTGTTGGACGATGCAAAGACGGTCGCTTGCCTGGTACTATAAAATCTTTTCCCCGTCCCAAACCACCGAGAAACATCAGTACCTTTCACTGTCCGAAAACCACCGAAGCTTACACCGTCCAAATCTCTGAAAAACTATGGCACCATCTCGTTGGAACGAGGAGGAAGAAATCGCCCTGGTGGCCGCCTGGCAGCACGTCGAAAACAGCACCAGTGCTGCTAACAAGTGGTACAGAATCCTCAACGAGTTCAATCGGTTGGTAGGGGGTTCCAACAGAACAATCGATTCACTAAATCGTAAATGGACCGATTTGAGCGCAAAGTGTCAAATCTTCAATGCGTACCACAATCAAACGCTGCGAGAAGTTGAGCCGGACACTCCCGAAGACATGGCCATCTTTTTAACCCAAGTCGAGTATGAGTCCAAGCAGTACAAAGAGTTTAAACACATCTCTGCTTGGCAAATGATGAGGGATTGGCTTAACGAGTAGTTTTTCGCGTTAGGTCGTTTTGATGGTCCGGTTTTCGTTTTAATGGTTGTTGCGTGTTTGTAATAAACGTTTGTATGTTTATGGTTTTTTTAATCGAATGAAAAGTTATGTTAAGGTTATTTTAATGTTATGTTTTGGTTTTTAATCCATTATGTTAAGGCTATTTTTATTTATAAACGTGGCTGAAAAAATTGATCCAAAAACGTTAATCAAAGAAATTAATGGTCTCTCGGAACCATTGGTTGTCACAGAATTAATAAGGTACACTAATGTATATCATACAACATAAAATCAAACATACAAAAAAATACTCGGTATCGATACATACACAAAAATTAATAAAATCAAACATACAAAAAGACGAGTTCTCTAATTTCCCTATATCTGATAGCTTTGAACCGGTATCGGTTTCTTCTTCTTCCCGCTCATTATTCATGAAACTCCCATTTCCCTATATCTGATAGCTTAGTTAGGGCAAGGGAGTTACAATGCATGTGAACCTTGGAAATACCTTATCAACAACAATAAAGGCATCTCGATACTCTACATCTGTCGCGAGGAGTCGTCGGCGTCTACCACTACTACCACTTTGACCGTCGTCCTTTCTGCCCGGTAGAAAAATGTTCCAACAACGACATGACGTAGATATGGGACGTGCACGATCACTCCCACGTCGTAAATTACCAAACCGAAGTTACATTGTACACGTGTTATTCCACGCGCAAATGTAACAACGATCCAAGTATTTCCACACAAATGTAACAATGATCCAAACCTTTGTTAATTTTTATAAAAAAACTGAATATCAAGGAAGTGTGAATACATAATGATAAAAAAATTTCTATAAAAAAATCGAGTATCCATAATTTGAAAACATCACAACTCAACCAAGTATGAAAACTCCACATTTTTTAACCCAACTTAAAAAAAAAAAAAATCATATGCATGACTTGAGAGTTGGTCTACCCCATATTTATACCCACATTTTGGAAAAAAAAAAAAACAAAAATTAAATCAACGGCTAAAGTCCTTTCCAAGTTTTAAGCCGAGCCGTGTACAAAACGGCTTGAGCCATGAGCCGAGGAGAAGGGAGCCGTCTCCAATATATCGGGAGCCCTCTTGATAGATCCCAGGCGTCTTCGGAGACGGCTCTAGGGTTGTCGGACACGTGTCAGAAGGTAATTGGTCCGTGGGGGATTTGAAACTAAAGCCGGCTGAGGTGTCTTGGGAAGTGGGAGCCGTCTTTCCTGAGACGGTTGAGGGGGCTATTTTGGCAAAAGCCTTCGGTCAAAGGCCACTTTGGCAATTTTGAATTTTCCCTAATACTTATTGTTGTACGATAAAGCCTGTTAAGTTGAAAGTACATTCTTTTAATTTGAAAGAATGTTATGTTGAGCTGGAAGAATATTCTTTTATGTTTGAAAAATGTTCCATTATGTTTGAAGAATATTCATATGTTCGGTTCGAGCATCTAAATGAATTAGAGATTGAAGATCTCAGTAACTTTAAGTATGGGTTGGAGTTTGTGAAGTTGATCTTGGCCCGGTCTCCCAACTTAAAGAATGTGTTATTGCTAATCTATAAGGTTGACAAGAATGAAGAGTCGGAGATGCTAAAAATTCTCTTGAGAGTCCCACGTGCATCACCGGTAGAAATAGTTGTTGAGAATTATTATTAGATCACTCAACTTTCTTGAGAGCTAATGTTGAGATTTAAAATGATAATCTTATATTGCTACTAGTTACTCTTTCTGTTTATTTCAGAAAGATTTTCTAAGTTAGTTGCTGCAATAATAGATATGATCTCTGTATCTTACTTTAAAAAAGCTTGAGGCGCTCCGAAGCGTTTTGGTTCTAAAAGTCAAGGCGCAAGGCTAGAGCTTTATAATTATATGGGTCAAACACTCAACACACCTAATGTATATTCCTACCTTACTATTTAAACATGGTACAAGACACGTTCAGAAACGGGTTAAGAGAAACAAGAAACATATTAGTTGATGTAAAGTAAAGCCAACTAGTTATTAAGAATGAATATTGTAGATGTAAAAAATGTGTCGATATCCTCTTGAACATATCTCTCTTAGGGTGCTATATCGAGTGTCAGAATCATACCAGTAAAGTAACGAACCGCATCGATATCGAGCGAAAACCCGCTGTGAAGAAGGTAGAAAAGAATGCTAAAGCTTGCGAGGAGAACCAACACGTTTTCGTACCCGTGGCTTTTGATACCTTTGGCTCATTGGCACCGAAGGCTACCCGCTTCCTGACCAAGGCCCAACGAGTTATTAATAGTGGGGTCTTGGCCCGGGTGGGCAAGGTTACGTTTTTAATAAATTATGGTTTGCTATTCAGAAAAGGGTGGTGGCGCAGCTTGTTACCCGTATACATACCAATTAAATCCTATTTTTTGAAGAAAAAAAAAAGGTGCGTGTCGTAGTTTCATAGATAGATAAATAGGTTTACAGTTTAGACTTGCTCACATTCTTCACTAGTCACAACCGAAACTCAACTCAATTCAGGTATCTCCTCCTCCTTTTAATCGGTTTTATCCTTAATTATTATCATTTTATTGACGAGTGTCGTCATTAATGATTCATGCCTTTTGTTTTCTTTTTCAGTAACATTGTTTCCTTTAATCGATTTTGTTTATTTCTGCACCTTTTGGGATTCTAGGGTTCAAATTACTCATATCCTTCAGATGGCTTTGATGTGTTTCTTTTGTTAATGAAACCAATAAGTTAACTGATACGGAAATTATTATAATCATTTCACTGCTCTTAACTGTTTCCAGATTATAACCATTTTATATAAACAAGTACCAGATAAAATTAAACAAAGGGTAAAGTAAATCAGTTTCTGTGTGCAGACGAAATTGGTTATTTTTGTTTCTGATTACATGGCCATACCAATGTATGAACTTTTTCTTTGAATTGCCTGATTATTTGACTTATTATATGTTGTATCTTCTTCGCTATTTTCTCTGTTTGAGTAGTTAACACAGATAATCTTAATTCCATTTTCACAGTTTGCAGTATCGACCCAGCATAGACAACCTGAGATGAAACCTAAACGTTTATCTAAAGCCCGACAATTGTCTAAAGCCAGACAATTGGATATAATCACTACACTTCCTCAAACCATAATAGAAACCATCCTATGTCTTTTACCGATCGAAGAAGCAGCGAGGACAAGTGTCCTCTCAAGGGATTGGAGGTACAAATGGACCACAATTCCTAAACTTAAGTTTTTTGACTCTAGCATTAACATATCAATTGAAAAGTTGCCTATTAAAAAACCAAGTAAAATGAAGTAGCTTGATTGGTGGAAACTCACCGATTTAGAACATAAAAGGAGAGAGATGGAGTTGAGGTATAAATTTTTCAGTGCTATAAGCCAAGTTCTGTTGCTGCGGCAAGGTCCGATACATGAGTTCTTCCTTTCAATGGATGCACAGGACACCTGTTTTGAAATTGATCAAATAATACTGCATTTGTCGAGGAACCATATTGTCAAGAAATTAACACTTGACTTTTCTGAATCAAGCTCATATGTATTACCCTTATCTTTCTTCTCATCGTTGCGTCACTTAACTGACCTATCTCTTGAATGGTGTGATATCAACCATAAACCAATATTCAATGGATCTGATACCCTTACGCACTTATCCTTAGCCAGATCATCGATCTGTGGAGAAAGTCTTCTACATCTTTTGTCTAATTGTCCATCACTTAAGAGCTTGTGTCTGGTAAGTTCATACTTCTATATCCATTCTCATTGGCTTTCAAAACTTATCTGAATATTTTAAGTCTATGCAGTTTTTACTTGATGAACAATTTTCCGGTGAAAGTCCCAACATTATGGAGCTATTTAAGTCTTTACCTGGGATTGAACATCTAACCACTTGGGGTTATATCACTTGGGTAATTATATATAAATTAAAGGAAAAAAAATTATAACTTTGATTGTTAATTGTTGTTTTGGTCTATGGTTGAAGTTATTTGTTCTAGACTCGGTTCCCCAAGAGCTTCCAACCTCACTAAGCCACCTCAAATACTTTTGTTTCAAAGAAATGGGTCTTGCTGAGCGCGATGGATATACTTTTGGATTGACTTTTCTTCTTGTTTTGCTCAAATGCTCCCCTAACTTGGAGAAAATTGAGCTAGAGGTGAATAGTAGTATAACTATATAAGTCTATCTTGTATCTTATATGTTTTGATTCGGATGCCAAAATTCAGTAATTCACTAACACAACACTCTTGTTGTAGATTGATAGAGAAGAATGGTATGATGCAGACTCGATTGAATTTGAAGACTATTATGATATATTTGAAGAATATTCAGATGTTTGGTTGGAGCATCTGAATGAGTTGAAGATTGAAGATTTCTTTAACTTTAAGCGCGACTTGGAGCTTGTGAAGTTTATCTTGGCCAGGTCACCCAATCTAAAGAAGGTGATATTGCTAGCATCTATAGCTGACAAGAATGAAGAGATGGGGTTGTTACATAGTCTCTTACGCGCCCCACGTGCATCACCCGTAGAAATCTTTGTTGAGAATCGCTGTTAAATGTTCTGTTACGTGCCATATGTGCTTCATCTGTAGAAATTGTTGTTGGTAATCTCTGCACTCCACTGTCATATTTAGATAACTCAAGTTTCTTGAGAACTAATATTGAGATTTTTGATGATAAGCATGTATTACTAGTTTTTATAGCAACTTTTTTTTTTTTTTTTTTTTTTTTTTTTTTTTTTTTTTTTTTTTTTTCTGATTAGTCTCTTTGGTTTGAAAACGTACTTAATGCTAAAAGAGTAAAAGATCTCAGACTCATTTGGTTGCTGCAACAAAGCAACTTTAATAGGGTGGTGGGTGGGGTAGCCGTTCGGCTACACTGCTCCTTGCCCCTCGGGTACTATGGTTTGGGTAAGGTTTTCGGTTTAGGGTACCCGATGAAGAGTGTGTGTAGGTGAGATATATATATAGAGAGAGAGAGAGAGAGTAGTGTGTGTTAAAGTGTTCTTAGACTTTTAGGATAGTAATGAGTTGACAATGTGTGATTGGTTGAATCTAGGTGGCCACCCCGCTCCACCAATTATTGTTTATAACACCTCGGGCGGTTTAACCCTTTCACATTTTTATTACATTACAATTCGTTTATAACATGTTAAGACTGTTTAAACCGCTTATAATCTATTCACAATCTGTTGGACCGTCTTGACTTGCCAAATCATTAAACTAAAGTCTTTGAACTTTCATTTTACCATTTTGATTAGTTTTTTTTCCTTATCATTACATCCCGCTTACAACTTGACAAAATGTTCGTTAATCTGTTTTCTGTTCTGATGCAGCCATATTAGTACAGAGTTATAAATTAACATATAAAATCAAAATATGTTCCATCAATAGCAAACTCGGTTCATCAATCTGCTTACAACTGATTATTAAAAGTTAATTGAAACAACTAAAATCTTCGGTTGCAGTTGGTAGTCGATAATCTACGAATCATAAAGCAACTTGTAATTACACAGGAATTTAATCCATAGATAAATTGTATTTTGTTTGCATCTTGTTTCCTTTGCTCGAAAAATACTTGATCTTGCTCCGGTAAACCCGAGTAGTCTTTTTGCTCGAAAAATACTTGATCATGCTCTGGTAAACCCGAGTAATCCGGTCGCATGTTTGCAAAATACGGTTTTTTTTTATCCCAAAGGATCCATCTTTTTCTACCGTACTCAAATTTACACTAGCCTTTCCAATCTACCGTATTCGCCTTAATTCTACTACTATACCAAAGAAATCACAAGACTTTAACATCCGACACGATTTCCACCACGCTTCTTCTCTTGCTTGAAAACACTTTCTCATTCCTTGCTTTCCATAAACGCCAACACATTAAAATAGCAATACCATATAGAACCTTTCTCTTCACACTCGAGCCAGCCGATTGTCTGTGAATCTCTAATACGTCCTTGACCGAGAACAAGAAAGGATTAGGAATACTGCACCATGAGGCTATACGCCAAACACGAGACGAAATAGCACAAGCCAAAAAAAGATGATCTGTCATCTCTTCGTAATCACCACAATAGACACACGAGCAATCACCCACCCTAATGTTCCTCCTTCTAAGCGCCATCTTTGTCGGAATCCTGTCCGTAATATCCCTCAACATAAAAATATTACACTTGTTTGGGATCCATTTACATCATTTGAACACCTCTATATTATTAGTTGAATCGCCACTCTTCAACCATTTCTTGATCATAGCAACTGAGAAGGACCCGACCGTTCCACTTCTAGCCATCCTCTACATCCAATAAGCGAACACTTCATCACCTCTCTTCTCTGATAATCTAATTCCGGGTATTTAGTCCAAACCAGACATGGCCTCGTTAAATATTTCCAACCCCAATTCTATTAGCAATGAAGCACCACTTATCCCTTTCAAGACGAAACAACGAAGGAAATAAGTCTTTAAGCGGAACTTAAGCAACCCAAGGATCAATCCAAAACCGTATTCTATCCTTGTTACCCACTGTCCCTCGAAGCATATTGTTAAAGCTCAAGTCTTGAACCTTCACCCTATAACCAACAGTCATCAAACTAATTCATGTACCCAGGATGATAATGACAAATAATAAAATTTTTAGAAATGTAGTGGGGGAAAGTGTGCAATCTCAAAGTATAGGGGTGCTTTGGTTGATGGCAAAGATCTAGAGGGTAAACTTGTAACAATTCAAAGTATGAGTGATTTTTTTAAAGTTGATGTGTCGGTTTGGAGTAAGATTATGAGGTGTGGGGGTCAGCTTTGACCTGGCCTTGGTGCGTCGTACACCGCCCAAAACATCCCTCTCCGGCTTGATCGGTCAAATTCAGACATTGAAGACGGACCATTGTGATTGGTTTGTGATGATGGTGGGGCCAAGTAACGGGTATGACAGTTAGTTTAAAAAAATATTCCCTTTTTCCCTTTAAATTATACCTAAACCTCACGTACTTTTTTAAAAAAAACCTCTCAAATCTTCACATTTTTTTAAAAACATCTTCTCATTTCTCTCCATATTTAAAAAAAAAAACACGGATCCTTTCAACACATTCAACCAAAATAACCCGAACACTCCGAACCAAACCTCAATCGAAACGCGAACCAAAACGCGAACATCCCTGTGGGTTTTAGCGGATGCTATCAGCGGAGGTTCCGTCCACGTTTTTGAATTACCAATAATCCTCCTCCAACGCTTTTCAACAACTAAGTCAAATGCAAATGCGGCAACTTTTGCAATCGAATTTGTTCAATCAAATGCAAATGCAACCCATGTTTCCTACTTCTTTTACACTGACTCAACCATCTCCTTCACCACCACCAATAGGTTGAGTGGGCCTCGTCGATGTCAATGACGATGTCATTCCGGAAATGCAACCCTGGCCACTAACAAATATAGCTAAATCTTTTTAAGTTTCGTTTTTTTTCTTGTTATTTCGGTATATGTTTTTTTAAAAAATTTTAGGTGTCATTGACTCTTGCTATATTTAGCAAGTTGGGATTGTGAGTGTAAACTCACTGTAGCACTACAATAGCCACATCCAAAACTTTTTTGAAATGCGTGCAAGTTGTACGTACAACACCATGATGCAGGGTTTTTTCTTACAAGCTCCTGTCACTCAAGCATCCCATTATCAAGCTTTTCCAAGGTTTTCATTGACTCTTCACTTTTCCTCTTTCCCTAACCATACCGTCATCGTCTTCATCCACCATTCACCACCCCATCGACCACGGACCGTCATCTGTCTCACGCCATGTCTTTCTTCTCCGATTGCTATGTATCTCTGTTTTGATGACTGTTTTAGGCCTTGATGCTGATTACCTCAGATGCATCGGTTTTTGTAAAGAGAGAGGGATAGACCGACAGATGTTAGATGTTGCTGTTGTCGGCGGTATGCGAACCGTGTTTGGCGCCGGCGGATGGTGGTTATGGTTATGGTTATGTAATGTTTCCCTAATTTTGGGGGTTTCGTTGGCCTATGGATTGTTTTCATCGTTGGATACCAAAATCAACCCTTTGTTAACCTGCAACTCATTAGCACCTGCATCTTCTAGCGATTATCAGCAAAGGGCAGAACTTGCTCCTAGGTAAAACCTCTCACAATTACCTTTAATTTGTGTTGCTTTTGAGGTTGTGAATCCTAATTTACAAGTTGAGTACTAAGTTGTCATTGCACCAGTGTAATTTAATTACATAGTTATGTATGGACTAGCATTACAATAATGATACTGCTATGGTTGTCGGGTACGTATGTTATTTAATAACGTTGAATATGAATTGTTATTATGAGGACGGAGGACAGACGTTGAAAAGACTGAGTGCTTCATAGTGAAGATAGTTTAAGACTGTAATAAGATATTGGCCTATTTGGTATTGAAATTGTGACAAATAATGAACATTAACAGATGGGTTGTGCTTTAGATGTTGGATGAAAAATCAAGAAATGCCATACATAATATTAATAAAAAAAAGTGAAAAAAGGTAGTGTAGTAGCCTTTTTTTATGATGACTTAAATCTTAATATAGCCTAAAGATTCCTTTTTTACATTAGAAAACCAACATGCAATCAGCAGTAGAGTCATAGTTTTGATCAACTAAAGATAACTTACTTATGAAGGTGTGTTATTAGGGCAGGGAGACTGAGATACAAGAGGTGCTTCCTAATATTATGTTTGCGGAGTTGCAGAAGGAACGTTTCAGTTGGTAATCGAAAGGATACACAAGCAAATAAAAACGGGTATGTCATACGTGTTGGTTAATGATTACATCTATATTGTTAGTTACTTAGTCTACTGAGTTGTTAATGGTTTTCTTTTCAGGCCAATGGAGATCAGTAAAAAAAGCCAATTGGTATTAGAAAGGTCATTTAGGCTACTACAAAGGTGAATAGTGGCATGCATACTATACACGTGAAGTTAATGTGAGCATGAATGGCGCTGAATACTAGGTATGCGCCAGGGACTATGAATTTTGAATCTGTTAAGAGGATATGGAATAGCCTTGGAATTTTGAATCTTAAGCGACTGTTTACCGTTCGACGCTTGCTGAGTCGTGTTTATTGGCGGCTAACTACTATTTATGAAGTTTAATTGTGAGATGTTAATATTGTTGTCGGTAACTAGGTGATGATAATAAAACGTTGCCCGAGCGAAATCGGACTATATGGATCCGATCTATATCTTGGCTTGGCAATCCAGATGGCAATTGTAGTGTTTGTAATTTTTCTTTGGACTCTTTGCAACTGCAATTGCAGATTTGCAGCCATGGTGGATTTGGCCACAAGACAGTTTCTGCCTTTTTTCGTTTTCATTACTTGGTATTTGTATGTTGTGGTTTACAACCGTGTGAAGCAAGCATAGGGCAAAGTCGTAACTCTTGAAACTAATGTCCATAACGGGGAGACCCATGATATCCGTTTTCATCAAATGAAAACCACCCGCAAAAAGCCATGACCATTGACACCAACAACCTCTAGCCACCACTTGCAGTCTGGTCATCATCATCATTGATCGGCGGCAGAATAAAATTTGTCGTTGTTATGGTATGCTCTTCTCCTTTTCTTTGGTTTGTTTTAGTTCTATTCCACTATGATTTTCGTTTTCATGGCTCGGTGCTAATTATTCTTCAGATCTGGACAATCAATGTTGAACTGCTGATTGAGAGAGTTTCGAAGTACATAATCGGCAGAAATGCTCTTTGCTTAATCAACTAAATATCATTTGGTATGTGTGTTGTTTATTGCTTAAGTTTTCAGGGGGTTTGCATATTAGCCACAATACAGAATTTAGTTTTACCAAAATTATCAGGTAATTCTTATTGCTTTAACTTTTGTGGGTTCCTCCGTTTTGTGTTGTTGATGTTTAATACACAACATAAAAAAACGTTTTAAGTTTCAATTTTTCATTAATAGTAGCAACTACGTTCATACGTTGTATAACTGGATTGAATTGTTATGCTATCAGAACTTTATACTTCTTTTCCGTCCAAATTTACGGTAATTTAGAGATTAATTTCACGAGAGAAACAAAAGTTCATAAGTATATACAATAACTTCTATGTTGTGCATTTACCCGTTTTTCTAAATAGTTTATTTGCTTGATGCCTATTTGTTCTTTTACAATGAGCATTCCAAGAATCTTTTAGTGGAATAGGAGTTCAATGCGATATTTAAAAAAAATAGATGCAGGTTATCATTATGTTAATTTGTCAAATTTGTAAAACTTTAAAATCAAGTTCAAATGTGATCAGTTCTTTCTTACATGTTGAATGGTTTACAAAGATGCTTTATTCATCTTGCTAGACACTAAAAAAAAGAAGCAGAACTATGACTCTTTAGGTACATCCTCCTCCTGGCTACACAGGTAGGTGAAGTCACCATTATTTAAGGCGCATCAATTGTGTTCTATGTTGATGATGATGATTCCTACATTCATGTTTTATTTAATCGTGCTTGGTGTTCTATGTTGATCATGATGATTCCCACATTCATGTTTCATTTAATTGTTCAAGCAAGTATGTGGCTTCTAAATAAACAAACAAAATACAGAGTCTAAGCAGGTGTCAAATTTATATTTTACTAAATCGTTCGTTAAAATTTTAATTATGCATAACCCCAAAAAAATTAACTAATGCAATTATCAAATGCAGGAAAACAAGCATAGGGAAAAGTTTCAAGGAAGAAAGCGTGCATTCATGTTTGAACTTTCGTTAATGTGTATTTATTACAATATTTTGAAGCTTAGCTCACAACTCTTGAAACTAAGATCTGTGACACATTTTGTAACTTAACTAAGTAACTTATGGGTATGTAACGGAAGCATCGTATGGTTTTCTAATTAAAAGGGTACCGTAGCGTAGCGCGGGGTAGATTTCTAGTTTTTTTAAATTTGTAATCTATACTATTTTAATGTTATGTGACTTTTTTAATTTTAGGTGTATAACTTATTTTAATTACATAGTTTTATAATGTAGAATAAAAAAAAAATTGATCAATAGGAGTGGAGGACTACCCAAGGAAGACCACCCCACACCATTAGGTAGTCCCAACCTTGTCATCTTTTGAGGGGTCTCATTTTTTGCTAACGTGGCAGGTGGTCCTTCTAAGATGATCATCTCCCACACCTTATAGTCTAAGAACCACAACGTCAAAAATAAATGGGGGTGCAAACGAGTCGAGCCGAGCCTGAGCTCGACTAGGCTCGAGCTCGGCTCATTGGCAATTTCTCAAACTCGAGCTCGGCTCGGGCTCGGCTCGTTTATTATCAATTAGTTAATATATTAAACAAAAATAATATAAGTAATAGTTCGTTTAGACTCGTGAGCTTGATAGGTGAAGCTCAAGCTCGGGGCTCGTTTACTAAACAACTTTAAGTGAGTGGTAATATTATTAAATATTAAAAAAAAAAAAAACTAATATTACACTAGGCTTGATAAGGCTCGACGAGCCTAACGAGCTTCACATGCCAGGCTCGAGCTCGGGCTCGATAAATAAACGAGCTTTGTTTTAGGCTCAAGCTCGGCTCGTTTCGAGATTTTTATCGAGCCTAGCTTGAGTAGCTCGCGAGCGGCTTGGCTCGTTTGCACCCCTAAAAATAAGATTATATGAATGAATTATGTATTGTTATAAATATTTTTTCTTACATCGTATCATATTTGGTACTTAACCCAGTATAGTATACGAGTCTTAACCTAGTAAAATTAATAAAACCGTAACAAAATTAATAAAACATTGAATGTAAAGGAAACAAAAGGATAGAAACATTGCCAATGAGGTAGTGGTGGAGTGGTTGGAGAAAAACTTGGTGCCCCTTGTGACCCAGGTTCAATTCTCACTCTTTTTATTTTTTTCTACGGCATTCAGGCAATGATGGTGACAAACGTACCAAAGAGCGTTTGATCCTGAGCCGCACCCCAGTTTTCACCCGACTGTTATTTCAGCGAGGAAACTCGTGTGAAGACAATATGATTTTCGGGGGAACACCATGACTAAGGGGTTGTTTGGTAGCCTCTTAATCAGCCTCTTAACCATTCAGGTCTGAATCATTCAGCATTCAGACTGTTTGTTTCAGCATCTGAATGGAATGATTAAGTGCTGAATCATTAAGCTAATAAGGGATGCTTAATGATTCAGCTCTTAATCATTAAGAACCTCTTAACTATTCAGACCATCTTAATGATTCAGCACTTAATCAACCAAACAGCCCCTAAGTTTGATACACCAGCATGGGCCCCGAGATAAAAACATTACAACTTTTCACTTGCTCACATTCTTCACTCACAATTCACAACCGAAGCTCAACTCAAGTCAGGTATCTGCTGCTCCTCCTTTTAAATCGGTTTTATCCTAAATTATTATGATTTGATTGATGAGTCTCTTCATTCATTCGTTCATTCATGCCTTTTCTTTTCTTTTGTTTTTCTGTATGATTCTTTCTTTTGTTTTTGGGATTCTAGGGCTTGCATACTTTCAAAATCTTCATATCCTTCTAATCAAATGGTTCTGATATGTGTTTCTTTTGTTGATGGAAGCAATAAGTTAACTGATAGGGAAATTATTATAATCATTTTAATCGTCTTAAGTGTTTCCAGATTATAACCATTTTATATAAATAAGTAATAGATAAAATTAAACAAAGGGTAAAGTAAGTTTAACTCGTTATTTTTGTTGCTGATTACATGACTGTAAATAAATTAATAATTATCAAAGGTTGATCCACTCAAAAGTATGAATTTTTTCTTTGAATTGCCTGATTATTTGACTTATAACTTATTATGTTGTATCTTCGCTGTTTTCTCTGTTTGAGTAGTTAACACAGATCATCTTAATTCCATTTTCACAGTTTGCAGTATCGACCCAGCATAGACAACCTGAGATGAAACCTAAACGTTTGTCTAAAGCCCGACAATTGGATATATTCACTACACTTCCTCAAACCATAATAGAAACCATCCTATGTCTTTTACCAATTGAAGAAGCAGCTAGGACAAGTATCCTCTCAAAGGAATGGAGATACAAATGGACCACAATTCCTAAACTTGTATTTTCGCGTACTACTGTTAAAAGGTCAACCGAAAAGATTCCTAGTGAAAGACCAAGTAAAATGACGGAGCTTGATTGGTGGGAACGAGGTGGCTCAGAACATGCAAGGACCGAAAAGGAGTTGAGGTGTAAACTTTTCTATGCTATACACCAAGTTTTGTTACAGCGCCAAGGTCCAATACACGAGTTCTCCCTTACGATGATTGCAGATAAAGCCTGTTTTGAAATTGATCAAATAATACATCATTTGTCGAGGAACCATACTGTCAAGAAATTAACATTTGACTTTTATTATTCATGGTCATATATTTTACCCATATCTTTCTTCTCATCGTTGCGTCACTTAAGTGACCTATCTCTTGAATGTTGTTGCTACAACAAGAATAAGGCATGGAGATGGTATGGATGTCTCTTCGGGTTGGACCTAGCACCTTCCGAGCATGTACCTGCACCACGAACAACTCGTTAGAAGGGGTCCAGAGACCGGGGTCTCTGGACCACCCTCCGACGCTCAACATTAGTGATTTATCCCAAGAAATGTACATAAAAGTAAAGATAAAGGAGTAAATGAGGGATACGAAGTATGAGAGGAGGTGATGGTTGAAACCCGGCGGTTAGCTAGCAGCCGAGGCGATTTCGGGCTGCTTAACTCGATGGCTGAAAGTTGGTTATTAGAACCATGGATATGTAGACTGCAGATATGGCAGCTCCAGGGCTCCGACAGGGGAGCTCGTGAGTTCAACAGGGGAGTTTAACAGCTTTATTGTGTGTAATTATGGAAAGTTCATGAGCTGCTGATGTGATACTTTAGCAGCTCGTAGGCTCCTCTATGGGAGCTAGGCAGATTAGTTAGTGAGAGAATGTTTCTAGAGAGAGAGAGAAAAGGTGAGTGAGATGTCTTGAGTGGAGACCAAGACAAAATGGGATGGGTTTGAGTGAAGGTGTAACCCCCCTATTTATAGAGGGTGAAACCCCAAACCCTAATGGGCTTTGTGGTAATGGGCCGGGCTGGCCCATAAATGTTGGACCCACCTTTATTATTGACCTCCTGTAAGGCAGGTCCTGTGCTTGTGTAAGGCAGGTCCTGTGCTAGGGAGCTGAGGAGCCGATGCGGGTAGCTTCTCTACACCAGCTTCTGGCTTTTCGGCTTCCTGGCCTGAGCTTGATAGCTTCTTAAATATGTTTAAACGTGGGGGTTTGGGTACCCACGTCATCAGCCCCCCAGTCATAAGTAGTCATGACGTAGTCATGGGTGCTTGTGACTTAGTAATCTTATCTCCTCTTTTCCTACCTCTAGAAATTCATAAACTTTGGTGTAAGGTGTTTGCGCCTTATATGTTTATGAATTTCTTATTTTGGACTTCATAATTTCTGCCTTTTCTTGTAGCTTCTACGTTTCCGATGTTTCTTGAAAAGCTTAGAAGATGCAAAGCTTTGTTGGACGTCTTGGAAGTCCTTAGATCTTCTAGTATTGAAGATTATTTTGTAGCTTATGAGCTTTGAAACATCTTTATTGTTTTTGAAGCTTCCAAGCTTCCGGTTTTCGCTTAGCTTTCTTTTAGGCGACTTGCTTGAATTTGACTTGTCGTGATTGGACGACCGAGCAATGGAGCTCCAAGACACTAGGGACAGCTTGTTAGGTGGTTACAATCTCACCCTTAGAGGAGACGACAAGCATTTCTTGCTCATTTATAGAAGAAGTTTCTATCTCATGGGGATCGTTCATGTAACATTGACATGTTGCAAAATTTCTTGGTGATAAGCTTGTAGGTGTGAAGAACTAGGAGATGTTCATCAAAGTGGTTGGGAGACTCTACCTTCCTTATTGGAGAGGGTCCAAAAGTCCATGAATGAATGGAATCATCTTGTTGATGGACTTATCATAGACAAGCAGTGGTTGTGAACATATGTGGTAACATGCTGGTACACGCCTTTTTACCTTGTAGAGTTCTTAGCCTTGAGGTTCATGGTAAGATATATCACCGTAAACGTCTTAGTCACGTGTCCCAAATGGGTAAGAGCTCATAGATATTTGTTTGTCAAATGGCGTAGCTTACTTTCCCAAAGTCTTTGGGTTCTTGAAGCATTTGATAAACTTTTTCTACGATAGGATTGATGAATTCGAGCAAGTAGAAGCCCACGATGTAAAAGAATGAGCTTATCGTGTGTGTATGGCACACCGTGTTGGTGATCTTGCGCTAGACAAGTAGTGGCTTTGATCTTGGTATTTATCGTGTCACTACGTGTCTCTTTTTCTTATACATGTATACTAGGCTTATAATCACCTTGCCGGGGTTTGCGGTAAGTTATACCAACGCGAGCATCATATGTGCTCTCCCGGATATTCTTTGGTGCCTGATGGTAGCTAATAGCTTCATTCCATGAGCTCATCGCTTCCATCCATTAGGTGTAGCAGCTTACCAGCTTGAGACTTTGGGCTTCTCTAAGTGTTGTGGTAAGCTCGTTTTATATGTGATGGAGCAAGGCAGATATGGGCAAACATGGCAAAAGAAGGAGCCTTTTGCGTACCAATGTTGTAGATTGATAAACTTTTTCCGTAACAAAGTGGGCTTATTTGATGCGGAAGTGAGCTTCTTTCGTATAAAGGCGAGTTTATAGGTGTACGCTATTGAGCTTCCTTTACACAAAGATGAGCTTCTTACGAAAGCTATTTTCTTCCTATATCCTTGTAAGAGGCTTCTCTTTATCAAAATGTGAGACTAAGCCTCTTTTTATATTTCTTTTTCAATCGTATGGTACTTCTAAATGTGTAGACAATCTTGTTGTCTTAGAAGCTTATTCCCAGTTGTAGTTGCGTATCATAAGAAGGTTGAACCTTGTTTGAGCAAGGTATTGCTCGTTGAACTTGCCCATGCCTTAATGACATCTTCGTTGGCAAGGATGCTTCCCCTACTATTATGGTTGAGAGCACTCCCAAGCCAATATAGCAGGCTAACTTTGATAATGAATTTGTTGCTCTTCTAGTGAGCTAATGCATTATGATTCTGAAGACCTTGTCATGCAAGCTATGCATGAGTCTTGCTATGCAAATGCCTTTATAATCTTGTTATGGTTTGATGCTTTGCTTTCCGACTATATGACCAAGGAACTTCCCTTCCCTTCCTCAATGGGAATGCTCCCCCTCTAGGGGTGATACTTAATTTAAGTTTAATGTTTGGTTGTCTTAGATCTGTTACTTGTCGTTTATAGTGTTTGCAATGTCTTTAACCTTTTGCCCTGAGGTGGATGCTGCAGTCACCCATCCCAGGCTACTAAGCTAGAGAACCGATGCAATGCTTATCCTATCAGCTTGTTGGTAACCTTTCTCAACGGTTACCTATATGAAATGTTCGTTTTGATCCCAGGCTACTAGGCTAGAGAACCGTCGCAATGCTTATCATATCAGCTTGCTTGTAACCTGTTATGAACATGTATGAGCTGTCTTGGTGTGAGGGGCTCACCCTCTTTCATGGGTTTAGGTATTCCATCTAAAGGACTTGTCCCATGGAGTTGTGGATTGTATTAGGAACTCACCCTGTATACAGGAAGGTCATTATCCTTGTTACCTGTTGAGCAGTTGTGGCCTAGGAGCTCATCCCCGTTTCATGGGTAGGTATAGCGCCGGATCCCATGGAGCCTGGTTAGGAGGGGCTCACCCTTTGATAAGATAAGTGACAAGTGGTTGTGGTTGCACGAAAGAGTTTCCTTCGTTCCGTTAGCTTGCAGCTTAGAAACTATATTGTCTAGACAACGCTTTTCGAGTATGAATTGGATTCATTGATAGAATATCAAGATGTTATAGTAACTGAGGTTGCTTTAGCGTAGGCTATATCATGGATTTCATATGCATGTTGTGGTATTTGACCAACTTTCATGGATCAATGTCTTGTGGAGTACGTCTTTGAAGAGCATATCCTTGTTAGTTTTTCCATGAGTTGGGGTAATGCAATAATACATGCATATTAATACTACACACTTTAGAAAATGTGGGCCTTTTATGTGATAAGCTTCCCGTTGAAGTTCCTCTTTTTGTGTTCGCCATATGTCGAATAGACGAAATGTCATGAGGAAATGTTAGGGAGATTCTTTTGTAATTCCATAAGACTTTTTATGTAAGAATAATAGCCTCTTGAGTAAGAATGTTACCTTCTTGCGTAAGAAGGGCAGCCTCTTTACGTAAGAATGGCAGCTTCTTGTGTAAGAAGGGCAGCTTCTTATGTAAGAATGGCAGCTTCTTATGTAAAAATGTTAACTTCCTATGTAAGAATGGCAGCTATTTAGGTAACAACGGACATCTCCTTATATGAGAAGGTTAGCTCCCTTATGTAGGCTTTTTATGTACAACTTCATGTATAAGGAGGTTAGCTTCCTTATGGAAGCTTTCTATGTAAGGATATTAGCTTGTCATGTAAGAAGGTAATATTCTTTGTTGACGATAATAAGCTTCGTATGTGCTAAGAAAATTGCCTTCTAGGATATGATGGTTAGTTTTCTTGGTTTTAGATGATACTTGAAGAGCTTCATGCGAGGTCAGGGAACTTTACACTTGAACCCGTGATCAACTTTTGAAGGAGACAAAGATATCTCATAACATTTTGGACGATGTTTATGTGTAAATTTGGTGACATTCGAGATACTCTTACGCCTTCAACCACATTGTTTAGAATAGAGTATATGGTGATCTTTGATTGACCTTTCGTATGAGTTGATTCAATAGAGAAGGTAGTAAAAATAAGCTTTTCCATAATTTAGTAAAATTCTCTTAATAATCGGACACTTTAAAGCGCATGAGGTAGAGGCCGAGCTTGTTTAATGGCATGGCGCATCAGCGTGGTGTTTGGTTGAAGGAGAGTTAGTAAGTAAAAGTTCAAGGATAGATGTTCACCTACCTCATGGGTGGTGAAGTCTCATGGCTTCGAGTGTTGAGGTTTTGGGACTCCTTGAACAATTCCTTAGCAGGGTGCTACCATGTGGCAAAAATATCTCCTAACCAACGCTTTTTGATGCTATGGCAGGCGACCTCTTTCATGTTGCTTCCTTGCTATAGTGAACAATTTTTGGAAGGCTACCGTCATGCTTCCTATTGGCAACTTCTATATTCTTATGAGCAGCTTCTATGCTCCTGACAGCTGGTTGCTGCCGTAGGGCAGGTGCTAATAAGGATTCACCCAACTCTATTATTTTGTGGTAATTTGCCGCGTACATGATTACTAGAAGTTGTTTGCCACGATCCTTGGTGTCACCAAGTTGCATCGTTGCATTGGCAATTTGCTTGCGTGCTTCTTAGGTAGGCACGAGTAGCAATGCTCCCTTGTTTGGTCATTTGTTGTGTTGCCCTAACCATTGCTTGAAGCTTCTTTGCTTGTTTTAGTAATCCATTTGTCGTTCCACAAGTTCCTTTAATATTTCTTATGGGTTATTATGTTTCTAAGCCTCGTAGGCTTTGTGATTATTAACCATCTATCGGATATTGCACATTTGATAGGATTAGTTTAGGCATATAGGCTCGTTTTTTATAGAACCTTCTTTTTGTAAGATTCCCTTGACGAGGTGTTTAAACTTTTCCATATATCGGCTAAGTGTTAGTGTCAGCAAGATGTATGGAGGTTTTAGCAGGTTGCTTCGATGATTGAGCAAGCTGCTTTAGTTAACCTTGATCTTGCCGATTTTGTTCATGCCTGATTCTTTATAGATAATCATGTGCAAAGTAAGTATTGTCATATCTTTTACATAAGCGGAGCCACCTGGACAGGAGCAATTGAAAGGACGATGTGTTGTTCTTTAGCTTGCTTGATAGGTTCTTTGTTGCTTAGCTGTAATAAGCAACGTCCCTCCAACAGAGAAGTATATGCCTTATTCAGACCATGATTTTGTTCGAGGCTTCTTTACTCCTACCGATGATGTCACATGTGTAGCAATGTGCTTGTGACAATTTTAGCTTTTAGGGCAGGAGCCTTGACATATGTAGCTAATCGGCGTCTCTACTTTTTAGTTCCTCGCCTTTTTGGTTTCTAAACTTCTTAATTTGTTCAAAATTAGGTACCCGTACCATCAGCCCCCAGTCATGAGTAGTCATGACGTAGTCATGGGTGCTTATGACTTGGTATCTAACCATTCGATTTTGAACTTCTCACTTATGAGCTTCCTAAGCCTCTAGATATGTCAAGCTTTCGGGATTCAAAGATCCGTATATATGAAGCTTTAAACTAGGTATTTGAGGAAGTTTATTCTTATTTCAAGTAAGCTATTGCTTTGGAACCGAATAAATGTTTCTTTGAACAAGTAACATTTGTCTATTGTTCGACATTTGATGCTTTTGCGAACATGTTTAGGCGGTTAACTTCTTTATGTGCCATATCATTTGCGAACATCTTTGTGTTTTGTGTGCAAGCTAAAGTTTTTTATCCTATGAGAGAGATAGGACAAAGGGCCAAGCTCGTGTAATTGAGATAGCTCGTTTAGATTATGATGGCTTTGGGCCGATGGTTCTCCTTGTGAGATATAATCTTTGTACGGTTGCCTTACTTATGCCACATGTTATCATGGGCACGGTACTTGATAAGGTTAGATAAGTTTGGATTTTGTGAAGACCTCGAAACCGTGCTTCTTGGCTTTGCGATTTGCCACATTTTCTAATTGGTGTGTTATGGAGGTCATAAAAACTTTTTAATGATGCATTTGTGAGCTTCTCTAGTCACCATAGGTGAGGTCATGCAAAGCTCATTTTGTTCCCATATGGTGGCTTCACTTTCTATCTAGGAGAGCAGCTCATCTTTGCAAAGCATTGAATTGGTGTTAAGTGGAGCAAGTATACAAGGTTATGTTTTATGCTCTCCATAGTGAGTGGGTCAAGCCTTCATAATATTTAGCAACCTTTTTGATATGAGGAGGCATCTTTCTTCTTTTCCAAGTTGTTAGTCTTTTTAAGGAAGGTGTTGAGCCTGCCCTAAGCGATGTGCTCGTTCCCTTAAACGACTTTGGTGTACGGAAAAGATGTTAATTTTCTAAGGATGATTCGTCCTAGCGTTCGTCAATACTTATAAAACCTCGGATTGATCCATATGGTGAAGTATAGCTGAGCTGCCAAGCTGTTAGCTTCTTTACCTCAGCTGGAGGCTATGTAGCGTATGACATATGAGCTAATTTCCGTGGCTTTTGACATGTTTGTTTTTTGTGTCTTCCAATATATCATATATAACTGTTTAAAGACAAGCGTGGCCTTAGGAAGCAAATATCTTAGAGGTACTCAAGGCACCCTATTTATATGTGTTTTCTTTCCAAGGGTTACTTGGGTGTATGTATTGTGTTGTTTGCTTTAGGCTACCTACTTATAGCTTGTGTAGATTTGACTTTTGTCTTTTCAATGTAAAAGCTAAAGTATATTATATGACATAGGTGCGAGTTTGTAGTTGCGAGCTTCTAGCTTGTGGCCATGAGCTTGTAGCTTCTAGCCTTGGGCTTCGAGCTTCAAATTTCTAACTTCGAGCTTTAGGCTTCGATCTATGGGATCCAAGCTTTAGGTTTGTAGCATGCGAGTTGCAGCTTATAAGCTTGTAGCTCCCGGGCTGTAGCTCATGAGTTTACTTATAGAGTTGTCTGCAGCTGCCGTATGGCAGCTGGTATGAGTAGTGTACTTTTTCTGATAGCTATAAGGCTAAATAGGTGTCTATAGCTGTCATATAGCAGCTGACGCACTGACATGCGTAGTTGTCTACAGCTGTCCTGTAGCAGCTGACCTACTGACATGAATAGTTATCCACAGCTGTCCTGTAGCAGCTGATGTACTCTCTGACGCGAATAGTTGTTTAGGCTGATAAAGCTGAATGGTGGTCTGAAGCTGTCATATAGCAGCTGACGCACTGACATGCGTAGTTGTCTACAGCTGTCCTGTAGCAGCTGACCTACTGACATGAATAGTTATCCACAGCTGTCCTGTAGCAGCTGATGTGCTCTCTGACGTGAATAGTTGTTTAGGCTGATAAAGCTGAATGGTGGTATGTAGCTGCCCTACGGGAGCCAGCCTGCTTTACCGGACCTGACTAGCTGATAAAGTGTGTTTTTATTGTTTTTATTTATTTATTATTTTATAAGTGAAGTTAATGGTTAGCTTACAAGTGCATGGGTTTTTTACACGCCATGGTTACACTCATAAGTCCGTTCACTTTTACTAAGAATTTTGGGTCAAATATAGGTTAGGCTAAAAGTTGAAACGAGATATAATGTTAGTATTATTCAAGACTTTGTTTAACAACATTTAGAACAATTGATTATTTCTTGAGAAGCTCGTTTCAGCGATATGAGAAGAAAAATATTTTTACACTTTACCTCGCTTAAGCTAGTAGGAGTTTTTTTTTTTTTTGGAGCTTGTGCCTAATGTTAGTGTCGAGAGAGCGACCATGTGTTTGTATCGCATGCGCACATGAAGTGAAGTGAAGAGCTATAAATGAATGTTGAGTACAGAAAGATGTAAAATGAGCTTACATAGAGGAAGATTTCTAGCCCAGAGAGCTTCCCTAGGGGAGCATGACCCCATCTCGGTATGAACGTTTAGTATATTAGGATGTAACATGAGCTCACGCAGGGGAGGACTTCTAGCTCAGGGAGCTTCCATGGTGGAGCTTGCCTTCCATACCTGCTAAGCGTTGACCTTCTTTTTTGTGCATGTTTAGCACATTAAGATGTAACAGAGGCTGCCATAAGGGAAGGCTTCCCGCTCATGGTGCTTCCTTATGGGAGCAGTTGCTTCCTTACGGGAGCAGGTGCTTCCTTACGGGAGCAGGTGCTTCCTTATGGGAGCGAGTGCAGACCCCCTTTCTATATGTCAGCAAGTGTTTTTGCCATTTTGGTGAAAGATACCACTTTTTATGCTTTTGAGGTCTGATTTGCTTTTGACTAAGCACCTTTGTGGATTAGTGTGTAAGAAAGTCTGACTTTTGACTTTTCTTATTTTTTTTTACTGTTCACCACTGTAGCAGGGCTGCTATATGGCAGCCTGGAGCTTCCTGGCTGCCCTATTTGTAGTTTAGATAGGCTGCCCAGCTCCTATTTATGTGATCTTCTTTTTTCATCAGATTCTTTGTGAGGATAATATTTCATAATATAATATCCTCTTTGAATGACTTTTTTGATGACACCACATAAAGTGGGGTTGAGTATTGTGTACACAAAATCTTTCATTTCTTTAGCTTTTTTGACCATATTTGAACTAAGTGTAAACATGTGTTCAAAAGGTTGTAATTTTTCATCAAGAATATGAGTAGATTTTCAGGTTTGACGTTTTTATCAAAGAAGTTACATGTAGCAACCGAATTGCAAGTGTATGGAACCCGGTCACCGGCGTTTTGAACGTGGAGCAAAAAACGCAAACATGTGTAGGAGGTGTAGGAGTGATTTTTCCGGTAAGAACATCCTCTCCATCCTTAAAAATAAAGAACTTAGGAACATTTGGGGCTAAACCACAAAGAGTTTCATGTTCTAAGCGCGATAGCCCCACGGTGGGCGCCACTTGTTGCTACAACAAGAATAAGGCATGGAGATGGTATGGATGTCTCTTCGGGTTGGACCTAGCACCTTCCGAGCATGTACCTGCACCACGAACAACTCGTTAGAAGGGGTCCAGAGACCGGGGTCTCTGGACCACCCTCCGACGCTCAACATTAGTGATTTATCCCAAGAAATGTACATAAAAGTAAAGATAAAGGAGTAAATGAGGGATACGAAGTATGAGAGGAGGTGATGGTTGAAACCCGGCGGTTAGCTAGCAGCCGAGGCGATTTCGGGCTGCTTAACTCGATGGCTGAAAGTTGGTTATTAGAACCATGGATATGTAGACTGCAGATATGGCAGCTCCAGGGCTCCGACAGGGGAGCTCGTGAGTTCAACAGGGGAGCTTAACAGCTTTATTGTGTGTAATTATGGAAAGTTCATGAGCTGCTGATGTGATACTTTAGCAGCTCGTAGGCTCCTCTATGGGAGCTAGGCAGATTAGTTAGTGAGAGAATGTTTCTAGAGAGAGAGAGAAAAGGTGAGTGAGATGTCTTGAGTGGAGACCAAGACAAAATGGGATGGGTTTGAGTGAAGGTGTAACCCCCCTATTTATAGAGGGTGAAACCCCAAACCCTAATGGGCTTTGTGGTAATGGGCCGGGCTGGCCCATAAATGTTGGACCCACCTTTATTATTGACCTCCTGTAAGGCAGGTCCTGTGCTTGTGTAAGGCAGGTCCTGTGCTAGGGAGCTGAGGAGCCGATGCGGGTAGCTTCTCTACACCAGCTTCTGGCTTTTCGGCTTCCTGGCCTGAGCTTGATAGCTTCTTAAATATGTTTAAACGTGGGGGTTTGGGTACCCACGTCATCAAATGTTGTGATATCAACGATAAACCAATATTCAATGGATCTGATACCCTTGCAACCTTATACTTAGCCAGACCATCGATCTCTGGAGAAAGTCTTCTGCATCTTTTGTCTAATTGTCCATCACTTAAGAGCTTGTGTCTGGTAACTTCTTCATACTTGTATATCCACTCTCGTTGGCTTTCAAAACTTATCTGAATATTTTAAGTCTGCAGTTTTTACTTGATGAACGACTTTCTGGTAAAAGACCCAACATTATGGAACTATTCAAGTGTTTACCTGTGATTGAGCATCTGACCACTTGGGGTGAAATAAATCAGGTAATATTTATCCGCATTATACATATATATAAATTGAAGGAATAAAAAATATACCTTTGATTGTTAATTGTTGTTTTGGTCTCTATGGTTGAAGTCATTTTTTCTAAACTCGGTTCCCCAAGAGCTTCCAACCTCACTAAGCCACCTCAAATACTTTTGTTTCAAAGAAATGGGTCTTGCTGAGCGCGATGGATATACTTTTGGATTGCCGTTTCTTCTTGTTTTGCTCAAATGCTCCCCTAACTTGGAGAAAATAGAGCTAGAGGTGAATAGTAGTATAACTGTATAAGTCTATCTCATATCCTATTTTTTTTTATTCGGATGCCAAAATTCACTGACACAACACTTGTTGTAGATTGATGAAGTGTCGTTTGAATCTGAAGACTATTCCGATATATTTGAAGAACATTCAGATGTTTGGTTGGAGCATCTGAATGAATTCAAGATTGAATATTTCGCCAACTCTAAGTCAGAGTTGCAGCTTTTGAATTTTATCTTGCCCAGGTCACCCAGTTTAAAGAAAGTAATATTGCCAACTTGTATTCGTGACAAAAATGAAGAGGTGGAGTTGTTGCAAAGTCTCTTACGCGCCCCACGTGCATCACCGGTAGAAATCTTTGTTGAGAATCGTTACAAAGCCGTTAGAAATCCTTGTTGAGAATCGCTGGAACGATGATGTTTTCACTCGATGTTATTGAGAAATAATATTATGATGATTCTTGTAAAGATCTTCTAGGACTCCATATTCTGATTAGTCTATTTATATTTTGTTGGTATGCTATAACACCCTGGTTTTGGAACCAAAATTTTTCGCATTTTTATCGGTCATATTTACCTAATAAATATAAATAAGAATGTAATTTTTTTTAAAGGTTAATTTCTTTTAAATCCTGTGTTCTGTGGGACTTGAACCCAAGACCTTCTACAATCTAGGTGTTTTAAAGGCTTTGCCTTTGCCAATGGACTACCATACCGACACGAAACCAAACCCGGTAGTTATGTTCAAACATTTAAACGAGATTAGAATTATTATTCTATATGCGAATACGTGCGACGAGTTCGAAACCAACACCTGAATAATTATATAAAAATACTAGGTTATCTCCCGGGATAGGCAAACACCTTGAGGGAGCACCCGGGTATTGAGGCGGGGTTGGCTATCGAGTTCACGCATGTGGATTATGCGGCGCGATACCGCAACAGTTTCGATCATGTCGAGGCATGACGACTGTTGCGTCAAGTTTAAGTTTGTTTTATTTATGTTTTAACTAGATTATATCCTGGAAGCTTTCCGGGATATATAAATCTAATATGATGTGATAAAATATGTGTTATGATGTAATATATAAATTAATGTATTATAATATGAAAAACAGTAATTTTAAAAAGAAGATGTATGTTTGGATGAGGAGCAAGGCTAGAAACAACCATTGCAGGGCGTGATTAAGGCGGTAGTCTTGAAGGTGTGACTTTTTTTTTTTTTGGAAAGGAGTGGTTTTAACCTATTATGCACTTGATGAAAATAGAATTTCTAGTTTGAACATGATTAGTGACTTGCCTAGACATGATTAATGAATTACCTGAACACATTATGTTTTTTTCTGTATGAACAAAAGCCGACAAAAAAATCGTTTTTTTTTTTTCGTTTTTTGTGTAGCACTGTGGTACTCGTCGGGAAGATAATAAAACGTTCGTTAATTTAGTGTATTTTAAAAAAATCTCGTTTGTAAAAGTTATTAACGTTTAAAAGTTATGGAGGAAACCTGAGAGAGAAACAGAATTTGGATGGAATTAAGGTGCTGTTTGTTTTTTGTTCAGAAGCACTTCTGATCTCTTTTGTCTGCACCACGCAGACGTGCGCAAACGTTTGGGGTCTGCAGATTGTTTGTTTTTTGGAAGACCTTTCACTTAAAAAGGTCTTCCTGACCTCTTCTTGGTGCAGACTTGTTCCAAAGTCTTCTAAGGTCTTCTCCACTAGTTCTCTTCTCCTCACCCACCACCACCACCACCACGGTCCACCACCACCACCCACCGCCACCCACCACCTCCACCACCACCACCACCGTCCACCACCACCCACCACCCACCACCGCCACCCACCACCGCCACCCACCACCACGGTCCACCACCTCCCACCACCACCACCATCCACCACCACCTTCCACCAGCACCACCCACCACCACCACCACCGTCCACCACCACCACCACCACAGCTACCACCACCACCCACCACCACCACCACGTTCCACCACAACCACCAACCACGGTCCACCACCACCACCGTCCACCACCACCGCCGTCCACCACCACCTACCACCTTCCACCACCTCCACCACCACCCACCACCACCACCACCATGGTCCACCACCACTACCACCGCCACCCACCACCACCCACCACCGCCTCCCACCACCACTGTTCACCACCACCATGGTCCACCACCACCACCTTCCACGAGCACCACCCACCACCACCACGGTCCACCACCACCCACCACCACCACAGTCTACCACCACCACGGTCCACCACCACCACCAACCACCACCACCACACACCACAACCACCACCGTCCACCACCACCACCGTCCACCACCACCACCACTGTCCACCACCACCGTCTACCACCAGACTGCTGTAAAAAATCAGTTTATTTAAATTTCAGTTTATTTCAGCAGCCTGTAGACATTAACAAACAAACAGTCTTTTTCTTGCAGACTGCAGACCTTTGGTCCACCTCTTCTCCTGCAGATATCTGCAGATGTGGTCCGCAGACTGCAGACTTTTTCTTGCAGAAAAAAGAAACAGCACCTAAGAAGGATGACCTCTTTGAATGCCATGTAGAATTTCATGCTTTGAAATATTAATATAAATAGATATTTTGTATTTTATTTATGTCCTAACTACCCAACTTTCTTCAGGTTCCTACACCACCACCAAACCCACCTCTACTCACCACCATAGCCACTTCCAATATCCACCAAAGCTAACTTCGTACACCACCAAACCTTTTTCATGACCGTAGCACAAACGACTTTCTACTGAAGATGAAAAGAAGAGAGACAAAAACCAAAGTGGCGACAGTGATGCTTCGGTCGCCGCAAGAGCCACCACTATCTCCAACGTGAAGAAACCACATGCAACAGTTGATCTACCAGCCGAACAATCGGCCGAATAACCACGGACTAACCGTCGCTGCAAGTTCCGGCTTCAGGCTCGTTTTCCTAGGAAAGTCAGTTTACCGTCGTCGCCTGCCGAGTGTCGTAGTTGCTGTATCATCGTCAGGGTGTTGGCCACATCCGTTGTCGGCCATCGGTTGTGCAAATTCGCCTTATCGACTAAAGAAGATGGGAGGAGGGAAGGCCACGCGAAGACGGAACCGCAACGATTCTGACAACAGAAGAAGCCACCGACAACAGAAGACAAAAACCGGTAGAAAAAGGATTCGAACCGGAGACGCGTTGAATAAAATGGAACGCGGAAACCGATGTTGCTGTGGTCGGATATTGCGCCAGCGCCGACGTCAGCTGTTTTGTCGAGCGCCGACATTGTTCTTTCATATAGTAAGATAATATAGTTATCTTTTTGTTTATGTTTTTTATCTAACTAGTGGGTTTCCTGTATCGCGCATTGCGCGATTGTTTCCAGCTACGTTGCATAGATGTAAGTTCTAGCTAACATGTTCACGATATTTTTTCCATACATGGAACAAAAGTGTTAAAACTTGGCACACAACATAGTTGATACAACATGTGTTACTAAGTGTATCATTTCTGGGTGCATTGCGGCGCGTTAAACCAAATCTTTTTCTGTCGGTTTGACATGTACATTTGCGCTACCGAGATTATTATGCTAAGAAATAAATGCAAAAACTTTCAAGGTCCAAATTACAAAAGAAAATAATGACGACCATGTAGTTTGGAGTTGCTTATCAATTGTCTCCACGTAAAGACTTCCTCCCTTTCGCTCTGAGCTCTTCTTTATTTCAATCCTTCCCTGAAACTTGCAGTACATGACGCAGGGTTAACAAATAACATTCTAAGCTGTTTGAAAATTAATAATAAAGTGATAGATATACTCTGAATTCTGAACAGTAAACTCCGTAAGTGTAAAAATAAAAAACTTATTTTAAAACCTGTGTCTAACCTACTTGACCGTTTGACTAACAAAAACTCACAACTATACATTTTGGAAACAAATATGGGTCCAACTACATTTATATAACTACCAATCCTAACAGATTTCCCCTAATCCCCACTATATCCCTATGTATGATTCCATACCTCAGATTTATCCAAGCGCTTACAACTATCATAAATGAAGCATCCGAGGCATAAGAATGATGCAATATTACTATATACTATTGTATTTACCTTAATCAACACTTGTTTTTACTCCAATGTGACATACTCAACCCATGTATCCCTTTTAAAATTTCTCTGTTATGTGTCTTAGTAGCTGAACATAAACTAATGTGGGTTGCTCACTTTCTAATAACTAATCTTGTCATTTTTTGAGAGGATCCCATTTTTGCTGACGTGGCGGGTAGTCCTTCTAAGATGAGCCTCTCCCATACCTCATAGTCTAAGAACCACAACATTGAAAATAAGTAGGAGTGCAAACGAACCGAGCCGAGCCCGAGCTCGACCAGGCTTGAGCTTGAGCTGGATTAACTTATAAGAGCTCGAGCTCGGCGCGGGCTCGGCTCGTTTATTATCACTTAGTTAATATATTAAACAAAAATAATATAAGTAATAGTTCGTTTAGGCTCGTGAGCTCGATAAGCGAAGCTTGAGCTCGGGGCTCGTTTACTAAATAACTTTAAATGAGTGGTAAATATTATTAAATATTAAAAAAATATTACACTAAGCTTGATAAGGCTCGACGAGCCTAACGAGCTTCACATGCCAGGCTCAAGCTCGGGTTCGATAAATAAACGAGCTTTGTTTTAGGCTCAAGCTCGGCTCGAGCTTGATAAGGCTGGGCATGTTTCGAGATTTTTATCGAGCCGAGCTCGAGTAGCTCGCGAACGGCTCGACTCGTTTGCACCCCTAAAAATAAGATTATATGAATGAATTATTTATTGTTATAAATATTTTTTATTACATCGTATCATATTTAGTACTCAACCCGGTATAGTATACGGGTCTTAGCCTAGTAAAGTTAATAAAACCGTAACAAAACTAATAAAACATTTAATGTAAATAAAACAAAAGGATAGAAACGTTGACAATGAGGTAGTGGTGGAGTGGTTGAGGAAAGACTTGATGCCCCTTGTGACCTAGGTTCAATTCCTACTTTTTTCATTATTTTCTATGGCATCTGGGCAATGATGGTGACAAACGCACCGAGGAGCGTTGGATCCTGAGCCGCACCCCGGTTTTCACCCGACTGTTACTCCAACGAGGAAACTCGTGTGGAGGCAATACGGTTTCTAGGGGAACACCATAACCAAGTCTGAGCACATGCTCGATTAAGATAACGTAGTCTGAGACAGTCCTTGACTAGTGTTGCCGCAGTGTGACATTGGTCACCCATATGAGAGCATGTTTGGCACTCCTTATTTCCACCTCCTTATAACTTATTACTTTTCCAAAAAGTTAATAAGTTAAAAAAAAGTGTATGGCAAACGAAAAAATGATTTAATGTTTAACTTTTCATTTGCATATAATGAGTTGTTTTGAAAAAGTAAGGAATGCGTAACTTTTTAAACCTCCTTATTACTTATTGATTGATATTTACCTATATGCCCTTCTTATATCCTTTTTAGTGATTTTAACTAAATAAGTTAAACCAAACACTTTTTTTTTTACAAAATAACTTATCAACTTATTGTTTTTCCCCATCACATAAGCTAATTCAAACATTTTTCTAAAAACTCATTTAAAAAGTCATAAGTTGTCCAACAATTGTAGCCCAGTTGGTTGAGGGCCTAAAGTTTCTTATGGGAGACTTGGGTTCAATTCCCACTAGCTACATTTGGAAGACATTGGTGGATGGAAAATGAGGGATGACCCGGCCATTGGCTTGGGTTCGAGTCCTGATCCCGATCGATTTTACCAATTATTTCACTGTTGTGCCTTTAAGCGGATGAGTGGTCGTCATTTTAACAAAAAATCCTTTTAAACTCAAATAAGTTTATCCAAACATGCCAAAGTCATGGTTAAAAAAGGGGTAGAAACATTACAACTCTACACTTGCTCCCATTCTTCACTCACAATTGAAGCTCAACCTCAAGTCAGGTATCTCTTCCTCCTCCTTTTAATCGGTTTTTATCCTAAGTTGTTTGATTGATGAGTGTCTTCATTCATTCGTTCATTCATGCCTTTTCTTTTCTTTTGTTTTTCTGTATGATTCTTTCTTTCGATTTCGTTTATTTCTATGCATTTTGGGATTCTAGGGCTTACATACTTTCAAATTGCTTGCTCGTATCCTTCAAATGCTTCTGATATGTGTTTCTTTTGTTAATGGAAGCAATAAGTTAACTGATAGGGAAATTATTATAATCATTTTAATTGTCTTAAGTGTTTCCAGATTATAAACAAAGGGTAAAGTAAGTTTAACTCGTTATTTTTGTTTCTGATTACATGACTGTAAATAAATTAATAAATCAGTTTCTGTGTGCATTTGAAATTGGTTATTTTTGTTTCTGATTATTTGACTTATTATATGTTGTATCTTCTTCGCTATTTTCTCTGTTTGAGTAGTTAACATAGATAATCTTAATTCCATTTTCACAGTTTGAAGTATCGACCCAGCATAGACAACCTGAGATGAAACCTAAACGTTTGTCTAAAGCCCGACAATTGGATATAATCACTACACTTCCTCAAACCATAATAGAAACCATCCTATGTCTTTTACCAATCAAGGAAGCAGCGAGGACAAGTATCCTCTCAACGGAATGGAGGTACAAATGGACCACCATTCCTAAACTTAAGTTTTTTGAGTCTAGCATTAAAATATCATTTGAAAAGCTTCTTATTAAAAAACCAAGTAAAATGAAGCAGCTTGATTGGTGGAAACTCACTGAATTAGAACATAAAAGGAGAGATATGGAGTTGCGGAGTAAATTTTTCAGTGCTATAAGTCAAGTTCTGTTGTCACGACAAGGTCCGATACATGAATTCTTCCTTTCAATGAATGCACAAGACACCTATTATGAAATTGATCAAGTAATACTGCATTTGTCGAGGAACCATACTGTCAAGAAACTAACACTTGACTTTGATGATTCAAGCTCATATGTTTTACCCTTATCTTTCATCTCATCGTTCCGTTATTTAACTGACCTATCTCTTGAATGGTGTGAAATCTACGATAAACCAATATTCAATGGATCTGATACCCTTACACGCTTATCCTTAGCCAGAACATTGATCTCTGGAGAAAGTCTTCTGCATCTTTTGTCTAATTGTCCATCACTTAAGAGCTTGTGTCTGGTAAGTTCATACTTCTATATCCATTCTCATTGGCTTTCAAAACTTATCTGAATATTTTAAGTCTATGCAGATTTTACTTGGTGAATATTCTCCCGGTTATCCACCTAACATTATGGAACTATTCAAGTGTTTACCTGTGATTGAACATCTAACCACTTGGGGTGAAATAAAACATGTAATATTTATCCACATTTTACATATATATAAATTGAAGGAAAAAAAAATTATAACTTTGATTGTTGTTTTGGTCTTTGGTTGAAGTCATTTGTTCTAGACTCGGTTCCCCAACAGCTTCCAACCTCACTAAGCCACCTCAAACACTTTTGTTTCAAACAAATGGGTCTTGCTGAGCGCGATGGATATACTTTTGGATTGCCTTTTCTTCTTGTTGTGCTCAAATGCTCCCCTAACTTGGAGAAAATTGAGCTAGAGGTGAATAGTAGTATAACTATATTAGTCTATCTCGTATCCTATTTGTTTTGATTTGGATGCCAAAATTAGCTGACACGACACTTGTTGTAGATTGATGAAGTGTCGGTTGAATCTGAAGACTATTCCGATATATACGAAGAATATTCAGATGTTTGGTTGGAGCATCTGAATGAATTCAAGGTTGAATATTTCGCCAACTCTAAGTCTGAGTTAGAGCTTCTATATTTTATCTTGCGCAGGTCACCCAGTTTGAAGAAAGTGATATTGCCAACCCATATTAGTGACAAGAATGAAGAGGTGGAGTTGTTACAAAGTCTCTTACGCGCCCCACGTGCATCACCCGTAGAAATCCTTGTTGAGAATAGTTACAAAACCCGTAGAAATCGTTGTTGAGAAGCGCTGCCACGATGATGTTTTCACTCGATGTTATTAAGAAATAATGTTATGATTAGTCTGTTAGGTTTTTGAAAACGTACTTGATGTTAAAAGAGTAAAAGATCTTGTAAGACTCAATAGGTTGCTGCAACAAAACAACTGTATTGTAATTCTTGTGTATAACGCATAGGGCTTAACCCATTTACAGCTTTATTATATTTGATGACATGTCAGATGGTTTAACATGTTACAGTTTGTTCAGGCGGACCATTTGACTTGCGAAATCATTATGCCAAAAAATTTAGACTCTCATTTTACGTTTTATTATTTGTCGTTTTATTATTTGCATCCTGTTTACAACTTTATTACAATTTGTTAATTACGTTTGTTAATCTGTTTTCTATTATTCAATAAAAGTTATAATTTTGGTGGTTTGCCTCTTCTGATGCAACCACATGTAAAACTAGTTGTTCAAGTTGTTGATATGTGTGGTTTATGTATGAAGAGGTAGTGTCAGGAATAGACCTCTGAACCATCTCGAATGGCAAATTGCCATGTGCTTACCCGTTTTAATACTAACATTATTGATTATTGTGTACTAACTCATTGGCAAGGTTCATTGCCATGTAGCTTGTTCTACGCATGACTTGTAGCAAAAACCTCTAACCGGGCTTGACCCACTAAAGTTAGGGGGCCTAATGGAATGTCTATAGACTATCTATATAAATAGGTCTTTACCTCAATTATTAGGTATGACATGAAGTCATGAACACTGATTTTTTGTAACCGGAATAGGAGAACTCTCTCTTCTCTAGTTTCTCTCAAGCATTTATTTTTTCTCTTTCTCTCTTATGATTACAAATCTAGACTCGAGAAGATGAGCTGCACTCCCATCTTCACTTTCTCCGTATGATTCAAACTTGTCTAGTCTGTCAGGGTAACTTAAGATTTCATAAAGCTAGAATCAAACATGTGAAATCAAAATATGTTCCATCAATATAAACAACTAAGGTAGCGTTCCTTTCACGGAATGGAATTGAATATATTCCATTTCTTATGTTTGTTTAATCAAAAGAAGGAATTGTAATTGACCAACGACATACGAAAGGGAATCTAGGTTCCAAGTGCATCTAGATTTCATTCCATTATCTGAAACGAATACACCTGACTTCCAAATCAAATTATAGTTTCCGGCGAATTTCAATTCCATTTCCATTACATTCCACGAAACTAACGCTGCCTAATAATCTTCAATTGTAGCTAATAATCGATAATCTAAAACATCATATATCCACTTGTAAAATAGGGTTAGGATCAAATACACAGTGAAAGAAAACTACGAAGTCGTAGGAAGGATTTCAAACGGAGTCTGATTGAACTCATTCAATCGGCATTGGAACCGTATCATCAGTGGCGAATCTTGACCCGAAACTTCCAGGGGTCGGAAGTCACTAGTTTCGGGGGGTCGAAACTTTATATACCAAAAATTTTCTATACGAATACTATATAATCAGAACTTCTGAGCGAAAATTCGGGGGGGGGGGGGGGTCCCCGCCCCTGTGTATCATCAAACCCGACGATCATAGTTATTAGGTTTTTGATTTTTTGGATTTTTAGCTTGTAGTTTTTAGAATTTGTGTTATATCATTGCGTATTTTCTTTATTTTCTTCATTGTGTCATTTTTGCGATTCATTGTGTCGTTTTTCCTCGGCATTGTATTATATTTATTGGCATTGTGTTATATATTGTGACTCATTGTGTTATATTACAGGATCTAGTGTTTTTTTTTTTTTTTTTTTTTTTTGTATTCTTCTTATCTTTCTCATTTTCATTACACCGTGTAAGAAAACTTAACCCGGTAAAATATCCACCATTACACAAGCCAAATTGCCGTCACAGCGTGACTGAACTCAACTAGAAACTAGAGCAAATTAAAAAAAAATTAGCGAAACAAAATATAAAGGGAAAATCACAAGAATAGCCATTTGACCGTTTGAATTACGAGAATAGCCCCGGAGACGTCTCTTTGGAGACGGTGCACGTTTCCCAAGCCGTCTAAGGCGTCTCCGGTGATGTCTTTTTTTTTTTTTTAACAAATCATGAAAATAAAATAAAATAAAGGTGCAATAATTATTCAGTGGATTCAAAAGATAGACATAAACTAGTCATTCGATTAATAAATGATAAATTTAAATACATAAACATTACAAAGTTAATAAAAATAAACTAAACATAGGCTACGCATTAAGACGGTCCCTCATCATTTGCTAAGCAGGCACATGTTTGAATTCTTTGCGTTGCTTGGATTCATACTCTTTTTTGGTATATCTGATGGCCACGTCTTTAGGCATATCTGAAGGTACCGCTCGAAGTGTTCGATAGTGGTACTCGTTGAAGAGTTGACACTTGGTGTTCAAGTCATTCCACTTACGGCAAAGTGAATCGATGGTTCGGTTAGAGCCTCCTACCAACCTATTGTATCCATTTAGAATTCGGTACCACTTGTTTGTCGGGTGTGGGCTTTAGTCGACAAGTTACCAGGCTGATACTAGGGCGATTTCTTGTTCCTCCGTCCAACGACTTGGTGCCATTTTCTTTTGTATGAAGGGGACGGTTTTAGGGTGGTGGTAGAGAAGGAGTCGGACGGAGTTAGGGATGGAGAATGGGACGGAGGTATGGTATATATAGGGAGGAGACGTCTCGGGAATCATGGGGGACATGGATAACTGAACCGTAGAACAAGACACCGGAGACATCTCAGGACTCATGAATGGAGACGTGCCGTTGTTCTATTGGCTGGGAACCAAGGCGTCTCGGGAGACGCCTCAGACGGCTTGGGAAACGTGAACTGTTTCCAAAGAGACGTCTCGAGGGCTATTCTCGTAAATCAAACGTTCAAAGTACTATTGTTGTGATTTTCCCAAATATAAATCCCCTATACGGTATTCATATTTATCATTAAAAAAACAAACAAAATATTGGGATTTGGGGATGTCTCTCATAGCATAACTAAATTAGGTTTTAGTTTTACACACATTTTCAGTCAACTCAGGTATGGTATCTCCTACTTTTCATCGTGTTTTTTTTTTTTTTTAAATTATTTGGGGATTTCGTGCTTTCAACTTCAGTCTTTGATATCCTTTATGATAATGTAAATCAACGTTTCCTGTTTGAACTGTTGCTAACAGGGTATTTACCTCTTTTCTTTTATCGGGTTATATTATATATAACTGTTGGATACTTAGCGAGTGTTTGGATGTGTCTTTAGAATGTTATCATATGATATTGTAAAAATAAATGCTGCAATACAAAGTGTTGGAGGAAATACTTTTGTTGTGCTTCAAACAGAGGAATAAGTTAGTTATAATCATTTCAGTTTATTATTTACTATATACACAATTTAACTCATACATTTTTGTTGCTGATTGATTGATTGTTTATAAGCTAATCATAAACAAAGGTAGATCACTCAAAATAACACTATAACCTCATATAGAGTTCACCATATAAGTCACTTTTAAAGCGTACATCCAAACACCCCATCTATCAATTTGATGGAGTATAAGAAAATTGCTTAATCTCGTCACATGTGAACCCTTGTTATGACGCGTAGCCACACCAATGTATCAACTTTTCAGCGAGTCGTCACTTATTATGTTGTATTTGGTATGTTTTCTATGTGTGAATAGTAACAGAGTTCTTAAATACATTTTCAAAGTTTGCGGTTTTGATCCAACAAAAGCAGCGTAAGATGAAAGCTAAGTGTTTGTCTCAAGCTCAACAATTGGATATAATCACCACACTTCCTCAAGCCATAATAGAAACCATCCTATGTCTTTTACCAATTCAAGAAGCGGCAAGGACTAGTATCCTCTCAAGGGAATGGAGGTACAAATGGACCACAATTCCTAAACTTGTGTTTTCGCAGTGGTTTACTGTTAAAATATCAACCGAAGAGGAGAAACTATCTCTGTCTGATGAGAACCAACCGCATTGCTACAAAGTCGCAAGGCGAAACAAGGACAGGAGGTGTACACTTTTCAGTGCTATACACCAAGTCTTGTTACAACGCCGAGCTCCGATACATGAGTTCACCCTTTTGATGACTCCACTTCAGAACTCTTTTGAAATTGATCAGTTAATACTTCATTTGTCAAGGAACCATACCGTCAAGAAATTAACACTTAAAATTATTGACTCCTCTTCTTATTGTTTACCTTTATCTGTCTTACCATGGCATCACTTAACAGACCTAAGTATCCAATCTTGTGCTGTCAACCATAAACCTATCTTCAATGGACCTGGTAGCCTTACAAGCTTATCCTTAAACTACGTAACAATATCTAGAAGAACTCTGCTACATCTTTTATCTAATTGTCCTTCACTTAAGAGCTTGTGTTTGGTAAGTTCATACTTTTATATCTATTCTCATGGGCTTTAATAACTTATCTGAATATTGTAAGTCAATGCAGGTTATATGTGTGCATCATCTTCCCGATGATGAAAATCCCAGCATTATGGAGCTATTCAATTGTTTACCGGTGATTGAAGATTTGACCATTTGGGGTTGTATGTTTCCGGTAATATTTAATTATTTATTCACGTCATATATAATTCAAAGAAAAAAAACTTAAACTTTGTTTGTTCATCATTGTTTTTTTTTTTTTTTTTTTTTTTTTTTTGCCTATGATTGAAGTTATTAGTTAAAGCCTCGGTTCCAGAAGAGCTTCCAATCTCGCTAATCCACCTCAAATATTGTACTATCGATGATATGTGTTTTTTTGATGGCTATGGATTGTGTTTTCTTCTTCTTTTGATCAAATGCTCTCCAAACTTGGAGACAATTAATCTAGAGGTAAATCGTAAAAGAAGTGTATCTAGTATCCTATTGTTTTATATCTAATGCCAAAGTTCACTGACACAATACTCCTATTGTAGATCAATACTTATTGTTGTACAGAGATAAAGCCCGTTAAGTTGGATGTACGTTCTGTTAACATGGAAGAATATTCTGTTATGTTGAAAAAATGCTCCATTATGTTGAAAGAATATTCATATATTCGTTTGGAGCATCTGAATGTATTGGAGATTGAAAATTTCAATAATTTCGAGCCTGAGTTGGAGTTTGTGAAGTTTATATTGGCCCGGTCACCCAATCTGAAGAAGTTGATATTGCTAACCCATGAGGTTGACAAGAAAGAAGAGTCGAAGATGTTAAAAATTCTCTCACGTGTCCCACGCGCATCACAAGTGGAAATAGTTGTTGAGGATTGCTATTAGATCACTCAACTTTCTGAGAACTAATGTAGGTTTTTGATGATAATCTTGTATTGCTACTTGCTTTCTAGTTGGTTCAAAAAGCTTTTGGTTCAAGATATGATCCTTGTATATCTTGATTTTAGCCTTTTAGGTACGGACGTACGGTTGATTAAGGTTAATGTTGGATGGTTTAGCTGTTTTTCTGTTTTAGGCATTGGAAGGGTCATTCATTCTCGTCAAGTTTTGGTCTTAGTTCCTGAAAACATAATATTCCGTCCATAAATAATAGCCTTGTTACGAAGTATTAAAAAATTTATTTAGCACTTGTTATTTTTCTTGTTTGTTTTGGTGTCGGGATCTTTCTGGAAATAGTCTCTTTCTTCTCAAGGAAAGAGGTAAGGACTACCTACATCACACCCTTCTTGAACTCTACCAATAGTTTCACTGTTTGTGTGATTTACCAGTTATAGTTACTTGTATTTAACACTTGTTACAATAAATAATTTAACTAAAGAATGCTACTTTAGGCACAAGAAAGGTGTTAACCTTAAACCAGTGTAGTGAGCGCCAAACACGTGCCACCGTAACTGGGCATTAAACAACGTTACATAAGGGGCACTATGGGACGTGATTGAGGAGAGACAGCCACCAACTTAACAGATGTTGAGAGACGGGTCTACGTCTGCCTTTAGTCAACCAATCACTTCATTTGATTTATTTTTTATTTAATCAAACCACTACACACTTTTGAGTGTTTAGATAATTAAAGTCCCACTGACCGATTATTGAGAGGCTGTATTGAGGAATTGGAGATTAGGTTTTAATGAGAAGGAGAAAGAATGGGTGCGTTGCTGAGAAGAAAAAATATCATAGAAAAGAACAATATATACCCGGGTTTTAAGGTCAGAAAACCGGGTCATGGTTCGGGTTTGAGGATCGGGCGAATAAAACGGGTTATAAAAGGGGTGATTGACATGTGGACAATAGTAGTGAGGAGCTCTAGGATGTGAACAAGTGTCCCCCTAGCTACTCCTTTATTAGAAGAAGGAGATGGGTCAAACACTAAAAACACCTAATGGATATTCTTACCTTACTGTTTAAACATGGTATGAGAGACGTTCAGAAGCGGGTTAAGAGAATCAAGAAACAAATTAGTTGATGTAAAGTAAAGCCAACTAGTTATTAAGAATGGATATTGTAGATGTAAAAAATGTGTCGATATCCTTTTGAACATATCTCTCTTAGGTTGCTATCTCAAGTGTCAGAATCATACCGGTAAAGTAACGAACCGAACCGATACCGAGCGAAAACCCGCTGCGAAGCGCGGTGAATCCCACTAAGAAGTGTAAAATTGTGAGGAAGTAAAAAGTTATTGGTCATGAGAAGTTGGTTCGGTGGTTAAGAGGCATGTCCTCTCTAGTGGAGACGCAGGTTCGATTCCCGCTTGAGCCATTTTCGATAGACATGGTGAAAAGACGAATAGGGGCTTTAATCCTGGGTTCAAACTTGACGGGAGCGAGGGTTTACAAATTTCATCCGCTTCTCACGCATCAGGGAGGTAAAGCCTCACAGTGGTCGAGGAGTCAACCTTGGATATAGCTAGGGGTGCAAACGAGCCGAGTCGAGCTCGAGCCTTGCATTATCGAGCTAGGCTCGTGACAATTTTCAGAAGCTCGAGCTCGATTCGAGCCTTGTATTTTGGGCTCGAGCTCGGCTCGATAGTATATTTAAGAACTCGAGCTTGGCTCGATAGCTCGATCAAAATGTATGTAGCAAGAGTTTAAACGAGCCCAAGCTTGGCTCGAGCTCGTTTTGGACCATTAAGGAGCTTGTTTTGACTATTAAGGACTCGTTTTGGACCATTAATGAGCTCGTTTGGACAATTAAGAAGCCCAAGGCCCAAAGTAATTTAGTTAATGCATGGGTTGCAATACAATTGGGCTATATAGTATTAATTGACATAAATAAGCAAAGCTCGATAAGGATCGACGAGCCCAACCGAGCTTTACATTCGAGGCTCGAGCTCGATAACCAAATGAGCTTTATTTCAGGCTCGAGCTCGATAAGACTCTGCTCGTTCGAGCTTTTTACCGAGTCGATCTCGAGTAGCTCGCAAGCCGCTCGGCTCATTAGCACCCCTAGACATAGCCTTAAAAGGGTAGGTTTACACGTGAGACTCTTTACTATTAAAAAAAAAAGTAAAAAGTTATTGAAAAATAAAATATTTTGAGTGGTATATATAAATTAAAGCCAAATTACTCATATTTCATTTTTACCCATTTCCCTAAAATATGGTAATTCCCTACTTTCTAACCTAATCTGGCCACAAAATCACTGTTCGCCGACCTCCGTTTGACCGACTGCTCCTCACTCTTGCGCAGGAGGTTTGTCTTCTTTTTTCATTTTTTACTTTTACATTTTAAAGAAGAGAATATTATACTAGTTAATTACTTGACTGAACCTTTATTATTCTATAATAAAGTTGACTGCTTGATTGTTCATGATTGTAGTTCCCATTGTTTTGTTTATATCCTAAAACCTAATCGACACTGAAACATTAGGTACTTAAATTTATCAATTGTAAAAGTCCAAAATGAAACTTAAATAGAACTAAGCTATGACCGGGTGTACTGTGGGCCGTGAAATGGGGCGTGGAAGGAGAGGAAACCGCCAGGCACACCGCCGCCTGGGCGTTTTGGGGCTGTTTGTGCAAGGGCCTGAGACCGGGTGTAGTGGGCCGTGAAATGGGGTGTGGAATGAGAGGAAAACGCCACCCCCCCCCCCCCCCCCCCCCCCTCCTCCCGTGGGCGTGTTGGGGCTGTTTTGGGCAAATGCTTGAAATCTTTCACGCTGCAAATTGGGCGTTAAAATGGGGAGCCACATGTACAAAATACAACCACACTCTCTTCCATCAATGCAGTCCACATGTACCTTTTTTTGGGACAATAATGTAATAAACAATCATTTATTAGGATCTGCAACTAAGACAACAATGCCTTCAAGCTGATCAAAACAGACGCAAAAAGAAGCAACTTTGTTTAACAGATGGTTAGTGATAATCATGTGTAGAATAGATGAACTGAGATGTAGTTTGTTGAACTTATTATGTTGTATTTGTTTTTTTTTTTTTTTTTTTTGTGTGTATTTAGTAATTAAATATACTTCATCTTAAGTCGGTTTTCATAGTTTGCTGCATGATCCAACAGAAACAGCCTAAGATGAAAGGGAGATGTGTGTCTGAAGCTCAACGTGTCGATATGATCACCACACTTCCTCAACCCATAATAGAAACCATCCTATGTCTTTTACCAATTGAAGAAGCTGCAAGGACAAGTGTCCTCTCAAGGGAATGGAGGTACAAATGGACCACAATTCCTAAACTCGAGTTTTATGAGGATGATGTGAAGCAATCGTCTGATGCGAGTTCATTATCCGACTTAGAAAGCGCAAGGAAAAACATGGACACGAGGTGTAAACTTTTCTATACTATACACCAAGTTTTGTTACTCCGCCTGGGTCCAATACATGATTTCACACTTTCGATGAATGCACATCACACCTGTTATGAAATTGATCAAATAATACTCCATCTGTCGAGGAACCATAGTGTCAAGAAATTAACACTTGACTTTTCTGAATCAAGCTCATATGTTTTACCCTTATCTTTCTTCTCATCGTTGCGTCACTTAACTGACCTATCTCTTGAATTGTGTGATATCAATGATAAACCAATATTCAATGGATCTGATACCCTTACACGCTTATCCTTAGACAGACCATTGATCTCTGGAGAAAGTCTTCTGCATCTTTTGTCTAATTGTCCATCACTTAAGAGCTTGTGTCTGGTAAGTTCATACTTGTATATCCACTCTCATTGGCTTTCAAAACTTATCTGAATATTTTAAGTCTGCAGTTTTTACTTGGTGAACAAGCTTATGGTAAAAGACCCAACATTATGGAACTATTCAAGTGTTTACCTGTGATTGAACATCTAACCACTTGGGGTGAAATAAAACATGTAATATTTATCCACATTATACATATATTCAAATTGAAGGAAAAAAAAAATTATAATTTTGATTGTTAATTGTTAATTGTTGTTTTGGTCTTTGGTTGAAGTCATTTGTTCTAGACTCGGTTCCCCAAGAGCTTCCAACCTCACTAAGCCACCTCAAATACTTTTGTTTCAAAGATATGGGTCTTGCTGAGCGCGATGGATATACTTTTGGATTGACTTTTCTTCTTGTTTTGCTCAAATGCTCCCCTAACTTGGAGAAAATTGAGCTAGAGGTGAATAGTAGTATAACTGTATAAGTCTATCTCGTATCCTATTTGTTTTGATTTGGATGCCAAAATTAACTGACACGACATTTGTTGTAGATTAATGAAGTGTCGTTTGAGTCTGAAGACTATTCTGATATATACGAAGAGTATTCAGATGTTTGGTTGGAGCATCTAAATAAATTCAAGGTTAAATCTTTCTCTAACGCCAAGTCTGAGTTGGAGCTTCTATATTTTATCTTGCGCAGGTCACCCAGTTTGAAGAAAGTGATATTGCCAACCCATATTAGTGACAAGAATGAAGAGGTGGAGTTGTTACAAAGTCTCTTACGCGCCCCACGTGCATCACCCGTAGAAATCCTTGTTGAGAATAGTTACAAAACCCGTAGAAATCGTTGTTGAGAAGCGCTGCCACGATGATGTTTTCACTCGATGTTATTAAGAAATAATGTTATGATTAGTCTGTTAGGTTTTTGAAAACGTACTTGATGTTAAAAGAGTAAAAGATCTTGTAAGACTCAATAGGTTGCTGCAACAAAACAACTGTATTGTAATTCTTGTGTATAACGCATAGGGCTTAACCCATTTACAGCTTTATTATATTTGATGACATGTCAGATGGTTTAACATGTTACAGTTTGTTCAGGCGGACCATTTGACTTGCGAAATCATTATGCCAAAAAATTTAGACTCTCATTTTACGCTTTTTATTAGCTGTTTTATTATTTACATCATGTTTGCCTCTTCTGATGCAACCACATGTAAAACTAGTTCAAGTTGTTGATATGTGTGGTTTATGTATGAAGAGGTAAGGTCAGGAATAGACCTCTGAACCATCTCGAATGGCAAATTGCCATGTGCTTACATCATATATCCACTTGTAAAATAGGGTTAGGATCAAATACATAGTGAAAGAAAAATACGAAGTCGTAAAAAGGATATCAAACAGAGTCTGGTTGAACTCATTCAATCGGCATTGGAACCGTATCAATGTATCATCTAACCCGACGATCATAGTTATTAGGTTTTTTATTTTTTGGATTTTTAGCTTGTAGTTTTTAGAATTTGTGTTATATCATTGCGTTAAGCCCCGCTTACGGCTGTGCACATATAATGTATATATGTGTGGCCCTCGGGGGGCAAAAGTAAAGTGGCACCAATTTTAACGTTATTTTACTAATTTCGTGAAAATAACGTTAAAAATGACGGACGGTTAATCATGCATCAGGTGGTGACGTGGTGACGTTGATAGCCAAAAGACAAGGGGTACATGCACCAATCGGGTTTGTCCCGGTTGCTAAGTGTTATGTGCCTTATGTCCAAGGCTTGATACAAAAGTACAAAACCACTATCAAGCCGGGGGTCTCATTGGAAGCAGCCTCTCTATTTCCACGGGGTAGAGGTAAGGCTGTCTACATCTTACCCTCCTCAGACCCTACCTTAGCTTTTGCTATTGGTGGGATTAACTGAGTATGATGATGATGGTTGTTATATCATTGCGTCTTTTCTTTATTTTCTTCATTGTGTCATTTTTGCGATTCATTTTGTCGTTTTTCCTCGGCATTGTATTATATTTATTAGCATTGTGTTATATTTTGTGACTCATTGTGTTATATTACATGATCCAGTGTTTTGTTGTATTCTTCTTATCTTTCTCAATTTCATTACATTGTGTAAGAAAACTTAACCCGGTAAAATATCCACCAATACGCAAGCCAAATTCCCGCCACAACGTGACTGAACTCAACTAGAAACTAGAGCAAATGAAAAAAATAGCGAAACAACATATAAGGGAAAATCACGAGAATAGCCCTTTGACCGTTTGAATTACGAGAATAGCCCCCGGAGACGTCTCTTTGGAGACGGTGCACTTTTTCCAAGACGTCTGAGACGTCTCCCGAGACGCCTTGGTTCCCGGCCAATAGAACAACGACACGTCTTCGGTGACGTCTTTTCCAGGCTTTGAAAACGTCTCCGGTGACGTCTTTTTTTTTTAACAAATCATGAAAAAAAATAAAGGTGCAATAAGGGGAAATGAAATTTAATAATCCCAACTTTGGGGGGTTGGAAGGGAGCAGTCCCAACTTGAAAGTTATACTATAGCAGTCCCAACTTGTCAACATTTTTATTTTGTTGGTCCCAAACTAACCTCAGTTAGTTTTCTCTGTTAAGTGCCACGTGGCATCACACGTGGCAGTCCTACGTGGCATAAAGTGTTATATATGTCTAAAAAAAAGGTGGGTCCAGGTTGCACATGTGTAAAATAAACTTAATTTAATGTTTAAAAAAAAGTGGGACTCACAATCAAATAATAATAATAACACCCACCACCACCTTCCTTCTTCCTCCATCATCTTCATCCTGTTCACCACCACCACAACCAACTGCCACCACCGTCATCTTCACCATCACCACCCCCACCACAACCACCTGCCACCACCGTCATCTTCACCACCACCTTCAAATCGAACCCAATCACAAATCTAGTCATACCCACATGTTGCTAGCTTCAAATCGATCCATTCTGTGCAAAAAAACCCCATCAAAAACATCCAAATCAAGCTCCAATTCGTTGGTTTTATGCTCGGTGGCCGAACACCCTTTTTAATCGATTACACCTCAAAAACGAACAGGTTAGTGTGATTATTTAGTATGGTTTTGTTCGGAATTCATTTTTCTATAATAGCCCTAACATTAATTTGATTAACAGGTTCGAATCGTTGGTCAATTGATCGAGTATAGAATTAAGGTTCTTCGTAACAGGTGGTTGGTGGTGGTGGCAGGTGGTTGGTGGTGGTGTAGGTGGGGTGGTGTGGGGCCCACGTTTTTAAAGATTTTTTTAAATAATTAATAGATTTTTTTAATTGAAAAAACAAGTGGGGCCCACGTTTTTTACCAGCCAGATATACTGTGCCACGCAGGACTGCCACGTGTGATGTCACGTGGCACTTAACAGAAAAACTTAACTGAGGTTAGTTTGGGACCATTAGAATAAAAACATTGACAAGTTGGGACCGTTATATTACAACATTCAAATTGGAACTGCTCCCTTCCAACCCCCCAAAGTTTGGATTATTAAATTTCATTTCCCCGTGCAATAATTATTCAGTGGATTCAAAAGATAGGCATAAACTAGTCATTCGATTAATAAAAGATAAATTTAAATACAATAAACATTACAAAGTTAAAAAAAATAAACTAAACATAGGCTACGCGTTAAGACGGTCCCTCATTATTTGCCAAGCAGACACGTGTGTTGAATTCTTTGCATTGCTTGGATTCATACTCTTTTTTGGTATATGTCATGGCCACGTCTTCGGGCATATCTGATGGTACCGCTCGAAGTGTTCGATAGTGGTACCCGTTGAAGAGTTGACACTTGGTGTTCAAATCATTTCACTTATGGCTAAGTGAATCGATGGTTCGGTTAGAGCCTTCTACCAACCGATTGTATCCATTTAGAATTCGGTACCACTTGTTTGTCGGGTGTGGGCTTTCTTCGATAAGTTGCCAAGCTGATACTAGGGCGATTTCTTGTTCCTCAGTCCAACGACTTGGTGTCATTTTCTTTTGTATGAAGGAGACGGTTTTAGGGTGTTGGTAGAGGAAGAGTCGGACGGAGTTAGGGATGGAGAATGGGATGGAGGTATGGTATATATAGGGAGAAGACGTCTCGGGAATCATGGGGGACGTGGATAACTGAACCGTCAAACAAGACACCGGAGACGTCTCGGGACTCACCGGAGACGTCAAACAAGACACCCCAGACGTCTCGAGACTCAAGAGACGACACCGGAGACGTCTCAGGACTCATGAATGGAGACGCGTCGTTGTTCTATTGGCTGGGAACCAAGGCGTCTCGGGAGACGCCTCAGACAGCTTGAGAAACGTGAACTGTCTCCAAAGAGACGTCTCCGGAAGCTATTCTCGTAAATCAAACGGTCAAATGGCTATTCTCGTAATTTTCACAAATATAAATCCCCTTTACAACTAATTCATATTTATCATCTAAAAAAAAACAAACAAACAAAATATTGGGATTTGGGGATGTCTCTCATAGCATAACTTTTTTTTTTGAACGATCAACAAAATTTTATTTCACCAAGCTAGCGGGTTACTAGCATACACCATACATCACCAAATTACAACCAAATTACAACCAAAGAAAAAACCAAACATCACCAACCAACTCTATACACATTAAAAGAACACCATAAGGGCCAATCTAAAGTCGGTTGCTTCGCTCTAGCCTTGACCCAAAACAAGCTCAAGGCTTTGATCTCGGAAACCACCTTTTGAATCGACACCTGTGCTTGATTGAACACCACCTCGTTCCTTAGTTTCCAAAGGCACCAAATGGTTGTTAGACATACGGCGTAAACTGCCTTTTTCCGTTTAGCCGACCCACTCAAATACTTAGACAGCTCCAGTAGATCACGAAAACGAAAGGCAAAAAACGGACCCAAATCAGTCCACTGTGCGATCACCTGCCACACCAATTGTGCGAAGCCACACTCAACAAAAAGATGCTCCACCGTCTCCGCCTCATCCCCACAGAAAGGACAACGATCCGAACCAACATTAACGTTCCTCCTTAAAAGTGCCGTTCTAGTCGGAAGTCTCCCCAACTCGGCCCGCCACGCTAGTACTTCGGCCTTCTTCGGAACCCAAGAGTTCTTCTTCACGACGAACTCCGGCTGAGTCCACCTGTTTGTGCCGAGACGCTGCTTGATGTCTGCAGCCGAAAAAAAGGGACCAGAATCCGACCCCCAGACCCAGCTATCACCCGTAATCACCAGATCAGGGACTGGAACTGCAGCGACCAGCTGTTGTAAAACAGACTGTTCAACAGCAGACAACGTTGCCCTCCTCCAATTCCAAACCCAGCTATGATCCAACGTCCGAACCCGATCAGAAATGGTGGCCAATTTATTAACTTCCAGCTCAAAAAGGACAGGAAATGCGGCTGCCAAAGGCGTGCTTAATGCCCAGCAGTCCAACCAAAACAAAATATCCAGCCCATTCCCCACCACCCCTTTGATACATCTTTCCACATCGACACCCGACTCTTTAGCAACCTGCATCGACGAAGAGATCTGCTTCCAAGGGCCGGATATAGATAATTTGGATGGAATGGAGCTCCAACTTCTAGACGAGCTATGGATCGCCCAAATAACCTTCCTCCACAGGCTCGTATTATCCACCTTAAAACGCCACCACCACTTGGCCAACATAGAAAGATTCGCATCTTGAAGAGAACCAAAACCAAGTCCACCATATTCAACAGGGGCGATTACTTTTTGCCAAGCCACCCAATTCATCTTTGCCTTTTCCTCGGACCCACCCCAAAAAAATATACGCCTTAGCTTGTCGAGCTCATCTAAAACCTTCCCCGGCGCCTTGAAAAGGGAGAAAAAATAAGTGGGAAGTGCATTGAGGACAGATTTGAGTAGAGTCACCCTACCCCCGAACGAAAGAGTTTTTGCCTTCCATAGCGAAAGCTTATTCCGGAACGACTCAATCACCGGCTTCCAATGTTTATATAGATTCATGTTGGCACCCACTTTCAGCCCGAGGTATGTAAACGGAAAGGACCCGGCTGAACACCTCATCTCTTCGGCCATAGATACCACCTCGGAATCATCCACCCCTAGGCCAAAGACGCTACACTTTTTCAAATTAACTTTCAACCCCGACACAAGGTGAAAGCATCTAAGGATACGCTTTAGGTTCTTCGCATTAGTGATGGACCATTCACCCATAAACACCACATCATCCGCATATAATAAATGCGTCAAAGCGAGCCCACTCGAACCACAAGTCACACCACGAAAAAGACCTAGCATAACTAAATTAGGTTTTACACACATTTTCAGTCAACTCAGGTATGGTATCTCCTACTTTTGATCGTTTTTTTTTTTTTGTAGTTAATTAATTATTTGGGGATTTAGGGCTTTCAACTTCAGTCTTTCATATCCTTTATGATAATGTAAATCAACGTTTCCTGTTTGCACTGTTGCAAGTCGTTTCCTGTTTAATTGTTTGGATGTGTCTTTAGAATTTTTATCAAATAAATTAAATACTGCAATACGAAGTGTCGGAGTAAATAGTTTTGTTGTGCTTCAAACAGAGTTGTTAGTTATAAATTATAATCATGTTGATGGTGCTGAGTGTTTCCAGATTATAATCATTTCAGTTTTTTATATATGTGATTGTTTATAAGCTTATCATAAACAAAGGTAGATCACTCAAAAGTCAAAATCACACTATAACCTGATATAGAGTTCACCAGATAAGTAACTTTTAAAGCGCACATCCAAACACCCCATCCATCAATCTGATGGAGTATTAAGACGCGTAGCCACACCAATGTATCAACTTTGTCTGTAAGTCGTCACTTATTATGTTGCATTTGGTATGTTGCCTCTGTGTGAGTAGTAAACAGAATTCTTAAATACATTTTCATAGTTTGCGGTTTTGATCCAACAAAAGCAGCGTAAGATGAAAGCTAAACGTTTGTCTGAAGCTCAACAATTGGATATAATCACCACACTTCCTCAAGCCATAGTAGAAACCATCCTATGCCTTTTACCAATTCAAGAAGCGGCAAGGACTAGTATCCTCTCAAGGGAATGGAGGTACAAATGGACCACAATTCCTAAACTTATGTTTTCGCAATGGTTTACTGTTAAAATATCAACCGAAGAGGAGAACCTATCTCTGTATGATGAGAACCAACCGCATTGCTACAAAGTCGCAAGGGGAAACAAGGACAGGAGGTGTACACTTTTCAGTGCTATACACCAAGTCTTGTTACAACGCCAAGCTCCGATACATGAGTTCACCCTTTTGATGACTCCACTTGAGAACTCTTTTGAAATTGATCAGTTAATACTTCATTTGTCAAGGAACCATACCGTCAAGAAATTAACACTTAAAGTTATTGACTCCTCTTCTTATTGTTTACCTTTATCTGTCTTACCATGGCATCACTTAACAGACCTAAGTATCCAATCTTGTGCTGTCAACCATAAACCTATCTTCAATGGACCTGGTAGCCTTACAAGCTTATCCTTAAACTACGTAACAATATCTAGAAGAACTCTGCTACATCTTTTATCTAATTGTCCTTCACTTAAGAGCTTGTGTTTGGTAAGTTCATACTTTTATATCTATTCTCATGGGCTTTAATAACTTATCTGAATATTGTAAGTCAATACAGGTTATATGTGTGCATCATCTTCCCGATGATGAAAATCCCAGCATTATGGAGCTATTCAATTGTTTACCGGTGATTGAAGATTTGACCATTTGGGGTTGTATGTTTCCGGTAATATTTAATTATTTATTCACGTCATATATAATTCAAAGAAAAAAAACTTAAACTTTGTTTGTTCATCATTGTTTTTTTTTTTTTTTTTTTTTTTTTGCCTATGATTGAAGTCATTAGTTAAAGCCTCGGTTCCAGAAGAGCTTCCAATCTCGCTAATCCACCTCAAATATTGTACTATCGATGATATGTGTTTTTTTGATGGCTATGGATTGCGTTTTCTTCTTCTTTTGATCAAATGCTCTCCAAACTTGGAGACAATTAATCTAGAGGTAAATCGTAAAAGAAGTGTATCTAGTATCCTATTGTTTTATATCTAATGCCAAAGTTCACTGACACAATACTCCTACTGTAGATCAATACTTATTGTTGTACAGAGATAAAGCCCGTTAAGTTGGATGTACGTTCTGTTAACGTGGAAGAATATTCTATTATGTTGGAAAAATGTTCCGTTATGTTTAAAGAATATTCATATGTTCGGTTGGAGCATCTGAATGTATTGGAGATTGAAAATTTCAATAATTTCGAGCCTGAGTTGGAGTTTGTGAAGTTTATATTGGCCCGGTCACCCAATCTGAAGAAGTTGATATTGCTAACCCATGAGGTTGACAAGAATGAAGAGTCGAAGATGTTAAAAATTCTCTCACGTGTCCCACGCGCATCACAAGTGGAAATAGTTGTTGAGGATTGCTATTAGATCACTAACTTTCTTGAGAACTAATGTAGGTTTTTGATGATAATCTTGTATTGCTACTTGTTTTTTCTAGTTGGTTCAAAAAGCTTTTCATGGACTCAATTGGTTGATGCAACAATAGATATAATTCTTGTATATCTTGATTTTAGCCTTTTAGGTACGGCGCATGGTCGATAAAGGTGAATGTTGGATGGTTTAGCTGTTTTTTTATTTTAGGCACCGGATGGGTCATTCATTCTCGTCAAGTTTTGGTTTTACCGAGTTCTATAACACTGTCGTGCCTTCGGGCGGGTGGGGCTCGGGTTTCCGCGCATCGGGAGTAGGCGGGGGCTGCTGGAGGTTGAGTAGTCGATTCTTAGGCACGGCGCCCCGCAAGGGTGGTTACCACACAGTTGTTCGCCGATCAAAAAAAAAGTTTTGGTTTTAGTTCCTGGAGACATAATATTTCGTCCATAAATAATGGCCTTGTTACGAAGTATTAAAAAAATTTATTTAGCACTTGTTATTTTTCTTGTTTGTTTAAGGACTACCTACGTGGCTACGTCACACTCTCCTCGAACTCTACCAATAGTTTTACTGTTTGTGTGATTTACTAGTTATAGTTGTATTTAACACTTGTTATAATAAATAATTTAACTACAATATGCTACTTTAGGTAAAGCAGGTGCCACCAACGTAGCGGGCACCAAACACGTGCCACCATAACTGGGCATTAAACAACATTACATAAGGGGCACTATGGGGTGTGATTGAGGGGAGACCAGCTTAGCGAGAGTGAATGTGTTGAGAGACGGGTCTACGTCTACCAATCACTTCATTTGATTTATTTTTTATTTAATCAAACCACTACACACTTTTGAGTGTTTAGTTAATTAAAGTCCCACTGCCTGCGTGATAGTGACGCGTGATTTTTTTTTTCACTTTTTAGTTAAACCATTACACATAGTCTTAAAGATGTGGAGATCTCATTACTTCGACGGTTAATGCATGTTCTAATTGCTTGTCATATAACAATTGTTGAGTGCTTGTTATAAAAAAATAACATATAAAACAATTTATCTAAAGATCTTAGCTTTCGTATTCATTGTATTCTTCTATTAATTGATTAGTAGGATTGCCCGCGCGTTGCTGCGGGTATTTTTAGTCATCTAAGGGTGTGCATGGGTCGATTTGGCTTGATTCGGTTTTTACAAAAAATCATAACCATATCCATAACAAACTTCGGTTATGGTTATTCGGTTAAGAATTCGGTTATAGTTATTTCGGTTATTAACCAAAAAAAATAAACTAAAACTAACTTTAGGGTAAAGTATAAAATTAAAAGTCAATGGGTCTAGGAAAACCGAAACCTACAATGTTGTACTTAGTTTGTGCTATTTTGTACAAGGCAATCAGACTACATTTTCTAGTTATACTACCAATGTGTGATTCCTTTTAATAAGATATTAACAAAAAACATACTTAGCCTTCGATTATAATTTTAATTCGTCACAAAAAGAGCATTACGTCAAGATCATTTTGTTAATAACATACTTTTATTATAGTAAAAACCTCTACATAGTTAATGTAAAACATAAAGTTAACATTACAAGTACGGTTCGGTTATATCGGTTAACCAAAACTTCATAACCATAACCATAAGCGATCAGTCGGTTAAAGAAATTTAATAACCGTAACCATTGGTTTTGTTGGTTATCGGTTAAAATCGATTTGATTATGTCGGTTATGGTTAGATTATCGGTTATGGCGGTTAATTTGCTCACCCCTAGTGTCATCCATATTATTTGCTTTAGGCATCAACCATGATGACTTCCTAAAAAAGGCTTTCAAATATAAAATTGCTTCAAACCGAAGCATCTTGATTCGGTGATCTGACGCTGCAGTAATTCAAAATCATAATTATTAGCCAAATTTTTCGTTAAAGCATCTATTATCCACAGGTGTTTTCTTAAAAAAAAAAGAAATCAAATTTGTGTTTTTTGAAAAAAAAAAAAAAGATAAAAATAATATGTATGTTGTATATTAAGGGGATGGGTAAGAAGAACTTCGCTAAACTGTGATGTTCAAATGTCCGTGTAATAAGACATTTAATTTATCATAAACAACATTTTATTAGAAAAACAAAATAAATCAATACATGTAACACATTAGATATGTACATTCAACATGACAAGCTGTACAATAATTATTGTGATTACGTAGTTAACATGTCATTATCTAGATAATATAGCGCAATAAACCAATTGAATTTATGGACTATGGAGAGTTACTTTCAAAGAGTAACTAAAGTAAACAGTAGCAAATCAAATAATCTCCCTAGAGTTTGATCTTGTAGCTTTATGCCTCAACCATGATGACTTCCTAAAAAAGGCTTGTAGATCCTGATTAACTCTAGAACGACCAAACATTCACATTTAACCACTCACCCAACATCAAAAATTGCTATGAATTTGCCTCCAGGCATAGAAAATTACCTATTGTATCCTCGCATTCAAGAAGCCTGACAGCATGGTGCCCTCCAGTTTTGATGTAACACCCCAACCGATGGCGGAAACATCGAGGTGTCACGTAGTGATGATTGTTCAATAGCTCATGATACTAAATGAAAATTGAATAATATTAAACAATTTACAATTTGTCTTACAAGTAATGATTACAAAAGTTGATTAATATAAACTAGATCCAAAGCTCCTATGTGTTCCAAGATCGTACAACTTCCAATAGCAAACAAAACCTGAAACATGTTAAGTTGGAAATATGGGGGGGGGGGGGGGGGGGTAACTATAAATAGTTGGTGAGAATACATAGGTTTTGCATATAGTTGAAAACAATATGTTGTATAGCAATCATTGTTGAAGTATAATAATGAGTAATGATAGAATATGAGTCCGACATGTAACAATGCGTCTTTTGTACAATCAAACATTGTGTCGACTGAGACCTAACTCGCAAGTTAGTAAAAGTGTAACTATTATCGATCATCCCTGAATTTATGCGGGGGGATGGGTTTGTCAGACCTATAGCGCTATAATCTAAACATGCGGCTTGATCAATGTTAATGATTGTACTGTGTCTTTTTGTTACAGTCAAATGATAGAATGAGTAAATGATAGTGTAATTGAATCACAAGTTTCAACAATGTAAGAATGAGTTAATGATAGTGTATAAAATGTTTAAACATGTTTCACCCCAAAATGTAAAACAGAAAAAGGGGCTATGTAAACTCACCTTAATAATAGTGTTGAATCCATTGATATAGAATAAATGTGGCACAACGATTCCAAGTATTACCCTAAGTTCAAAGCAATAAAATAAGTCTAAGTTTTCTAGTCTACATATATTTCTAGGGTTCCTAATTTGGGGATTGATAAAATTATTTTCATACTTTAAACTTATTATTGTGACCATCTTTAATTTAAAATTTACAAAAAGATTTTTGTTTATTTATTTATCAAATTTCTCTCAATTATCAAACAATTTAATTATTAATCAAACGAGCACTTATCCCCAATTCGAAGCCCTAGAATATATGTTTGTAGACTAGATAGACTTAGACATATTTGTTACCTTAATTATGGGTAATACTTGACATTGTTGGGCAACACACTATTCTATTTTTCAAGAGATATAACATTTTGCTAAGGTGAGTTTTACATAGCCCTTTTTCTATTTATCACCATTTTTGGGGTGAAACATGTTACAACATTCTATATGCAATTCAATCATCAAAGTGTCTATGTGTTTTTCTATGTTGCATTATGTCTTAAACATGACTAGGGTAAGCACAGTATTCTAGCATAATCATTAACATTGATCAGCCGATGGTATACAACGATATATCTATTGGACTGACAATCCCACCCGGATACGTGCCTCCTACAAAGGTAGCGTGGGTGATTGTTATCGCATAACATAATCGAGTGAACCATGAGCGTATGGGATGTACCACAATACAACAGTTACAAGGGTTGATTATGCACTCGATTTACTTCTAGTATGTTTTCACATATGGACTAGACTTGCCATGACACTTGAATTGTACAAGTTTTATTCGATTATCAAAACCTATGTAATTCTCACCAACTTTTGTTGACCCGAAAATATTTTCAAAATTAACATGTTTCAGGTAACAATGAAGCTGAGGCTTGAGTATGCATGAGGATTTATCATGAAGTTTATGTTTGAAGTTATTTGAAGTTGTTGCTTTGTTTGTTATCATGTATTTGGATTTCTAGACATCATATCATTTTGAATATTTATGTTATGAATAAATTATTTAAAATTCAATTTATACCATGTGCTACTGAAACAATCATCAATACGTGACATCCCGATGTTTCCGCCATCGGTTGGGGTGTTACACCTAGCGCATACGCGTTTGACAGTTTTAGTCAACCACAAAATCCTTGGCAAATGCAAATGCATCAACAACAACAACTTCATATGCAAATGCAACGCCTGAATCAAATGCCAATCTTCCCCTCGAGACCTCAATCACAATCCGAACCCGGACACGATTTCATATCCTTAGGCGTCGATGACGAAGTTATACCCGAAACTCAACCAACCTAAAAAAAAGACACCAAAGGGGAAAAACGTGCCATTGAAGGAAAGGCTAGTAGTAAGGCGGATGATGTCGGCGATCAAAGACAAGATCGCGAACAAGTGGCTTGAAAACGAATGCTTTAGATGTTTTTTATGTATTTTTCTTGTTATTTTTTAAATTTCTATGCATTGTAGGTTGTAAATTTTTTAATTTAATGAAGTTTATCTTTATTTTATTTTTTACCGTTTTTTTTATTTTTTACGGTTTTTTTTTAATTTTTACGGGTTTTTACATTTTAAAAAAATAATAATTATGAAATATAAAATATATAATTAAATAAAAAGGAAAAAGAATTAAAAAAGGAAGGGGAAATGGGAGAGTTGGGGGAAACAATTTCCAAACTATAGGGGAGAAAATGGAGAAATGATGTAGCGATGTGGCATTTGGGGCAGTTGGGGGAGTTGGTCTCCACACCATATAGTCTAAGTGTATGTGTAGTGGGGGCTTTATGGGGCTCCATTAGGCTTTATAAGATTGAAATATTAATAAAATATTAGGAGGGCCCCATGGGGCTTTTATGAAAAATATGTGTGTAGTGGGTGAGGGGCTTTATGAGGCTCCATGAGCATTAAAATATTATTATTTGATTGAGTGTAAAAGAAGAGGGTGTAGAAATTGATTAAAAATATGGAGCCCGTTATAATCATGGAGCCCTTGCCCATGGGGCCCCCATAAAGCCCAATGGAACGGTATGCCCTAATATATTATATTTTGCCTAATAAAATGATTTATTATCTTTTTAAAAACAGATAAGTTAATAAAGTGTTTGATTAATAAAAAATGCTTTTTTACTTTGGCTTTATAAAAAGAGGTAAAAAAATTGTTTAACAAAAGTCACAAAAAAAAAACTTACTTTTAAAAAATAGTTTTTGGCTTCTTAAACATACAATTACTAATCTACCGTTACTCTTTAACAGTTTTACCTATGATAAAACCTATTATTCACACAAACACATAATCCATAATTGAAAGAAGTGTTGCCAGTGTTTTTGTGATGTTAAGGTACTTAAAAATAGAAATGAGTTGGTAGCACAAGATTGAGTTTTTTTTTTTTAAGGAGCGACTACTTTTATTCAACTCGGCACCTAACAAGACACTAGGACCAAAAAACACAAAGGAAATTACAAAGAAAAACTACACTAGTCGTTCCAAGTTAAATCCTTTCTTAGAGATCTATTCTTAACCCATAAATAGCCAAGCGATTTGATATCTTCCATAACTTTGAAAACTCGCTCTTACTTGTAACTTTGGTAGCACAAGATTATTGATGAGTGCTAGATTAGATTAGGAGTATTGGATTTAAATAATATCAACTATTAGAAATTGGCTGTTACCAGTCCGAACTAAGGAAATGTGTGCTGATGGTTCAAACTTTTAATATATTGGCCACCAATGGATTATTACTAACAGAATACTAATTGATTCTAAACGAAACATATTCGTTAGTGACCAATGTATTAAAAAGTGGGACCGTCAACACATATTTCATTAGTTAAAACCGATGATTGCTAATAAGTGATAGTTAGAACTAGTTAAATCCAATCCTTCAAGAGATATGCCTCGCCTAGGGGTGTACAAAATGCTCGCGGCTCGCTTGAAAAATGCTCGAAAAAAGCTCGACTCGAAAAAGCTCGTTTTGTTATCAAGTCGAGCCGAGCCGGCTCGATTACAAATCGAGTTGAGCTCGAGCTAGGGGTCTTCTCTTGTGGCTCCGCTCGGTGGCTCGGTTCGTAGCTCGATAAACATCTTTTATATACTTAATAATACTTTATATTAAAAAATAAAATATGAAAAATAATAGAAAAAAACATAAATTATACAAATAATACTTTTAGTATGTCTTTCATTCATTAAAATATTATAAAAATAAAAAAATACATGTATATGTGTAATTCTATTTTTATTTTTATTTTATAAATATTTTTAAAAAGATAACGAGCCGGCTCGAACCAGCTCAAGCTCGGCTCGAAAATTTACGAGCCGAGCTCAAGCTCTGCTTTTCAGCCCGACCAAAAAAACTTAAATGAGCCGAGCTGGCTCGTTTAAGATCGAGCTCGAGCTCGAGCTTAGCCTGGCTCGGCTCAATTACACCCCTAACTATAACCGGAAAATCCTAAAATTAAAATATTCAATAAGGTCAATTTATAAACCCATCATCCCACCTACTCACTCATTTTTCACTTTACCCATTTTCCCTAAATCGGTAACCTAAATCGCTACTCGCCCAGGTTCGTGATTTCTTACTTTCACACTTGCAAAATTGAAATTACCTTTTGAATGTTGAAATTAGATGTTGAATGTGTAGTTAAATGCTAGCTATTTAATTACTTATACTTGATTAATCTATGAAATTCAAAGTGAGAAGCTTGAATAATACTTGATTTTTCGTTACTTCATTATTGATAGATTTTGTTTGAATATCCTCACCCAATTAACCACACCAATGCATCAACTTTTTTTTGTTTGAATCGCCTGATTATTTATTAGACTTATTATTATGTTGTTGTATTTGGTCTATTTTGTTTGTGTCTTATAGACTTAGCTCCTCTAAAATAAATTTTCCCAGTTCCGGTGTCGCTAAAAAAACAGCATGAGATGAAAGCTAAACGTTTGTCTGAAGCTCAACAATCCGATTTAATCACCACACTTCCTCAAGCCGTAATAGAAGCCATACTATGTCTTTTACCAATTGAAGAAGCGGCAAGAACAAGTATCCTCTCAAGGGAATGGAGGCACAAATGGACCACAATTCCTAAACTCGCGTTTCGTCTGTCTACTGTTAAAAGACCAAGTGAAATGGAGCAACCTGGATGGTGGATGCATGTATCCAGATCAAAATATTTTAGGTTACATAAGGCCTTGAGGTGTAAACTTTTCTGCGCTATACACCAAGTTCTGTTGCTGCGACAAGGTCCAATACATGAGTTTATCCTTTCAATGGATGCACAGGACACCTGTTTTGAAATTGATCAAATAATACATCATTTGTCGAGGAACCATGCCGTCAAGAAATTAGCATTTTACTTTCATGATCCCAGTTCATATAGTTTACCCTTGTCTTTCTTCTCATCGTTGCATCACTTAACGGACCTAGTTCTTGATTGCTGTATTATCAACCATAAACCAACATTCAATGGGTTTGGTAGCCTTACAAGATTATACTTAAGCTATACGAGGATCTCCAAAGAAAGTCTTCTACATCTTTTATCTAATTGTCCATCACTTAAATGGTTGAATCTTGTAAGTACTAAGTACAAACTTGTAATGTATATCCGTTCTCATGGACTTTCAAGACCTATCTGAATGTATTATGTCTTTGCAGGGTCTACCTGAAAAAGATTTTCTCAGTGATGAAAAACCCAGCATGATGGAGCTATTTAAGTGTTTACCTGTGATCGAACATTTGAAAACTCGGGCTTATATCATTCGGGTAATATATATCTTACATTATACACAATGTAAATAAAAAAACAAAAGTTTAAAATTTGGTTGTTAATTGTTATTTTGACCTGTAGTTTAAGTCATTAGCTCAAGCTTCAGTTCCAAAAGAGCTTCCAGCCTCACTAATCCACCTCAAATACGTATGTATAAGGCAAATGTGTTTTGTTAACGGCTATGGATTGCATTCTCTTCTTGTTTTGACCAAATGCTGCCCAAACTTGGAGAAACTTAAGCTAGTGGTAAATAGTATAAGTGTACCTTTTATTATATTTGTTTTTACTATGAGGCCAAAGTTCACTGACACACTACTCTTGATGTAGATTGATAATGATTGGGAAACTGAGAATGATGTAGAGTCCGATGTGATGGAAGAATGTTTCATGAAGTTGGAAGAATACTCAGATGTTTGGTTGGAGCATATGAAAGAATTGAAGATTGATTTTTTAAGAAACATTACGCCGGAGCTGGAGTTTGTGAAGTTTGTTATGGCTAGGTCACCCACTCTGAAAAAGGTGACATTGCTACCCTCGATGGTTGATAAGAACACAGAGTTGGAGATGTTAAAAGTTCTCTTAAGCTCTCCATGCTCATCACCTGTTGAAATCGTTGTTAGGAGTCGCTGAAATGATTTATAATGACGATTAGATCACTCAACTTTCATGAAAACTAATGTTGGCTTTGTTTTTTCTGTATTTTTTTCTCTTTTGTTGAGAATGTTCCCATGTCATTGATTCTAGGTAAGGTAATACTAAAATAAGTTTGAAATGACCCATGTCCAAACCCGACGGTCGACCGAATCAACCAAACCATCTTTTGTGATAATCGAATCAATTGACATTAGAGACTGGTCGGTTATAGGTACAGGTTAAGCTATAACCTAACAACCACGCCTACGGGCTACAACCAAGATATTCTTTATTGATTTCTACTTCACTAATGAAGAATTGATGAAAGTTAGGGTTATCAACTTGTTTCCTAAGAAAACAAAGAATAAGCTATAATTAAATAAACGGGTCAAGCTCGCCCCGCCCCTTTCTATCTTCAATTTAATTTACGCTCTAGTTCATTTAATGAAAGAAAATAAAGGAAATAAAATTTTGCTAGTGTTTAATAGTTTTTTTTTTTTTTTTTTTTTTTTTTTTTTTTTTTTTTTTAAGTAAATGAAAGGATATTAGCCCAAATTTCATCGTTCCGATTTAAAAGGTAACAAAATTTTGTTTAGTAAGGTGAACTAGGGAACACATCATTGTTTGTGGCTAAAGTCAGAAATGGTAGTCCGAAATCACAAATTTAATTTAAGGTGAACTAGGAAATCTTATATGACGCTAAGATGACAATATGGAATATGGATGCTCTAGTAGTCTAGTAAAGTGGGTAGCCCAAACTATAGCCATATCTCGATCTGTCTCCTATGGGCCGGCCCATTAGATACCCAAACTCAAAAGGTTTTAGAAAGAAAAAAAAAACCCGCTCAGCAAACAAACAAACAATTTTTTTTTTTTTTTTTTTTGAAAGTCCAACAACAAACAAACAAATTAACAAACAAACTGTGACACCCCTCTTCCCTACTGCCCTGGTACGTTTTCCGTCATTTTTTTCAGTTCTTTTTTTTTTTTTTTTAAATTAGTTCTCAAGGTGAGAAAATAAGTGTCGCTATCATCATTTTGGTTAATTTTAGGTTATTAGAAAAATTGCTTAAAATGTTTTTCTTTTTTAATTTGGTTATGACTTGTATGAATCTTTCACATAAAAAAGAGGACTTGGATTTTGTACAAGGTCCTAATAAAGCCTAAACCATGCAATCAAACTTGAACCGAACAGTTAGGTTTCTGTTTTCTGTAATAAAAAAACTTTTACTCCGACTAACTATTTGACTCACGCCCCATTGTTTGACCTAAAACCCGTCAAACCACCGCTAGTTGCAGCAAACACCCATCGGACTGCTCACTGTTCCACGATCGACTGTTGTGACTGCTCGCATAGGTTTGGTGAAGGTTTAAAAAGAGTGGAATCGAGCCTCTAGGCGTTTTCTTTTCACTAGGGGTGCAAACGATCCGAGCAGCTCGCGAGCTACTCGAGCTCGGCTCAGCAAAAAGCTCAAAACGAGCCGAGCTTTATCGAGCTTGAGCTTAAAACAAAGCTCATTTATTTATCGAGCTCGAGCCTGACATACGAAGCTCGTTAGGCTCGTCGAGCCTTATCGAACCTAGTGTAATATTAGTTTTTTTAATATTTAATAATATTTACCACTCATTTAAAGTTGTTTAGTAAACGAGCACCGAGCTCGAGCTTCACTTATCGAGCTCACGAGCCTAATTAAACTATTATTTATATTATTTTTATTTAACATATTAACTAATAAATACTAAACGAGCTGAGCCCGAGCCGAGCTCGAGCTTGAGAAATTACAAACGAGCCGAGCTCGAGCTCTTATAACTTAATCGAGTTCGAGTTCGAGCCTGATCGAGCTCGGCTCGGCTCGTTTGCACCCCTACTTTTCGCCTCATGAGGCGGAACCAAGGCGGAATAAAAATATAAATAAATAAATTATATATCGTGTGAAACGTGAAATACTTGACACAGGAAGTCTAAAACATCAAAAACACAAAATAAAATAATTGACACTAAAAGTCTAAAACATAAAAAAAAAAAAAAAAAAAAAAAAAAAAACACTCTAAACTTCCTGAGATGCAAATTTTCTTACCGACTCACCTTGAGGCGCGTCTTGACCATTTTTTTAAAACCATGGTGGCATGGTGTGTGTTTTCTTTTTTCTTCTTGTTTTTTTTAATCTTTTTGTCATGAAAATTGAAATAACTTGTGGATGTTGAGACTTGATATTACTTGTTGAGTGTTTAGATGTTCGTAGTATCCTACTTAATTACTAAAAATACTTGATTGAAGCTTGATTCTTGAGTCTTGATAGTCAGATGTTTGTCTTGTTGTAAGTAATACTTGTATATGGACAAGGAATAACTATTAGTGACCTGTAGCAGGATATGTATAAGAAGCCTTTGGCCCAAGTGGTGATATTTAGGTGGTGTAGAATTAGAGAGCGTGTGTGTCATACTGTCATATATGTACACGCTTATGTTCAGTACCGTATAAAAAACATACAAGTTGTTTCAAGTTTCAACATCAAGAGTTGTTCTTGTGGAGGAACTATTTGTATTTTGTTGACAATATTTATGGCTGGTTCCTCTAAATTACCTGAGAACAAAGGTAATCAGTTAAGACGAATATAAGTTATTTAACAGACTCTTCTTGCCTAAAGATAAATATTTGAAAATTTAAAACTTATTGCTGTAAATCTGATTATTAGATTTATTATGTTGTATTTGGTCTAGTTTCTCTGTGTCTAATAAATTGAGTTCATCTTAAATTGATTTTCACAGTTTGCAGTATCGATCCAAAAAAAAACATAGGGCGATGAAAGCTAAATCTTTGTCCCAAGTTCAACAATTTGATTTTTTGACCGCACTTCCTCAAGCCATAATAGAAACCATCCTATGTCTTCTACCAATTGAAGAAGCAGCAAGGACGGGTATCCTCTCAAGGGAATGGAGGTACAAATGGACCACAATTCCTAAACTTCAGTTTTGTCTGGCTAATGTTAAAAGACCAATTGAAATGGAGGAACCTGAATGGTGGAATCATGTATCCGGCTTAGAATACGCAAGAAGAATGAAGTACTTGAGGTGTAAACTTTTCTGTGCTATACACCAAGTTTTGTTGCTGCGACAAGGTCCAATACATGAGTTTAGCCTTGCAATGGATGCACATGACACCTGTTTTGAAATTGATCAAATATTACTTTATTTGTCAAGGAACCATACTCTCAAGAAATTAACATTTTTCTTTCATGGTGTCCATGCAAGTGTGTATGGTTTACCCTTGTCATTCTTCTCGTTGGATCACTTAACGGACCTAGTTCTTGAACATTGTGCTTTCAACCATAAACCAATATTCAATGGATTTATTAGCCTTACAACATTATCTTTAACGAACGTAAAGTTCTCCAAAGAAACTCTGCTGCATCTTTTATCTAACTGTCCATCACTTAAGAGCCTGCGTCTGGTAAGTGCATACTTGTATATCCATTCTCATGGGCATCCAATGCTTATCTGAATATTTTAAATTTACGCAGATGCTAGATGACATCGATTTTCTTAGTGATGAAAAACCTAGCACTATGGAGCTATTCAAGTGTTTGCCTTTGATTGAACATCTGACAACTTGGAGTTATATCATTCCGGTAATATTTATTCACATTACATCATCATCATCATCATACTCAGTTAACCCCACCTATATCAAATCTAAGGTAGGGTCTGAGGAGGGTAAGATGTAGACAGCTTTACCTCTACCCCTAAGAATAGAGAGGCTGCTTCTAGTGAGACCCCCGGCTCGATGTGGTTTGGTATCAAGCCTTGGACATAAGGCACATAACACTTAGCAAACGGGACAAACCCGATCGGTGCATGTACCACTTTGTCTTTTGGCTATCCACGCCACCACATGATGCATGATTAACTGTCCGTCATTTTTAACGTATTTTCACGAAATTAGTAAAATAACGTTAAAACTAGTGCAACTTTACTCCCCCCCCCCCCCAAGGGCTACACATATATACATTATATGCGCAGACCGTAAGTGGGGTGTAAATATTTATTCACATTACATGTGATGTAAAAAATACAAAATTTAAACGTTGGTTGTTAATCGTTGTTTTGTCCTATGATTGAAGTCGTTAGTTCAAGCTTCGGCTCCAGAAGAGCCTCCAACCTTACTAATCCACCTCAAATATGTTTGCATAGAAGAAATGTGTTTTGTTGATGGCTATGGATTGCCTTTTCTTGCTGTTTTGACCAAATGCTGCCCAAACTTGGAGAAAATTAAGTTAAAGGTATAGTTTAAGTGTATCATGTTTCCTATTTGTTTTGCTTATGGGGCTAAGTTCACTGACACAAGACTCTTGTTGTAGATTAATTGTGCTTGGGATGATGAGATAGACTCTGTTGTGGTTGAAGAATGTTCTGTTAAGTTGAAAGAATATTCAGATGTGTGGTTGGAGCATCTGAATGAACTGGAGATTAAATATTTCTCAAACTTGAAGCCGGAACTGGAGTTTGTGAAGTTTATCATGGCTAGATCACCCGCTCTGAAAAAGGTGATGCTGCTAACCGATATGTATGATGAGAATGAAGAGTTGGAGGTGTTAGAAACTCTCTTAAGAGCCCCACGCGCACCACTAGCTGAAATTGTTGTTAAGCATTTCTGAAAATGATATATATGGTGACGATTAGATTACTCAACTTTATTCGGAACTAATGTTGGATTTTTTAAGTTTATTTGTAATTAATCTTATTAGTATTTCGTTGAAAATGTATCAATGTGGTCTGAAAACCTTTCTTGGACTTGGCTGTTGCAGCAATATATATGATTTTTGTATATCCTCGATTTTACGTATGGTAATATAGACATTGGTTTATAAGAGTTGGTGGTGTTCAGTTTTTTATATTTTAGGCGCGAGAAAGAGCTAGATATTCTAGTCTAGTTTTGGTCTTAGTTTGATGTGACTAGTTATTTCTTCTTGAGTAAATTACATTTTTGTGCTTTACGTTTACACCAATTTTTAACGGACGTTATTTAGCTTTAAAAATGTTAGAAATCTTACTTTATGTTCAAAGTTCTGTCTAAGTCGTTTTTACTAACGTGGATTATATTTTAGGGTTAAATAACTTAAATTTAATCATTTGTATTGTACATGAGGGCAAGCTAGTATTTTTACCCTATTTACCTATAATTTTTTTTATTAAATTATATATTTCCTTTATGAGAATCTTTGGCCAAATTAAGAACTAAAAAAACTATTCCGGACCACACGTTTCTTTAAGACAATTTTTTTTTGCTTAACAATATAGGTTTTTTAGAAGAATAATTTTTTTTTATTTTTCATAAATGTACATTTGGATTTATAAGACCACCTTAATTTTACATTTGTAAAGACCTTAAAACCCACATTATTTGTAGCAGTGCACTTTCTAGTCATGCCATGACTCAGAATGAGTATTAAAATATTAGATAAGTCGGTTTTAGCGGTTCTTTAAATAACCGCAGTTTTAACTTAAAGTTTTTAACCCGGTTTTATATAATATTTAAAGTTTTAACTTAACCTGGTTTTAGCGGTTCTTTAAATATAACCGCGGTTCTGAACCGAATCGAACTGGGAACCGTTTTCACCAAAATTTAATAACCGGAACCGAACCCTAAATACAAAAATACAGTTCGGATCTAGCGGTTCTGCGTCGGTTCCTCGATTTTAGCGGTTCCAAACCATGAATTGCTCAGCCCTAATACAGAGATTAGGATACAGATGAGATCCGATTAATGCTATCCATTTACCCATATGTCGTCAACTACTCATTTGTTTACTTTACCCATTTTAACCTAGACTAGATCGGCCGGTAGAGTGTCATGCTCTCGCACAGGTTCGCATTATTCTTACTTTTACACTTGAACTATTCAAATTACTTATTCAACGTTGAACGTGGAGACTTGAAATTAGTTGTTGAAGAATTTGTAGATGTTACTTTAATTACTTATTATACTTGATTCTATAATATTCAAACTTTAATATCTGATTGTTCATTACTTGAATGTTGATAAATAAATGCTACTGGTAATGTAGTAGTATGTTACTTTAAGTTACTTGTTGAGTTGTCAGCCTTTAAAGTACTTTAATTATCCACAAGATTAATCCCTTAATCTTAAGTTAATAGTGAAAGGAAGAACCTGACCATAGATCTCGTGTTGCCGAAAGATAATAATCGAATGATTGAAGCTTAGCTACTTTTTATAATAAGACCGGTTTCATTTCACTCGTAGGTCTCATTAAGTTTCCTTGTGCATGTTCAAGAACCTGATCAAACGCTGAAAGCCTGAAACGCGAAGTAGGTAAACCGCACATTTACAAAATCCCATAGTTGTCAAAGGCGCTAGGCGCACTCAAGGCGCATAGGCCTCGTCCGAGGCTTAGGCGCGATGCGCAAAAAAAGCGAGGGCATGAGATAAAAAAAGCGAACAAAGAAAATATATTAAAATAATAATTTTTTCATCTAGTTAGTATCAAAAGTTTTAAAATATTGATGTATTAGTGTATAGAGAAGTTTTCCTTAAATAAAAGTAGAAATCTGGCTGGAATCTAGCCATAATTTGACGAATTTGGGAATCTAGCATAAATCTGCGACTAAACCATCACCTAGAGAATTAAAGCGCAATTTCCTCGACTCAAAGCGCAGACGCATCGCCTCACCTAAAAAACGGGCCTAGGCGCAAGAGGCGATGGCTTTTAACAACTATGCAAAATCCAAAGTGAAACAAAAGAGTAAGAATTAATTTGAAACATTTACAAGAGAGCTATGAGCGAATGGAATAAAATATCTAGATGGAAATACCAACACATACCGCAAACTCTGAAATCTGCACGCGCCAATCTTTTGCCTGATAGATTGTGGATGTACAGTTTTAAAAAGTATATAAAGAGAAGAGTTAAGAATTAGAATGAACACATAAATCACAAGAAAGTAAAATACCATCATTTTGGATATCAATCTAAAACAACAGTGCTCAAGCCTCAAAGACAAATAGCCAAGTTTAAAGTAGCATTTATGCTTGATCAACCATTGCAATACCATGGTTAGCATGTCTTGCCTGCAACACAAACTTAAAGACTTGTTTGGCCCTCTCAAATTGACACTTCTTTAAGTAACATAGACCTTCGTTAACCCATTTTATGACATATGTAAATCTGCTAACAACTTTATTATAATTTGTTTAGAACCTGTTCATCGATCTTCGACCTGTTTACAAACCGCAACTCATTTTCATTTGTCAAATCATAAACCTAACTTTTGTAAACTTTTACCATAACCTTCTTTTATTATATCACCTTTCATTTTATGATTTAGTAACTCACATAAATCTTAAATAATTTGATTATGTTAGTTAATTTGTGTATTATTATTTATGAAAAATTACTAAATTAATATATTGAGGTATTATTTTAAACAAATAAGTAAATACAAATTCTAAATGGGCCTAAATATGAAAGTAAATAAACTGAAATAGTGATAAAGTTTATCTTATTACCATATCAAAACTAATACAATAGTGATAAATAGGCTTACACACATTATTCACTCACCTTCTCCGAGTGTAAACATGAACCGTTGAATCTTCAGCAAGAACCTGTGATCGTGTTCAAAGCTGGTTCGTCAAGAACATATAGAATCCCAACTTTTTTTAGTATACTTCATTAAAACAACCAACCCACTAACTGGGGCAGCACCAAAACAAACCTATCACATAATTACAAATTTACACCAATATAGAATCCTAACGTGGCGAGTTATGAATATCTTCAACTAATAAACCTCATTGCAGCAATATGAAAGACACATGTGAGATCTGGAATTTCTATTTAGATGGAGAGAATTGTTGCATTGATGTTAGCCACCTTAGTTGATCTAAGTTCTTTTTATCAAGGAATCTTAATTCATATTTTCGTGACAGCCCCCAATCTATAGCTTTATACACAACATTTCTTGACCTTTTGGAGTGTTGCACATTCGGTCTCTTGACTTATATCAATTGGTTTGCCCTGAAAACAAATAAACACACGAGAATAAATCAATGAATAGAGGCTACAGTGCAATGCGCTGGAGGAGATGGTTTTGATGTGTTTGGATATGTATTTAGAAAGTTATTACGGATACTTAAGGGGTGTTTGGATCTGTGTTTAGAAAGTTATTATGTGACATTAAATAAGTAAATAAATAAATAAAAGTTGTGATACAAAGTGTTGGAGGAGATGGTTTTGGTGTGCCTCTTTTGTTTAAAGTAGTTATTACCATTTTTGTTGCTGATTATATTTTTTTTTTTTTTTTTTTTTGAAAATTGAACTTCATTAAACCACAAAAAACGACTACAATCTCCAAGGCAGAGAAAGAAGCCGAAAATCCAAGGAAAACCAAACAAAACAAACACACTACGTTACATCAACGTGACCAATCCACTATCCCACCCTTAAACCTATTTTTATACCAAAGATAACCCCAAGCCTTTATATCCGCCACCAATTTCACCACGTTCGTGTCAGTGCCATTAAAGATCTTCTCATTCCTCGCTCTCCAAAGTCTCCAACACGTGATAATAATAATACCATGCAAAACCTCCTTCTTGACGCCCGAAATACCGCTATGCTCATGAATCAAAACAACATCCTTCACGTGGAATAAAAACGGTCTTGGAATACCACACCACGACGCAATCTTATCCCACACCCCAATCACCATAGCACACCCCGTAAGAAGATGTTCGATAGACTCATCATAGAATTGACACCAAACGCAAGAAAGGTTATCCACCATAATATTCCTTCGAGCTAACGCTGTTTTAGTGGGAAGACGATCCAAAAACGCGCGCCACATAAATATATTACATTTAGACGGCACCCAAGAACTCCACCTGAACTCAAAACTAGGACCATTAGCCGGCCCTCTGAGCCACTTTTTGACTTCGGCTACTTCGAAACCACTACTACCCCCATTGGCCCAATACCAAGAATCGTCTCTGTCGTTCAATGTAATCGGGTGTAACAAAGACTCAAGAAGAATTCTACACTCCACCTCCTCCGAAGACGACAAAGCGCGGGACCACTCCCGCTGGGGGTGTTCAAAAAAATCCGAATCCGAATTCGAATCCGAAAAATCCGATAATCCGAATCCGAATTATCCGAAATTTTGGATAATGGATAATCCGAAATTTCGGATTCGGATCCTGATTTTGAAAATTTTCGGATAATCGGATTATCCGAATCCGAATATTAAAAAATATATATATAAATATATAATATTATATACACTACATAACACAATACACAATCCTAAATCCCTAATCCTCCTAAAACCCTAAGTCCATACTACTCCAATCCATAGCAGCCGCTCCCTCTTATCTTCTCTATAACAGCCCCCGTCCATCTCGTCTCCGACCACCACAACCCCCGTCCAACAAACGGTAAATTTCTTTTACATTTTTTTGTTCAAGTTTCGTTTATCTAACTTCGATTTTTGTTTTTTTAACAGGTTCACATTTTAGACATAAAGGAGAACGTTTTTTTATTACTTTTTATTATTTTTTTTTTTATTTTTTTTAAGTTTCGGATTATCCGTTGGATGATCCGGATCCGAAATTCGGATTATCCGAAATTTCGTATCCGGATTCGGATTTCAATATTGACTATCCGAAATTTCGGATTATCCGAAATTCGGATATCCGAAATTCGGATTATCCGAATTTGAACACCCCTAACTCTCACCGGACCACCCAATTGCCTGCTGAATGATTCAGCCGATCACAGAGGAGTACCCTCTTGTTCCTTTCGATAGCATACAGCAGCGGAAAAGAATCTTTGAGCGGCTCATTTCCCAACCAAGTATCCAACCAAAACCGAATTCGCCTTCCATTTCCAGGATTAGCACGAAAGAGACGGTTTAACCCGACACCGTCAACCTTGAGCTTGTTCCACAAGACGACACAATTCTTCCAAACACCTGTAAAAGAATTGTTATATGGCACAATACCCCAATGACGCGTCGAACCGTGAATGGAGTAAACAACCCTCCTCCACAATGCGTTTGCATCATAAAAAAACCTCCATAGCCATTTAACCACCATAGCGATATTATTAACTTCTAGAGAAGCGACCCCCAACCCCCCATCTTTTATCCGCTTTGTAATGGTTTCCCAAGCCACCCAATTCATTTTACGCACGTCATCCGACCCGCCCCATAAAAATCGTCTCATAAGCCCTTCCAGCTCATTTATAACTTTCTTAGGCGTCTTGAATAGGGAGAAATAATACATAGGGAGGCTATCCAACACCGATTTAACTAGCGTCAAACGACCGGCTATAGAAAGAGTATTAGCTTTCCATTTTGAAAGCCGGCTTTTGAACTTAGATATCACCGGTTCCCAGTTCGCGATTCTATTCATGTTCGCCCCTACCTTGATACCCAAGTACGTGAACGGCAATGTACCCCTTTTACACCCAATCTCCGCGGCCTTACTATCAACATCGGCATCCTCGACTCCCACCCCGTAAAGAACCGATATTATATGATTGCTTATAAGTTAAATACTTAAATCATAAACAAAGGTAGATCACTCAAAGTAACACTATAAACTGTTTCATGAGCTAAATCACCTTCAAAATGTGTGTCCAAACCACCCTAACTATAAAACTGAAAAGGTATAAGAAATTGGTTTACACTCGTCACACTGGATACCCCAATTAAGAAACATAACCACACCAATGCGTGAACTTTTTGTTTGAATCGCGTGATTATTAGACTTATTATGTTGTGGCTTGTCTGTTTTCTTTGTGTGTAGTAAGCTGACTTCATCTTAAATTGATTTTCACAGTTTCCAGTATTGATCCAAAAAAAAAAAACAGCGTGAGATGAAAGCTAAACGTTTGTCCGAAGCTCAACATTCCGATTCAATCACCACACTTCCTCAAGCCGTAATAGAAACCATTTTATGTCTTTTACCAATTGAAGAAGCAGCAAGGACAAGTATCCTCTCAAGGGAATGGAGGTACAAATGGACCACAATTCCTGAACTTGCGTTTGATATGTCTATTGTTAAACGACCAAGTGAAATGGAGCAGCCTCAATGGTGGATGCATGTATCCAGGTCAAAATATTTAAGGTTACATAAGGAGTTGAGGTGTAAACTTTTTGGCGCTATACACCAAGTTCTGTTGATGCGACAAGGTCCAATACATGAGTTCTTCCTTTCAATGGATGCACAGGACACCTGTTTTGAAATTGATCAAATAATACATCATTTGTCGAGGAACCATGCCGTCAAGAAATTAACATTTTACTTTCATGACCCCAGTTCGTATTGTTTACCCTTGTCTTTCTTCTCATCGTTGCATCACTTAACGGACCTAGTTCTTGATTGCTGTATTATCAACCATAAACCAACATTCAATGGGTTTGGTAGCCTTACAAGATTATCCTTAAGCTTTGTGAGGATCTCCAAAGAAAGTCTTCTACATCTTTTATCTAATTGTCCATCACTTAAGTGGTTGAATCTGGTAAGTACTAAGTACAAACTTGTAATGTATATCCGTTCTCATGGACTTTCAAGACCTATCTGAATGTATTATGTCTCTGCAGGATCTACCTGAAGAAGATTTTCTCAGTGATGAAAAACCCAGCATGATGGAACTCTTCAAGTGTTTACCTGTGATTGAACATTTGAAAACTTGGGGTTATATCGTTCGGGTAAGATAATCACAATATATAATGTAAAGAAAACATAAGTTTACACTTTGGTTGATAATTGTTATTTTGGCCTATAGTTGAAGTCGTTAGGTGAAGTTTCGGTTCCAAAAGAGCTTCTACCCTCACTGATCCACCTGAAATACGTTTCTATAGTACAAATGCGTTTTGTTGACGGCTATGGATTGCATTCTCTTGCTGTTTTGACCAAATGCTGCCCGAATTTGGAGAAAATTAAGCTAGTGGTAAATAGGATAAGTGTATCTTGTATTCTGTTAGTTTTTATTAAGAGGCCAAAGTTCACTGATACGCTACTTTTGTTGCAGATTGATACTGATTGGGATACTGAAAATGTGATAGAGTCTGCTGTGTTGGAAGAATATTCAGATGTTTGGTTGGAGCATTTGAATGAATTGAAGATCGAATTTTTCTTAAACTATAAGTCTGAGTTGGAGTTTGTGAAGTTTATCTTGGCTAGGTCACCGAGTCTTAAAAAGGTTATGTTGCTAGCCTGGATAGCTGATAAAAATGAAGAGTTGGAACTGTCAAAAATTCTCTCAAGCGCCCCACATGCATCACCAGTTGAAATCGTTGTTAAGAATCACTACAGAAAGATTGATGATGATTAGATTACGAAACTTAGTTGAGAACTAATGTTAAGAGTTTTAAGTTTTTCTGTAAGTTTTTTCTGGTTAGTCTCTTTTGTTGAAAACATATCCATGTTAAAAGGATCTAAAAGATTTTATTCGACCCAATTGATCGCTGCAAGAACAGGTATGATCCCTGTACATCCTATATATGAAGTAATGTAATATTGACATTGGTTATTGTTTTCATATATTTTAGGCAGGAGAAAGGGTGTAGATATTCTCGTCAAGTTTTGGTCATAGTCTTGAATGTTTCGTCTACAACTCTCCATTAGTAGCTGTAGAAAGCGAAATACAAAGAATCAAATGAAAACAATCTTGGAAACCTTCTGTAGTATGATAACGATGAGTCATCGACACAATATTGTGTTTTTTTTTTTCTTTTAACAATAACCTTCATGACGACTAGACCAAAACTTGATGAGGATATCTAAACATGTATGGTTTAGACTTTAGATCAATACGGGTACATCCTAGACATTAATAAGCTAATGTATTGTCGACCTTGGTTACTGTTTAGATGGGTGGTGTTATTGTTTTCTTATATTTTAGGCACGAGAAATGGCTAAATATTCATAAGTTCTACTCTTAGTTTCTAATGACCAATTACTTGTGTTTGGCTGGGCGGGGGGTAAGCATGCGTGTGTTAACCTCACTGAGGTGTCCCCATTGGCGAGGTTGAGAGACAGTGGTTTCGTTTCGGGACAGACGGTTTTGAAGGCGGAAGCTAGGAAGGTTGCTAAGCACGAGGTAACATGTTTTGAGAATCAAGACGTGTTCATTCCGTTTGCCTTCGACACATTTGGATCCCTAGTCCCTGAGGCGGTTCACTTTTTGGAGCGGGTGCAGAAGGTGGTCCACAGTGACTCGCAGAGCCAAAGGAACCAAGGGTTTGTAATTAGTAGAATAGGCTTTGCGATTCAAAAGGGGATAGCGACGCAGCTTGTTGCTCGCTTACCCATTATCCAGATTTAATTTGGTTTTTTTTACTTTGGAATGAAAAAATCATACACTAACTTGTATTATTCTACTTAAAAATATTTTAACTAAAGAATGCTACAGTAGGCATGAGAAAGGTGAGAATTTCGTAAAAAGATGAAACCTATTTAAAAAATATATAAAATGAAGGTAACACGTATGATTTTTTTTTTAATATGTTGTAAAGATCTAGAATGCTAAACTCGGTAAACTCTATTGTGATTTCTAGTTTGTCTTGAAACAACGAATTCAAATATTTAAATCGACTCATAGTCATATATTTAAATCAACAAAATTTAGTTGGAATGACTAGACAACCATTACTAGCGATTGATCAAACAGGCTAGGCTAGGCGGGATTTTTACAATCATGATTAAAAAAAGCAGGTAGCCGAAGTGCCAAACCAAAATCATATCTTAATGATCTGTTTCCCATGGGCCGGCCCATTAAACTCAAAAAGTTTTAAAAGCCCGCCCTAACCAAACACTCTCTAGTCAATTGTCTTCTATTGTCTTATCACCCTTCCCTAATCCCTACTGTCTCTCTCTGGTACGTTTTCCATCATTTTTTATTTTATTTTATTAAAATTAGTTCTCAAGCTGATGAAATAAGTGTTGCTATCATCATTTTGGATTAGGTATATATATTGTTGTGAGGAAATTACATAAAGTTACCATTTGTACGGTGCATCATTAGAGAATTAATACGTTTAACAAGCTCTTTTGAAATTGCTTAAATTAGTCGACAAATTGTGATTATTTTTTAATTTTAGCTTTTTATATAACCAGGTATGACTTTTCTGGCCTTTAGCCCCTGGGTATGAACCTTTCAAAAATAAAAAAAATGATGAATTGGATTTTAACATTTTATTTTGTAACGAACCTGTTAGTAACGGCTTGCTTTAAATTTTAACGATTCGATTTCTGTTTTCTGTAATAAATAAACAACAATTACTAACGCTTTGAACTAAGCACTGCCAAACCCGACCATGAACACCACCAGCTGCAGCAAAAAGCCATCATACTGCTCACTGTTCCATGACCAACTGCTATGACTGCTCGTGCGCTCGCGTAGGCTTGATTTTAAAAAGCGCGCCATTGCCTCAGGGATCTGCGCCTGGGCAGTTTCCAGGAAGCGCAGAAAAAGAACATTTTTAAAAAAAAAAATTGGTTTTTTTGGCTTTGAGGCACACGCTTCTCGTGCCCCATAAGTTTTTATGCAAAAACATGTTGTACCTTGGGTTTTTGCCCTGTACATATAGGTATTTATAGCTATATCTTGAGTAAAGGAAGCTAAAGACCTATAGGATATATAAAAAAAATTATATCCTTAGTGCGCGCCTCGGGTACCAAAAGCCCAACGCTTTTGCGCTTAGACCTTGTCGCTTTTATGCGCCTGCCGCTTTTAAAACCAAGCGCTTAGGTTACTTGAAAATTGAATTTACTTAGTGAATGTAGCATGTTAAAGACTTGATATTACTTGTTGAGTGTTTAGATGCTCGTCGTATCCTAGTCATTTACTTAATTCATGAAAGTAAAAATTTGATGGTTGACAAGCAAATGTTTGTAGTAAATTGTAATGTAATATGCATATTAATCAATGACCTAGTCAAGTTGATAGACATTAGGACAAGGCATATTAATCAATGACCCGTAGCAGGATATGTATAAAAGGCATTGTGAATCCCCTCAACCAAGTGGTAATATTTAGGTGGTGTAGAATTAGGGAGTGTGTGTGTGTCGTATATGTAGGCGCTTATGTTTAGTACCGTATAAAAAACATATATATGGCTGGTTCCTCTAATTTACCTGAGAACAAAGGTAATCAGTTAAGAGGAATGTAAAGTATTTAACAGACACGCATGAAAAGAAGAACCGGACCAGATATCTCTTCTTTCCGAAAGATAAATATTTGAAAATTTAAAACTTATTGCTGTAAATCTGATTATTAGATTTATTATGTTGCATTTGGTCTAGTTTTTCTATGTCTAATAAATTGAGTTCATCTTAAATTGATTTTCACAGCTTGCAGTATCGATCCAAAAAAAAACATAGGGCGATGAGAGCTAAATCTTTGTCCCAAGTTCAACAATTTGATTTTTTGACCGCACTTCCTCAAGCCGTAATAGAAACAATCCTATGTCTTCTACCAATTCAAGAAGCTGCAAGGACGGGTATCCTCTCAAGGGAATGGAGGTACAAATGGACCAAAATTCCCAAACTTCAGTTTTGTCTGGGTAATGTTAAAAGACCAATTGAAATGGAGGAGCCTCAATGGTGGAATCATGTATCCGGCTTAGAATATGCAAGGAGAAAGAAGTACTTGAGGTGTAAACTTTTCTGTGCTATACACCAAGTTTTGTTGCTGCGACAAGGTCCAATATATGAGTTTAGCCTTTCAATGGATGCACATGACACCTGTTTTGAAATTGATCAAATAATACTTTATTTGTCGAGGAACCATCCTCTCAAGAAATTAACATTTTTCTTTTATGATTTCCGTACGAGTGCGTATGGTTTACCCTTGTCATTCTTCTCGTTGGATCACTTAACGGACCTAGATCTTGAACATTGTGCTTTCAACCATAAACCAACATTCAATGGATTTATTAGCCTTACGACATTATCTTTAACGAATGTAAAGTTCTCCAAAGAAACTCTACTGCATCTTTTATCTAATTGTCCATCACTTAAGAGCTTGTGTCTGGTAAGTTTATACTTGTATATCCGTACTCATAGACTTCCAAAACTTATCTGAATATATTGTCTATGCAACTTCTATTTGAAACAGATTTTCTCAGTTATGGAAAGCCCAGCATTATGGAGCTTTTCAAGTGTTTACCTGTGATTGAACATCTAACAACTTGGGGTCATATCATTCCGGTAATATTTATTCACATTACATATAATGTAAAAAATACAAAATTAAAACGTTGGTTGTTAATCGTTGTTTTGGCCTATGATTGTAGTCGTTAATTCAAGCTTCGGTTCCAGAAGAGCCTCCAACATTATTAATCCACCTCAAATATGTTTGCATAGAAGAAATGTGTTTTGTTGATGGCTATGGATTGCCTTTTCTTGCTGTTTTGACCAAATGCTGCCCAAACTTGGAGAAAATTAAGTTAAAGGTATGGTTTAAGTGTATCATGTTTCCTATTTGTTTTGCTTATGAGGCTAAGTTCACTGACACAAGACTCTGGTTGTAGATTAATTGTGCTTGGGATGATGAGATAGACTCTGTTGTGGTTGAAGAATGTTCTGTTAAGTTGAAAGAATATTCAGATGTGTGGTTGGAGCATCTGAATGAACTGGAGATTAAATATTTCTCAAACTTGAAGCCGGAACTGGAGTTTGTGAAGTTTATCATGGCTAGATCACCCGCTCTGAAAAAGGTGATGCTGCTAACCGATATGTATGATGAGGATGAAGAGTTGGAGGTGTTAGAAACTCTCTTAAGAGCCCCACGCGCACCACTAGCTGAAATTGTTGTTAAGCATTTCTGAAAATGATATATATGGTGACGATTAGATTACTCAACTTTCTTCGGAACTAATGTTGGATTTTTTAAGTTTATTTGTAATTCTTCTTATTAGTATTTCGTTGAAAATGTATCAATGTGGTCTAAAAACCTTTCTTGGGCTCGGTTGTTGCAACAATATATATGATTTTTGTATATCCTTGATTTTAAGTATGGTAATATAGACATTGGTTTATAAGAGTTGGTGGTGTACAGTTTTTCTATATTTTAGGCACGAGAAAGAGCTAGATATTCTAGTCTAGTTTTGGTCTTAATTTCATGTGACTAGTTATTTTTTCTTGAGTAAATTACATTTTTGTGTTTTACGTTTACATCAATTTTTAACGGACGTTATTTAGCTTAAAAAATGTTAGAAATCTTACTTTATGTTTAAAGTTCTGTCTAAGTCGTTTTTACTAACATGGATTATATTTTAGGGTTAAATAACTTAAATTTAGTCATTTGCACTGTACATGAGGGCAAGCTAGTATTTTTACCCTATTTACCTATAAATTTATTTTATTAAATTATATATTTCCTTTAAATATAAATATAAACGTATTATTTGGTTCAAATGAGAATCTTTGGTCAAATTGAGAACTGAAAGAACCATTCTGGACCACACATTTCTCCAAGACAATTTTTTTTTTTTGCTTAATCACAAGTTTTTTACAAGAATATTTTTTTTTTATTTTTCATAAATGTACATTTGGATTTATAAGACCACCTTAACTTTACATTTGTAAAGACCTTAAAACCCACATTATTTGAGCAGTACACTTTCTAGTCATGCCATGACTCCGAATGAGTATTAAAATATTAGATTAGTCGATTTATATTTCCATCCATTTACCCATGTGATTTTTTCTAGGGGTGTAAACGAGCCGAGCAAAGCTCGAGTCTAATTGGACTCAAGCTCGGCTCGGTTCGAGCCTACAATCTTGAGCTCGAGCTCGGCTCGCTATCAAAATCAAAAGCTCGAGCTCGGCTCGGCTCGAGGTGATTTGAAAACAATCTCAAACGAGCTCAAAGCTCGGCTCGAGATCGCAAAAGCTCGGCTCGCGAGTCTTATTAAATGGGCCTATCAAATAAGGACTTGGGCTTTGGAGAAGTGGGCTATAAATTATAAGAGATATATAAATAACTTATATGTTTGGGCTCGTTTAGGCTCGCGAGCCCAATCGAGCTTTGTATATAGGGCTCGAACTCGAGCTCGATAACTAAACGAGCCATATTTCAGGCTCGAGCTCGGGCTTGGGCTCGTTAAGGCTTAGCTCGTTCGAGCTTTTTACCGAGCCGACCCCGGGTAGCTCTCGAGCCGATACGTGTCATTTACACCCCTAATTTTTTTCCCTTGAAACGGTAAATCATCTAGTTTTAACCTAAATAAATAAATAGGGCACCCAACTGCTGTGAATCCTCCTCTCGTCCTCAGCTGCTCGCCCAGGTCTTTTCTTTTCTTAAGCTTTGAAACGTAAATACTTTTACTGTTTATTACTTCATACTGTTAATAATTAGACGCTACTTAATTTTATTTCAATGTTTATTTCTGTTGACAATATTATATGGCTTTTAAATGGATACTTGGGAGCGTTTGGATGTGTGTTTACACAATTATTATGTGACATTAAATATATAAATATTAAGGCTGCCACCAATTTTTAGTCAATTAGGATAAAATTTCCACACTGTTGATTGTCTAGTGATTAATGAGCTGATTGATGAAAATTACTTTGTGAACCTCTGACTAGCGATTAATCGGAAGCTGTGCCCGATTTTTACAACCATGGTGTTTAGGCTATGGGGTGTTGCCCCATGCCACATCATGCTTTTAGTGCACTATCAAGTGTTTCGACAACCCCTTAATGGGCGTGAGAAGTGAAGAAAAGGGGGGCCCACCTACAACAACCAATCACTTTTTTTTTTTTGAACGGCCAACGAATTAATTTCCGAGCACTCTCGGGCACCCTTTTGGCGAATCAGGAACTCGAGAGTACCCGGGCCACCAATTGCCACCAATTCCCGGGAAAACCCGACCACTCACCCGCCCGAAGGCACGACAGTGAAATAATCGGTAAAACCGGTCGGGATCAGGACTCGAACCCAAGCCAATGGCCGGGTCATCCCTCATTTCCCCTCCACCCATGTCCTCCAAATGTAGCTAGTGAGAATTGAACTCAAGCCTCCCTTAAGAAACTTTAGGCCCTCAACCAACTAGGCTACAAGTGTTGGACACAACCAATCACTTTGAACGGTGGCTCTAAACCACCCCATGGGTGTTAAGGGGAGGCGCCCCTGTTGCTCCATAGCTTAAATGTCACGTATACGTGGTGCTTTAAATCCCCAAGGGGCTTTATTCAACACCCCATAGCAAGTCAATTAACAACACATGATATCACTTAAACTAACATCTATACATATAATAAACCATTTTAATGATATGACACTCAAAGAAGCATTCTCTTCTTTGAGTGTGTCATGTGTCATCCCATGTGGCATTGAGATATTTTAGAAAAAAAATAATTTAAAAACAAAATTAGATTTTTCACCCTTATGTTTCCTCTCATAATTTTGAAACGTTAATATCTTTATATACGAGATTTTTTAAAGAAAAAAATTACACCAAATTAACGAGCGTTTTATTATCTTTCCAACGAGAACCATAGTGCTATATAAAAAACGGAGAAATTTTTTTTGTGGGGTTTTGTTCATACAGGAAAAAAAAAACACAAAGTGTTCAGGTAAATCATTAATCATGTATAGGTAAGTCACTAATTATGTTCAATCAGTAAATATGATTTTTTTTTTTCAACCAGAGCCGAATAGGTTAATAGAGTTATATGTTGTTTTAAGTTAGGTATCAATATTAATATGTTAGAGTTGTACATTTGTTTAGTCTTTAGATAAGTGTTAATATTAGAGTTACATTAAAGTTGTACATTCTTTTATAGGTTAGGTGTTAGCATTGGAGTTGTACAATTTTAATTTGTTTTAGGTTAGATATTATATTAGAGTTATACATCGGTCTATTTCATATGTAAATTTGATGTATCATATTAAATTTCTCAACCCAGGACGCTCTCGGGGTATAATCTAGTTATAAAGTATAAACTAATATGGTGTTCATCATTTAAATCACTTTCACAACATACGTCCAAACACCCCGACTGTAAATTTGAACGAGTACAAGGAAATGGTTTAATCTCGTCACGTGGGAAAACCCAATTAACAAGCATAGCCACACCAACGTATGAACTTTTTCTCTGAATCACCTGATTATTAGACTTGTGTTGTATTTGTCTATTTTTATGTGTGTGTAGTAAATAGAGTTCAAGTTAGAGCGATTTTCACAATTTGCAGTATGATCCAACAAACACAGCCTGAGATGGAAGCTAAACGTTTGTCTCAATTGGATATAATCACCACACTTCCTCAAACCATAATAGAAACCATACTATGTCTTTTACCAATTGAAGAAGCGGCTAGGACAAGTATCCTCTCAAGGGAATGGAGGTACAAATGGACCACAATTCCTAAACTCGTGTTTCTTGAGGACACTATTAAAGCACCAAGTGAATATATTAATCGGAAGCAATTATCTGACTTGGACATTAAAAGGATAGACAAGGACATAAGTTGTAGACATTTCTATGCTATACTCCAAGTTCTATTACTGCGCCAGGCCCCAATACATGAGTTCAACCTTATGATGACTTCAAGTCATACCTTTTTTGAAATTGATCATGTACTAGGTCATTTGTTGAAGAACCATATGGTCAAGAAATTAAAACTTGACTTTTTCTATTCCTGTTCGAATGGTTTACCTTCATCCGTCTTCTCAATGCATCACTTAACCGACCTAGATCTTGAATATTGTGATATTAACTATAAACCGACACTCAATGGATTTGGTAGCCTTACAAGCTTATCCTTAGACAGAGTAACGACCTCTAGAGAAACTCTTCTACATCTATTATCTAATTGTTCTTCTCTTAAGAGGTTGTATCTGGTAAGTTCATACTTGTACATCTATTATTCTCATGGCTTTCAATACCCGTCTTAATATTTTAAGTCGTTACAGCTTACATATGAAGAAGATTTTTTCACTTCTGAAAGACCCAACATTATGGAGCTACCCAACATTATGGAGATATTCAAATGTTTACCTGTGATTGAACATCTCACCACTTTGGGTTATGTCACTAAGGTAATAGTTATCCACACTATATTTAATTTAAAGAAAAAAGGTTAAATCTTTGGTTGTTAATTGTTGTTTTTGCCTTTGGTTTAAGTTGTTTAATGTAGGCTCGGTTCCACCAGGGCGTTCAACCTCACTAATCCACCTCAAATACTTTTGTTTCGAAGACCTGTGTTTTACTGACGTCTATGGATTGTCTTTTCTTGCTGTTTTGGTCAAATGCTCTCCGAACTTGGAGAACATTAAGCTAGAGGTGAATAGTACAAGTCTGTTTCGTATTCTATTTATTATTGATTATGATGCCAAAATTCACTGACACAACATTGTTTATGTAGATTGATACATTTGACATGATTGATGTAGAGTCGGTTAAACTTGAAGAATATTCTTTTATATTTGAAGAATTTTCAAAACTTTGGTTGGAGAATCTGCATGAATTGGAGATTAAAAATTATAGGCACTTTAAGCCGTTGTTGGAGTTTGTGAAGTTTATCCTGGCTAGGTCGCCCAATCTGAAGAAGGTGATATTGCTAACCTATAGGGTTGACAAGAATGAAGAGTTGGAGATGTTAACAATCCTCTCACACGCCCCACGCGCGTCACCGGTGGTCACTGTTAAGAATCGCTGCCTTGAAAATGACGATTAGACTGCGCATCTTTCTTGAGAACTAATGTTAAGATTCATGATGATAATCGTGTATTGCTACTTGTTTTTCTGGTTATCTAATCTTTTAAATTTTATTTACTCTTCTCTCTTTCTACAATGCTTCTTCATACAGGGGCAGCCAAAATTATGGAAGGAGAACAAATGGAGAAACCAATCGTCCAAACCAACGAAGATCCATACCCTTATGCTTAAAAAGATGAAAAATGGGTGTGAATCTTGACATACTAGAACAACCAACAAGACAATCTAAGTTCAAATGCCCAACAAAAAGGGTCACAAGTGAATCGATACCAGCATAAGGCAATAACCAATCCAACAATGGGTATGCTAATAACTAAAATATTAAATACATACATTACATTTTTTTACGAAGCAAAACTAAAATACTAAATGAAAATAACTAAAATAGTGAAGTTAATATAATATTCCATCTTTTATCCTGCGACTCATCTTTCTCATACTTCTTTGTCTTCCAAAGAAATTTATTTGGAAACCTCCACAACTTAAAAATGTATCCGAGAATCAACCAACCTATTTATCAGTTAAAAGTAGAGGTGTACAAAATACCCGAACCCGAACACGAAAAAAATACCCGAACCCGACCCTACCCGTAGGGTATTTTAAAACCCGGGTATTTATTATCAAACAAAGGCATTAAATAAAGACGATGAATTACTCCATAATCAACGAAGACTTAACTATCTATGTTTCTTTTTTATCACTTGTACTTAGGGGTGCTTAACGGGTCGGGTTCGCAGGTTGGTGAGTCCAACCCGACCCAAACCCGAAATTTTTACATGAACCCGAACCCGACCCGAACCCGAAAATTGTGACATACATATGAACCCGAACCCGACCCGAACCCAAACACAAATATATATAAAACATTTATGTTTTATTTATAAAATCTCATACCAATTTCTATTTTAAGTTATAAGTGTAGCATAAAATACCTAACCAATTTAATTTATAACATAAAACATATTGTAAAAAAACAATATATAGTATAAATAGGTTAAACGAGTCAACCCGCCAACCCGCCCGGGTTGACCCGAACCTGACCCGAACCCATTTAGACTAAACCTAAAACCGCTAATTTCGTGTTAGGTTCGGGTCGTGTCGAATAGGGTTTTTTATACTCGAAAATAATAAATACAAACAACTATAAAAAAGAAAAAACACACGGATAGGGTTTTTTATACTCGAAAATAGGTATATAGTACCTTCGGGTGGGTATACCCGAAACCGGGTATTGAAAACCCGAACCCGAACTAAACCTGGTATATAGGGTATGGCTTTTCATGAAAATACCCTACCCGAACCCGACCCGGTTATTTCGTAATACCCAGTTTTACCCTACCCGGTCATACCCGAACCCGGGTACGTAACCGAACCCAGGTATTCAAAAAACCCGGTTTTACGCACCTCTAGTTAGAAGGGTCTAGGGCCGGGTTGGTTACCAAAAATCCTAGTTTTCCCTTATGTAAAATTAAGGTCTTATCTAACTTGGTAGTTTAGGGGCATACCAAGCCCACTAAAATATCAAACATACCCAACAAACTTCGATATATCAAAATACACCTTTTTCAAATAACTAAAAACTCACATATGACTAGGGATAGCAGAATAATCCGAACCCGGCGGACATTTCCGGAACCTGAAATGTTTAGGACGGGTATACCCGAAACCCGACGGGTCCGGGTTCGGGTTATTTTTTTTCGGGTTCGCCTACGGGTTTGGTATATAGTGATACCCGACCCGATTAGCCGATATATATACACACACACACACCCGATTACCCGCTAGAATACATGATACAATTTATCTATAATATTTTCTTTCCTTATATATATATATATATATATTGTAAGTGCGTCTTTTTTGAGATTTATATACTATAAAGTTTATCTATTTTAGTTATTTGAGACATTTTATGATGGTGAAGATACATGTAACTTGTTGTATATTTTGGTAAAATAAAAGGTATATCCGATACCCGTGGATATTTTCTAATTAAAATCATAACAGGTATTTTTTTTTAACAAAATAATGGGTATACCCGATACCCGACGGGTATTGGGGCGAGTTTGAGACATGATTTTACAAACGTGTACAGGTTTAGGATTACCAATACCCGATCCGACCCATTGCCATCCCTACACCTGACGTATTTTACTAAACATAATTTTAACTCTTTATTTAGGTTAATAATCATATTATTCATAAAATTAAAAAAATCATAGTATTTCAATCTTATATAAGAAAAATATATATTGAAACTATATAGATATAATAAAACAAGAGTAAATTGCTTGGTTGGTCCTTGTGGTTTTCAGATCTTGCATGCTTGATCCTGAAACTTCACTAATTACAAACTTAATCCTAAATGTTTACAACTTATCACATGTGTGTTCCCGTACGTTCGTCTTTTATAACATTGATAGTCCTTGCCATGGATGTCTGTTAGTTTTGATCGTTAAATCTATATAAAATGACTATTATACCCCATTACTAGAGGACAAAACACTTCAAAATAAATACTAAAAATACGTAAAACTTTAAGTGGGCACACCCCAATCCACCTTTCTTCTTCCCCACCCGCCCTTCTTGTTAGCACCTACCACCACCACTATCGCCACCATCCCTTCTTCAACCCCCACCCTTCTCCACCACACCACTATAACCAGATCTGATCACCATTGTCAAGCACCATCATCACCATCTTCATCACCACTGTCACGCATCATCATCAACATCATCATATCATTAATACGTTATGACCACCGTCAAAACCCCAACACTACCCACAACCACTATCGCCCAACTCTGGGGAATACCTTCAGCTCAACACTGCTCACCCGTAACACTACTACCATGAAGCTGTTGATTTCATTCTCTCACTAATCCCAACCCCTATTCCTTCTCAAACGGACCGACAAAAACCTAATGTTCGTAATCTGAAAGTTTCAAAACTATTTAAGGAACACCTTAAGATCTACATCTCGCCTGTTCTGATGAAACGAGGGAGGAGATGGTAAGGGTGGGGTTGGTGTTACGCTGGTGGTACAATGGTGGTGGTACAGTGGTGTTGTTGGACAATGGTAGGTGGTAGGTGGTAGGTGGTGTTGTTGAAACAAGGGATGAGAGGGTAGGGATGAGCTTGGGACGGTATCGGTACCAAACCGATACCGATGCCGACAATACCGATACCAAAAAGTTCAAAAAACCAATACCGATACCGAACACATACGGTACGGTATTGGTTCGGTATCGGTACGGTACCGGTATGGTATCGATATTTTACCTTAAAATACCGATACCATACCGATCCCGTACCGATACCGATAATACCGAAACCGAAAATCCATAAATTTGGGTACCGATACCGATCCCGAAACCCCTCAGTTCGGTATCAGTTCGGTATGGTATCGGAATCGGGACGGGATGGGATGGGATCGGTATTCAGCCTTGTATGCTCATCCCTATAGGAGGGTGTGGTTGGTTGTATATATAAGTTTTTAATTTAGTTTTATCTATTATTTAAGTTTTTTAGTTACTTTAATATAATATATCCTTCAGACTTTTGTAATATATAATTAAGGGTAGTATGGTAATTTTATACGGACTTAACTAAAAAATTTAACGACGTTAGCTCATAAGAACCATTCATATTATTAAAATGCAATCTTTGGGCCCACTTGTGAACATGTTTCAAACCATCGGAACCAACCGTGTAATTTTTAAACCATGAGAATCATCTTCGCAAGATCAGCAAAATAAATATTAAGGGCATGTTTGGATAAACTTATTTGAGTCAAAAAGGACTTTTAGTTAAAAGAACTTATTAACTTATGACTTTTTAAAAAGGAGTTTTTAGAAAAGTGTTTGGATTAGCTTATGTGGTGGGGAAAAACAATAAGTTAATAAGTTATTTTGTAGAAAAGTGTTTAGTTTAACTTATTTAGGTAAAATGACCAAAAAGGGTATAAAGAGGAAAGATCTCTCTCTCTCTCTCTCTATATATATATATATATATATATATATATATATATATATATATATATATTGCAAAGGGATTAATCCTACATGTCATACTCTTATGCAATCTCTCCTTTGAGAGATGCCACATAGGATGTGATGTGGCAACTTTAAACCAATTAAAAAAAAGAAATAAATATGATTTAACCTAATCTATTATAATCTTTAATCTAATATATTAAATACCTAATCTACTAAATCTAAATATTAAACCTTTATTATTTTATCTCTCGTGTTTCCTCCCATAACTTTTAAACGTTAATATCTTTTATATACGAGATTTTTTAACGAAAAAAATTACACCAAATTAACGAGCGTTTTATTATCTTTCCAACGAGTACCATAGTGCTATATAAAAATTGGAGAAAAAAATGACTATTTTTTGTAACCCGACGGGTATTGTGTCAGGTTTGGGATTAGTTTAAAAAAATTGTGGGTTTGGGTCAAGTCTGGGATTAGGTGATACCCGACCTGATTACCCAAAACAACATACCCAAATACCCGAACTACATACCCGATCATATACCCATGAATTTTTTAACGCATCACATAACCTTTAGACTAATGCGTTCGATATTTCAATAATTAACTTTTTTTTTCTTATTTCATGTTAGTTGTTTTTAGAATGATCGATTACAAACTTCCGAATTCATTTGTAATGGCACTAGATTTATACCCCGGCGCAGATATTCGTTTTTTTTTTTTTATATTTGAATATGATAACTTATGGCAGAGATTTGTTTAAAATAATAATAATAATATTAATATATTTTATATGAGCTGTTTTTATGTCTTCTCTGTTTTGTTTTTGTTTTATTGTACACATTTATTGGGGGATTTTAGGGCTTACAACTTTCAGTCTTTCATATTCTTCGTCCTTGTGCTGTGTTCTAAGGCAAATAAGTAACATGAATTTACGTTTTTCCCGAGTCTCATTAAAAAGGAAGGAAAGGTAAGATTAAATTGTTGATAACTGTTAATTTTTCAATTTCAAAAGAGTGTGTTTCTATGGTTTTGATGTGTTTCCTTTGTTTAAAGTTGTTATAATCACTTTGATGGTGTATGTGGTTTAATCTTTGAGTAGTAAATGTAGTTCATATTATTATTGAATCGATTTCCGCAGTTTGCAGTATTCATCCAACAACAGACGTGTGACATGAAAGCTGAACGTTTGTCTTTGACTACACTTCCTCAAGCCGTAATAGAAACCATACTATGTCTTTTACCAATTGAAGAGGCAGCAAGGACTAGTATCCTCTCAAGGGAATGGAGGTACAAATGGACCACAATTCCTAAACTCGTGTTTCTTGAGGACACTGTTAAAGGGCCAAGTGAGGAGAAGCGGTTGTCCCTGATTGATTGGGATGAAACAAATCCCGAGTCTATGCTATACATGAGGTGTAAACTTTTCTATGCTATACACCAAATTCTGCTGCTACACCAGGGTCCAATACATGAATTCACCCTTTCGATGACTGCAGATGACGTCTTTTTTGAAATTGATCAAATCATACTTCATTTGTCGAGGAACCATACTGTCAAAAAGTTGAGACTTATTTTTTGTGAATCCAGTACGTATAAATTACCCTTATGTGTCTTCTCGTTGCACCACTTGACGGACCTATATCTTGAATATTGTGATGTCGATATTAAACCAATATTCAATGGACTTGGTAGCCTAAGACACTTAACGTTAAACAGAACATGTATCCCTAAAGAAACTCTTCTACATTTGTTATCTAGTTGTCCATCACTTAAGAGCTTGTGTGTAAGTTCATACTTGCGATACTTGTATATTCATTCTCATGGGCTTTCGAAACTTACCTGATTTTTTAAGTTTATGCTTGAAAACCATGTTGCCGAATATGGAAATCCCAGCATTATGGAGCTATTCAAGTGTTTAACTAAGATTGAACATCTAACTACTTAGGGTTATATCTCTACGGTATTATCTATCCACATTAGTATATATATTAAAGGACAACCGTCGGCGCAATAGCCGACTTCTCGGTTTTCGACTTTCTTCCACAAGCTTTTCGTCTTCTGATTTTGACCACAGCTTTGTTTCATACGACGGAATTACCATGTTGCCCTTCCAGCTTCAACACAGACATCCATCACCAGACCACCGTGCTGACGACGCCATGGTGCTACTCTCGTCTGTTGTATAGAAACGCTGCCGCAACATCCTTGTGCTGTGGATTACTTGACACAGCGGCTGCGTGTCGATAGGGTAGGCAGCTGCGACGGCGATTTCCGACAAACACGATACTGACGACGGGATTGCATGCCTCGATCTACACAACGTCCCGCATACAAGGTCCAGTGTACAGGGTTTCCACGTAGTGTACGTTTGTGGTGATAATTGTGGTGTCGTTTGCTGGGTTTTGTAGGGTTTCGAAGAGTTTTTTTTTTTTTTTTTGGGTGAATGAATATGGAGAGTGAAAACCCAAGGTTAAGACCATGCGTAGTGGGGGCTTTATATATAAAGCCCCCCTATCTGATTGGTCCACGTGGCAGCTGAGTCAGCATGGAGAGAGAAACTGAAAAAGGGGTGTAGTGGTAGGGGCTTTATATATAAAGCCCCTATTAATATTTTATTATATCTTTTAAATTAAAAAAATAATAAAATAATAATAATAAATAGAGAGTATGAGGTGTCAACTTCTGATTGGTGGGGGTATTTTGTTTCAGGCGTTATTTTAGTAACGCCAAAACCACTTTTGCAAATATAAAGCCCCCCTGTTTCGGTGTTTGGGGCTTTATATTAAAAATAGAGCCCCCAATGAACCCCCACTACACTAGGTCTTGTTGGAGAGAGATTTTGCTACCTGTACAAATTGAAAAGCAAATGAATTGCTTTTGCTTTTTAGAAGAGATGGGAAGCGATGTTGTCACGTTGTCTGAGAAAGAAAGAAAGTAGAGTAGATTGTTTAGGTAAAAGGAGGTCATCACTATTTCTTTTCTTTAATTTTCAGATTATTTACTTTTCTAAGTATTTATTTATTATTTACTTAAAGACTTCTTATTGTGTGTTAATTTATGACATCGACCTGAAAAGAAGACTTGAATCTAAATATGTCCGTTTCAATTTTAGGTTGAACTTGTAAACCCGTTTAGCTAAACAGGTCGGGTTCGGGTCAACCAGACAACTTGGCGAATTTACCTTTTTAGCCTATTTATACAACACTTCGGTCTTTACGCATTAAGATACCAAGGAGCAAATGACATATACTGCGGAATATGAGGATTTATCTCTTTAACATTTGTTCACCATCTAAAACAAATGAATATGAATAGGTGTATCAATTTGCGTCATGTATTTTACGTTGTCGCATCTATATGTCCTACACATATCCCCGTGCTACGCACGGGTGTAATACCACAACATGCTTCGCAATAGTTAACTTTAGTTTTTTCCACTTTGGCCACTAAAATTCATGCTTTCGTTTTCCTCGATTTCGCACTTTATTTTTTTACAATTTGGCCACTAAACTATTTGGCCAGTAACTTGAGTACTTTATTTTTTTTTTCCAATTTGGCACTTTATTTTTTATCCTTCACATTAGTAGCTTTCAAACTTTTACCACCTAACTTTTAGCTTTTAGACTTTGACCACCTAACTTTTAGCTTTAAGATTCCAAACTTTGACCACCCAACTTTTTGAAAATTGTATAGAGGTCTTTACTAATAGCAAACAACTTCTAGCAACCTTCGCGCAAGACGCGGTCGAATAGCGGTGCATATCCCGTGCAACCCGTGTTGTTACGCGGTGGAATAGCGGTGTATATCCCGCGCAACCCGTGCGTAGCACGGGTCCAGTCTACTAGTTATATATAATTTGTAAAAATAAAAATTAAAGCTTTGGTTGTTAACCGAATAACCGTTGTTTTGGTATATGGTTGAAGTAGTTAGTTGAAGACCGGGTGCCAGGAGAGCTTCCCCCCTTACTAACCCACCTCAAATACTTTTGTATCGAAGAATTGGGTTTTGGTGATGGCGGTGGGTTGACGTTTCTTGATGTTTTGCTCAAGTGCTCCCCAAACTTGTTCATTATTAAGAAAAAACCAACATACTATTACAAATAAAAAACATAAACTTCTAATTGGAGTCCCCGGTTAATAGTTTTTGAATCTGCCACTGTTTGTTTTTCGGTACCCAAAACGTTTCGAATATTTACTTCATTATGATTATATCATTCGATTAGCAATGGTTTATATTATAACTTGATTTAATTTAATTATCACCTATTTTTTTTAATCGGCGAACAACTGTGTGGCAACCACCCTTGCGGGGCGCCGTGCCCAAGAATCGACTACTCGACCTCCAACAGCCCCCGCCTTCTCCTGATGCGCGGAAACCCGAGCCCCACCCGCCCGAAGACACGACAGTGTTATAGAACTCAGTAAAACCTCGCCGCCCGTCTTTATGATATGACTTGTTATCTGGTTAACATTGGTTTATATCATGACTACTTGTTATCCATTTATTATTAAGTGGATAAGTATGAATTGATTTTACCGGCCAATTTTGACCCGAATTTTTTGACCCGCATTCTTTTAACGCAACGAATTTGTGCCCCCGTCAAAAAAAATTCTGAATCCGCCACTGCCTGCACGGAGTCTTTGATGTCTTTATTAATTGCTGACAGTTGTACAAGCATTTTTCTTTTTTAATCATATATTGTATTGTTGTAGTTCTTCCTTGTTTAAGTAAAAGTAGCATTGAGATCCGAGATTCACAAGCTTGATGTGAGGAGTTTTTGATGTTAGTAAATTTATATTCGGGTAAACGAAACCCAGATCTACATAGTGTTTCCCCATAGATGGCTTTTTTAGCTCCAATAGAACAGATCTGAGAGTTTTGACTTTTGATAGAGAAGAACAAAAACAAATCCCAGATCCGAAAAGTATTCCACCAGAGATAACCTTTTCAACTTCGATAGAGCAGATCTGGAGGTTTGGAGAAAGAAAAAACTGAGTGTAGTTCGTTGCCGGTCCCACGGATGGCGCCAATGAAGAAACAATAACCGGAACGGCAGTCCAGTCCGGTGTATGCCTCGACGGTGTTGAATAGTGGAACCACAGCTCAGCCTTCGTCTTCTCCGGCGAGATCCAGACCTGTAAGTGAGAAAGGAAAGGTGGGGCGTGGAGGTGACTGCTAGGAAACCACGAATGGAGCCCAACGTACAGACACAAAAAGTGATGGCGGCGACGACAACCATGTGTTATCTGGGGGTAATCTCCTGTGTGATAACTTGTGCCCTAATGAGAGGTGAAGACCTCTTATATAGGGCTTCTCATGGGCCTTAATGGGCTGAACATCATGGACCCCTAACTATTTGGGCACATAGCCCATTGGCACCAAGCCCAGTTAGGGGGTTACCTCCACACCCCAATATTAGTAAATAATATAACAAGTAATAAAGACGGTATGTCGGGTTAAGCACCATACCTCTACAGATGGGTTTCTGCCTAGATGGTTTGAATTAGAATAGGTTCACATCAGAATAGATTAAAAAAATTTTAAAAATTAAAATAACAATAAAAAATTTAAAATTTAAAAGTAAAAAAAAAAAACAAAAAAAAGTAAAAAAAAAAACAAAAATAAATTTAAATAAAATTTTAAAGGATCCGAAATATTTCATTTCGAACCGGGCCGGTTAACAATCCGGACCGTTTGGACCCGATCGTGCTCATTATCGGACCATTTTGACTTGACCTGGCCCGTTAATAACCCGAACCATTCCGACCCGACTGACCCGTTATCGATCCGGATCGGGGCCGGTAACGACCCGGACTATTTAGACCCGACTGGGCCCGTTAGCGACCCGAATCGTTTCGACCTGACCGGATCCGTTATCGACCCAGGCCGTTTCAACCTGACCCGTCCCGTAGCGACACGGACCGTTTCGATCCGACCTGGCCCGGTAACGACCCAGACCATTTCAACCTGACCGTCCTGTAGTGACCCAGACCGTTTCGACCCAGCCGGGCCCGGTAACAACCCAGACCATTTCAATATGACCCGTCCCGTAGCGATCCGGACTGTTTCGACCCAGCCGGGCTCTGTAGCGACCCGGACCGTTTTGACCCGATCGGGCCCGGTAATGATGTAACACCCCAACCGACGGCGGAAACATCGGGATGTTACGTATTGATGATTGTTTCAGTAGCACATGGTATAAATTAAATTTTAAATAATTTATTCAGCATAATAAATCCAAAAGTGAAATGATTGTCTAGAAATTCAATACATAATATCAAATAACAAAAACTTCAAATAGCTCCAAATAATAACTTCATGTATAATCCATAAGCAAACTCAAGCCTCAACTTCATTGTTACCTGAAACATGTTAATTTTGAAAATATTTTTGGGTCAACAAAAGTTGGTGAGAATTACATAGGTTTTGATAATTGAATAAAAATGTTGTGCAATTCATGTGTCATGGCAATCTAGTCCATATGTGAAAACATACTAGAAATAAATCGAGTGCATAATCAACCCTTGTGACTGTTATAATGTGGTACATCCCATACGCTCATGGTTCACTCGAATATGTTATGCAATAACAAACACCCACGCTACCTTTGTAGGAGGCACGTATCCGGGTGGGATTGTCAGTCCAATAGATCTATCAATGTATACCGTCGGCTGATCAATGTTAATGATTATGCTAGAATTGTGCTTACCCTAGTCATGTTCAAGACATAATGCAACATAGAAAAACACATAGACACATTGATGATTGAATTGCATAAATGATGTTGTAACATGTTTCACCCCAAAAATGGTGATAAATAAAAATGGGTTATGTAAAACTCACCTTAGCAAAATGTTATACTTCTTGAAAAGATTGAATAATGGTGTTGCCCAAACAATGCCAAATATCACCCTATAATAAGGTAATAAATATGTCTAAGTCTATCTAGTCTACAAATGTATAAGTTCTAGGACTTCGTATTGGGGATAAATGCTTGTTTGATTAATATTAAAAATGTTTGATAATTGAGAGAAATTTAGAAATTAAATAGACAAAAATCTTTTTATAAAATTTAAATTTAAGATGGTCACAAAAATATGTTTAAAGTATAAAATAATTTTTACAAAATTATTTTCTTTAAAATAGAATATTAATTCTATTTATAACAAGTTATCAAGATTTAACTTTAATATTTAAAAATACCAAAATTAAAGAATTATTAGTTTAAAATTTATATTTCTGTTCTAAATATGCAGAAATAATTTGTATAAAATTTTGGTGCAAAAATATTAAAAATTGAATTTATTATGATTTAATTATGATTAAAACTAACAAAAATTGATTAAAAATATTAAATAAATGATTTTTCAGAATTAAAAATCATTTCAGAAAAGTTTATCATTATATAAACCCAGAATAATTTTTGTGGAAATTTATAAAATTGTTTTGATATTTTAATGAAATTTTATAAATATAATAGAATAAAATTGATTTAATTATTATATATATTAAATAAATTAATTTTTGAAAACTAAAAATTGTGAGTGAAAATTTTTCATCAGATTATCTTAAAATAATTTTTTTTAGAATTTATAAAAGAGTTTTGATAATTTAAAACGAATTTATAAAATTATAAGTATTATATATATTTTATATGATTTGTTTGATTAAAAAGGAATAAGGAAAAAGAATGTGCCACAGCCGGGACTCGAACCCGCGTGGCTTGGTTTGTGGGCACCAGACACAACCACTTGGTCCAGACCAGTGGTTGTGTTGATTTCAGTTTGATTAAAAATAAATATTATATGCAAAATCATGTTTATCCCCAAATTAAACCCACGAGCCCTAATTTTTCCAATCGTTTGATTCACACATCAATAACCCAATTAACCTTAGGGCTATTGATGTGTGGATGCCGAAGATCATAACCCATCAAAAACATTATACTTACAATGCAGTATCGAGCACGATTGGACAGTTAACTTGAAAGTCAAAACGCGATTGAAATATCAAGAACAGAGAATAATTATGAAGAATTGGAGGTTGAGAAAGATGTATTGGCGAGTTGTGATTGTTCAGTAAGGTTCAATTTATAGTACACAGGCCTAGATGATCGAATTGGCAAGAGTTAACCATGAATTGAATATGGTACGCGTAATTGATTAATATGGTATCAATTGATTGTCAATAATCGTGTATCTGAGTCATAATAGGCCGATAATTGTGTTGGAATACCAATTACAAATCAATCACGAGTTAATGTGATGATTTTGGTAAGTCCCGTCTCCACAGTTGACTTTCTAAGTCAACTGTGAGAGTCTTGAAACTAGTGATATAATTATAATGGACCGGGTTTGAAACAGATATGAATGCTAGACCAGATGGTTAAGTTGTTGTTGTGTATTGGGCCGGCTTGGGCGCGGGTTCGAGTCCCGGCCCAAGCAAATCATTTTTTTTGTTAATTAAAACCTATATATAAGTATATTATATATAATAAATATCATATTAGGGTTTCCAAAATGCAACAAAAATAATTAAATGCACACATTAATACTGGAACTTGACGTTTTTATTAAGAACGATGTGTAACGTACAAGTATAATTGCGTAATGTTACAAATGACCCAGACTGTTTCAACTTGACTCGTCCCGTAGTGACCCGGAACGTTTCGACCCGACCGGGCCCGGTAGCGACCCGGACCGTTTCTACCCGACCGGGCCCGGTAACGACCCAGACCGTTTCAACCTGACTCGTCCCGTAATGACCCGGACCGTTTCAACCCGAACGGGCCTAGTAGTGACCCAGACCGTTTCTACCCGACCGGGCCCGGTAACGACCCAGACCGTTTCAACCTGACCCGTCCCGTAGCGACCCGGACTATTTCAACCCGACCGGACCTTGTAACGACCCGGACCGTTTCGGCTTGACTGATCTCGTTAGCAACCTTGACCGTTTCGACCCGACCAGTCCCGTCAACGACCTGACCATTTCGATCCGAACGGGTCGATCAACAACCTAGACCGTTTTGAATCGTTCAAGCCCGCTAACGACTCGAACCGTTTCGATGAGGTCGGTCTCGCTAATAACCCGTGTTGTTTCGACTTGGTCATCCATTAATGACCCGAACGGTTTTGAACCGACCGGGGTTATCAACAAATGCAAAAGATATTTTTTTGTTTTGTTTTTAATGACATTTATTTCTATGAGGCATCACGCTTTTGGTGTTGGGTGAGCTTTAATTTAGATTTGTATATGGTTATCTAAAGAGTAAATTGCCAAATTCTTCCCTGAGGTTTGACCAGCTATGCTACATCGATCCTGGGAAGAGGATAGCGGTTCTTGACCGTGAGCTTGTTTAATTCTCTGTAATCGATGCACATGCGATACGATCCACCCTTCTTCTTGACAAATAAGACTGGAGCTCCCTAGGGTGACGAGCTCGGTCGGATAAATCCTTTGTCAAGTAGTTCCTGCAACTGGTTGGATATTTCTTGCATCTCAGATGGAGCTAAACGGTACGGCGAATGGGCTACGGGAGCAGCTCCGGGAATAAGGTTGACACGAAACTCCACTTGCCTCGGGGGTGGCAATCTTGGTAGATCTTCGGGAAACACTTCTGGAAATTCCCTCACGACAGGGATGTCTTCGATTCTCCTTTCCTCTGGTTTCTTCTCAATCACGTGCACCAAGAATGCAAGATGGCCTTTCCGCAGACACTTTTGGGCTTTAATGCAAGATATGAGTCGCAACGGAGTCTTCCGACACTCTTCTTGAATGGACAAAACCTCTCCGTTCGGCAACGGCACTCGAATTATTCTGGCAAAACAAACGATTTTGGCTCGATTCTTCGACAACCAATCCATCCCAACTATGACATCGAAACTTCCTAGTGTAACACCCCAACCGATGGCGGAAACATCGGGATGTCACGTATTGATGATTGTTTCAGTAGCACATGGTATTTATTGAATTTTAAATACTTTATTCATAGCATAATATCCAAAAGAAACATTGTCTAAGAACTTGAAATGCTAGTACATAACATGAAATAAATCAAACAACTTCAAATAACTTCTTCAAGCACACCCTATGCTTCAGCTTCATTGTTACCTGAAACATGTTAATTTTGAAAATGTTTTTGGGTCAACAAAATGTTGGTGAGAATTACATAGGTTTGTATATTGAATAAAAAATGTTGTACAATTCGAGTGTCATGGCTAGTCCGGTCCATATGTGAAAACAAACTATCAGGTAAATCGAGTGCATAATCAACCCTTGAGACTAGAATACTATGGTCCATCCCATACGCATATGGTTCACTCGATTATGTTATGTGTTCGATAACAATCACCCACGCTACCTATGTAGGAGGTACACGTATCCGGGTGGGGTTGTCAGTCCAATAGATCTATCATTGTATACCGTCGGCTGATCAATGTTAATGATTATGCTAGAATAATGTGCTTACCCTAGTAATGTTTAAGACATAATGCAACATAGAATAACACATAAACACTTATGATTGAATTGTAAATTGAATGTTGTAACATGTTTCACCACAAAATAGTGAAATGGAAAAAGGGGCTATGTAAACTCACCTTACTGTTAGGATGGAGACCCTTATATATAAATAAAATGCGGCTCGTGTATATCCAAATATCACCCTATTTCAAGGTAATAAATAAGTGTTGGGGAAAACTTAATAAGTCTAAGTTTCCTAGTCTAAAGTATGCTAGGGTTCCTAATTTGGGGATTAATAATTGATTTATGATTAAATTTGAATAATTGTTAATAACTTAATAAATAAAGAAATAATTAATAAAAAATATTTCTGACCAATATTAACTAAAGGTAGTTGTATTATAATGTAATAAATGTGAAAACAATTTTTATAAAATTATTTTCTTAATTAATGAATATTTATATATTAATACTTATTTGACAAAATATAGACTTAATATTTAAAAATACTAAAATTTATAAATTTCGAATCAAAAAATTATATTTCTGATCTAAATGATTAATAATAATTTATGTGAAATTTTGATGTAAAAATAATGAAAAATGAATTTATTATGATTTATTTATGATTAAAATAACAAAAATCGATTAAAAATATTAAATAATTGATTTTTCTGAAATAAAATTTATTTCAGAAATGTTCATTGATTTATAAGTTTAAAATAATTTTTTTGGGATTTTATAAAGTCGTTTTGATATTTTTATAGAATTTTGAAATTATAAATGAATAAACTTGTAATATTTATAATATATAATAAATAAATAATTTTTGAAAAACTAAAAGTTGGATAATAAAATTTATCATCTGAATGACTTAGAATAATTTTTGTAGGATTTATAAACCATGTTTAGTATTTAAAATATATTTTAAAAAAAAATAATATTGAATATATAATTATAAAAGAAAGCAAAAAAAATAATTTTAGTTGCCAGGACTCGAACCTGAATCCCTGGCCGGCTCGATGGTCTTAGATTCACAAGCCAGACCAACTGGTCTGACCCTGAGAACGATTAAAACTTGGATTTAATTGTAAGTATAGGTTATTTGGGTGAGTTTATAATTATTGGAAAATAACTAAAAAAAAACACGCGTGCCTGGTCTCGAACCAAAGGCCACGCTGCTGGGCAACAAGGATACTAACCATCTGATCTACCACAGATGGTTGTTTTATTTTGTTACATAAAATAATATAAGCATACACGATTTCCTATCATCTTCCCCAAATTGAATACTTATGAACCCTAACTATAGCAATTGATAAAAGCAGCGATCAATAGCCCCTGAAACATTGGGGCTATTGTTTATAATATGCCGATTAACAAATAAAATGAATGAATTGATGCTTACATTGAGTAATTGTATATGATTGATTCGATAAAGCTCGAAAGCAAAAAATGCGATTGAAACAGCTTGAGTGGATTGTTTTATCAGAAATTGGAGGTGAGGAATGATTTTTCGGTGGTGTTAGGCTTCAGAGGGAGGTCCTATTTATACTACTTCTAACGAATTGAACGATTTTGGATTTAAACTCTTGGGTGAACGAGTCGCATGCTAGTAATCAGGACTTCGGGTTCGTTTTATTTAAAATTATGGTAAGGATAGGGCCGGATTTGGTGCTAACCAACTCCATACAACTGATTATCACAAGATTCACGGAATTCGTTGGTTAATTCGAATGGTTTGTTGTGGGTGTTGACTTTATTAGTCAACTAATATGGAATATTATCATGCTTATACATAATTCGCGTGGAAATTCATCACAAAGAAGCTTGTGGCTCAGCTGGTTGTTGTGTTGTGTGGTTATGTGGTGGACACGGGTTCGAGTCCCGGTTCACACATTTTTTTTTCGAACATTAATCCCATATAAAATATATTTTTATGAATATATATGATTATACTAGATTAAAAATGATGGAAAATACTTTTAATACTCATAAAATGTCGAGATTCGAAGCTTTATTGAATAACGTCCTTATTACAAACTAGATAAAAATGCGAAATGTTACACCTAGCTCGACAGGTAGGAGGTCAATACTGACCTCATGATCTCCTAGTTTCAACGCACAGTTCTTAAACACTTCATCAGACTCGATTGTCTTACCGTTGGCCAATTCTATTGAGTAATGTGTGTGCAACTTATTTGACTCTAATCCAAGGGTGTGTTTAAAGTCGGTTGACACAAAACTTAAATCGACACCGGTATCGAAAAGTACAGAAGCATCATGATTGTTTACGAAGAACGTACCCGTAACGACGTTAGGATCCTCGCATGCATCATCTGCTCCCATGACAAAAGCCCTGCCACGAGCTTGGCCTTTCAGCTTGGGGCAGTCTTTCTTGAAATGGTTAGTAGCTCCACAATCGAAACATCCGGGTTTCCCATCATTGTTCCCAACTGCCTTGGACCGGCACTGCACTGTGGGATGTCCCATCCGCTTGCACTTCTCGCATTTGATGTTGTCACACGTCCCCACGTGATGGTACTTGCATTTGTTGCAGAGTGGGTGGGGCCCGTTTTAATATTAGAGTTATACATTTTAAGGTTAAGCGTTAACATTGGAGATACATTGTTAAAATTGATATTTCATATTAGATTTCTCAACCCTAAGACGCTCCCAAAATATAAATCTAGTGAAATAATAAAAGCAACAACCAATATAAGAAATAAAAATGGTGCATCATAAAGTAAATAAGGAGTGCAGAAGCCATAATTGATAAAAAGCAAATCAATTTTCATTGTGAAGTTCAATAAAAAAGTTTAGCAATTAAATCGTTACATAATTGATTTGGCGTGTGTGCTGCATATCATTTTATAAAAGCACTTACACAAACATTAGTCAAACGCCCAAACAGAAGCCGGGGTCACGGTGGTAGTCATGGTGGGGAGTGTGGTCAGGGCGTCATTGGTTCATGTCGGCAATGTTGTTCTCGTTTTTTTAATCTAAATGGGCTCCTACATAATGGGTAATTAAGTATTGGCCTATTGGCTAATGGGCCTAACATATATAAAGGGATTTGGAAAAGAATGTACCCTCCTAGAAAATTGGGACCGTGCCACAGGTCCTCCAAGCTCCCCTAATGAGTCGGCCTTGCTAAAGTTATTTATAAATCCGGTTAATATGATTTCAATTTAAGTTTTTCCGGGTATTCGATTCGATCTAAACGTTAAGGGCTGGGATATAACCGTTTATTTTGCGTTCATTCGCGTTTGATTTCTGTTTGTGTTTGTCCGGTATGTCGTCGGAATTACGCAGGAATCCTTATCCTTGGTTGGCTAAAAACTAAAGTAAAAGATAAAATATAAAACTTAACATACTTCGTATGGAAAGTAGGGCAGGAAAGAAAATAGGTTTCATGTATTTTTGTGACAGCCAACAAATCTTTAAATGGGTTACTGGCGAAACTCACTACATTGGAATACGTTCGCCAACCGAACCGATTAAAACCCACACGACCACACCTAGGGCCGAAGCCTGAAAACACTCGCCCGAAATCACGACAATGCCGTAAGGTAAAACCGTTCAGTTCAAGGATCAAAGTAGCGGTTATCGCCTAGTCTCCCATCATCATCAGGTGCCGAAAAAAAAATAATGGGGAGGGCAAGAATCGAACATGAGTCATTAAGTACACCAAGTCTCTCCCCCAACCACTCTCATGGGCGGACCTAGAGCTTGGTTAAGGGGGCACCTTTAACCAATTTTTTGTTAGTGCAATAGTTACGTAAAAATGTTAGAGTGCTTCCCATGAAATTTTGCATTCACTTCCCTTAGAACCATTTAAATCTATGAGCATTCACCGAACAAAGGGGTTCAAGCCAGACAAACTCCTTTTAATACTGTATCCTTGAGGCTGCTTTGGCATTGCAACTAGAAAAAAAAATCGGTTCGGAAATTGAAACCGGTAAAACCGTCCCGACCCGAACTGCTACCGGTCAAAACTGGTTCCACATGAAACCGGTACAAAAAAATCCCAAACCGAACCAAAACAGGGGTTAAAACCGACAGTAAAACCGATCAAAAGAAACCGATCGAAACCGGTACCGCAACCGGTTTAAGAAAAATACATTTTTGGCCTTAAAACACAAATAAAACTTTGTTTTTTAATTAAAATTCAATTTCCTTCTTTAAAACCCTAAAAGTTAAATTTAATGTAATTTATACGATTTTAAAAAGTGCAAAAGTGAACCGGACTATAATCGAAACCGAACCAAAACCGGGTAAAAAACCGATTTTGTGGCCCACCAAATTGGTTCCAAACCGAAACCGGTACTATAGCGAACCTATTTAAAACCGAAACCGGTTTGGCAAAAAAAAACTGATTTGTACACCACTAATTTGCAACATATGAGTGTTGGAGAAGATAACCTATTTGTTGTGATACATGTGTTGGAATGGGCTTTATTTATAGTTTTATTTTATACCTATGAGCCCATATTTCTATTTGATTCATGTTCAGCCTGTTTTAACTTTGGAAAAGATTTTATTTTTATCCGAGTTACTTTATATGAAGGTAAAAAGCATATACGAAGGTAAAAATGTGTTATGAATTAGTGAAAAATATGCAGAGTGGCAGTGAAAAATATTTTTATTGGTAGTGAAAATATGTGTTACGTTTACGATTAGTTTGCCTATCAATTTATTTAACTTAACCTAATATATTTTAATTTTTTATGGTTTTCTTTTATTTGGTTTATTGTTTAATTAACCTTACGGTTGAATCTCTAGTGCGGCTTATAAACATTGGTTATAACTACATTTAAAAAAATGAGAACCATTAGAGAACAACTTTAGATATATTAGATTTTTATTATGCATTTGTTATAATGTTTGACGTACATTGGTTGATTATAAAAATTTTACTTTGATTATCTTTTTTTTTTTATATACGAACCGATTTGATTTGAACTTGACTGGAAAATTTTTATATAGCGATAGATTTACTTATGATCCTATCATAAGAAAACTTAAAAATAGAAATGAAAGTGAAACAACGTCGTTTTATTTATACCATCATCTAGTGAAAGCACAAATGCTCACTTAATTCCTTCCCGACATCTACTACCACAATAACCATAAGTACCATCTAATCTCTCACTACATATTTTTGTTTAGGTAGTGAATGACCGAAGATAAAAACACAGCCACCACAAAGATTTCAATTCCCACACCTACCTGTCAAAAACATGATAATGAACATAAAACACAACCTCTTATTATTAACAACTCAAGATCTCAAACAAAATACATCTCAAACCCAAAAAACAACTCTAAACATCAACTCTCTACCAATACTAAACCAGATCATAAACACGACGATCTGTACACAAGTTTCACTCAATGTCTAATGGGAACAAACTCTTGACAAGAAACAGAGAAACCCTAGACTGAAACCCCAAGAGGAAGAGAGAAAATATTTTAGAGAAGAAGAAAAGAAAATATATTTTGACTTGATAATAATAGAGGGAAAACAAAGATCTCTGCTGAACATATGATAAAACCCCTAATTGCCTTTGAGTCTTTATGGTTTGAAAGATATTTTTGTAAGGGAAGGAACTGTTGCTGTTGTATATCCGGACCCCTTATTCGAGAAGACAATTGGAGCCTTTTATAAGACCAACATCAAGTGCACCGACTAAAGACTTAACAATCATGGGTTGTGGGCTCCAAGCATAGGCCAACTGGCACAATATGTGACACCCGGCAACTTCCGATCTACATTGACGTGATTTTTATTATTAAAAATTTAAATATTTATTTTAAATATTGTTAATTATTAAGTTTCGGAAGTTTACCGACCGTTTTTACAATCGAAACTGCGACCGATTTAAATAACGCGGTTTAAACGCGTGAACTGGAAGCACGCATCGGGTAACGAAAATATTTATATTTTTGCTCGATTTATTATTATTTTTAATTTCGAACAAAACCGACTACTTTTTATAATTAGTTATGGAGCCTAAATAGAAACAGAGACGTTTTACGTTTAAACGAGTTCGATACGCGGTATACACCTACCTCACCCTAACCCTAACTATTTAAACTCTTAATCTTCCTCTTTCCTTCATTTCTTTCAGCCGCCTCTATCTTTCTAAACCCACTCTCTCTCTCTAAAACCAAGCTCTCTCTCTCTAACCCATCTCACTCTCATCTCGTCCCCATCTCTTCTGCCAAGTGAAGGCCGACCACCACCATGGATGGTGGTGGCGGAGCAGTATAATAACGCGACGCTGTAGTCAACCGGACGAGGGTGGGGGCCGGATTATTATTGTGGTCGTGTTGTTAGGTGACAGCGGCGGAGGTTGGTTAGGTGGGTTTTGGTCGGGATTCTGTGGTGGTTCAAGACAGATCTGGTTGGTGGATGGCCGGAGATGGTGGTGGTTGTAGTCCGGTTCGTGGGAGGACAGGTTCAGGCCGGGTTGGAGGTGGAGGCGGCAAGAGGTGTAGGGGTCCGATGGTGGTCCTTGGGTGTCTGTTTAGGTGGTGCTCGTGGTGGTTGTGGTGGTTCCGACCGACGGTTTTGCTCTCGGGTCAGGTGGGTTTGGTTTTAACTTGGGTCTCGGGTCTTGACTGTTATCCGGGTCTCAGGTCTGGTCGTGTTAGGGGCTTGGGTGCAGCAGGTTCTTGGCTCGGGTCAGTTGTGGTTACTCAGGAATCGGGTGCAGCGGGTCGAAGGGTTTGGGTTTTGGTCCGACTCGGTTGTGATGGTTTTGGCTCGTGGCGGTTCGATGGTGGTGGCTCTTTATGGTGGCTCGAGTCAAGGTTGGACCAGTTTCGGTTTTGGGTTCATGTTCGGGCTCGGTCAACAACTGGTCAACTCGGTCAAACCTGGGTCAAACGGGTCAGATCTGGTCAAACATACTGGTTCGGTCAAATGCGCAGTCAACGGGTCAGACTCGGCTTCTGTCTACGCGTCATTCGAGATAAAGTGGCGTGTCGGGTTTCACGTATGCGAATCGGTATACTTTAATTTGTGTTTGTTATTATTACTGTGGATATTATGAATATTTATAAATATATTGATATTCTTAAAATAGTTTTGACTTGCGAACGAACCGAGTAATAATAATAAACGGTAACTATATATTATATCGGATAATTGGTATTGGATATAAAAGGCGTGACTTATAAAATTGATATCGAACTAAATTGGTTGGACTATAATATATATATATATATATTGTCGTGTCTTTATATATATATAAGTGCAGTTTATATAAAAGCGTCGAAACGTATAAGTCTCGTTTGATTGGCAATTGCGGATAAACAAATTGCAGTCTTGTGTTTTGAAGTTGATTTTGGGAATTTTTAGACAACTTGTGTTGTCTGGTTCGCACAAAAACAGAGGAGACTCTGCCGAAATTTTATAAAATCCAAAGCGCGACTAAGTTAATACCGTGGTGTATGTTTTTATGAATGAATTTCCAAGTGTTTTAATAAAGGTATTTATGTAAAATCGCGGCGCTTTGACAAAGATATTTGTAACAAAAATAAGTAAATTCCGGACAATATTTTGAAACATGAATCAAATATATATATAGTTTTGCCAAACATCAAGTATGACGAGCTTTTAAAAGGTTTTCGCCAACGAAACTATATTTATTATTCGTATTCAAAAGTATATAAACGTCTGATTTACTTGGGAAAGCTTTATGCAAAACAAAGTTTTGAATACTTTAAATGTCGGATTTTGGGAATTAATGTAGCAATTATTATTACTTGGAAATCAATAACAATAAGAATTACATTTTGCAAAGTGTATTTTCCTAAAAATAAACGTACAAGACAAATGCATTTATTTGACTAACGAGACGAGCTACGGCTCGGGATAAGTTATACGTTTCATAATATTGGTCCAACGTGGTTTATACACGAATAGTAACAAGTGATTAACTTGAGTATTAAGTCGCATAAAACATATTTAAGTCACGATCGGTTCGACGAGTTAAAATGCTTAAGACTCGGGTTAATACCCACTAGTCTAGATACTTGGATAAGCTATCTATTATCCGGGTAATAAGTTAGGCTTATTTGTGATAGACTGTTAAGGTGTCCTTTGTTGGTAATTAGGGCACGAGGAAGCCGGTCGAGGCTTGGACTTTAATTGCTAGCTTAACATGGAAATTAAGGTGAGTTCATGACCCCACTTTTTACTGTTTTATAAATGTTTTCGGGGTGGAAGACATGCTTCTTTTATGAAAACCTGAGGAATTCCAAACGAACAAGTTTTTGAAAAATGAAATGGGCGCGTGAGTGTCACGACCCTACTTTTACTGGTTTTGCTTTCAGGGGAGAAACAAGCTACTTACGAACTTATTAAAGATCATGTTATACTATGGGCACTTTATGTTACTATACGGCTTTTATGGAAAGTCCCAGGGGGAAACCATGAATGTGCTGGAACGCACAACGAGGGAAATGTGGATAGATCTATTGGGCCTCACAAACCCCACTCGACGGCGGGGCCGGGCGGGTGCATATTGTCTCTACCTATCGGGTTACCGAGGCATCGGTAGCCCAGTCATCTGGGCTGGTATCATCTTTTGGTTCATGTTTAGTAATGAGTTCCCAACCGTAGTAGTAAAAACACCTAACGTCTAGCTAACGTTCTTATGACATAGTATTAACGGGAATGATCTTTTCAGACTTAAGGAAACTCTTTTATAAAAACTTGTGGAATTATTTTTGAAAAACTTATGAACTCACCAGCTTTATGTTCACTTTTTAAGTATTTCTTTCAGGTTTAAACCTTGGTAACGGCACGGTTGGAGTAGTCAGCATATTGGGATCGGGGTTCCTAGAGGGTTAGCAATGGAGTTCAGGATATAAGAGTCTTAGATGCAACTTTCCGCTGCGCGGCGAAGCTACCAAACGTCACAACCGACGAGGGAAAAGTCGGGGTGTGACACAATAAGCCCAACCTTCAAACTGAACTGGTACAATAAACCCAAACTTCAAACTGCTATACTGCTGCAAGCCTAATAAGCTAATCCACTGGCCCATCAACACATCAGATGTATACGAGACTTCATCCTGCACGACGCTTATGCAACATGATAAAATACCTTTGAATTGAAATAGGAGAACTATTATTTTCAACACTACCACACCTACAGACCCATTAACCTTCACCATCAACTTCTTTAGCCAAGTGATATTAGAGATGAAGGTTTAAACCTTGGTAACGGCACGGTTGGAGTAGTCAGCATATTGGGATCGGGGTTCCTAGAGGGTTAGCAATGGCGTTCAGGAAATAAGAGTCTTAGATGCAACTTTCCGCTGCGCGGCGAAGCTACCAAACGTCACAACCGACGAGGGAAAAGTCGGGGTGTGACACAATAAGCCCAACCTTCAAACTGAACTGGTACAATAAACCCAAACTTCAAACTGCTATACTGCTGCAAGCCTAATAAGCTAATCCACTGGCCCATCAACACATCAGATGTATACGAGACTTCATCCTGCACGACGCTTATGCAACATGATAACTATTATTTTCAACACTATTATTTTCAACACTATCACACCTACAAACCCATTAACCTTCACCATCAACTTCTTTAGCCAAGTGATATTAGAGATGAAGGTCATGAGCTTCTTAATGCAATCCACCGCGACACCTTGAAAATAACGTGCCGCAATTGCGAGAACAGCGCCATACCCGGCTTTCATCTAACAAAATAAATTTAAAATTAAGAAATCAAAATATCATTAACAGAAAAGTAATTAAATTATTAAGGTTTCTTTTATAACTAATAAAATAATATTGGAAGAGTTGAACATACGAAGGTAACTTTTTCTTTCTTTGGTGCAACTGGAACTGGGGGGTTATCATTGTTTGAATCATTCTTGATGTTACTCAAACCAGCTTCATTCTTAACACCAGCTTTGATGACCAGGACATTTCTTTTTATATGAGATTTGAAGGTATGAAAGGCATGATGGTGGGGGAAAGTGGAGAGAAAGATGTTAGACTACTCATTTTTATGCAAGTATTTTTTTTTGGAAATGTATGAAATGATGGAGAAGATATGATGTTGGTGACCTCTATATATAGGACAAATAATAGGGTTTTTTGTATTCTATTCTCTCTCTCCTCCTCTAGTACCGTAAGTAAAATTTGTATTTATATCATTTAAGAATGATTTTCTTATTCCAACTTTTTAGGGTTTGTTGGTTCAATTGTAGCACCTATGAGGTTATTCTGTCTGTCACCATTATCACGCGCCTACTACCCACTCCCTGTATTGTGCTAGAGGAATTAACACATTTTATTTATATATCTAATATATCTTGTTCTACACTTCTACTTAACGATATGGTTTTTATTCAACGTAGTGTTTTGTTTATTTATTTTAATTTTTAGGTAAATATGTTACTATAAGACTATATAATGATATGAATCATCAATACAAATTGAACACCAAAAAAAAAACACCCAACGACAATCTCAAATAACTAGACTGAACATAAACCATACTATGCTCAAATTCATAAACAGTAAGTGCAGTAGCTTTATTCAACAAGAAAGAGATGTAACTAGAAATACTACATTGCACATTTAATCCAAAGTTGGTTATTTTGTGAAAAACACACATGTTGGTTATGTTGTTAATAAAATCCACACGTAGCAGCGCGTATAATGCGACACTCAGTTTTAGCTAAGCGTCATGAAACTATGAACTGCCATTTTTATTTTTATTTTTCAAGTTTTCTTAAGAGGTTTTTTTTAAAAAAACATATAAAACACTTACCCAGTCATGATTATGCATATACAAAAAATACAATTAAAACAAGAACCTAACAAGGCCAACAAAATCAAGTCTACACCAAACACCACCACTCAACCATTAAAAAGCATCAACTAGATATCCTGCTTACAATCTCTCAAACGCTTACAAAAGATACACGATCTATGTTAGATTAAATAAATCTAAACAAGCAAGAGACTTGTAATATAATCAATATAAACAACCCTTAACAGATGATTCTTGAAAAAACATGAGTAAGAAAGAAGACTGACTTTAAAAATGTATAGAATATGTATTATCATGACTGATAAGCGACAAATAAACCATTTCATCAATTTTAATGAATTCAATATCTAGGAAACGTTTACAAATTCCTAGATCCCTTAAAGAAAACTTGTATTTTAAAAAATATCTCCTTTTTTTTTAAATTATTTTTATGATTACATATGACCAACTTATTATTTATAAACACAAGTAGTAAAATAGTTCCAGACATTCTTTTACAACTAACACTTGACAACAATTTAGAAAGAAGCTATAGTTCAAATAGACCGCAAAAGGCTGAAAACCATTTTAACTAACTCAATATCTCTCAACAACAGGACTAGACGTACGAACTAATATAAACAATGATCATCAACTAGAAGATAAAAATATTAGAACAAATCTAGCCCAAGATGTGTTTAACCAAATATATTAAGAAAAAACAAAACACGGAGTTTAACAGCCATATTCAGAAACAATCATATTTTGATTAAGGCAAGTGAATCACTTGATTCAGCAAAAAACCTATCAATCATGCAAACTACATATTATAGAACACAACAAAACAAGTTCTGATTAACACCAAATCACACGATTTATCAATCAAAACATACAAGACATTTTTTTTTATTATTCATGTTGATAAAACCTTGTAAAGAATGTAAACACTCATTTGATTAAAAACTTTAAATTTTAGCTAATTAAATATTTACAACTTTACTAACAACAAGAACCATACAAACTGAATCACATAATTCATAAACATGTAAGCACCGTTACAGCCTAAACAAAATCCGATAACACTCAAAATCACAAGATTTCAATACCAGAATAAAGTCTTCCACACAGAAGAACACACACAAGGCTGCAACACCTACAAGATGTAAAACACAAAGAGATACCAACCGGAATCCCTTTCAATCTCTTCTCTAACCTCTACGGTTCAAACCACCAATAAGACGAAAGACAAAAACACTAACACTAACATGATCTAACGGACTTCCTAAACCTACAACTAGTAGATTTTATTCAAGAAACCTAGATCTAGCGTCAATACCAGAGATTACAAGAGAAGAGAAACACAAATTGAAACACACAGGTAACCAAATCAAGCACCATGTTTCAATATGAGAATTATCAGCCAAAAAAACATCTAAGAGAATAAGAACAATCACATGATTTTACAATTAGAAAGACATCCCACAAAGGAGTAAACAAGGCTGACAAAAAACACTTAAAGTCTTGTGAAGAACTTAAAAACTAATTTGCATTGATCAAAAACTTTTACAACTTTACAAGAAACATATCAATAGAAAACTTGTAAAGAACCTAAAGACTAATTTGAATCAATTCGCAAAAACTTTTACAACTTCACAATTAATACTCAACAAATATTGAATCACAAGATTCAACACACAAGTCTCAAAACAATAAGAATCAAAAATCATATGACTCCATCAGACTAAAAAGACACAGCCAAACAAACACTGATTGAATACAAAATCACATGATTTGCAACCAGAAAATCTCACAAGAGACAACATACAAGGCTGTTAAAAATATAATATTGACATCAGCGGGTTAAAAATACGTCTACCACATGGTTCGACTAACCACACAACAAGATTATACACATATTACATATAGACCACACAAAACAATCATGATACGAGTTCAAATAACGAAAAACCCATCAAGACACGGTCAAAGCCTATATTATAACCATGAATTACACGATTCAAAACTAGTAAACAAAGTTACATAGTTAACAAATATTTGAGAACAAAACTTAATATTACTACTACTAGTAGCATATAACAAACAAGTTCTCAACATACACACATCATCTTAAAAATCTCTCAACACCTAGAGAATTCATGTCAAATAACAAGATTGGTAAAACCTTCTCAACATGCTCAAACAGAGACTCAACACAAGAATCTATAAGAGTAAAAAAGAAGACAAACAGTCAACCATATAAAAACAACCCAAGAACAGGGCAACACCAAGTTAGAACAATGATTTATACATTTTCTAATCACTATACTCAACAGACTAACACGAGGTTTAAAAAAACAAGCAACAACTTTCTTGAAACTTAAACCAACTTACAGACTAACCAAGAAACTATAACAGTCAAAACACATATAACAATCACTAATAAAATACTTGCACCAATCAATATCAACACAAGTAATATTATCAATAATAACGCATAGACACATGGCAGACGAAACCTCGTCAGTGTCAAGACTCCTGGTTCATCACTCAAGGGTGCCAGAACATGTCTTAACGAGGGATTCTTTTTTATGAAAAAATTTAATCACACCTCAAGCACACACAGTACCGTAAGAACTCCAAGTTATTAACACAGAATTTAACCAATCATCAACAGACTAAGACAACACAAAAAACACATAGTTAAGTCTCGCCCACTGGTACTCCTAACCCGGCCAATCGACTTCTAGACACAACTACAGAAAATGAACATAAAACACAAACTCTTATTATTAACAACTCAAGATCTCAAACAAAATACATCTCAAACCCAAAAAACAACTCTAAACATCAACTCTCTACCAATACTAAACCGGATCATAAACACGACGATCTGTAAACAAGTTTCACTCAATGTCTAATGGGAACAAACTCTTGACAAGAAACAGAGAAACCCTAGACCGAAACCCCAAGAGGAAGAGAGAAAATATTTTAGAGAAGACGAAAAGAAAATATATTTTGACTTGATAATAATAGAGGGAAAACAAAGATCTCTGCTGAACATATGATAAAACCCCTAATTGCCTTTGAGTCTTTATGGTTTAAAAGATATTTTTGTAAGGGAAGGAACTGTTGCTGTTGTATATCCGGACCCCTTATTCAAAAAGACAACTGGAGCCTTTTATAAGACCAACATCAAGTGCACCGACTTAAGACTTAACAATCATGGGTTGTGGGCTCCAAGCATAGGCCAACTGGCACAATAAGCCCAACCTTCAAACTAAACTGGTACAATAAGCCAAAACTTCAAACTGCTATACTGCTGCAAGCCCAATAAGCTAATCCACTGGCCCATCAACACATCAGATGTATACGAGACTTCATCCTGCACGACGCCTATGCAACATGATAAAATACCTTTGAATACAATAACAAGTAATAAAATTGAAATAGGAGAACTATTATTTTCAACACTACCACACCTACAGACCCATTAACCTTCACCATCAACTTCTTTAGCCAAGTGATATTAGAGATGAAGGTCATGAGCTTCTTAATGCAATCCACCGCGACACCTTGAAAATAACGTGCCGCAATTGCGAGAACAACGCCATACCCGGCTTTCATCTAACAAAATAAATTTAAAATTAAGAAATCAAAATATCATTAACAGAAAAATAATTAAATTATTAAGGTTTCTTTTATAACTAATAAAATAATATTGGAAGAGTTGAACATACGAAGGTAACTTTTTCTTTCTTTGGTGCAACTGGAACTGGGGGGTTATCATTGTTTGAATCATTCTTGATGTTACTCAAACCAGCTTCATTCTTAACACCAGCTTTGATGACCAGGACATTTCTTTTCATATGAGATTTGAAGGTAGGAAAGGCATGATGGTGGGGGTAAAGTGGAGAGAAAGATGTTAGACTACTCATTTTTATGCAAGTATTTTTTTTGGAAATGTATGAAATGATGGAGAAGATATGATGTTGGTGACCTCTATATATAGGACAAATAATAGGGTTTTTTGTATTCTATTCTCTCTCTCCTCCTCTAGTACCGTAAGTAAAATTTGTATTTGTATCATTTTAGAATGATTTTCTTATTCCAACTTTTTAGGGTTTGTTGGTTCAATTGTAGCACCTGTGAGGTTATTCTGTCTGTCAACATTATCACGCGCCTACTACCCACTCCCTGTATTGTGCTAGAGGAATTAACACATTTTATTTATATATCTAATATATCTTGTTCTACACTTCTACTTAACGATATGGGTTTTTATTCAACGTAGTGTTTTGTTTATTTATTTTAATTTTTAGGTAAATATGTTACTCTTCATGTGAGACACAATTGTAATGTATGAAATAAAATTTATATAAATTTTAAGTACACGTAAATTTAAATAAAAGTATACACAAGTTTTATTAAAATAAAGAAAGTATACAAATATTTTATAAATTTGTAAATATCTCCTTGTATACACTACAACATCGCTCGATATAGCATCCCACGACAACGTGCGGGATCCAGGGCCGTCTCCCACACTGTCCCTATCAACGACCACCACGGCGGGACGTTTGCTATAACATGTGGCGGTACTATAACGAGCACTTCTACACAACCAATGTGCCACGTCGCGAAGCGTGAGGTAACTAATACCTACTCTATATACATTAAAGGAGGCTTGATGTAATTTGTATGAATTGTGTTTTTCATATAAATAATAAATAAATGACATACGGGGAGATGGTGATTGTAAATATCAAATAAAACCAAGATCATGAGTAGTACGGAGATATCATCAAGATACGTTTTATGTTGGCCCCATGATCGTGATAGAGGGAATATCATTAGTAGGGTTTAGATTTAAAACGCTGATTTGGAAAGACTGGGTTGTATATCCGTTGTACATGATGTAATGGTTGGCGGTGGTCCTCGCTTTGAGGACCTCCTGCTCGTTTGAATGAAGTTCACTTTTCAAAAAAAAAAAAAAAATCATTAGTAGGGTTTATATGTTGGTCCACAGTGGAGTGGAAGGGAATAGAAATAGTTAATGCATGGGTGGACTTTTTATTTGTTTGCTGAGGTGGATTTCTCATCCTTTCGGTTGATAACTAATACTTTTAATTTCCAGATTTCACTTTAATATTGTTTGTTTAATTATAAGGTTGGAGGTATGAAGTAGTGTACTAATAACATCCCCACACTATTGACCTAACCTAACGAGCAATCGTGCACAACAAATGCGCCCCGTCACGAAGAATGGAATAACTAAGACCGTATTTTATATATTAAAGGAGACTTAATGCTTGTATGAATTGTGTTTTTCATATAAATAATAAATGAAATATGGGGGAGATGGTGTGTGTAATATCAAATAAAATCAAGATCGTGAGTGGTACGGAGATATCATCAAGAAATGTTTTATGTTGACCCCCGATCGTGACAGAGGAAATATCATCAGCAGGGTTTAAATGTGTTGTCCACAATGGAGTAGAAGGGAATACAAATAGTTAATGTAGGTGGACTTTTTGTTTGTTTGTTGAGGTGGATTTATCCTTTTGGTTGATAACTAATACTTTGGAGGTATGAAGGAGTGTCCTAATAACATCCCCACACTATTGACCGGACATTATTGAGGGGAACTATTAGCGGATCGTGAGTGCAATAACGAGAGTCGATAGTTAACAGAGAAGTTTGATCGGTCCCACTTCAGTTTACCTTTTCAACACTTAAAAAAAATAAAGAGTGTTCTATTAGGCTATATGGTGTGGAGAGCAACTTTCCAAATGTCACATCAGCGCCACCTCATTTTCCCCATTTCCTCCCCCAAAATTTAGAAATGGTATTCCCCCAATTCCCCTTCATTTTTTTTATTATATAAAGTTTGATTAAAAAATAGGCCAATCACATTATTCGGCACCATCAGTGGTTATTCGCCGTTTTCACCGAAAATCAAAGGGGGGCGGTATTGCCGATCGGTGAGGTGGCCACCTCAACCCCCCGATCATGCCCACCGATTCCATACCGTTTGGTCTTATGAGTCTTTAAATTATTACTCGCATGTTAGGGGGTGGGCCTCATTGAAACTCATTACTTACGTGGCGTTGATGTGGGGCAATGAAACCCCTAATTAAGAGATCCAATCCAAACCACCCAACCTAACAAGTGGGATTCGGTCGGTATTGTTTCAGTCCATTAGATGTCGTACTCGCTATACTGCCTTGAATACCAATACCAATTAGAAAAATTTACATCCAAACATACATAAACATACATACACACACGCGCGACAGAAGGAATATCATCCGTAGGGTTTATATGTTGGTCCATAATGTAGGGGTGTTCAAAATCGGATATCCGAAAATTCGGATATCCGAATTTCGGATATCCGAAATTTTCGGATAGCTGATTTCATTATCCGAATCCGTATCCGAAATTTCGGATATCCGAAATTTGGATATCCGATCGGATAGTGAATCGGATATCCGAATATCCGATTTTATTATAATATATTTTATTTTATATGTTTTATATATAAATTTCCGGATAGTTTCGGATATTTCGGATATTTTCGGATATTTTGGATATTTTCGGATATTTGGATATTTCGGATATCCGATAAATTTTTTTTATAAATTTTTGGATATTTTCGGATATCCGAATCCGAATCCGAAATTTCGGATATCCGGTTTTTCAGGTAGTTTCGGATTCGGATATCGTATATTTCGGATCGGATTTTCAGATTCGGATATTTTTGAACACCCCTAGTCCATAGTGGAGTGGAAGGGAATAGAAATAGTTAATGCAAGTGGACTTTTTGTTTGTTTGCTGAGGTGGATTTCTCATCCTTTTGGTTGATAACTAATAACTAATACTTTTAATTTCCAGATTTCATTTTAATATTGTTTGTTTAATTATAAGGTTTGGAGGTATGAAGTAGCGTCCTAATAACATCCCCACACTATTGACCGGACATCATTGACGGTAACTATTAGGCCACAAGGGTGGTTTATAACTTATCATATTCATCACACTATCACATCTAATCAGATTCTGACATCTCATTTTATCACATGCATCACTAAACTCATGCGGCGGTGTTCACATTCTATCACATTTTATCACAAAACTTTTTTTTAAATATATAATAACATTATATTAAATAAAAAAAACATTATATTAAATAAAAAAAGATTACATTAAATAAAAAAATTACATTAAATAAAAAAAATTAAGTGAGCGATGGGTAAGGGTCCTCGTACTCGATATCTAAACCACCCACGTGTTCCGTTAGATCAAATCGAAGCTGATAGTGGACTTGTTCATCCCGCAACTCCAAAAGAACATCATTTGAAATGTTTGCTGGTATATCTGTATCCATAACGTAATCTGGAGATATTGCGCGCCCCTCTTCCTTTATGATCATGTTGTGCAATATGACACACGCATACACAACACTACTTATTTTCGTTTGATCAACCAAACGCACCGGGCGATCTATTATGCGACATTTACCTTTCAATACACCAAACGCCCATTCAACGTCTTTTCTCGCAGATTCCTGTAGCTTCTTAAACAATATTTCTTTTTCGATTGTTGAAAACAAGTAAGCTTTCACAAAAACTGACCAAGCGGGGTAAATGCCATCGACAAGATAGAAGCCACGTCTATATTGTCGTCCGTTCACCGTAAACGGACACGTCGGGGCGGTTCCTCGCAATTGCTTCGGGCAACTTCTCCACACGATGTGGGTACAGTCAATTTTACTGATCATACCGGGAAAATGCCATTTAGCTTCATGCGCGGCGAACAAACGTGTAATGTCATGTCGAGTCGGTCTTCGGAGATACTCTTTACCATATAAATCAATAATAGCATTGAAAAAATAGTGAAGAGACTCGCTTGAAATTCTACTATACATATTGAAATATTCATCATATTCGTCAGGAACGTTACTGGTAGCAAGTTGGCGAATCGCGGATGTGCATTTTTGTATCGCCGTAAAGCTCATTTTCCCCCTAGCATCATACCCTACTTGAAACCATTCGAACTTAGCTTCGATGTCCCCGGCAATCTTTAAAAATAATTCCTTTGATAAACGAAAACGATTTTTAAACACCTCGTCGTTGTACTTTGGGTTTTCTACAAAGTAATCATTCATCAAAACGTCACTTGCCCCCCACCGATCACGCTGCACCATTCTTTTCTTTGGGCGTTCCGTATTTCACGGTGCGCCGCTTCGCAAACCATTGCAAAAAACTCCATCGAAGAACCCGACGAGTCGGAAGAACTAGACGACTCGAGTGGACACAAGGGGCCTTCCATTTGATATATATATATATATATATATTTATTTATTTTGGTTCGTATTGTTTTTGGTTGAAAATGATATATATATATATATATATATATATAGGGTTAGGATATTTTGGAAACCCATCCTTATTCGGTAAACTCTGGAAACTCTGACTTCCCAATTTTTTTATTTTTTTGAAAAAAATAGGGCAAGTAATATACATGATTTTAAGCATTTTGGGCCAAAAAAATTAAAAAAGCGCCGAGTAGTTTTTTTTTAAAAAAAAATAAAATTTTGACTAACACATGTTAAGCGATAATAACAGGTGTTAACCATGTGTTAATTATATGTTAACAGTAGAAGTCTTTTATTTAAAAAAAAAAAAACCGTTCGGCGCTTTTTCGATTTTTTTGGCTCAAAATGCTTAAAAAATGTATATTACATACCCTAAAATTTTCATAAAAAAAAAGTCGGGAAGTTAGAGTTTCCAGAATTTACCATATAACAAGGGTTTTCTCTATATACTTCCACTATATATATATATATATATATATATATAGCGAGAGAGAGAGAGAGAGAGAGATTTGGGTTGAAATATTTTTTTAGGCCCCAAAACGGTCAAATGACCGTTGGCCAACAGTCAAATTTTGGCCAAACCAACGTGATGGCCATCGCGCTAAAACACTTCGCGGCCGTGAAAGTTTCAAGGGGGCGGTGTTTCGCGGTCACCACGCCATCACGGGGTGACCATCATGGACCACCCCGGCTGGCCTTAGCGGATCGTGAGTGCAATAATGAGAGTTAACAGAGAAATTTGATCGGCCCCACTTCAGTTTACCTTTTTAACACTTAAAAAAATAAAGAGTGTTCTATTATGAGGCCTTAAATTATTACTTGCATGTTAGGGGGCCCTCATTGAAACTCATTACTTATGTGGCGTTGATGTGGGCCAATGAAACCCCTAATTAAGAGATCCAATCCAAACCACCCAACCTAACAAGTGAGATTCGGTCGGTATTGTTTCAGTCCATTATGATGTCTTACTCGTTATACTAACATGAATACCAATACCAATTAGAAAAATTTACATCCAAACATACATAAACATACATACACACACGCATATATGTATGCATTGTAGGATCAACTTTTGGGTCACCCGACAATCACGAGCTTTACTGTTTAGAGTGCGGAATCCACTCGTCCAGGTGCTTGGGGAATGTGTGATGAGACAACTTTATGATTAGGGTAATGATTGATGGCTTTTATACCTGTCCTACTCGTCCAGGACCTTAGACATGAGTAGCAGACAAACACACGAGAAACTGGGGCGAGTAGCTAGCTACTCGTCTGAAACACAGACGATTAGCTAAGCTACTCGCCTGTATCAAAAGCTACTCGTCTGCAGCATCCAATCATGCCAAAACGGCTTGCAAACACACCCAAGCACCCGTATTACATACCAAACATCACTGTACTAGGATAGGGACATCGTGTACTAACAGACTCCCCCTTGGACCTAGCTAGTATGATTACAAAGACAAACTTCGGATTAACCTAGCCAACGACCTATAGGGACCTATCACTAGCTGAGGACATACAAATGGTGCACTTACATGTATTAACACTAGGGCTACAAACGAATCGAACGAACACGAACAATGCCTTGTTCATGTTCGTGTTTGTTTGTTAAGGAAATATATGTGTTCACGAAACGCTTAACGAATAAGATTTTTTATTCGCGTCCATTTGTTAAGAAGACAGTCGTGTTCATGTTCGATTGTTAATTTTGTTCATGAGCGCACATAAGCACAAACAGACATTCATGAACAAAAACGAGTGTTCATGAACAGAAATGAGCAAAAAAGAACACAAAGATTTGTTCATGAATGGAAACATACACAAACGGACATATATTAAATTTCGAATAAGATTGAATTCACATTACGTATATTTACATGCTATAATTTGTTTATTTATTTAAGTAACATAAATAAAAATTAAATAATATCAAAACAAATTATAAAAATTAAAAGTTCTATTAAACACAAACGAACAAAAACATAAGTACATAAACGACCACATTACCGAACGTTCATAAACATAAATGAACAAACGTAGATCTGATCATTTTTTTAAACTAAACGAACGGAATTTTTTTGTGTTCATTATTTATTAAACGAACTTTTCTTGAACGGTTCATAAATTCTTCGCTAAAAGTACAGTTTATTTGCGGCCCTAATTAATACGTTGAAACAACATATATACTCGAAATTTTTGTGGAATGTCGTGTTAAAAAACAAAACTGCTATAATAATGAAACAAAGAGATTGTACGTCAACCATTTGTATATCATTATGCATGAATTGGTTCTGAATGAAATAATTCTAATTTAATTAACTATCAAAAGAGAGAAGAAAAAATACGCATGGGAGGGTTTGAACACCAGTTCTTTGGTTTATATCGCAACACAACTATCACAATATCACACCAATCTTGTTCAAATAAATTATACTATGTATTTAACGATCTCAATTTGAATAGTGGAGGACGTCTAACTTGCGCCGCCGTCTAACTCTTTATATATTTTTATGTATCTAAAATCTAAAGTTTATTATATTTACAATCCAGTACTTCAAGTTTTTATGTAGTTACATGTTGATCTTTTCGTTTTTTTTAAATTAATTAGATTATATTTAGTGTGGTATTTTAGATTTGATACAATATGCTTATACTTTATGTTATTAGTTACTAGAAATTTAGCTTATGTACACATATACATGTTGTAAGTTGTAACTGTCACTATGAATTCGAGTTTGTCTGTGTTTATAAGTCACTTGATGTTACAAAAGCGTTTTGTTTTACGCTTTCTTCCACTTTTGGTGGTCTTTGGGTTGTTAGTTGTTGCGTAGAAAGTTTTCACACACCCCTTTGGTCTCACGGTTTTACGCCCTCATGCTCTACGTTTCAATGTAAATTTAGTTCATAAATAAATCGGGTTGATTGTAGTATATAATTTATCGCATCGTGTACGGGGCCGCCGCAACGCGCGGCGGGTAAAAAGAACTAGAAACATCGGCATTCAAGATGAAAGTTGTAAGCTTTGCGGTACAGGTTCGGAATCATCGATGCATCTTTTCGTGGACTGTTATGTTGCAGCTAATATATGGAACAAAATCAGCACATGGTGTAAGATACAACCAATATTCGCATTCGAGATGAAAGATTTACTAGAGACACACAAGGCTAATGGATTGGGAAAGGTTAAGAAAAAGGCGATTCAAGCGATGATCCTCACGGCTTGTTGGGTGATATGGAAAAAGCGAAACGACAAAATCTTCAACGGGAGAAACGCGTCATTGGAAAATATAATGAGCGACATACAATTGATATCATTCAATTGGGTGCGGAATCGAGCAAAACTTGAAGACATCGACCGGAACAAATGGAGAAAATTTGAAATTTATAAATCATGAAATAAGTATAACTTGTAATCGGGTATTGTTTTATTGTCCTCTAACTAGCAACTTGCTATTAGTTGACGTGTACATATTGGGTTTAAATGAAATGAAATTTGCCGTTCAAAAAAATAAACAAACAAATGATTAGAAGACCTAAAATATTCCACATGAGAAGGTGAGGAAATTAATAATCAACTATATTATATGAATTGATGGATCACCTTAAACATTAATTAACCATTCATGAGAGCAAAGATGTCACAAAGTGCAATTACGCTATGACCCCTTCGAGCATGTTTGGCTCTCCATTTTTTCACATCCTTATGCTTTTTTCAAAAAGTCATAAGTTAAAAAAAGGTGTTAGGATGATGGTTTGAAAAAGAATTTTTGGGCTTGATGTGGAAAATGAGATAAGTCATAAGTTACACAAATTTATGACTTTTGAGATTAAGGAGAAAAAGAGATAAGAAGATGAAGAGCCTTCATACCGGTAACATATTAATGACATTAGGGGTCCACCTCTTAAACCAGCCAACATACTACAATTATGTGCATACACAATCAAATTAGAAATCACAAATAGGCTTGTCGATAGACCGTTTGAGTATATTTATCGTGTTATACAACATAATCTTTTATATAGGCTACTAGATAATATCTCGAAAGCTTTCCGGGATAGACAAATCTAATATGAAGTGATAAAATATATGTTATGATGTAAAATAGAAATTAATGTACAACAATATGAGAAAACAACAATTTTAATCATATGAATAAAAATGAAAATGTATATTAAAAAAAAGATGCACGTTTGGTTGAGGAGCAAAGCCAAAAATAACCATTGTATGGCGTGATTGAGGCGGTGGTCTTGAAAGTATGACTTTTGTTGTAAATGAGTGAATTTAACCTATTGTGCTCTAGATGATAATATAATTCCTATTTACTGATTTGAACATGATTAGTGACTTGCCTAGAGATGATTAGTGAATTAGCTGAACACATTGTGTTTGTTTTCCTGTATGAACAAAAACCCACAAAAAAAAGTCATTTTTTTTGTTTTTTTATAGCACTATGGTACTTATTGAAAAGATAATAAAAATTTTCTTTGTTTAATTTAAAAAAAATTCTCGTATATAAAAGTTATTAATGTTTAAAAATTATCAAGGAAAACATAAAAGATAAAAAGATTTTTTGAGGGAAATTAAGGGGATGCCACGTGACACACCGAATGAGGAGGATGGCCACATTAAGGAAATAAGCAAGGGCGAAGTATACTTTGGGACAGGGGTGGCCCTGGCCCCCCCTGTTTTTTGGCGCAGCAGTGGAAATTTGCAATTTTTATAGGTAAATTAAGTTCGGGTTGAGTCCGGCCCCCGCCGATTTTCCACTACCGATCGAAAAAAATTGAGTTCGGCCCCCGCCGATTCCGAAACCAAGCTTCGCCAGTGGAAATAAGAGAATTAAAGACAATACATGCATAAAGATATATAACTAGCTAGGTGGGGATGGGAACAAATGTATGGAATACATAAGGATAATAGCACGTATGATTCCCGTGCCCTTCATCCTTGTCCACAATGACGGAATGAAAACACAAAGATGGCCGCCATTTGAGTCGTACAATAGCATTTGGGCGGTCTCAATTGCATGCCATGGCGGTCACAACAGCGCGTCATTGTTATGTATTAATCAGAATCAATAACTAAGAAATTAGAGAGAATCTAAAAGAAATTTAGAAAGACATTTAGACTAAATTAATATTTCATTTCATACCAATATCTAAGTACGAATGACTATCGAATAGTCTTACAAATAAGATAAGGAAAGATATGCACCTAAAAAAAGGAAACCACTGATTAGTGGACTTCATAATTAACTAACTAATTAATACTAAAATAAGAACAACTCTTGTACGTGGGCATGCATGGTACGTGACCAGAAGTGCACGTACGTATCAATGAGAACATCAAAGGAAAAAAAAAGGCTATCCAAGAAGGTGGATCCTGAAAAAAAATTCGTTTATGAAAAGTTTCAAAAAGATTGTCATATATAAATTAACACAAATATAATACCCGCCTTTGCATAACACAACCATTAGACGGGTAACAACAATCAAGAATGGTTTTCGTTGGGACACCAACTACGAAACATCCAAGAGCGCGAGAAAGCGCATAAGCGGTTGCCCTAACATTCAGAAATCAGAAGTTGTTTATCGACCCATTTCTAGATGTCGGTATTAAAAAAAGCCTTTAACTCTAACCATCTTTAACTCATACTAGATGCTACATCCTCCACTTTGTCTCATTTCACACTAGGTTGTTTCAACGAAATGGTTTAATGCCTAATTTTAACTCTACCTCATCCTTTTAACTTTCGCTCTTTTGATTCAGTTAACATGTTAACTTAGTGCCTCTTAACACGGGAAAGTGTGGAGTACAATGAAAGTTAAAATGTCACATCACCATTAAAACTCTTGATATTAAGGTATACTATGGCCTTAGAACATCCTAATAAATTGAAAGCAAACGTAGAAAGGAAAAAAAATAGAATTTTTTTAGGTCACAAGCTGTAAATATAAAAGGGTGTGGAGAATTGCATATTAATTTACGGAACCAAAATACGACCATAGTTGTTTCCTGAAGAATTAGACGGAACAATGTTACAAAATGTCCCGCACTTAGTAATTTTTCAATGACAATTTTTGCATAACATCGAACTTTTTTCGTTTAATACCTCTCTATTAAGCGTAATTCTTAGAAGCACAATGGAAAAGTGGCCATCTTTAACCTCATTCATAGGGACAAAATGTATCTAAGCTAACATACAAATAAATCGGTAAACTATTCAGGAAAATACGTTATATTCTATATATAAAATACTAAATACAAATAATATAAATAATAGTCTCGTTTAGGCTTAAGTGCTAGCTCGAGCACGATAGGTGAAGCTCGAGTTTTGGCTCGTTTACCAAACAAACTTATTTTTTGGCTAAGAATCGAGCTCGTTTAAGCTTTTGACTCATTCAAGCTTTTTTCGAGCTAATCTTGAATAGGTGATGAGTAGGGCTTTTCAAAACGCTCGGCGCTCGCCGATCGCTCGGCACTCGTTCGGAATTTGCTCGGAAATTGCTCGCTTGATTTTCCGCACGGTTGTAAACGAGCCAAGCACGAGCAAAGATCTGCTCGGCTCGGTCAACTCGATATAATTTTTATTAATTTATTACATATATAATTATTATATATATACACATTAATTACATTTACATTTATAGTTTTATATATGTCATTCTATTGGGTTTGGCTCAATATATGCATATATACAATTATATTTATAGTTATTAGCCCAGTCAACCCAATGATAACTTAACACTAAGTTTAATTGTAAAACCTTAAGTCGTGAAAAAACATGTTTGACTTCATATTCCTATTAGTTGCCCACCATCAATCATCTCAAGCTATCAACTTACGCCACAACGGGACAATTGTTATATGTAGTATGCTCATCACCTCACTAGCCTCAACTAGAGCCTCATTCTCGAACGGTCGAACCTCAGTCATCACTAGGCAGCGATAATACTAAAAGAAACATCCCAAATTTATGGCTGTCCGAAAACACTGGCTGCCCGTTGCTCGCTCGGTTTCCGGATCGATTGTAAATGAGCCGATCGGCTCGATTTGGTTTGTAAATGACCCAAGCACGAGCAAAGGTCCGCTCGGTTCGGCTCGGCTCATGAACAGCCCTACTGGTGAGTTTACACCGTTAATTATAATTCTTTCAACACAATAGATTTTTTTTTTATTTATTTATTTATTTTTTTTTTTGAAATGCTTCGACACAATAGATATAACATAAATGTTTGACGGTACATTATGAATCAAAGTATCTAATACAAATAAAACATCGACTTTATACTATTTGTAACTATTTTAAATGAGATGATACTTATTTTAAATGAAATGCTATATATTATTAATATACCTATAATATCTGCATTAATTTTATGGAAACTAAAATTAATCTAAACAATATATTTTGTATTCTGTACAACATTTGTAGTCCAGTTGGTTGAGTTTCTAAAGTTTTTTATGGGAGGTTTGGGTTCAATTCCCACTAGCTACATTTGGAAGACATTAGTGGAGGGGAAATGAGGGATGACCCGGCCATTGGCTTGGGTTCGAGTCCTGATCCCGACCGGTTTTACTAATTATTTCACTGTTGTGCCTTCGGGCGGTTGAGTGGTCGAGTTTTCCCGGGAATTGGTGGCAATTGGAGGCTCGGGTACTCCCGAGTACCTGATTCGCCAAAAGGGTGCCCGAAAGTGCTCGAAATTGATTCGTTGGCCGTTAAAAAAAATATTTTGTATTCTACTCTCTTTCCTCCTCCTGTAGTACCGTACATAAAAATGGTATAATTTTAAAATGATCTTCTTATCCACCTGCTAGGTTATTCTGTCTCTCACCATTATCACACGCCCACCGCCCAGTCCCTGTACTGTACTAGAGCAATTAACACATGTTATTTATATATATCTAATGTCTTGCTCTACACTTCTACTTAACGATATGGGTTTTTATTCAACGTAGTGTTTTGTTTATGTATTTTAATTTTTGGGTAAATATGTTACTCTTCATGTGAGACACAAATTTAATGTATGAAATAAAATTTATATAAATTTTAAGTACACGTAAATTTAAATAAAAGTATACACAAGTTTTATTAAAATAAAGAAAATATATAAATATTTTATAAATTTAAATAAAAGTGATACAGAAGTTTTATTAAAATTAAGAAAGTATACAAATATTTTATGAATTTCTAAATATCTCCTTGTATACATTATAACATCGCTCGATATAGCATCCCACGACAACGTGCGGGATCCAAGGCCGTCTCCGAGAACTTTAAATAAATTTAGGCCTGGGGCCGCAACAATTAATTAAACCAGACCCATATAATTATATAATTTTGGGTTGGGTTGTTTTGATTGGTTTAAAATTTTAGTTATTTTGGGTCTGAGTTAATATTAAAAAAAATGATCATAATAGCACACGACCTATATATATATATATATATATATATATATATATATATATATATATATATACATAGGGTAGGGATCCTAAGAGAACCAACCCCTATTTGAAAACTGAGAGAACCATTCTGGGCCACACATTTCATATAAAGGCAAAAAAAAAATATTTTTTTTTTTTTTTTTTTTTTGCTTTAATCGCACATTTTTATGCAAGGAAAAAAAAATTTATTTTTTTTTGAATTTTTTTTCATTTATACATATGTGTATATGTCAATTATACATATGTGTATATAGCAATTATACATATGTGTATATAGCATTTTTCAGCTATACATATGTGTATATTTCAGTTATACATATGTGTATAATGCAATTATACACATGTGTATACTGAAAAAAAATACAAAAAAAAATAAAAAAAAAATTTCCTTACATATGAAGCAGCGATTTTTGCAAAAAAAAAAAAAAAAAAAAAAAAAAAAAAAAAAAAAAAAATTGCCTTAGAGAAATGTGTGGCCCAGAATGGTTCTCTCAGTTCTCAATTTGGGGAAAGGTTCTCATTTGAACCAAATCCTATATATATATATATATATATATATATATATATATATATATATATATATATATATATATATATAGGTAAAGTATATGGAGGAAACCCTCCTTGTTTGGTAAACTCTGGAAACTCTGACTTCCCAACATTTTTTTTTTTTGAAAAAAATAGGGTATGTAATATACATTTTTTTAAGCATTTCGGGCCAAAAAAATCGAAAAAGCGCCGAACGGTTTTTTTTTTAAAATAAAAAACGTCTACTGTTTACATATAGTTAACACATTGTTAACACCTGTTATTAGTGCTTAACATGTGTTAGTCAAAATTTTATTTTTTTTTTAAAAAAAAGTACTCGGCGCTTTTTTAATTTTTTTGGCCCAAAATGCTTAAAATCATGTATATTACTTGCCCTATTTTTTTAAAAAAAAAAAAATATTGGGAAGTCAGAGTTTCCAGAGTTTACCAAATAAGGAGGGTTTCCTCTATAACCATTCCCTATATATATATATATATATATATATATATATATATATATATATAAATTAAAAAAATCGGGCCTTTTGGATTTTCGGGCTTGGAGCCGTTGCCCACACCACCCCTATCAAGGACCACCATGGCGGGACGTTTGCTATAACATGTAGCGGTACTGTCAAGAGCACTTCTACACAACAAATGCGTCACATCGCGAAGCGTGAGGTAACTAATACCTACTCTATATACATTAAAGGAGGCTTGATGTAATATGTATGAATTGTGTTTTTCATATAAATAATAAATAAATGAAATACGGGGAGATGGTGATTGTAAATATCAAATAAAACCAAGATCATGAGTGGTACGGAGATATCATCAAGAAACGTTTTATGTTGGCCCCATGATCGTGACAGAGGGAATATCATTAGTAGGGTTGATATGTTGGTCCACAGTGGAGTGGAAGGGAATAGAAATAGTTAATGCATGGGTGGACTTTTTGTTTGTTTGCTGATGTGGATTTCTCATCCTTTTGGTTTATAACTAATACTTTTAATTTCCAAATTTCATTTTAATATTGTTTGTTTAATTATAAGGTTTGGAGGTGTGAAGTAGCGTCCTAATAACATCCCCACACTATTGACCGGACATCATTGAGGGTAACTATTAGTGGATCGTGAGCTCAATAACGAGAGTTCACAGAGAAATTTGATCGGCCCCACTTTAGTTTACCTTTTCAACACTTAAAAAAAATAAATAGTGTTCTATTATGAGGCTTTAAATTATTACTTGCATGTTAAGGGGGCCCCTCATTGAAATTAATTACTTATGTGGCGTTGATGTGGGCCAATGAAACCCCTAATTAAGAGATCCAATCCAAACCACCTAACCTAACAAGTGGGATTCGGTCGGTATTGTTTCAGTCCATTACGATGTCGTACTCGCTATACTAACATGAATACCAATACCAATTAGAAAAACTTACATCCAGACATACATAAACATACACACACACGCACGCATATATGTATGTATAGTAGGATTGACTTTCGGGTCACCCGACAATCACGAACTTTACTGTTTAGAGTGCCGAATCCACTCATCCAGGTGCTTGGGGAATGTGTGATGTGACAACTTTATGATTAGGGTAATGATTGATGGCTTTTATATATGTCCTACTCGTCCGGGACCTTAGACACAGGTAGCAGACAAACACACAAGTAGCTGGGGCGAGTCGCTAGCTACTCGTCTAAAGCATCCAATCATGCCAAAACGACTTGCAAACACACCCAAGCACCCGTATTACATACCAAACATCACCTGTACTAGGCTAGAGACATCGTGTACTAACAGACTCCCCATTGGACCTGGCTAGTATGATTACAAAGACAAACTTCGGATTAACCTAGCCAGCGACCTATAGGGACCTATCACTAGCTGCGGACATACAAATGGTGCACTTACATGTATTAACACTGGTGCTACAAACGAATCAAACGAACACGAACAATGCCTTGTTCATGTTTGTTTGTTAAGGAAATATATGTGTTCACGAAACACTTAATGAATAGGATTTTTATTCGTGTCCATTTGTTAAGAAGACAGTCGTGTTCATTTCGATTGTTAATTTTGTTCATGAGCGCACATAAGCACAAACATACATTCATGAACAAAAACGAGTGTCCATGAACAGAAATGAGTAGAAAAAACACAAAGATTTGTTCATGAATGGAAACAAACAAAAACGAACATATATTAACTTTCGAATTAGATTGAATTCACATTACGTATATTTACATGCTCTAATTTGTTTATTTATTTAGGTAACATAAATAAAAATTAAATAATAACAAAACAGATTATAAAAATTAAAAGTTCTATTAAACAAAAACATAAGTACATAAACGAACACATTACCGAACGTTTATAAACGTAAATGAACGAACGTGGATCTATTCATTTTTTTAAAGTAAACGAACGGAATTTTTTTCGTGTTCATTTATTTATGAGAAAATTGCTCGAATGGTCCCTGTGGTTTGCACTTTTTTCACCTATAGTCCCCAAGTATTCAAAATTACAGCCATAGTCCTGAAACAGTGCGAAACAGTGAAATTTTTTAACTCGGATAGTCCCTGGAGATAACTGAGGTTAAATAATCCAGTTAAGTGGGTGTGAAATTACAAAACTACCCTTACTTTAATAAAAAATAATATAACACTAGTGGGTCCCACACTTCATCTTCCCCACTTCATCTTCTTCACCTCATCACCTCCATAAACCACCACCACCCATCTTCCCCACTTTTGTTGACCATGGCTTGACCCTTCTCTTTGACCCATTTCCTTGAACCCGACCTCTTGACTAACCCGGTTATAACCCACCTTTTGACCCGAACCTTCTACACCATCTCCACATGATAACAATAACCACAACAATCCCTGTAACCACCCAAAATCACCATCGTGGACCCACCTCGAGCATTACCTCCTATCAACCACCACTGTACGACAACGAACCATCACAACCTTCCACCGTAGCCACCATGACCATCATTATCTTCATCAAGAGCCACTAATCTACACCAATAACCACATCGAGGTAAATTCAAAGGAAGAGGATGAGCTAATTGGGGGTTTTACCTTCTTAATCAGATCCGGTCTGATTTGTACAACAACCGCCGTCACCACCGTGACCCGCCATCCCCACGACCACCGCCGTCCCCTTCCTTCTTCGATTTCTTTCTCTATATCCCTGCGCCTTATTTCTCTAGTTCTCCTTCTCTCCCTATGTTTACAGTAAATGTGTGTGTGTGTGTGTGTGTATTCGTGAGATATGAGAGAGAGAGGGTGTTAGGGTGGTTTTTGTGCAGACAAAAATGAAAGGGAGTGTTGGTTTGGGGGTTTTATAAAGAGGTGGGTAATGGTTTTCTCAAAACCATCCTATGGTGGTGATGAGGTGAAGAAGATGAAGTGGGGAAGTGGGGAAGATGAAGTGTGGTGGTGGTTTATGGGGGTGGTGGTGGTTTGTGGAGGTGATAAGGTGAAGAAGATGAAGTGGGGAAGATGAAGTGTGGGACCCACTAGTGTTATATTATTTTTTATTAAAGTAAGGGTAGTTTTGTAATTTCGCACTCACTTAACTGGATTATTTAACCTCAGTTATCCTCCAGGGACTATCCGAGTTAAAAAATTCACTGTTTTGCACTGTTTCGGGACTATGGCTGTAATTTTGAAAACTTGGGGACTATAGGTGAAAAAAGTGCAAACCACAGGGACCATTCGAGCAATTTTCTCTTTATTTATTAAACAAACTTTTCTTAAATGGTTGATAAATTGTTTGCTAAAAGTACAATTCATTTGCAGCTATAATTAATATATTGAAACAATATACTCAAAATTTTTGTGGAAGGTCGTGTTAAGACTATAAGGAGTGGTGGGGGGAAAGAGGGGGATGAAGCGCCATGTGGCACTTGTGGGACCCTTGAGAGTGGGAAAATAATCGTGGGGAGTGGAAGGGGGAAGAGGGGGGGGAGGAAATAATATTATATTGTGTTAAAGTTAAAAAAAAAAAACTGACCAATAAAAGCATGCCACGTGTCTCACACAATCCCCTCACGCCGGTGAAGCCACCCTCGCCCCACCCCCCACGCCAGACTCCCGCCCCTACCGGCGACGGTGTTCCCGCCCTTGAAAGCCTTTCCCGCCCCTTTCCCGCCCCGTTCAGTCTAAAAAAACAAAACTGCTTAAAAGTAGATATAATAATGAAACAAAGAGATTGTACGTCAATCATTTTTAAAAACAGAAAAGCCTTAGCACTCATTTACAAAGAAGATAAATTTGCAATGGCATTATCGTAATTATCGCAAAAGCAAAGGGGTTATAATTAGCAACTATCGTAAGAAAATTGGAATGGCTTTTCCGTAATTAGTATGAAATGGCACTCTCGTAATTAATTGTAAAGCTAATGGTTTTTATTTTGTTGTTACTGTAGCGAATCGATCAGAATTGTTATATATATAATGAGATGCTATTATGATATAGTTTATTAATATTAATATTAATATACCTATAATATCTGCATTAATTTTATGGAAACTAAAATTAATCGGAACAATATATTTTGTATTCTAGTAATTGAATAGAACTAGACAAAATTTCAGTATGTTCAAATAAGCAAAAATGTATATATGCTGTTAAATATTGCTTTTTTTAAAAAGTAAATTTTTCCATAGTAAACTAGAAAAGTAAGAACTTTCTCATTCAATAATTAATTAATTAAACAAACATTGAATTACAGCTTTCGGGACATCCTAGAATGAAAATTATCAAACCTTCCAAGGGTGACGGGGCACTACCATGCATGATACACATGAAACACCATCACCATCTTCATATATAGCATGATTGTTGTTTCACATGACAGGTATCACGATTGTGATGTGTTGGTGTGTGTCTAACGGTTATATGACCATTTGGGATGTTTAATAAAAAAGACTAGAGCTAGCTTTGATTAATTTATTTTTAGTAATTAATACCAAAATTATCAGAAGTTCCTTTGATTTATATATCGGGTTACTGAAACGTACCTTGTAATAAAAAAAACAAGACTATATATAATTATTTTGTATTTTCACTGCTAGCAAAAGTTATCAAAAGTTTTTATTTAACTTCGTTGGATACATAAATCGGCTTATCAAAAGTTATTACGAGCTTAACTTCATATTTAGAAAAGACTTAATTTGTTTTCCAAGTGTTTTTATTTGGATTTCCCCTAAATCCATTTATATATGTATTTATACATCTTTGTTATAATGTGACAATGGCATTGGGATATAAGCTTCTTCAAAACGGTTTGGTTTTATTACAAGCGTGCTTACATATTCACATAAACATTCCCATAATCGTTAGTATCGACAATACTAATTCTCAATTGTGAGTAATAGTTACCAGTTTGTGAAATATTTGATACTTGGTCTATTTGTATAAAACATAAATTTAAAACCAAAGAACACAACCTCACAACCAAAAGAGGCTAGACCAGACCCTCTTTAATCTTTAATCAGTCTATGAACAATTATTTAGAGGAAAACATTAAGATACTTCAAAAAACTATTAAAAAAAGCCCTGATTCTGAAATAAGGGTTAGTATCTACCTTCCTGGATCCCTACACAACAGAAAAAGAAAAAAAACAAACAAACAAATGGAATAAGAATCATATGCATAATCAACTATATATGTGATTAAAAAAGATTGTTTGGTACTACTTGATGACACAGCCTTCCTTCCTAGTACTTTTCAAAAAGATAACAAACAATCAACCGATTAGATACAACTATATAAAAAATGAAAGAAATAAGCATTAAATATATGATCGAAACATCACCTTAAACATTGCCCCACTTAGGGTATGTGTAGTGGTGGATAGTTATGTTGGGGTTATAGGATTAAAATATTAAAAAGTAATAGAAAAGGTGTTATGTTGGGGTTATGAAAAAAGAGGGTGTAGTGGGAAGGAGGGTTATGTTGGGGTTATAAATGATTGGTAATGATTGGTTAATTATTGTTTTTTATTTAAATAAGAATATATTAAATACCTAATAATAATAAAAAAATAATAATAATAATAATAAAAGAAATTTATTAAGTTAAAAAACAATAATAAAAAAATAAGATTTACCATTAAAAATAATATTAATTAAAATAAAAAATAATAACCCACCCCACCTACCCCTTCCCCACCTACTTCTTCTTCTCCATCATCTTCTTCCTCATTTCTTCACTTCTTCTTCTTCTTCTTCCTCCTCCTCTTCACTTCTTTCTCTTCCTCTTCACACACACAAACACAACAATAATAATAATAATATTAATAATAATAATAATAATAATAAACCCTTAACCCCAATGCACAACGCCCGTTATGGAGAAGACCAAATCACCCCAAAACGCCCCATAGCGCCACTCGGGGCGGTGTTCCCGGCGTTTTGGAGCCCCAAAACGCCCCATAACGTTAGCCACTACACATACTCTTAGGAGACCATAAATGAGACCACACATTGCCCCACTTAATAGACCATAAATGAGACCAAAGGTGATTACATTAAAACCCCTGTGACATCACCACTCCAACCACCATGCTATAAGGGGGACTTACGGGGTGCCATCCGAATTAACTACGGGTACCCACTATCAGCACGATAACACCGTCACCACTCACGTTGGTAGTGGTCCCGTTGACCGTTTTACTGCCGTGCTGGTACCGATTTTTTTTTTATTTTTGAGTTTTATATATACTATTTTTGTGTGTTTATATATACTATTTTTGAGTTTTATATATACTATTTGTGTGTTTTATATATGCTATTTTTGTTTTATAATTTTTTTACCGTTTGTTTTAAAATTTAATTAAATAAAAAAAACATTAAAGATAAACATAAAAAACTAAAATTCATTACTATTTAACATAAAAAAACTAAAAATAAAATACATTAAAAGAAATAAAAAAAAAACCTAGGGTTAGCGCAACAGTTGTTATGCCTCGATATGGTCAAAGCTGTTGTCGTATTGAGCCACATAGTCCACATGCGTGAACTCGATAGCCGACTCCGGTTCGATGCCCAGCTCATCCCTCAACGTGTTCTCGTACAGGGTGGTCCACCGATCACACTTTATGTTGAGATCGGCCCACTTCCGCTGCAGGCTCACTGTTGTCCTGTCATTGGTGCCGACGTGGAGATTGAAATCGGACAGCAGACGGTCCCAAAATTCCTCCATGTGGGAACCTGAGCCCGAGGCCCTCAAGCGTTGATGTTGTTGAAGAACCGGGTCGTCCGAGGCGTCTTTGTAGCATATCACCAAGGCAATCTCTTCTTTGGAGGTCCAACGAGTCATCTTCGTGTGTTTTTGTTTGTTTATACGGTGGTAAAAGTGTATTTTAACCCCACAGTTTGCTATGTTTATATACAAAAAAATTCGAACGGTTTGGTGGAACGGTGCCAATGCCATTGAATTCAATTGAACGGTTTCCAAATTGAATTCACTGACCGTGAGGGTGTGGGACGGTTGAAATAGTAAAAGTAATTAATATTTAACCTTTAAATCGTGTGAAATAAAAAAAAAAGTTTAGTGAAATTATAAAAATAAATAAAATAATCAGTGGAGTGTTGTCTCCAAAAAAATGTTTCAGTGAAGTAAATCAGTAAAGTGACAATACAGGATTGTTAAAATTAGTGAAAAAAAAAACTAGTTATGCACCCCTTCCCCACTCACAAATCAAGTAACAAATCCTTTCATAATAACATTATAACAAAACATAACAAATGAAAATTATTATTACCTTGACTTAGATCCTCCTATCCTCGTACCCGCTTCATCACATACCTCGTGATGTCAATTAAACAATCAACATCAGTTTGTTTACTAATATTTAATAATGTTTACCCCTTATTTAAGCTTGTTTACTAAATGAATCCGAGCCGAGCTTCATTTATTCAGCTCCGATTCTATTATTTATATTATTTTTATTTAAAATATTAACTAATAAATAGTAAACGGCCCGAGCCAAGAAATTTTTAACAAGCCGAGCTCGAGCCCTTATAAGTTTTTCGAGCTCGGGCTCGGCTCTTTTGCACCCCTAATTTTGTTGGGTATTTTAGGGTGTAAACGAGCGAAGCCGAAGCCTGGGCTCGAGCTCGGCTCGACAGTAAAACCCAAGAGCTTGAGCTCGGCTCGGCTCGGCTCGAAATAATTTTAGAACAATTTTAAAGGAGATAAAAGTTCGGCTTGAGCTCGCTTCAAAGCATATATGAGCCAAAACTCGACTCGCCAATGTTAAATAGTAGGTGTACTAGCTATATATATAATAATTATAATATAAAATTTGTTTGGGCTCGTTTAGGCTAGCGAGCCTAAACGGTTTTTGTATGAAAAGCTCGAGCTCGATAACTAAACAAGTCATATTTCAAGCTCGAGCTCAGGCTCATTAAAGTTGGGCTCGTTTAAGGTTTTTACCGAGCCGATCTCGAGTAGCTCTCAAGCCGCTGCACATCATTTACACTCCTAGGTGTTTTGTTAGTTTAGTTGGGTTTAGTATTAGTTAATTCGAGTTTGATAAATATTTTTCGAGTGATAACGTTGTAACGCAAAATTTATGTTCGGTATCATAAAATTTATTTTAGTAGTAACTTAAAATTTGTTTCAGAGGTAACGTTTTATAAAAACCGCAAAAAAGTTTTTTTCCTACTACGCGTGAAAAAACGAGAGGTAACGGGCGCGGCTCTTAGCACAAAGCTAGGTCCGCCCCTTGATCGTGGAAGTACTGTAGGCTTATTGTTATTGGTCAGGTGGAATGGACTGAGGTTAACTGAAGGAGTACGTACGGTTATGTGTGGCTAACGGTCGGGTTAAAGGTGACCGGGGAAGAACTGGTGAGCAGCTGGCCTAGTGGGTAGCATTCAGACAATGTGTAGCCATTTTAGTGAGAAGTGGGTAAAGAGTAAAGACATGGGGTTTTCATAAAATAAGGGTATGAAAAAGAGAAGTGGGGGTTTCATTAAATAAGGTGTCATAAGGTAAAAGTAGGTAATTTTATTACCCCCTAACTATTTTTAATTAAATAAATACGTATTCTTTTATTTCACCACAATTCTTAAATTCTAATTTTAGTTTATACTTATTTCACTTTTGCGGACAGTGATATATATAAGAAGAGACGATCACTAAATTTACTAATAAACAAGTTATTATTATAAAGTTATGTCACATATTTGTTTAAAATTGATACTGGGGTGACTTTTATGTGTAAAATATTTTTAAGAGACTTTTGTGAGGAAAAAAAAACAAAAAATATGGTGTTTTATTTGTGAAAAAAAAAATTAAGTGACTTTTGTGAGAAAAAAACATAAATCATAGTGTCCTTTTATGATATTTGTTGTATGAAAACAACCATTATCTATCTTTAAAATGCAAGCTTTATCTTTGTTTTAAAAACACACTCAAATCAACCTTTTGCTTTAGGTTTTGTTGTGAGAATCAACCTTTGATATAAACTCATTTATGTGTTATTGTTAAGTCTCATCACATGCCAAACATTTGACAGTAAGAATATTAGAGGTTAACGACACTAATGGTGGTGATTAGGGTGATTCCGATGACTGAAGCGCCGAAGTAGTAACATTAATGGTGATTTCATGTTGATGTCGTGGCGGTGTAATGGTCGTAGTTACAATCAATAACGGTGGTCTTTGATGATAGTTCTACTATGGAAGACAACCATGGTGATAGTTGTCTTGAATGCTAATAGGTGTTTTTCTAAACCAAAATGTGAAACCTCCAATTTAAAGATACATAAAAGGTTGTTTTATGTAGTTTTGTCTTGTTTATTCATGTTAGACTAGATATAATCCACATATAAATTTGGGCCAACCTTGTTAATAAGTTATATAAATATAGAATACATCTCTATAATAATAGACTAAATTACAAGTTTTGTTCTTTATATTTATACCCAATTACAATGCAGTCCTTTACATTTAAAACTGATTGGTTTTGTACTTTATCTTTCAAAATCATGCACGTTATGTCCTTTAAGCCTAACTCAATTTATTTTTGACGTTAAATTATATCATGTGACCTGCACATGAGGGTAATTCAGTAATTTTGTTCAGATTAAATCTTTGTCCCACTCAAGTCTGAAGAGATTAGGCCACATCTCCTTTAACGGTGCCGAAAATAACCACGGCCTAACCAGAAAGTTACCTTCAATTCATTACCAACAACGCCTTTTTGTGATAGCTTAATGGTTTTCCAACGAATTGAGCTTTGTTAAAGAGTATCATAATGTTCTTCCAGGTGCCTGTTAAACCGATCTTCAATAGGAAAGTAAAGCAACACCTTCTAGACTTATGACATGCATCTATAACCCTTTTCCACAAACATCTTTCTTCGCTTTGATATCTCCATAACCACTTTGCTAATAAAGCCTTATTCAAATCTTTCAGTTTTGATAGACCTAGGCCGCCATGTTTTTAAGGAGTTGTAACCTTATCCCAAGCTACCCAAGCAAACTTCTTATCGTTACTCGTTTCAGCCCATAGGAACCTTCTCATGATTGCTTCAATCTTCTTTATAACCTGCAATAGAGCTTTGAACAAAGAAACGTAACAAATTGGCAAACTGTTTAGAACTGATTTTATAAAAGTCATGCGGCCCCGGTAGAGAGAGCAAAGGCCCCGGTAGGCCCGTCATTAAGCGTTTTAACACCTTGAAAAGCCCCTTCAACTTTGTTGATCATGCATGATAAAGCCTCAAAAACAATAAAAAAAAAAAAAAAAAAAAAAAGTAGACAAAGGGTCACCTTGTCTAATGTCCTTCTCACATTGAAATTCAAATATTAATGACCTATTAACGAACACCGAGGAAAAAGCCGACCTTAAGACACCCTTGATCCATTTACACCACAAGTTTGGAAAGCCTATTCGAGACATAATGGAAATGAAAAGGTCTCAATTAACGTTATCAAAAGCCTTTTCAGAGTCAATTTTTAGTAGAAAAGACTTCCTTTTTATCTTCTTAAGTTATCCAAAAGCTCGTTCACAATAAACGACCATAAAGTATCAATCTGTCTTTTGTAAAGGCCATTTGCGTGTCTGATATCACACTTCCCATCATTGATTTTAAACGATTTGCCAATATTTTAGAAACCACCTTGCTTATTATCCCAATCAAATTGATAGGTCTGTATTCTTTTAACCTATTGGATCCTTTGTTTTAGGGATGAGAGTTATGAAGAACGAATTGCAACCCCGAGAAAACTCCCTCGAGTCATGAAAATAGTTGATTATATCTACCAAGTCGACTAAAAAATATCCTCAAATTTTTTAACGAACTTGAAACAATTATCGCACTCAGGTCCGTCCTTTTCTTCCATCCAATAAGTTACCAAATCAGGCTTTGTAACCCATTCACCCTCGATCAATAACCCCAAAATACTATTTTTTTTTTTTCCCTTTCTTCCATTAATGTTGCCATGGAAGTAGGCGGAGTTATCATCCCCATGCATAGCCCACATAATCCTTGATCTTTGTATTAGGTCATTGATTCTGTTTTGTTCCAAGACTTTCAACCCTTTATTGCATTCCAACCAAACCTAATTTTCGTTTTCATTTAACTCTCTTATTTCCCTGGTAATATACAATTATTCTAAATCTCTTCTCAAGCACTCCTCTTCCTCATTTTCTATAGACCGCACCTCATCTTTCCGTTTCTTTAAAACACCTCTAAGATGTTGGAACTTTAAAAATAATCTTAGATCTTTAAAATTGGTCATCGCGCTTTGTTGTTTTCCTCTTGTGATTTACTACTACAGGAAAATTTCGATTAACAACAAGAACATTTGTTAGAACACTTTAACAACCATACATATCACTTAGAAGATTTTTCTTTGGGTGTTATATACTATGCAAGGCGACACAATACACGACAAGTTCAAATAAATTTCATACTAAAACCAACAAGAATTACAAGTGAGGCGCGGGTAGACGGGCAACAAGCTGCGCCGCAACCCCTGGTTCTAGAACTGAAACTGGTGGAACCGGCCCGTACCGGCAACTGTTCCGGCCCGGCCAATAGTGGACCCGGTTCCGGTTCCTCTTAAGAACCATAGGTTCCGGCACCGGTCCCTCCATTTAGCCAAAAAAAAAACGGGCCCGAACCGGGACCCATCCTAGAACCGATTCCAAAATCGGTTCCAACCTTAGAATTGGCCAAATTCGAATTTTTGAATGTTGGGTTAGGCTATAACCGTTATATAGGCGTTTTTTTCAACCAAAATTACCATTTTACCACCCTTTTTAAGTATATATAGGTTTTGGATGATCACAACACTCAAAAAAAGTATTTTATGTTTATTTTTTCTCATCGGCTTATATATATACACACACACATATATATATATATATATATATATATATAGGAAAGTTAATTTGAGAACACCTATATTTCGTGCGAACCGCGAGAACGGCATCTAAAACCATTCAAATTCCAAATTTCTTTTTACGCTTGTCTTTATTACTAAAATTCCATCCCAAAAACACAAATTACGCGTAAAAATTCAAACGTATACGAAAATAATTTGTTTTTACACATGTGTAAATTGACTGTTTATACATGTGTAAACTGTTTCATTTACACATGTGTAAAAAGTTAATTTGAAAGTGTTTTTGCAAGAAAAGATGAATTATTTGGAAAGAAAATTCATTTATTAATGTTGTATTTTGATTATAATGAGGTTTGTATTAAAAAAATTTGATTTTGATTGATTTTTTTACTTGTTCTCACGGTTCTCACAATATTTAGCGTTCTCAAGATAACCCTCCCCTATATATATATATAGGCTAAGTATCTATAGTAAACCCTAAAAATTTGAGAAAACTCTAGTAAACCCTTAAAAAACCTACTTCCCGAGCTTTTTTTTTTTTTTGAAAAAATTAGGGCATGTAATATACATGTTTTTAAGTGTTTTAAGCCAAAAAAATCAAAAAAGCGCCCAGCGGTTTTTTTTTAAAAAATAAAATAAGTTATGCACCATAACATATGTTAGCTTATTTTTGCACTGGTAACATATATTATGATGCAAAACTTATTTTTTTAAAAAAAAAAAAAAAAAAAACCCTTCGGCGCTTTTTTGATTTTTTTGGCTCAAAACACTTAAAAACATGTATATTACATGCCCTATTTTTTTCAAAAAAAAAAAAAAAAAGCTCGGGAAGTAGGTTTTTTTAAGGGTTTACTAGAGTTTTCTCAAATATTTAGGGTTTTCTATGGATCCATCCCCTATATATATATATATATATATATATATATATATATATATATATAGGGGAAAGTTATTTTGAGAACACCTATATTTCGTGCGAACCGTGAGAACGGCATCTAAAACCATTCAAATTCAAAATTTCTTTTTACACTTGTCTGTATTACTAAAATACAATCCCCAAAACACAATTTACGCGTAAAAATTCAAACGTATACGAAAATAATTTGTTTTTACACATGTGTAAATTTGCTGTTTATACATGTGTAAACTGTTTCATTTACACATGTGTAAAAAGTTAATTTGAAAGTGTTTTTGCAAGAAAAGATGGATTATTTGAAAAGAAAATTCATTTATTAATGTTGTATTTTGATTATAATGGGATTTGGATTAAAAAAAAATTGATTTTGATTGATTTTTGTACTTGTTCTCACGGTTCTCACAATATTTAGCGTTCTCAAGATAACCCTCCCCTATATATATATATATATATATATATATATATATATATATATATATATATATATATATATATATTAGGGATGAGCATACAAGGCCGAATACCGATCCCGTCCTGATCCCGATACCGAACCGAGGGGTTTCAGGATCGGTATCGGTACGGGATCGGTATTGTATCGGTATTTTAAGGTAAAATACCGATACCGTACAGTACCGTATGTGTTCGATATCGGTATCGGTATTGGTTTTTTTGGACTTTTCGGTATCGGTATTATCGGGATCGGTATCGGTTCGGTACCGATACCGTCCCGAGCTCATCCCTAATATATATATATATATATATATATATATATATAGGGGATGGTACAAGAGGTTTTAGTGCGAGAAGAAGATAAATAATTCATTTTTATCATTTAAAAAAAATAAAAATATAAGAAAATCGTTTAAATGTATTGTTATTCATCTATCTCAAAAATAAAATAAGTATATAAAGTAATTTAATTAATTTATATAACCTACATATGTACAAATTTTGTGTAGGAACATTACTTACGCATAATGTAACACATGTGTAAGAAATAGTTTAAACCTGAAAAAAAAACATTTGATTGCATTAATTTTATGGGTTTTTGTATATATAACATAAACAATGATATATAAAACACTTGTAAAGTCTCCATTGATGTTTCAAAATTATTGTACATCTATTTACATGTTATAGCCAAAATTACTTTGATTTTTTGTTATGAAGCTCTAGTATACATACAATTTTCGTTGTGGCATATATAATGGTCAAGTAAACTAGTACTTTTACAGATTTTAGTATCTTTTTTATGACAGCCCTAAAAACGGTTACCCTTACCTGTCAGTTGAATTTTGGTTGATTTGGATACCCGCCACTACATACAGCTAGCATCGCCAAATGTCAATAAAGTTGTATCACAGGAACAAGAAATGTCACAAGCAGCTCGAGATCAGCTCCCTAATCGAGCTAGTCTAAATGAGCTTGATCATTTAAATAGTGTTTAATAAACAAGACCTATGTTCAGAACCTAATACACCAATGCAATTATGCAATGGGTGCGGAATGGTAATAAGATCATAATCTTTACCTTAATAATCATGTTCTTAATACAAAATATTGATAAAACCAACCCTATGTTTGCCAATAAGGGTGAAAGTACCTCAACACAAGCTGAAATCTCTGTACCAAAATTTCTAAACATCCCTACTGTTGAGGAATGCCCACTCAACCAAGTTTAATTAAATCCTCATCATGCTCACATATCTTTGTTTAGAAACCGATACTTAGTTCTTTTTCGTTCATCTCGTATACATGGTCTCTTGCATCAATTAGAGCACTCTGCAACATACTTGATTTAGGTCCAGCAGTAGAAGTAAAGATAGCAAAATGGGGAGGTTGATGGTGGGTTGGGTAGCAGGTCAGAATGCGTCAATACTTTTTATAAGTTATTATTTAAAAAATTGTATTATTTCGTAATCTTCTTTTTGTGTGTGTGTGTGTGTATATAAAATGATGTTACAAGGGTTTCATGCATTACAACTAATCTTTGTTCCATTTTACCCATGTGACGTGTTAAGAGATATTAGCAGTGTTGTAAAAATCGGCCTAGGCAGCCACCTAGGCGCTAGGCGGTGAGGGTGACCAAAAATCAAAATAAGAGGCTAGTCGAAGATCTAGGCGTTTTGGCCATTAGGCGGCCCTAGGCGGTGTTTTTTTTTTATTTAAATTTCTAAATATTTCTTAGTATTATGTGTATATATCTAAGTATTATGTGTATATATCTTAACATATTTTCAAAAAACACCTACATTTGTGTGTGTGTGTGTGTGTGTGTATATATAAAATACGTATAAAAATACCAAAACGCCTAATTCCACCTAGCCCCGACTAGTCCCTAGGCTGGACCTCACCGCCCGCCTAGCGCCTTCTGCAACATTGGATATTAGCGAGCCCATTCATAAGTAAATGGGCCTATCCCACCTCTTAAGTGAAAGTCATATTAATTTGTGATAAAATACCTGCCCTAACTTTGTAAGGAAGTTGCTAGCAAGATTCAATGATGTGAGTCTCACATCTTCATTAGCCTTCAATGCTTGAGAAATTGAGAAAGCCCCTTCATCCTGTTGGAAAATCAATTCAAAATGTTGGAAAAGTTATTTGCGTGAATCAAAAACAAGCTTTATCAAGATGAAAACGTATTATGGGGAAGGTGGTTCATACTCTAATTTCATTGAATCCTAAATCAAGTGACACGAGAGCTTCATTGACCACCTTCAGGCTGCGAGCTAGGGACTTGGCACCCTGCATGAACAACTTGCTATTGGCCTTTTGAATAAAAGTAATAATACAAAATGTCATTTAGAAATATGTACCTCATCACTAAGCCCATTAGCCCGTAGATCCAAAGTGGAGATTGTATTGTTGTATTTTAAAGTATCAGCTATGAATTCTGCACCTTTTGCTCCTATCTGTTAAGATCAGATGAAATTTGTCCTATGAGTTTGTTTATGGATTCTATAACTTCAAAAACGTGACAATTTTGACCCATTTACTTATGAATGAGTCAAAACATATACTGTTCCATCTCAAATGGATAAACAAATTTAGCTAAGAATAAAATAGGTTAAATGTGTCAAAAGTCACCAAAAGTGCATTTTAATGAACACAACCTCTTAAATCATTTTATCCAAATATGTAAACTATTATTGTGAGAATATAGTTTTTGTAGTCAGATGTCGCACATTAAGTATTAATAAAACTTATAGACAGAAAGTGCTTACCTTGCACCACCCAATCATGAGAGTTTTTATATTTCCATGAAATTTGAGAATGTCAGCCAAAGCTTTTGCCCCATCTGGTCCAATGGGATTATAACCAAGTTCAAGCTGTTTACATGATAAAAGAGATTAAGTTTGGTTTTCTAAGGATAGTAAAATAATGCTTCCTACATCCCGTGAAATTACAAGATCTGGTTTAATACAAAATTAGTCAACCATTTTGATTGTTTAAAAATATCTAAAATATCCTCAAATAATGACACGGTAATACATTCAGAAATTTGCAAGGATAACCATATGCAAATAGGTAAACTTGAAAATGTAATCATTGCAAAATTCATTGGATGAGGGAAGTGAATCAGGCAAGACCGCAAGAAACTTACAGCTGTTATCACGTTGTTATCTTTAAGAACTTCAGCTATTGCAGTGATCCCTTTAGCATGGATGTCATTTCCTCCCTGTGTACATAATGGTTATTATTATCATTAAATAATTTAAATTGTACTTGTAATAAGGTAAACTTGAGCTCTCTACTCACCAAGTCTATGTTTGTTATTGAACGATTCTCCTTTAAAGCCTCAGCTATCTTCTCAGCTCCCTACCACATTTTAAGAATTACAAAAATAAATAAATAAATAAATAAACAGTAAAGTGTTAATAAGAGAATTTGCTTAAAGTTTTAAACTAACAAGGGATGAATATGATACAAACGGGCTAAAATAGTCCAGGGGCGTCCAGGTGATGCCGAAATTAATACGGGGGTTAAGGGTAATCTTTAGTGAGTAACTAGTTTCCTGGTCAAGATTTTAATCAGAATATAATTTATTTTGTTGACTTTGGGACAGCCTATAATTTATTTCTTCTGTCATCTTGTTTTCAGTTTGAGCAATAAACGGAAGTTTTATTTGTATCAGAATACCTCGTCTTTAATGTCATTCATGTAAACATTCAGCCACAGCAAGGATTTACTTCTTTTGATATATTCCGCAACATGAAATGCGCCTTTTGAGGTTATCATATTGTTGCCAATGTCGAGAGCTGTGAGTTTTCCTGCATATGAACTATACATGTCAACTTAACACAATGCATAAAAATGGAATTAAAAGGGAAAAAATAAAAATAAGAACGGAAAATTATGCATTAAGATTTAAGAATCAAACCTTTATGTAAAGACAGCCCAGCAATCAATGCACGAACTCCTTCATCGCCAATGGAGTTCCCGTGCAAAAACAGTTCCTGCATATGCATTAAATTTTTTTCACATTACTTTTGTCATTGTGTCCGATATGAGAGTTCAAGTTCATATAAGATCTTGAAGCATGTGATATAAGAACTTAAACCAAGAAAATATCAACTTTTTTAAGTACCCTTAAAGCTTTGTTACCCTCAAGCCCTTTAGCAAGTGCAGAAGCCCCTAAAGCACCCCCATAGTTTCCACTAGGATAATAAAACATGTGAGTTACAAAATAACCATGAAATATATTTTTGTAATCATAAAATTTTCTACCCACTTTAGATACAAGCTTTGTAAAGATTTATTCTCAAGAAGTGCCTCAGCAAGGCCAGAAAATCCCTGTCCACAAATCCAAACAATAAGTAAGAATTACACAATTAACTTAAAATATACATGTTTACATAAACACGAAAAGAGACTTACAGAATAGTCGATTAAATTGTTGTTCAGTTCAAGTGTACGCAAAGTTGAGTTTTTCTTTAGCATCCCAGCAATAGCCTTTGCTCCCTGCAACAAGGACATACATTGGTGGCTATTAACATCTAACCATGAACTCATAGTTGGAAGTTTGGAATTGAAGTTAACAAAAAGGAAAAAAGAAAAAACTAACCTCATCCCCTAGCCCAGTACTATTCAGCTGGAGCTTCTGAATACCATTATTTTCCGCTAGAATATCACTTAAAATCTGCACAGATTTATATCTGTATGTTAAAATGTCAAAACTACAAGAGGAAAACGTAAGAAAATGATCATATCCAAGACCAGCTAATACTAACAAATTAGTGCACCTTTGCTCCTTCATCACCAATATTGTTTCCTGATAGGTTAAGTGTCTTCAGGGTAATGTTTGATTGTAGAACACCATCAAATGCTTTAATTGCTTCTGCAGTTATTCCATTAGCAGCAAAATTCACATCTTCAGCAACCTGTGAAACAAAAAAGTAAGGATGTCATGCCATAAATACAGAATTTTAATCAAAGGGCTATGGTTATTACATACTAAGCTTGGCATGATATGTCATAAATACAAAGTTATAATACTTCACAGTTTAGTTGCTGACTTCTTGTGTTATTTACATAAGAAACTAATATGATACTCTCTAGTCTCTCCATCTCAGGATGATTTTATAACTTTAATTTAGATGTTTAAAACACTATAATTCATAATGTAGTTACTGGTTACAACTTTATAGAAGAGTAATTATGGCAAATAACATAAAAGGATAACAAGATCAATTAGGCACATATACATAGAAATATCTCCTGGCAGTCGCGTGTAGCAAATATTAAGTCCTAAGACCGTGAGTTTGTGCTAATGAACTTCATTCATTATAACAAATATTTTAGCATATGAAGCTATGAAATAAATAATGCATATTAAGAATGAGCACGATCTTAAAATCTTGCCTGGTTGTACGCTAAGCTCTCGGCAAGGTAAAATAGCCCTTCGTCTCCAAAGTTACGACCTGCCAAAATGGTACGAGATTCAAATATCAGAATCTTTACAAAGAGAGCATAAAAACAATATGAAACATTGTTATATGGTGTTAGTTTACAAATACCTGACATATCAACAATACTGAATGACCTAAGTTCTTTGGCAAAATCATTAAGTCGGACTTTGGATTCCCTTTCGATTTTCGCACCAAAATTAGGTAACAAGTTTGTCCCAGCAGCAAAAGACCATTTCACTCCTTCAGTTGGTTTCTTCTCAGCAGCTGGAGCTTTTGCCTGCTTGGGCATCATCAGTTTCTCCACCAACTTCCACATAACTGTCAGCTGAAGACATACTTAGTGAACCAATGAGAAGTTTCTATCTTACGCATAACTCATATGCAGAAAACATTAGTATCAACGCTTGATAATATGCTTAATCCTCTAGCCTTGGTTTAAAAGTGCGCACATCAGGAGCGCACAATGGACTGATGGGATCGCATCAACTGCAGTGTTGCGATACAATTCCATGCTGCACATGTGATGCGGTCTGATGCATGATGCGGCACATTATGAAGTTGACCAATATTCAAACAAATTAGACCACCTATTGCAATTTGCAAAGAATCCTGATTTTATTTATAAAAAAAAATCAAACCATTGCTAAAAAAATTGACAATCGATTCAGCAATGAGTTTTGAGTATCTGAACAAATTAGACCATCGATTAAACAAATCCGACCAGAGTCCAAACATGAAAATATTCTACATTTTAGTGTCGCATGCGTATCTCACATCAACTTTTGGACCAAAATGCATAAAAGCGGCACACGCTTTTTAAAACCAGGCCTCTAGCAAAGAATATATATTTTTACAAACCTAATTCCGCTACTGATTTAAGTTCTTCAAAATTGACAATATCTAAACTAGAACACTATAAGGTCAGGTGAGATCATACACCTTCAGTACCATTACTTAGCAGATCAAATCAAACCTAAACTTCATTTATTCATGACAACTCTACAGTATCTGTACAACTTAAATTCTCTTCTAACACATATACCTCATTTCCAACAGAACACAGCAATAATTATAATAATAATATTCAATAACAGAAAACATAACAAACGAAAAGCAATACCAAAAGTGACGACAACGAAGCTTCCGACAGGCAACACAAAGGAAGCAATCTCCTTCACCGGAACAGCGGTTAACGGCGGTGCTGCCGACTGCGACTCTCTATAAACTCTCCTACTTCTTCCTGACCGTCCAGAAGAAGGAGTCGAATCGTTTCTTACTGAAAACGTTCGGAATTGCAAACGACGTCGTCGTGAACTGACATATTGCGGTACAGATGAAAACACTAGCCGCCGGCGAAGGAGTAGGTAACCGGACGGTGTTAAGGCGGTGGCTGTGGTTGGATTAGGGTTAGAGTAGATGGAGAGAGTTGAAGCACAATCCATTATTATTATTAGTTAATGAATGAATGAAGAGAGCGAATTAGGGAAATGGATAGAAGACGAAGACGATGATGATGATGATGTGTACAAAATGTGGTTTGGGTCAAAATATGGGCCTTTTTGATGATAAGTTATGGGCCGGCTCACTTTCGAAATGTGGTCTGGATCAAATCCAATAGTGTTCCGCAATAAATTATGTAGTGATTGAGATGTATAGTATAGAGGTGAATAAATCGGTTTTTTTGGTGGAACCGGTTCCAATTCCGAACCGGACCGCTACAGTGTCGGCTTCATCCGGAACCGGTTTTGGTTCTGGTTCGGTTCCGTTCCGCCCCTGGTTTCGTCGGTTCCAAAGACCGCCCGTTTTCGGAATTGGTTCTTGCGCGCACAATTTTATATATATATATAGGGGAAAGGGAAAAGAGAAACCCTCTAAAACAAGAAAACCCCCGGAAACCTAACTAGTGGACCACATTGCACCACATCACCCATTAGAAAATATATTATTTTATGTCTTGAGGGTATATTAGACATTTTATCTTTTCCCCCATTTATAAGTTTGAATAGTTTTGTTCTCCCTCCTATATAAACAAGATCTCTCCCTCTCTCACACACATACTCTCTCTCTCTCTCTCTCACTCTCTCTTCTCTCTCTCTCTCTCTCTCTCTCTCTAACAATCAGAATTCTTTCACCACCCCCCAATACCACAGCTGCCACCCCTCTCCTCCCCTCGTCCCTGGTCATCACCGTCGTCGTCGTCCCTGTTTCCACCGCCACAGCCAACACAGCTTCATAATATTATCACACCCCTGTTCTAAATCATGGATCACAACCTGCTAACGGTTCTCCTCTGCTTCACTCCACCACCACCACCGCCGCCGTCGCCATGAACTCTGGCCATAGCCCATCAGCGTTGGAACGAAAGGTAAATGCTCTGTTTTTGCGTTATTCCTGACGTTGCAGCTTGTTTACGTTTCTTTGCATTTTATAACAATAGTGATTTCACTTTATGGTCGTTATGGATGGGAAGTAAGAATTTTCTTTACAGAAGTAAGAATTTTTAATATAATATTGTAAGGGTAAGTAAATGAACTATTAAATATGAATGTGTTAAACCCCTTTCTCTGTCGTTATGGATTATGCTTCAAAAAGTGGAAATAGTTTGTTTATTTTATTTTTATGGTATTCATAAAAAGTGGAAATAGTAAGAATTTTTAATATAATATTGTAAGGGTAAGTAAATGTAAACTATTAAATATGAATGGAAATAATATAAAGATTCTCTTCAACATTAGTTTTAAATGAGCATTCATTACTTAGTGTGTTTATTTTAATTAAAAGCAATTTTCATAAGTTATTATTAATTAAACTTTTTCATGAGTTATTATTATTAATATGATTTTTTAACAAAAAGTAGTGATTACGAAGTAGTTGCATATGTTACACATTTTCAAAAGTAGTCATGCTAACTGCTAATGATTAATCAGTAGTTGGTTTAACACATTTTCAAAAAGTCTCATATTATTGGTTTTGAAAATGTATGTTTGCATCTGTTTCGTATGTAACACCATAACTAATCATGTTTACACGTAGGTAGCATACGTTAACACGTAGGTTTACATATTAATTAACTTTTTTTATATGTTATTATTATTAATATGTTTTTTTAATCAAAATTGGTGAATTTTAATGTCTGTTAACATATGCAACAATATGTCTGCTTTTGTTTTTTACCAGTATGTGCATGTTTGTATGAGTATTATAATGTGTGGAATGTATGTTTGCATCTGTTTCCTATATTTTTGCACATGTTTCGTATGTAACAACAAAACTATGGTATAAATTAGTTTCTGATTTTTTTACCAGATACAAAGGTTTGATTTTTTTACTTTCATCAGTTACACGTGGGATCAAATCTATGTTGCGTCTGTTTCGTATGTAACAGCAGAACTAAGTTGGTATAAATTAGCTTCTGATTTTTTTTACCATATATTGATTAAAATAAAAGTCAGTAATCATTGGATCAAATCTATGTTTGCGTCTGTTTCGTATGTAATAGCAGAACTAAGTTGCTATCAGTTTCGTATGTTTGATAATCTTTGATAACTAAATGTATAAAACAATGTTTTTTTGTATCAGTTTCGTATGTTTTTTTGTAATCCAGTTGGTTAACATACGTTAAGCGGGGGTGGGGGGGTCTTTTACATGTAAATTGATGATTTTTGTTTTATTTTTGCAGGTGAGCATATTTTTTGCATTAAAGATGAAGATGATTATCAAGAATGAAGTGTGGACAATTTTTTTTGTTTATGATAGTTTTTTTAGAATTTGTTGAATTTGTAATGACCGTTTTGTTTGTTTTTAGCACTTTGTAAGAAACAATTCTTGTATACATTTGAATGTTTTTTGATCTATAAAGTTTTTAGCACTTTGTAATGACCGTTTTGTTTGTTTTTAGCACTTTATAAGTAACAAAATGCCTATAACCATATTAATTCTCGTTACGTATGCAACAATTCTGGTGCTGGTACAATAAAACGAAAAAAAATATGGTCTAATAAAAAAAATATGAGACCAGAGTCTGTGCAATTTTAACGTACGCAACACTGCATATGTTACATATGTAACATGACGTGCTGACAGATTTAGGACCTTGGTCACAAAAGTATGAGAGAGATGATGTGACATGTGTGGGGTCCACTTGTCATATGTGCTTTTTCAGAAAATGGCATTTGACCATTGTGCCATTTTTTGTCCTCTACCTTATTAAATCTATTAAAATAATATGGAATTAATCTAAGCCATTGATCAATTTAGATCAATGGCTCTCATAAGGTTTACAAGGTTTACTCATTTTGAGTGGGTTTTTATTTTAACCACCCCTATATATATATATATATATATATATATATATATATATATATATATATATATATATATCTATACTATATTATAATGCATGAGGCAGGGACTTCTTAAATCTTAAGTAATACAAATATAATTGCTTAAGGTACAACAATTGATGCACATAATAAAGATAATTTAGGGGCAAATATGTCTTTTCGTTAGTGTCTAACAACTTAAACTATAAAACTGCTTCTAGAATCAAAACTTACAAAAGGAAGTTATATAGTTCTATTATAAAGCCTAAATAAGTGGATGAGGAGCTAGATCTCATGAGGGGAAGGCAAGATCTAGAACAGCCCTTCAGATTCAAACTATCCATGAGCCCATTTCGAAATTCAAACGCCCATCTACAACTCAATATACTTATTTGCACAACCCTGAGCCCATTTGAAAATTCAAACGCCCGCCCAAATCGATATCTCTCTCTCTTCCCCCTCTCTCTCAGCCAATGAATCATTGAAGAAGAAGGATTTGAGTTTTATTCAGCTTCACAATTGCTTGCTTAACACTTGTCATTCCAAATCAACTTCATATCTTCTTTATTGGTATCTCCATTAACATCACTTCAAACCCTCAATTTAGCTTGAGTTTTGATTTGACTGTTTCTTAATCAAGTTCATGTTTGTAACCTTAGATTCATACTTATTGTGCGTGTGCTTCTATTTAATTTTTGTTTTGAAGCAAACCAGTACTTTTATCTATAGGCAAGAAAACGTAGAACAAGAGACAAAAAGCAGCAGCTAAAGACGTGAAATTAAGAAGACTCGGAGCAAGACACCCTCTTACGAAGCTGGACAGGTACTTTCAATCTTTTGTAGTTATGGCATAATTTTAAACAGTAATAAAAATATCTAAATTTTTGGCATGTGGTAATTATCTTTTTTTGCTTGCAATACAACATTAAAACATGACAAAGTTGCTCAATAGGGCTTATGAAATTTGATATTTTGGTGACTAACTATGAATTGGAAACCAAATCTACACGGGTTTCCTACTAATAGAAAAGGCTTATTTTTGCATGCTTTGTTTTGGTAATAAACTACTATATTGATATAGAGATCGAATATACAATAGATCAAACCAATCTAGCAGCCCAACATATGGAACCTTGGAACCGGACCTGTGAAAACCACCAAAAAATGACCTGTGTTCTGCCTAGAAAGGTTTGGTTCTGGTTCTGATCACAAGCATAATACAGTTCTGGTTTTGGCGGTACAGAACTGTTGATCAGCCTTACATTTATCCACTAATTTGTTTAAATACCATTTTGCTAGATCAATATAGTAGTTTGTCAGTCATTAGCTACAACCCCTTAAGTAAAACTTAGGTAGCAACCAAGTTTTATGGTTTTGAAAGTGTATAATGTGGTAATAGAAGGAAAGGAAATGAAGAAGACATATAATGAAAGACAATTGCAATTGACAGATAAAAAGAAATAGTGTTTATATACAACATAACCATGAAAACAATCAGCCTTATAGTTATCAAACTCACTGGTTTTTTTGTTTGCGGTGTCCTCTAAAGATTATATAACTTTTAACAAACTTGTATTGCCTTCGAGTGTCACAGATCTTGTATCTACTGCTCGTGTAGTGATCGTGTCGGTGAAGGTCCATATGTGACAGGTTGCTGCCATTGGGTTCGTTGATTTTCCATACCCTTCCCCTATCAGGTAGCTTCTTAATTTTTTTTTCCTTAGCCACACCGTTTAGTAGAATTAAATGCATCTTAATATGATGTATTTTCATAGTTTTCGTTGTAGAGAACTTAATTACAAATTTTCATTGTGTATATAACATACTTGTATTTATACAAAATGTCATACGTTAGCACCAGATTACAACAATTTTCATGCTTCTATTTTAGACTTGGTTTGACTATTGGTTGTTTATTGTCATCAATTGTTTTATATTACAAAACCACAAAATGTTTCTTGAAATTTCATCTTCGGGTGCTTGTGTTAATGCGACAAAGAAAATGAGCAAAAAAAAGTTGAATAAATTGGTTGTATGATTTAATATTTTTTGTTGAAACAGGTGGACAGTGCTAACAAACATGATATCCTTTTGGAAGTTGTGCAAGTGCTCAAAGCTCACTAATCTAAACTTCATTGATACAAAAGCTTATATTAGTTCTAACGGAGGTTGGTTCATGTATGGTAATAAGCATATCCCACTTCTTTATAATCAGTTGATTTTGAAATTGATTGTTAACTTGTTAAAAACAATTGATGTTGTTGTCTTTGGACAGTCTTCACTGTCCCTGATCCAGAAGGGAACAAAATCACCAATTTAGAAATCTTGGATTACTTTTCAAAAGGTAAAGGTTCAGTTTTTAAATCTTGATTCAGAAAATAATTCACACCAAATGTAGTTGTACACTGTACAATACAAGTCTTTAAATTTAAATTCATTTCAGGTTGTTGGCTTTGAAACTAGCTTCACCACTTTAATAAAGTCTATTGATTCTACCACACGATAATCGAGTTAATTGGAATCGACAGATCGGGATAACTATCTGAAGTGTGTGTCGTTCTTACACACTTAAAATGTAACATGTTAAACGCCAATGTATGGATGGATAACACTTCGGTTGCGTTTATAGTTTAAGAGACTGATGATGAAACGGGGTTGGCCGTTACCCTAAAGACTCTCAATTATAAAGAAAATGTTGTGCAATGTGCTTAAGGGTAGCAAAAATGCTAGAGAAGCGAAGACTGGTATCTCTTGGTGTTATTCACACTGAAAGACGGTTGCACCAGATTATGCTCGAGGATCACGACTACAAAGAAATTAGCATCAGTTCTGGTTTAGCTGAACCTGAACCACAAAGACCCGAATACTCGATGTGAATGTGGTTAATTGGTATGATAAAGATTGTTTTATGTTTACTGTTAGATGTATATCAATGAATATGATCAGTTTTAAATCTAGCCTAATTCATTTATCACAGATCAATGAATATCATGAAATTTCAAATATAGACCAACAAGATGAAGTCAGTGACTATCAAGCACTCAAGTAAGATTAAATGCTAAATCTCAAGATATAGCTAATGAAATTGTTAACTTGGAGGGTTCATTTGCATCGCTTCCTATTCCACCTCATCAAGCACTCAAGTAAGATTATGTGTTTTAATTTTTTTACTTTATTGATTCACAGTTTGTGAGTAAGAAAAACGAATAGTAGTTTTTTTTTCCTTCCGGGTGATCCCTAGACCAAGAAAAATATTAGTGGTTTGCTACTAATTTTCAATCTTGATTTGACCAAAATGACCATGATAAGTTATTAGCACTTTTAATAGGACAAAACAACAGGTTTAGGTTTGATTAAGTATATTTTACGGGTTATTGCAGAAAAAATTATTAACTTTGGTTCAGGTTTTTTGTTTACATTACCAACTTTTTATCAAATAAAAACGCTCCAACTTTCAAAATTTAGGATTGTTAAAAAGTTCAAAATGGTCATATGCCCGATGATGTCATGTCGTTTCCTCTTATCATAGATTCATAGTTTATATTTATTATTGATGGGTGCGTGATGTTTTATACAATTATTTGTATATTTTATATATAGTGATTAGTTATGGGTCAATGCTATTTGAAAAATGAATAATATCACTGGTACCACACTAAACAACATAGTATAACGTGTTTTTGTTGCGCTAAATGGTTTGTATTCTACTGCCTAAAAGGAAATTAGTTTTATTTTTCTCAACTTGTAATTAAACGATGTTTTGGCTTTTCAGTTAACGCTATCTCTCGTTTTTATTAAATGTAGTTCCAAAGTTAACCATAAATGATAGTATGCAAATGCAATTGAAAAAGATCCGAAGATTCTGCCACATGTGCTCCCCTTAAACAGTTTGTAAATGTCTTACGATTCATGAAACTGAGTTACCGACAATGCCTTAACCCACCTGCTTTACCATCAGATGTCTTATGGTGTATATTTACAGCATATTGACATGGTTGAGCTCATCTAGATATGCTTGCTTATTTAATGGCTACTGTATAAATCTAAAAATATTAAAGCTTGATACACAATGTTGGATTGTAGGCCTGAAAGGAACAATAGCTACTCTGGTGGTTGATACTATAAGTTAATAACACACAATGCTAACCTCAGACTGCAAGATTTCCTAAAATGGGAGGTATATTATGACATTTGTTTGGTCAAACCTGTCATTTTTGGTTCCAAATTGACATGAAATTGGATTGTTTTTTAGTTGACTGTTTTTTTTAATGTCAGAACAACTATTGTTAGATTAGATATTGTATGAGTAGTTTTTGTTGAATTCAAACATGTGGAGTTACTAAACACATGCTGGTTATTGTCATAATTTTTTAAACCTTGATCTTTATTGAGTAGGTTACAAGTTTATTGTTGATTTGGTAACGAGGAAGAAACGACTGCTTTGATGTCAACTATTGAGCTAGGGAATCACTATTCGGTGTTTCAGGACCTAATTAAAGTTGGAGGGTAAGCAGACTCGGTGGTGTTCAAGGACATTTTGTAGTTCATGGATATAATGTTCTAAATGGTCCAAATACTACACGCGTTTGTTGTTTCGATATTGTTACCCGAAAAAACAAACCTACATATCAAAATTTGCGTGTTTGTTGTAACATGTTAGGTTATTTTGGATACAGTTAACTTTTTAGCCGGCTGAACTGAAGGGCACAAAATACCATACGAGTGAGATAGAAATTAATAATTGAGCGGACGGTAGGTGTGCGACTTTTTGGCACAAACGAGAACATCACACATACCTAACATGAAATTAAAGCATTTCGAATAGCTCTAGATAAATCAATATGGGTATTTATACTATTTGAAAACATCATGAATTACATCTAAATATATATCTAATAGTCATTTGCTCAAAACTAATCGAGGCATGATTTAATCTTTTTAATTGCATATGTATTACAACTTGACAAAGTCTTCTGTTCATCCTAAGAAACACAATGAATTAGCAACACTGGTGTGGAATTAAGATTATTCTTCAAAGGTTTAAAGAAAAAGTAGATGTTATGTAGTAATTCATCATAATATAAAAGTTAATTATTATAACCAGTCATACATAGGTAATAGTAAAAACCTACAAGTAATATGTGTCGGATCGACACATGCAACCCAACATTTCCAGCCGTTTTGTTACAACGTATGTGTAAGGCAATGTCATAGATAGACAACGCCGATGCTACGAGTAAGAAAACTAACGTATTTATTATACAGTATATCACGAGATAATTGATAAATTAATATAAATAATTATCACGTTTTAAATTGTCGCCGCCGCCGCATCGCGCGGGTTTCCTACTAGTATATATATATATATATATATATATATATATATATAGTGTTAGGTTATTTTCAGAAGAGGGTTTTAGTGCGAGAAGAAACCTAAATCTTAATTTTTATTACTAATGGTTATGCTAAGATCATTTATTACATATTTACCCAACTTAAAAAGTCAATTACATATTTCCCCCTCCTAAGGCATACACAAGTTGCAAATCAATTACATATTTCCCCTTCCAAGGGGAAAATATGTAATTGATTTTTAGGGCTAGGTAAATATGTAATTAGGAGCTTTAGCAGGGAGAAATATGTAAAAAATCCTTTTTATGTACGTACCTACAGCGTGTTTCATTAAAAACAACATTAGTACATTTATATGTGGAATTCTCTAATTAATTATTGTTTTTAAAGAAAATGATTAATCTGTAAAATTATTTTTATCTCTTTTCTTTCTTCCACTTCTCTCTTACAAAATATCACCAGGCCTATTCTAGCGAGATATTGTCCGCTCTAGTAACCTCCATGATCTTTTTTTCTAGACCAAGTCCATACATCATCCAAAACACGCTAGGCATGAACTAAAAATACCTGACATCTTCTTTGTGGCTTTTTTGGTTACCGATGTGGGACAAAGATCATATCAATACACATTTTCTCACAAGGCTCTGTGTCGCTAAAAAGAGATTCCAAGTTTTCTTCCACATTGAGATGTTAGTGGTCTATGTGAGACAATTGACATTAATAAATCAGTCGGAAATAGTCTTCATCCTTACAAAGGAAATTTTGGTTTATTTCTTACATATATATTTTTTTAAGACAAACGTTACTAATACTTTATTGCACCAATAATCCTTAATTATTTCCCCTTCATATATGCTATTGATTATGATACCGTTGTTATAACCCAAGTCATTTTAGCGAGCTATTGCTTGCTTTGATATCTCTTATCACATGAACGTGTTCATGGACCATACTTCAAAACGTGCCCGCTACTTAAGGTTAGGCTTAAAGTTAAATAGCAAAGATGTCCTCTATTAGTGGTCGTTAAGACATCATATAGTGTTGCTCTTATGTCTTATGTAATTGTATATTCCAGAATATACGACCAATGTAACTTTAGTGAAACTAAATTATGTGACCGTAGTATGTTTAGCTAGGAGTTATGTGATGTGAGAATGTGAGATGACGTGGATGTAGCAAGAGTCTAATTCATATTCATATTCATATTTCATAATGTGGAGTGATAATTATCTAGTTATAATTATAACTAATAGATAACATGAAACCAATGCGATAAAATTAACACACATTCGAACTCTTAGTCCGAAATGAACAATTAAAAAGCTAAAAAAAACCAATAAATCCCCGCTTTAAAGAAGGCCCATAAATATAAAACGCAACCATTTTCTATAACAACGAATTTTTTAATCCTCTAATGTGTAAAACTTGAATACAAAACTTTCAAACTTAGGTGTTCCTAGACTCAAGAAACAAAGCATCACGAGTTAAATGGATTAAGTTTTAAAAGTAACCGCGTAAGTATTAAGGGGGTGTTTGGGATTGATTATTCAAAACAGATTATCCGTTTTAGAAAAGCAAGGGTGGAGCTGCTTATAGATTATTGCGTTTTGATAGCCTAAAAAACTGATTATCTGCGTTTTCAAAACTCAATCCCAAACATTTAAAACTGATTTTTTTCGTTTTCAAAACGCAATAATCTAAAAATCAGATTCAAAACGCAATCTCAAACACCCTCTAAGTAAAGAATATAATTATTAGGCCTAAAGGGACGCAACTAGATTCCTGTTTTCACTTAACTGATTTAACCAATCCTGCACTGTCACGTCACTTCACTGATTTACTTCACTGAAACACTTTTTTGTATGCAACACTTAACTGATTCACTTCACTGGAATCTTTATTTTTTATTATTTTTTTAAAGAAACATTAATTAAACATATTATTAAACTAAATAAAATAAAATTACATAATATTCCATAAAATAACATCAATACATGACATCAAACCATTATTTAAAAACGTAAATAAATAGTAGAAACACGTATATATTATAAAACGTCCTCTCATAGCTCTCCAAACCTCGACCCTCGGGTAGTTATCATTGTGTATGTTTCGGTATTGGTTACGGGCTTCTTCAATCAATTCATCTTCGTTTAACCCCGGATTGGCGTCCATCGCATTAACGAATAATTGTTGAAATACTGCGCACTTCGACTTTAAAGATACAAACTTTCCATATATCACGTCCGTTGAACGATTGTTTTCACCCATCTGTTCATTGAATCTTGTGACAACCGCTTTCCAAAAACTTTGCGTTCGCTCGGGTCCTTGCTCTTGAATAGCAATATAGCTTAGCTATTCACCCAGGCGAGTTCGTCCTCCAAGTTTCAGATTGGTTGTCGCACACGGTTTAGCAAGGGCGGGATTGGATTTGGGTTTTGGTTTGCCATTTGTGATCAACTTGAAGATGGAAAATTGATAAAAATTGGATTTGGTTTTATACTAAATTAACGGTCAAAAAATTGTTACCGTTTTATATTAAATTCATTCAAACGGTCAAAAAAGTAATAAAATAAATACTAAAAATCGACCGTTGCAATTATTATTAATGGTTACCAGCCCGTTAACCAGAACCAGAAAACGGTTCACGAAACCCATACCAGGACGGATGGCGGCGATGTTACCGTGCTGATAGCGAGGTACCCGTGCCGAATTCTGATAGCGCGATGTTCACCCTTATTTTCTAAAACCCCAATAGTCTAAAACCCAGCTCTTGTTATACCTTGGAAAAAATATTATTTGGGATAAAAGGAAGAAGGCTGTGGATAATAAACAGGTACAAAAATGGCGACTGCTTCTTCTATAATAATCTCCTCAACAATTCCACTTTCTTCTTCCTTAAAATGGGTTTCAATTCCCATCCTTCGTTACCCAAATAACTGTTATAGCAAACAATCCAGCCTCCATAAAAGCCCCTCTACATATTCCTTAAACCCTACTAGAAGAAACCCTAAAACACTAATTGTTAAAGCTGCTGAATACAAATTCCCAGACCCAATTCCTGAATTTGCTGAAGCTGTAAGCATACCCAGTTTACGTTTTATGTTTTATTTGATTGTTTTTGTAGAATTTTAAGGGATGCATACCAAGTGTTTGTTGAAATGTCTCTGTGTGTTTGGTGGTTTAGGAGACTGAAAAATTCAGGGATCATCTTATTGAGAAATTGTCAAAGAAAGATGCTTTTGAAGATTCTGTTGATGAAGTGGTCGAAATCTGTACCGAGGTATAATTGAAGGAGCCACTGCTTTTCATGTGTATATTTGCAAACATTAAGATAATAAAGTTAAGATATTTAAGTGTTTTGCATCTAAAAATGGCTTATATTTGAGTTGGGTTTGTGAATAGATTTTTGCAAAGTTCATGAATGAGGAATATGGTGGCCCCGGAACACTGTTGGTTGATCCCTTTTGGGAGATGGCTGATACGATAAACGAGAGTGATTTACCTGGAGGGCCACAAGCTGCTCGCGCTGCGGTTAAATGGGCTCAAGATCATGTTGACATTGACTGGAAAGAATGGAATGGAAATTAGCAAGGACACACACCATGGATTAAACTAGGTTCATCACGTCAGCTGCATCATCTGTCGGTTCAACTGAAGAAAGAGGCGCGGAGTGGCAACAAGAAAATGGTCAATTGGTGTGCATTTAATGGCTAGTCTGTTGTAGTTATCATAGAACTAGAACATCTTTTATTCTCCTACCGTGTATGTCATGAAACAAGTGTTTTGTGTAATGTAACAAGTTTTGTGGTTCAATGATTATATATTCATTGTTGATAAGTATCCAACTAAAACTCTACCGGTCTCATATAACCTGAGTAGATTATCTTATTCAAGCCTCAAATAACATGCATTTTTGGTAGATATAGTGGGTTTTTACACGACCATATGGATAAAAAGTTGTCTATTAATCCTGTCAGTGGCCTACTAAATTGATCCATTTAGGCAGATTCGTACTTGGATCTAGATCAAGTCACCTGCCATTGTCATCTATCGGTCACCATTATCTGTCTTGGCCATCACCGACCCCAACATGTGACACCACCAACCAATGCCATCCATGGCCTACATTGCCAGGAAGTTTATGATCCACGTGGTGCTGACGTGAAGTACAAAGACTTTGAACAAAGTGCGTGGGCTTTGTTTGTGGCTACGGATGGCTACAGACTGTACAAAAAGGGGAAGACTCCGAGAGAGGTGAGGAGACGATATGTAGTGGTTCGCATGGGTGGGGTCCTTAGCGACGTGGCTCCATGAGCTTTCTACATGCCCTTATGCTCTTGTAGGTGTGTGGTGGGGTGGGTAGGATGTTAGGTTGATAGTGTAGGGAATGGGGTAGAGGGGGGTGGCATAGGTGGTGGGTTGTTGGGTATTTGGTGGGGTTGAGAAGTTGGAAAAAAGGTTCAAACTTAATGGTAGCCATGTTATGTCAACTAAAACCAAAGTTAAATGACCAACTTAATTACTTTTATTCTAATATGCTCATTTAGAAGAAAAAAAATATTGATTAAATCGAATTCCGTAAGTATGGACAAAAGAGATAACTAAGACTGCAAACGAGCCTAGCAGAACCCGGGCCTTATACCCTACACTACTCGAGCTCGGATTGTTACATAGTAACTACAATTCTACAAATATTATATCTTTGTGGTCAAAACATGATTATTATTATTATTATTTAAAAATATATATAAAAAAAAACCCTGATTTACTTAACAAATAACAAGGCTTCCAATTGGGCTCAAAACCAACCCACCCACCCACCAAATCGTCTATCTCCGATCGTTGCACTCAGCCGCCGTCGTCGTCACTGCACACTAAACACCAACAAGCTGGTATCTTTTTATCTTTTAACATTTTTTTTTTATTATTCCCACTTTATTTTCTTCTCTTTCCTTATACTTCAAATGTATTGTTTTTACTCTTTATTGTCCAAGATTGTTTCAAGTTCAGTTTTTTCATTCATACCAAACCTAATTAGTTGTCTAAACACTTGAATAATGTAGTTGGTAGAACAAGATTAAGGAAAAATCTCATCTTGATCTTTATTTAGGTATTTCTTTGTTATAATTTATAATAATTTGTTTTGTATTTATTATTATTATTATTATTATTTTTATTTTTTTTGTATTAAACACATATAGAAGGGGGACATGTTTAGTTAGTGATATGAAGAATTTGTTGTTATAGAAGGTATGGTGAGGACTTTGGGAGAGAAACTACTTCCTAATGAACTCCTTATTTAACGCGTGTTCATCGGCTTTATTTTAACAGTTTCTGCTAATTCAAGTTAGTTCTGTGATGAATTTCCTTCACTTGGTTATGCTTCAAATGTTGGTATTTATGTCCAAAATTGTTTCAAGTTCGGTTTTTTCTTTTAAGCGAAACCTAATTAGTTGTTGAAATACTTGAGAAATGTAGTTGGTAGAACAAGATTAAGGAAAAATATTAACTTGATCTTATCGTTGTTCGAATTTATAGTAATTTGCTTCGTATTTTCTTGTTCTAAACAATCATAAAATAAAAATTTGTTTAGTTGGTGATAAGAAGAATTTGTTGTTAAAGTATGGAGAGGAGTTAGGAATTTGGGAGAAACTAGCGTTAATGAACTCCTTGAATGTTGGTATTGATTGTCTAAAATTGTTTCAAGTTCAGTTTTTGCTTTTAGACGATATATAATTACTTGCTGAAACAATGAGAAATGTAGTTGGTAGAAAAATATTGAGGAGAATTCTCAAATTGATGTTGATTAATTTAGGTATTTCCTTGTTCGAATGTATAATAATTTGATTCGTATTTTCATCATCATCATCATCATCATCATACTCAGTTAATCCCACCTATAGCAAAGCTAAGGTAGGGTCCGAGGAGGGTAAGATGTAGACAGCCTTACCTCTATCCCTAAGAATAGAGAGGCTGCTTCCAGTGATACCCCGACTCGATGTGGTTTGGTATCAAGCCTTGGACATAAGGCATAGAACACTTAGCAATCGGGACAAACCCGATCGGTGCATGTACCCTTTGTCTTTTGGCTATCCATGCCACCACATGATGGATGATTAACCGTCCGTCGTTTTTAACGTTATTTTCACGAAATTAGTAAAATAACGTTAAAACTAGTGCAACTTTACTTTTGCCCCCAAGGGCCACACATATACACATTATATGCGCACACCGTAAGTGGGGCGTAATTTGATTCGTATTTTAAAAAAAACAAAAAAAAATTATAGGAGAACATGTTTAGCTGGTAATAAGAATTAAGAAGAATTTGCTGTTACAGGAAGTATGGAGAGGACTTTGGGAGAACCTATGTTGTAATGAACTCCTTATTTAACGTGTGTTCATCGGCTTTATTTGCAAGGGCGACTGGCAATCTTGTTGCAAGATGTTTGTCTAGTGGAGTCATCGGTTTATCGTTTAGAAGAAGAGTTGATCATCATGCTGCAATTGTTACCGCAGAAAATGGATTTCTTTTGACAAGGTTTCGAGCTTGTTATTCTACTCGTAAAGCCACTGGTGCTGGTAAATCCAAGACAAGGAAGTCAGATCCTAAAGCGAAGAAAATGTTGGGAGAAGAGAAGAACGCTTTCTTTGTTGTCCGTAAAGGTGATCTTGTTGGTGTGTACAAGAACTTAAATGAGTGTCAAGCTCAAGTTGGATCCTCGGTACGATCTTTTTCATCAAATCATTGTCAATTGATGTCTTCGTTTGTGTGTTTATGTTTGAACAGTTTAACGTAGATATTTTAAAAGGCTTAACGGATCATATGCATCTTTGTGATCTTGATAGGTATGTGATCCGCCTGTCAGTGTGTATAAAGGCTACACCATGCCCAAGGAAGCCGAAGAATATATGATTTCTTGTGGGCTTAAGAATGCACTTTATTCAATCAAGGCTGCAGATCTAACAGAAGAGCTATTTGGAAATCTTGTGGCATGTCCTTACCAGGTAAAATAAAAAAAAATGTAAATGTGGAATTTTTTTTATATAATGTTCACTTGATACTGTTTTAGTTAAAATATCTAAATGTCGCAAATAAATGGTTCTTGTTGAATAAACTGCTCACTTCTTGTTGGTCAGTGGCAATTTAAATAAATTATCTTTTCTCTGCAGCAACCACATTTTGCCTTAGGTGAAACATCAAGTGACCATTTATCGAAAAGAAAATTTCCGGAAGTTTTGGGATCCCAAACTGGGGTAAGTTAAGTGCAATGTTACGATTTACGAACAATAACTTGATTTTTTTTAGTAGACATCTTTTCGGTAATAAAATAACTAAAGGTCAGCAAGAAGCATACTTGTTTTAGTTTTTAATTGCTAATTTTTCAAATGTTATAAGACAGCCGGTTTTGGATTTTAAGTGCTAATTTACCATTGTTCATGCTTTTACCTTTAAAATATCAATTTGTAGAATTGTTCTTCCTTCTCTATGTTTTATCATTGATGTTGTTTTGTGAATAACTTGCAGGAAGCCTTTGGATTGACATCTATTTCAAGTGATCCTGCAAGGAAGCTTGCTAAGTCGGAACATCAAGCAACTCAAGCTGTAACTAATACCTAGAGTCATGATAGTGATACGTGATGAATGCATGAAAACTAATTTAATTTTCAAATTCGAGTGCTGAATTTCCGTCGAGCCCACTTCCTATTCTTTTATTTTTCTTTATATAAAGTCACAACCTATGTTGTCAAAAGCGCACTAGGCGCTCACCAAGGCGCAGAAGCGCAGGAAAACGTTGCTCTTGGAAAGGTGTGGTTTCATGCCAAATTCCGGTCAAAATTTGTCTGAAACCCCTAAATAAGCCTGGAATAAACCTAAAACAGCCTAAACAAGCCTAAAATATGTCTAAAATCCCTAAGAATGGTATTTTTATTCTATGCGCCCAGCTTAAAAAAAGCCCTCGGTTTTTAAGCTCCCAGAGTCCGGGTTAGGCCTATGCGCCTTGACAACATAGGTCACAGTTATCGAGCATTCTCATACTATTAGATTTTGGTGTGGTTTAATTGGTATATGACCTAACTGCATAATTGTTTTACAGCGCACTTGTATTCTTGAGTTTGATGGTGCGTCTAAAGGAAATCCCGGGCAAGCCGGGGCAGGAGCTGTTTTAAGATCTAATGATGGAAATTTGGTATAATATATTTCAGCATGTATTCATGAGTTCTTTCTTCTCTTATCATACTCGATAGTAGCTTATAGCTCTAGCTTTATTTTATTTTTTTTATAGATTTGTAGATTGCGTGAAGGATTGGGTATTGCAACCAATAACTTTGCTGAATATCGAGCTCTAATTCTAGGGTTGAGATTTGCTCTTAGCAAAGGGTTTACAACTATACGAGTCCTGGGTGATTCCAAACTCGTTTGCATGCAGGTACCTTCTGTGTTCTTGAATAAATAATGCTGCAACATTGGATGATGTTTATACTAAAAGAAATTTGATTATACAGGTTCAAGGTCTATGGAAGGTGAAAAATCAGAACATTAGCAAGTTGTATGAAGAAGCAAAGAAACTAAAGGATAAATTCCATAGTTTCCAGATCGATCATGTTTTAAGGGTAAAATTGCACGTTTCATATGCTTACTTCATGTGGTTATTATATTATTGTTTCAGTTTTCTCTTGTGACAGATGCATGATTTATATCTTATTACCCTTTGTAATATGTTTTAATTTTTCCGTCTCTTAGGACTTGAACTCTGATGCAGATACTCAAGCAAACTTAGCTGTGGATCTTGCAGGTGCAACTTCTTTTCTCTTTTTATACGACATTGGTTTTTAGTAGAGGCGGCAAGACAGGTTGGGCGGATGGGTAACCACAGAGGGGTTGGGTTGAAACTGATATTTTTAGTACCGGTCGTTACGGGTCGGCTTGGTTGACCAGCAGGCACTATATTTCTTTTTATCATTTTCCATAAATAATGAATGCATATTATGATGATTCAAAGTCGAAAACAATTTTGTATACAATAATAATCTATAGGAATTGCCACCTCTAGCTTGTAGTTATGTTGACCAATGCTTATGATGATATACTATGCTGCTGCAGTTGGTCAGATTCAGGAAGTTGACACATAGTGCTGGCATGGCAAAACAAAACAAAAAGCAGCTGCAAAGACATCGGTGTACAAGCTTAGATTACATTTTTACCACACAGTTACCCTTCAACCCAAGTTTTTAACGAGCAATCAAAATCTTTGCCTTCGGTCATTATCTGTAGATTTAAACGATTGATTGTCTAAGCTAGTTTCCAGTTAAGCTATTTTTCAACTTTTGGGGCATACCGTTTTGTCACTTGTCTGGTATAAGTAACTATATGTAGTTGTAGACCAGCAGATGGGTTTGCGCATTGGATTAACTTAAATGTTTTGTTCTAGTTTCTTGCATAATAGTTGGTATAAATTGTGGTAAATTGGTGTCTTTTTGTGCCTTGCATTTGTATGAAGATGGTAATATGATTCATTGCATTGGTCTTTTGTATGTTTTGTCTGAATGGGTTATGCATTATAATCGTAATGCTAAACCTTCTTTTATTTGCAAAATAAAGGGCATTTTTGACAAAGTAGTTGTAGCTGGAGTTGCAGGCTCGAACCTAGGTTGTTGCTATTGATTGTAACATCTCCAATGAAGGTATCACGTTAACTAAGGTTTTACATGAACAAGACGTATAACTTCACTAAAATCGAATGATGTGATAGTGTTGTTTCTAGTCAAAAGTTATATTGGACATAGGCCATAATTATACTATGAGCATGTTTGGCTCTCCTTATTTCCACCTGACCACCTCTTTATAACTTTTTCAAAAAGTTAATAAAAGTGTTTGGCAAAAGGAAAATGACTTTTTGTTTAGAGCCCTAAGAACTAAGGGTTTGTTTTTAGCATGATAGGCTTTGCGATTCAAAAGGGGATAGCGGCACAGCTTGTTGCCCACTTACCCACTATCTAATGTAACTTGTTTTGTCTTGGTTTGAAATTAAAGATTATTTTTTGTTTTAACTTTTTATTTGCCTATGATAAGTTGTTTTGGAAAAGTAAGGGAGGAGTGACTTTTTGAACCTTCTTATAACTTATTGATGGTTATTTACTTACATGTCCTTATATTCTTATACCTTCTCTCTTTATACCCTTTTTAGTCATTTTACCTAAATAAGTTAAACCAAACACTTTTCTACACAATAACTTATCAACTTATTGTTTTTCCCCACCACATAAGCATCCAAACACTTTTCTAAAAACTCATTTTTAAACAGTCATAAGTTAATAAGTCCTTTTAACTAAAAGTTTTTTTTAACTCAAATAAGTTTATCCAAACATGCCCTATATAACAGTTACAAACAAGGTGAAAAGTGGTTATTCTTTATTGGGCCACCTATTAATTTTTTTTTTCACGTATACATGATGCATGTGAACAAAGTCATAAGATAATGACATGTTCATTCATTGCAATTATATAAATTTTCTTCGAAATACTGAAGCTATTTAACAAAATTCTTCGGACTTATCTAAACCATTGCATGATCTGAAAACTATAAGTTTTGGTAAATCAACAATAGAAACGAAAACCAAACTGATTCATAGCGAATGATATTGCTACTATCGGAATGGTTACAGGTACTAATTCTTATAGTTTTCAATCAATTTAAAACACGTGTCAGTATTCTTTTGAACATATCAACATTTTAATTTTTTTAGTTTTCTTTTTCGTTTACTATATTGAGTGTTCGTACAATGCCAAAACCGTAATAAACCAAAGCGATATTGTTCGAATTTCCCGCCGCATCATGCGAGGTGTTTCACTAGTTTAAACAATAAATCAATTAATATGGGATAGAGTCGTAACTAAATGATATTATAAAACCTGAAACATAATAGAGATGCCAACAATAACATACAAAGACCTATTAAGGCGGAGGGGACATCTATCTTGGAATCCTTTTAAACTCGTGAACCAACCAATAGGATAATGCCACCTCATTTGAACTCATTCAAAACCACTTCATCCTTAAGGCTATATATGGTGTGGAGCCAGGGAGAGGTTTGTGGAAATGCCAAGTGGACAGTGGAGGGATGTGAACACCCCCCCCCCCCAACCCAACCCAACCCAAAAAAAAGGCCTGGCATGTCAAGATTGTAGGATTCTCCACGTTTGTCATGGACAGAATGGTGTTGTGGTTTTTATGATGTGGAGGATGGTTATGGGGTGGGGGATCATTACCACACCGACAACCTAAAAGAGGGGACACACATCTAGTTGAACCCACCATCTAATAATATTACGTCACGTCACCTCAAATACAATTATACAAATATTAAAGAAATGTAGCTTTGAACCTTGTGTACATCAACATCCAATACATAAATCTCTAGCGGGTTCATGAACTCGGACTTGAAGCCGCATAGCGAACCCATGGTGGTTGCGCGATGTTCCATTGCAACCCGTGTGGATCCACAACATTTAGTGGCCCACACCCTTATAGAGGTGCACAAATCGGGTTTTTTCAATACCCGGTTTCGGGTAGGGTCGGGTATTACTTCGACCGGGTATTGGAAGAACCGGTTCCAGTTCCGGTTCCTAACATAAAAAACTATACCCGGTATACCGGTTCCGGGTATACCGGGTATTGGAATAAAAACGGGTACACTGTGTATTGAAAAAACCCGGCTATGCTGGATATTGAATTCTTTTTATACAATCACGTCGAAGGGTAGTATGACTTAGATGATTATAACGCGGTTATAGAATTCTTTGGATGATACGGGTCAATCTTGGGTTGTCGAAGTGGTCAAATGGCTACCCTTCTTGAATCACGAAGTGACCCATTCCTTCCCGGACCGCCTCAACATCAAAATGCCAAATAGTCCCGTCGCTTGACATATACTTTTTTGGGTCATGAACTGGGTATTAGGAAAACCCGGTTCCGGGTATTAAAAAAACCGGGTACAAACCTAGTCCGGTTCCGGGTACGGGTACGGTTTTTTACATAGAAATCTATACCCTATGCGTACCCGACGGGTAGGGTCGGTTCCGGTTTTTTTTTCCGGTTCCGATTTCGGTTCTGTTTTTTTGTGCACCTCTACACCCTTAATCTGAAATGGACAACTAAATAGTTTAAAACTAAAACCCAAAAATCCCCAAACTATAAACAAGGCCCACAAAATATATATAACGCTAACTGGGCTAAAGAAATAAATTGTGGGTCACGTTCAACATTAGTTTTAAAAGCCCAAAACAAACCCAAAACCATAAATAGGGTTTCAAGGTATCAATAATATTGTACCCAGCAGCAGCTCTAGGGTTTTAGACCTCATTTGTTCTACCGTAATCTTAATCTTTCACCTGTATCTGGTAATATTTTCTTTTCTTTCTTATCAAAATTTAATCTTTTTTATGCCCACAAATATGTATCTAGGTTTGTCATCACAAAGCTGTAGTTTTTATTTAATTAGGGATTGGATTTATTGCTGATCTGTTTTAGGGTTTTGCTAATTACATTATGAAGAACCCCATTAGGAACTAGCATCTTAAATTATTATTTTCAAAGCTGTTTTATTATTTTAGCAGGTTGTTTTGTTTTCATTTTTCTGTTTTGATATTTATTATATTCTATATTTTGTTTGCAGCATTTTGGCATAATTTGTAGACATGGTGCAGTATAATTTTAAGAAAATTACTAAAGTACCCACAGGGAAGGATTTTGTTGATATAGTCCTCAGTCGAACGCAGCGGCAAACGCCTACTGTCGTTCACAAGGGCTATGCGATTAATCGTATTCGCCAGTTTTATATGCGAAAAGTGAAATTCACGCAAACGAATTTTCACGAAAAGCTTTCTACGATTATCGAAGAGTTTCCGAGGCTCGATGATATACATCCTTTTTACGGTGATCTTCTCCATGTTCTTTATAATAAAGATCATTATAAACTTGCCCTTGGTCAGATTAATACTGCTAGAAATCTTATTAGTAAAATTGCGAAAGATTACGTGAAGTTGTTGAAATATGGCGATTCGCTATATCGGTGTAAGGCTTTGAAGGTTGCTGCTCTTGGTCGAATGTGTACGGTTACAAAAAGAATCGGTCCTAGTTTGGCGTACCTTGATCAAATTAGACAACACATGGCGAGGCTGCCGTCTATTGACCCCAACACTAGGACGATATTGATCTGTGGGTATCCGAATGTTGGGAAAAGTTCGTTTATTAATAAAATTACTAGAGCAGATGTTGATGTCCAGCCGTATGCTTTTACCACGAAGTCTTTGTTTGTTGGCCATACTGATTATAAATACTTGAGGTATCAAGTTATAGATACCCCAGGGATTTTGGATAGACCGTTTGAAGATCGTAATATTATTGAAATGTGTAGTATAACAGCGTTAGCACATCTACGAGCTGCAGTCTTGTTCTTTCTTGATATCTCTGGTTCTTGTGGGTACACAATCGCTCAGCAGTCGGCACTTTTTCACAGCATCAAGTCTTTGTTTATGAACAAACCTTTGATTATCGTCTGCAACAAGACTGATTTGCAGTCACTTGAAGGGATATCTGAGGATGACAAGAAGTTGGTTGAGGAGATGAAGTCAGAAGCGATGAAAACTCTAATTGGTCAAGGCGGTGAGCCTAGAGAAGGTGCTGAAGTGCTTTTAACAATGAGCACTTTGACTGAAGAGGGCGTGATTGCTGTTAAAAACGCTGCTTGTGAACGGTTATTAGATCAAAGAGTTGAAGTTAAAATGAAGTCTAAAAAGATAAATGATTGTTTAAATCGTTTTCATGTTGCGGTTCCGAAACCACGCGACCAAAAAGAAAGACCGCCTTGCATACCACAAGCTGTTCTTGAAGCGAAAGCAAAAGAAGCAGAAAAAGAAAAGAAAAAGCTTGAAAGGGATCTTGAAGAAGAACATGGTGGTGCGGGTGTTTATTCTGCTAGCTTAAAGAAACATTATCTTCTTGCAAACGATGAATGGAAAGAAGATAACATGCCCGAAATTCTTGATGGACACAATGTGTATGATTTTGTGGACCCTGATATTTTACAAAGGCTCGAGGAGTTGGAGAAAGAAGAAGGTCTTCTGCAGGAGCAAGACGATGATGAGGTGGACATGGATGTAGAGGATTTGACCCCACAACAGCAAAAGGAACTCGCTGAAATCCGGAGAAAGAAAAGCATACTTATCAGAGAGCATAGAATCAAAAAGAGCACAGCAGAAAGCCGCCCAACTGTGCCAAGAAAGTTTGATAAAGACAAAAAGTTCACTTCCGAGAGAATGGGTCGACAACTGTCATCTTTGGGACTTGACCCGTCTAAAGCAATGGAACGGGTTCGAAGCAAGTCTAGGGGACGTAAGAGGGAGAGGTCGACTGATCATGGCGGTGATGACATGAATGTGGATGATGACGGTTCAAATAAGAAGATGAAGTTGAGGTCATTGTCCAGGTCGAGATCAAGGTCAAGACCGCCAACAGATGTGGTAGTTCCTGGTGAGGGGTATAAGGATTCTGCTCAAAAGATTCAGGCTTTTAAAATGGGTAAGAAAGCTGTTTACAAGAGGAACAAAGATGCTCGAAAGGGTGAGGGTGATAGAGTCATTCCTAATTTAAAACCAAAGCATTTGTATTCTGGCAAGCGGTCCAATGGCAAAACCACTAGACGTTGATGATGATGTCAATATGTTTTATGGTAAGTATCGCTTACGTTTAAGCTTTTATATAAATATATAAAATAACTTGTTATGATCTCTGATGTTCATTTGATCTTTGCAGGAGAGGCTGACCAGTAAAAAGAGCGATGATTTGAGGCCTGGATGAATGCTGCCATCATCTGGTAACATCTAGGGAATGGCAGCCTATATTTTTGCAAGTCTTTCGCTTTTGATTTTCTTCTTTTCTAGTGTCTGATTATAAAATTTTGAACTTCTGGATTTTCGGTGATAGGGCTCGCAACTTGAATTATACACTAAATGTTTTTGTTGGAAGTATTTTTGTATTTTACATTCATAGTTTGAGTGGAGTTTGAGATATTTTGGTATTATACCCTTACTGGCTTTTTCTTGGTTGTAAACATATATTTATGAAGTTTAAATACACTTAATTTAATAAAAATATTTAAGATGTCATTATTTCAACTTTAGGGAGGATGTTAGTTTTTGCATAATGCCATATTCAAGTACTGAATACTGATTCATCTTATCTATGGAAAGAAGAATATAATCGATGTTTTTTTTTTACGGCAAATTACTTTTATTCATCACTAAAAATGTTACATAGCAAGAGACTAGACCGAACTTAAATCACCTCTATGTACAAAACATTACACTATTTGTTCACCTAAAAACGCTCCATCATAATCACAATTCTGTCCGTTTACACCCTTGCCGATTACACAGGAAACAAGGTTGTCGTTGGCGGCTTCTGATCATGTTGTTTATCCTTGGAAATACATTCCAAGGCTAAAATTAAAGTACACTATTATCATTTCAAAATTAAGTATGGAGACTCAATAATGTTGTGTAATTCCAGCTAAAAACATCTGATTATTTGGCTTTCACCTGATTTTGTATCAATGATTGATTGTTAAATGTCTTTTCTGCCCCCCATGACAAAATCCTATTGTTCATCTGTGTATTCAGCTGGGACCCATTTTGATACCTCTACATTTATTTGTCTACACATTTAGTTGTAAATTTTTATATAATCCGTGTGATCATTCTTGGCCATGACATACCCATCACAAACACATACCAATTATATGATTTTATGGCAGCTTGTATATATGCACTGTGGACCTGTTTTTGTGTACCCCATCTTAGCTAGTCTCTTTGTAACTATGCTTTGAGTTGTATCGTGTTAAAAGACCAAACTACCCTCGATAAGTTGAACCGTTCACTAACATGTACGATTGGGGACATTATTAGCATATTTTCTACTTCAAATCACCCTAACAAACCTTATGAAGAATAAATTGTTGTTTACATGTTCTTGATTTCGGTTACTAAAAGGCGGCAACTTTCAACTCCATACTAATATACATATTTCTTCAAAATTAATACATATCTGTTAGTGTTGTTGCTCACTTGCTCATCCTTTTTTTTAAAATGTTCTTAAATCTTAACTATACAGATGTTTTTTTTTTTAATCTTGTTCATTCCAAACATATTTCAACACCTATGATCAGCCTGCAATTGCAGCCTCAGAGATACTCTGCAACGACGGACGCCATGATTTCGACCTTGAAAATGATCCAGACCTTTGCTTGATTGTTCTTTCATGTGTCATCACCTGACAATTCATAATAAAAACACATAAGAATCAAATAAACTTCAACATTTGACTTTTCAAGTCAAAGTTACATTTTTTATAAAGATGAAATATATTCATATATTCACCTTGTTTGTGTTATCCAATTCTGAAGTTGTTTCATCTTCACCATGATTTTCCTTTCCCTTTTCCACCATTGTTTCTGTTTGCTCCTTTTTCGCTTGTCGTTTCGCTCTTAGCACCTTCATAACTTCTGTAGAACAAAATAAATAATATTTAGCCACCAAACATAACTCAAAACAAATATCCAAACTAGAAAAAAAAAAAAAAAAAAAAAAAACTGACCATGAGAGGTGACAAGACGATAAGCTCGGCCCAGAACAAGAGTGTCACTGGGCCGAAGCAGCTTAACGCGTGTAAACCGAACCGTTTTACTCCCGGATTCATCATGACTCTCCCCACCAGGTAGTGGAATAATGAGAGAAACATAATGTCCAGGATTCATCTTCATGACTTGACTAGCAGTTACTGACCAATACATCCTCTCAATCTTTCCTGATGGATGTTGTATGACTAAAGCAGCTGCATCTACTGCTTGACAATTCCCCATCTTTAATCTCTAATATTCAAGAACAAAGATGATAAGGAAATAATGGTTTTCTTTTGATACCATATACCACCACCACCCTTATATAATATGCTCAAATGGCATTTTTGTAAATAGTTGGGAAAAAAACTTGTTTGAATATAATTATTATTCTTTTTGTCTTTGACTGGAAATGACTTGGAAGGGTGAAATTTTTTGAAAATAATAGGTCGCTCTCTCTCCAACGAACTTGTGTGTGACCTTTTTTATTATTTTATGTATTAGTTTATTAATTAAGTCATATCCCTGTTTTGATTTTAATAATAATATATATGGTCTATTAAACATTTGGACTAATAATGTCACCATGATTATATTTAATGTTTTGTTTTTATTTTATACAAATAATGAATCTTGTATAGTGTTAATGACTTTGAACATGTTGCTACAAATTTTTATTTAGACAATTAGCTAAATATTCATTTTGGAAAATTGATGTGTTTATGGTTTGGTTTAATTTGATTTGATTTGTATGCTTGTTAATTAAAGTTTTAAAAGATTTTTAATAGTAATAATTGTAGATATTATATGATGTTTATTGATAATAATTTGGTAGTAGAAGTTTGATCATGTATTCATGTTACATGTTAAGGTTGATATCTTTTCAAGCAAAGTATTTTGTCTTATTAAAGATGCCTCTTTATACAATTATACGTACTATTATTTTATATGAGGCTTTAACTGATATTAAATCATTTTTAACACGTTTATTAGATATTAGCAAACCTTTAATAACTTAAGAGAAGGTCAAATACGAATGCCTAGGAGAAAGTGATATTTAACGTCCTTAACTTCACATGACATCTTTAACGCATGGTGACGCTAAAGTATACTCCAATGCCTTATCATATAAGTTTTACCCATAGAATACCATCAACGATTAAGGACCATCGGTAACTACCAAAAGATTATTGTATGAAATTATAAAATCCCTTTGTCATTGATCCATTGGTGACTATCAACCAACAACCAATGGTTTCCTTTTGTTGGTGATAAGTCGGTTGCTACCAAACCCAAAGGCTGCCTTACAACAGCACAAGTTCGATTCATACCAATTAATAACGAACCTTAAGGATACGGTTCATATAGGATTTATACCAAACATTGAAAACTAGATCAAATATGTACATGCATCGTGAAGACATAAATTAAACTTACTCGCTAGGAATGAGCAAATGGTATCGGGTACTGATACCGAATTCCCGGTATCAAATCATTTACAGTACTGGTACCAGTACCCACTCTTTTTCGTTTTTCGATACCAATCTGGCACAATGCTCATCCCTATTACTCACGTGGTGAGGCAAAGTGCCCTAATGTCCATTTTCTAGTGAAGTGAATCGCCACTAGTCATTGTTTGATTAGGGCTTCGATAGTCGAATTAGGCCAGGAAACTAATGTCATACGAAACAATAAATCACATATTAAAAACCCAGGAACAACCAAACTTCAAATGTCATACAAAGAGTGGATAAAGCCTTACTCACATGGCTTCCGAGTTTGAGTTCCAATTCTCACCGCTCGCCAATACGTACCCCACCCTCCTGCCTTACACTCTGTTTCAGAGTTTCATTAAAGGATGGAAGATAAATGATCTCCCTTATCTTCCTTTCTCTCCGGTTCCTTCCAAATTGGAAAGATTGAAAATCACTCTAAAAACCTCTTTATTATCCCTCTCATTCCCTCCCATTCCCTCCTACAAAAAACTCTGGAACACATTTTTTCCCCACTTCCTTCCTAATCATTTCCCTTCCATCATTTAATGAAACTCTGGAACAGAGTGTTAGTGGGTCCGCCACTGCATGCAAATTTGTAAAGTTAATTCAAATATGTATTTAAACAAAAATACGTATTTTAACAAACGAGAGAAATAAAATATGAAACTCCACGTCAAAAGTTAAAACTAGAATGATTAAATTTTATCTTATCGTATTGTGTGATTCCCAAGCCCATTTACTTTAATATATAAGTGATTGTTAAACACACTCGTATTAGTTTATACCATAAGTTAAAGATTCGATACTCCTTATTTTCATTATTTAATGATGGACGAAGACTTATTAGAGTTAACATTAGCTAGGAAATGGTGCGCCTGCCGGCAAGGACCGTAGATGGTGGTGAAATCCGACGTGGCAAAATACATGTTTTGGACGGACTTGGTCGGCGTTGTCGACGGTGTCAATAGTTACTCTTTTGGACCCAATTTATTTAAGTGATTAAATATATGGTATTTGTTACATGATGGTGTATTTTATGCAATAAGAAGAAGCATGTTACTATACATTTGGATTTTAAATTATGAACAACGATTGTTTGTTGGCCGGTTTACTCGGACCGTGATGGTGAAATTATTTATTATGTTTTGTAGCAAACTTTTGGCGTTTTCTTCATTATTTTCCCATTTGTGAATGGGAAACGAATAACAAGATGTGGATGAAGCCGTCCTCAAATTATATGGGCATTCAATGGATAATGATGTTTATGTATATGTTGCTATTGGTTGTGTGTCGAATACAACAAAAAAAAAGTTGATAAATTGAAGTTATCATGACTCAAAGATTCGTATGAATGAAAGTATGGTTTATGGTTTATGTCTTCACGTATGTCTTCACGAATATGTATTTATAGATTACTAGCTGATTACCCCGGGAGGGTCCCGGGGTTGAAAAATCTAATTTTACGTGATAACCTATTGCAAATGGCTCAAGTTAACTAACCACAAAATCTCTCAATCATAACATGTTCATAGTATTCTAATCAGTAATAACTCATATTCCCTAATCTAAAACCTAATCAGTAATCATCTAAAGAATCACTTATGTAAGCTGCAACTATTCAAAAACTTATCACATCTCTCTAATTTCTCACATTCTAATGGCTCTTATAATTCCTAACCTAATCAACTAAACAAACACTTAAGTTGAAAGTTGTAACCATTGCATCTCATTATGCCACGTGACATAATCAAGAGATGGTTGAAGCCACCATTGAACGCCATGTCAGCAACTATCAATTCTTCCCGGTAGCGTCCCGGGGTTGAAAAATATAACCATTCTAATAATACTAATACTAATAGTAATAATTATTACTCTTGTAATTAATAATTAAATAAATAAAAAAAATAACCTTGCTATAAGCTGACACCATGTGTTGCAGTGTTGCGCGATTCTTTGTTCTAGCTTCTCTTGATAAAGTATACCTAGTAAAATTCCAATGATAACATGGCGATTGGGTTGATTTTCAATATCGTAGATAAGAATCTGGTTTAAAAGAAAAAACATGATTAATGAATAACATGAACAGTTTGTGTTTTTTTCCTGTATGAACGAAACCCCACAAAAAAATAGTCGATTTTTTCTCCGTTTTTTTTATAGCACTATGGTACTCGTTGGAAAGATAATAAAACGCTCGTTAATTTGGTGTGATTTTTTTCTTTAAAAAATCCCGTATATAAAAGATATAAACGTTTAAAAATTATGGGAGGAAATATGAGAGAGAAAATTTTAAATTTATTTTTAAATTATTTTTTCCTAAAATAACTCAATTTAATTAAAAATGAAATAATTCAAAAACACTAAACTTTTTCAATTATGATGCCACGTGGCAGTTTCATAGAGAGGTTGAAGGCACCATTGCACGCCACGTCAGCAATGTTCAATTCTTTTATATATCTATACATATAATAAACCAAAGCCATTTTGATGACATGTCATAATATTATGCAATCTCTCTTTTGAGAGAAGCCACATAGGATGTGATGTGGCAACTCTAGACCAATTAAAAAAAAGGAATAAATATGGTTTAAATATTATTTAACATAATCTATTTAATACCTAATCTACTAAATTTAAATATTAACACTTTATTATTTTCTCTCTCATGTTTCCTCTCATAACTTTTAAACTTTAATATCTTTCATATACGAGATTTTTTAAAGAAAAAAATTACACCAAATTAACGAGCGTTTTATTATCTTTCCAACGAGTACCATAGTGCTATATAAAAAACGGAGAAAAAAACCGACAATTTTTTGTAACCCGACAGGTATTATGTCAGGTTTGGAATTAGTTTAAAAAAAAGTGTGGGTTTGGGCCGGGTCTGGGATTAGGTGATACTCGACCCAATTACCTTTTTTATATTAAAATATGATAACTTATGGCAGAGATTTGTTTATAATAATAATAATAATAATAATAATAATAATAATAATATTCATTAATCATATATTGGCAAGTCATTAATTATGTTGTCATATTAGATATTTTATTATGTCATATTAGATATTTCAACCCGGCACGCTCTCCAACAGAGAATTGCTATATAGATGCCATTTTTATAGTTTAGATACTTCTAATTTTATTCACTTTACTTAGATTTCTCAACCCGGGACGCTCCCGGGGTATAAGCTAGTATTAATAGATACCAAAACATTTAAGTGCATATATGATTGTTATTAAAACTAGTGGGTAACCCGTGCGTTGCGGCGGAACCAAATATTGCATCAAAATGCACATGGGCGAAGCTTGGTTCTCAAATCGGGAGGGGCCGGACTTAATTTTTTTCGATCGGTAGTGGCAAATCGGCGGGGGCCGGACTCAACGCAGACTCAATTTACCTACGAAAATCGCAAATTTCCACTACTGCGCCAAAAAACAGGGGGGGCCAGGGCCACCCCTGGCCCTTTAAATACTTCGCCCCTGAAAATGCATCAATTCATTGCGGTAAAATACGTCCAAAACTTTTTGTTTAAATGATATATTAAATAAAATATACTTGCAACAACATGATATAAGTATTATCATCTCAAGTAAAGAATAACTGCATCAAACTATATACATTCCTTAATTTCCTCTCTGCATTTTCATCTTTTGAAAATGATTAGTAAGATAGTGGGATGCCCTATGAGCCAAACTTTACTAAAACAACAACCTACAAAAAATAATGTATACTGAGTCTTTTATTGTTTGGGTGCTATAAGGAGTTACAAGTATAATATGTGTAAGTGTATGTCTTTTGAACATCGCACAAGAAATGCGTGTCAAAATGTTCCCACATGTTGGATTATCAACAAAAAAAAGATATATATATTTTGTTACGAAAGGCCACTGAAGAAACGAGTATAACGGTGATTACGATTAATTATCGTGGGATTAATACTCTTGTTTGCTCAGGAACAATCTTTCACCCAAATCTATGGATAAAACCGCAATCGAGAAATGTAAAGTAAAGTGTGTGTGTGTGTGGTGAAAGTGGACACGAGAGTTTAAGTGGTTCGGTCGTGTATGACTTACGTCCACTGTAAAGAGCCGAGTATGTTATTACATGAGAGGTTACAAAGTATTACAATGACTACTCTAACTCTTGCATACGATAATGATTTTCGGATCCCTTGCAAAGGAGATGAAGTCCTCTATTTATAGTAGAGGTCTTGGGTTTTAAGGAAAGGCACACGAGAAGTCCTAGCTTGCCCGGGCCTTGCCCAGGCCCATATGCATTGGGCCCATGAAATGGGCGGGAAAAAGGAGACCCATGCTGCTGACGTCAACGACAGTTGGGGCTGACCTGCATGGCGGACACGTGGCGGGCTGTGATTGGCCGCCGGCGGCATGTCGCCCTGACACAGCATGGTTGACTTACCTGCTGCGTCTGAGTGACGTCTGGCAGCAAGTAAGCATGCCTGTGCAGTACTCTAGAGGCAGCAATATGGTGGAAGCATGGGAGCAGTCAAACCCCTGTTCACGTCAGTGGTTGTTGGGCCACTACATACATGTGCTGCCATCTAACTGGCAACATTTCTGCTCCTCTGTGGGTGAATCTTCTTAATCATTGATCTTCCGTACCTCATACCAAAAGCTGGTGGTAAACGAATATTCTGCGCGTGGGCGGACACACGTGTCTTTTCCTGAAGTGGTGATGTGGATAAGGTTACTTTATGTGCAACTTGACCTCTCCGTGGAGTAGTCTCTGCCTTAAGGCTTCACGGTCTTGGGATGTTTTTTGATGCTGGCGGTCAGTTGTCGCCAGGATTGTTATAAGGAGAGATAGAGATGCCGCCTCTGCAAGGATTGAGCTCCCTATCCCTTCAGCCACAAACATAGAATCTGTTTTAGGCCTTAATAATGTTGAGTCGGCCTTGACAGTTATGAATGTTTTTAAATAATTAAAAAAACAACCCCTTTTTACCCTTGCTTGACATTTTCCTTACTACTAAACTAATTTTTCTAACGGGATTGGATTCTATGGAGTCAAAATTGTACAAAATTGCTAGGGTTCCTAGGAAAACTATGACTAATGAAACACTAAATGAGGAACAAGAATCTTAACAAATTTTATGAAATCTTTGACTATGGCTTATAGTAAAAACAAATTATCTAAAAACCTCTGATGTATACACTCATAGTAGTCCCATGTGAGATGTCGGGACCTCACAATATTTTACTAATTGTCTCAACATCACCCACGCAAAACACTTAATTTAATATGTTCGAAATTTAAAACACAAAAAAAAAAAGACATTAAAAATATGTGTCATAAATCTTTTATCTTTTTGAACAAACTAAGAGGGTGTTTGGGATTGCGTTTTGAATCTGATTTTTAGATTATTGCATTTTGAAAACGCAGATAATCAGTTTTTAGTAGGGCTGTAAACGAACCAAACGAACACGAACAAGGCTTTGTTCGTGTTTGTTTGTTAAGGTTTCTTGGACAACCGAACTGTTCACGAACACACTAACGAACATAATTCTATGTTTGTGTTTGTTTGTTAAGAAATTCAGTTGTTTGCGAACTGTTCGTGAACACGGGTCTTGAACACAAACAAACAAAAACAAACATTTAATATGCAACAAACTAAAAAAAACATTGTTAATATTAACCGTCAGACAAAGTACATCTACTAAACAGTGTCGATAAGTCAAATTGTACTAACTTAGACATAATTATCTAAAATTACTTAGGCATAGGCATGAATACATGATATTTCTAATTCAAAAGTTCATAATTATCCTAAGTTTTAACTAGTGATTAAGTTTTAACTAGTGATTGAACATAAACAAACATACACGAAAGGATATAAATAAACAAACGTAAACAAACACATTGCCGAACGTTCACGAACGCAATTGAACAAACGAGACATTTGTTCGTGTTTGTTTGTTTAGTTAATCAAACAGAATTTTTTGTTCGTGTTTGTTCATTTATTAAACAAACGGACACAAACGAACTTCCCACCAAACGGTTTACGAACTGTTCACCGAACGTTTGGTTTGTTTACAGCCCTAGTTTTTAGTGTTTGGATTGCGTTTTGAAAACGCATATAATCAGTTTTTTAGGCTACTAAAACGCAATAATCTATAAGCAGCTCCACCCCTGCTTTTCTAAAACGCATAATCTGTTTTGAATAATCAATCCCAAACACCCCTAACTTATTTGTGAATACTCATATATTATAATAAACCTTTTGTTATTGTGCGTGTTATTGTAGTGTTTGTAGTTGAGCAGTGCATAAACTCTTTTAATTTAATATAATAAATACGTTTAAACGAAATCATAACTATTTTACCATGAATAGTGGTAAATTATACACCAATCATATATAGTTTTTTCATTTGGGGGAAGGATATTTTGGAAACCCTCTTGAGTTGAGAAAACCTTTGGAAACCCATGTAAAAAATCATTATTTTTTTTTTGAAAAAAATAACCAACGTAAAATACATGTTTTTAAGCATTTTGGGCAAAAAAAATAACAAAAGCGCCGATGGGATTTTTTTTAAAAAAATAAACAAAGTTGCTAAAAAAACATATGTTTTCAGCTATTTGCTGTTTTTTATCAGGTGTAAACATGTGTTTTCGCAGCTTTGTTTATTTTTTTTAAAAAAATCCCTTCGGCGCTTTTTTTATTTTTTTGGCCCAAAACACTTAAAAACATGTATTTTACATTTGTTATTTTTTTAAAAAAAAAATAACAATTTTTTACATGGGTTTCCAAGGTTTTCTCAACTCAAGAGGGTTTTCATTTTATAATTGGCCTTTTCATTTGTACATTTTGATCACAAGTTTTATGGATATCACACACGGGCTAGGGTTACCGTGTATTTATTACATTCACTATAATAATTGCACTGTGAGTGTGGTTATGTTTTTTTTAAACGTCCAACAAAACTCTTTATTCCATAAAATGCTAGTAAGACATTCACTATAATAATTGCACTATGACTGGGTTTTTTTTAACGGCCAACAAAACTCTTATCCGCTTCGTCATTGCCTCCCAAAAAAAATTTCGACGAAGACTTTCTAGGCTGCTTATAATCCGTGCCGGTGCCCGAAAAAGTGAGAAATAGTAAAGCGGCAATGAGTTAAGTACCGATTTAAGAAGTGTAATCCGTCCCCCATATGATAATGTCTTGGCCTTCTATGCCGATAAACGTTTCTGGAACTACATGTGCACTAGAAAATTTATTTAGAAGGTCATAGTAGAAGAAAATACAAACTACATGGCACTATAGTCAAAGCTATTGTTTATATAGTTTATCTATCAAATCAATTAGTTTAGTTTTTTTGGAGAAAGAAATCAATATAATAGAAATTAAGCTTTATATCTTATATATATTTTAAAAATTCATGCAATAGCACCGGATGCTTTTTCTGAAAGAGGCTTGACATGATTATATGGTCACCAAGGAAGTCATTCATCCATATGAATTTTCTATTTCAAGTCTATTTTTTAAATTAATATGTTTTTCTGATGTGTTGTACCCTTAGTGGGACAATATGTTTTGAAGGCCTTCACTTGTTACAACCATGGAATGTGCAAACTATTAGTATTATATATGAGTTGCACTTCACTCCTTATAGTTTATATGCTCGATCTATATACCACTTTATCCATCTTTTTCTCAAATTACTTTTTTTTTTAAATAATAATAAGAAAATGATGGCCCCCAGAACTTTACAACACCCATTTTGACCAAGGTCCTTCATTTCTAAGTACAAAATACTATTTATTTATTTAGTTAGTTATTTATTTATTTTTAGGGGGGGGGGGGGGGTAGTTTTTACTCTCGTATTCAAACTAGTATGTATAACGTATTAAATCGCACAAATGTTTGAAGTAAATTTCAACTTCATACATTTATTATGCTTCCAAAACTCTTTACAAACCATAAAGCCGAATTCGACAATAGAACAAGTGGTTGGATGTATTAGTGCCAACTTGGCCTCTATGAGGAAGATGTGTAATAACAGCCTAACAAATTTTACACATTCAGTCTATATCAAACTTGAATACTTGAAGTGAAGATGGTCTCATGATGTGCTGTATAGGGTTGAAAGTGTAATTCATAAGAAGACAAGGGTCCACCTAATTCATTTATAATTAATATATGTGTTTTGAACATATTCTGTCTTTGTGGGGACAACATAAATTAGGTCTTGATTGTCTTTGCCTCGTCTTTAAAACATTCTAAATTTCATGTTAAAACCACTCAACCAAACTAGATTGGAGTTAAGAGACATCTTGTTCTAAGTAGGTATCCTGTCCCTTTTTGTTTAATGGACTGTCTTATAAAATGCGATTGTACACACACATTCTTCCCCCCTATATAACAATGTCACAATTAAAGATTTGGGTTTAATTCATTTTATGATTTAGCATAAAGAATCAAATAGGTTAGTACAAGTACAAAAGTACATCTAATATCTAATCAGATCATGCTAATGAAGTTTCCTAGCAAGATACGATGCACATGATTAAAAATGTCAAATTTAAATTAAATAGATGTTTGGGAAAATTCAGATGACTAGAAATTACCGCGTAAAACGTACCAGAAGTCACATATACCATACACGTTCCATTATCATCCCTATGGAGAGGTCCAAGTGCCTATTGTGTCGTGTTTAAGAAAGAATTATTGGGTGCAAATCCTATTTAAATTAGAAAATAAATTAAGACATCGATGCCTATTGATGAGTTCGTCGATCTTTATGTTATTAGTTTTACAAGGAAACATCATGCAAGCATGCATGCTTATGTGTTACTTTATGAGGTCTAAGCTAGTAATACCCTAATAAAGACAAAATAACAATGATAAACAAAAGTAGGTCTATATTTGATTCATAAGTTTGCTTGTTGTTTCAAAAAAAAAAAAAATTATATTAAACTTCTTTATTCATTATATCCATATATAAAGTAGGAATATTAAAAAAATAGCAATGGGTCCGATTTTGAGTGATCAGATACTTTGGAACTGAAATAATTCTAACAGAAATTGACGAGTCATACCACTTTTTAGGACTTAGGAGTTCCATCAGTTCACTCAAAGATAGAATTTGTGTGTTGTGACCCTTTGTTATGAGTCGTCATGAATCGTCTTGCTCTTTTTTTTTTACCCTTTGTTATTGATTGACATGAATATCTTCTCTTCTTTATTAACAGAGGCTTTTAAAGATCACTAAATGGTATAAATAAAACATCTTCTCTTCTTTATTAACCCTATCTTGGTTATTTTAAAAAATAAAAATTTAAACTTTAAATTTAGAAAAAGGGTAAACTGCTAAAATCGCCTCTGTGGTTTGGTGAAAGTTGTCACTTACGTACAAACTTGAGATTTTTTGTCATAATCGTACCCTGGTTTTAATTGTTTGTCATAATCGTACACTGGTTTTAAATTGTTTGTCTAAATCGTCCCTTGACTTAACTGGATGGAGTTAGTGCCAGGGACGATTTAGACAAACAATTAAAACCAGGGTACGATTATGACAAAAAATCTCAAGTTTGTACGTAAGTGGCAACTTTCACCAAACCACAGAGACGATTTTAGCATTTTACCATTTAGAAAATAGATAAAAATGATTTACAATCAAATATTCCAAAAAAAAACTGGAAAGTACGTAAGACCAGAATGTATATTACATTTAGTTTTTTAACGCTAGAATGCTAGATTAATTTTTCTAATAGTGTGTGTGTCTGTGTGTATGGATATACGATTGACATCATCTTCTAGTTGCGAGATGTACATATCGAGTTTGTTAGTACCCTAAGAAACGAAACACAAGTTAGGTCTTTGTTTCTTGTGAAGTTTAGAACCGTCAAATAGCAAAACACTGAAGGTATTGAATTCATGTGATTGAATGAGTTGTAATTCTTTCTACGTATGTTAGCATAATCACAATTAAAAATCAATCGTTTATTTAATTAGATGTTACAAATTCGTATTAGGTGTCATGTTGAAGTAATATCTTTTTTATAATGTATGTATTTTTAGTCGTATATTGAACTTTTTCTTTCTCTCGGTGCCAACTTAATCCACACACTTGTTTCTCTTGTCTAAATTATATTATAATAATGATGAAAATCATTACATGTTTTTTTATGAAGATTTAAGGATAACAAGTTCAATGTATGACAAGTACAAGTATCTTCGTCTTCTCTGATCATGTTTATTAAGATGGTAGGAGGTTTCCTAAGAATATACAAAGCACATGACAACTATTATTGTGTGTTTTCTAAACCTGTGTTCATTTGGATAAAAAGAAATGTATCTTTATACCCTCAAGCTGGATGGGTTAATTGAATTTACAATCAAACATATTGTCTGATAATTACAAAATAAATGTAATAAATAAAAAATAATAATTCAAGTTTGAAATGTTAAAAAGCAAAGAAACTCTTGATCATGATTCATGATTGCTAAGCTAAGTGGAATGTTTAATACCATGCTTAGAGCACCAATTCATTAAACAAACAAAAGTAGTGTCCTCCATCTACAAAGGAACCACTAATTTTGAAATAATAGTATGAATAGTAATCAAATATTGGGGTAGGTTTTATTTCATTTGTATCGATAAATGTTGGTGGGAAAAATAATTGAAAACATCATGTTGAGGAATATTGTACCATTTCACTACAATTATGATGAGATCTTTGTGATGATTTTATATGTAATTATGTATCATAATATAAATTATTTTATGACTGTGTAACGGATCACATCATATCTTGGTTGTGCTATGTTAGTATGATGACAATGCAATCATTTATTAATTTATGCAATAAAATGATAAGTTTTTAACGGGAAATTATGAAAATAGATATAGTTGACCCAAAATTATTTAAAATAAACAAGACTTTTCAGGGTTTCTCGAAAGTAGACCAGCCAATCACATTACAACATGTAACCCTTTGCCGGCCTTTTAGTAGGTGCAATTGGGCACTAAAATTTAGGATTTCTAGAAGTGGTGTACCCTTAGCCAATTTCTGGCTAAGATGGTTAAAGGTTTCAGTTAAGCCGGCACAAGTAACAAGAAGAGGTGTACAACAAACTGGTTTGAAAAATAAATTGAAAAAAAAAACGGACCGGTATATAGAAACCAAGTTGGGCCCGACCGGAACCTCCGGGTTGTGTATCGGTTGCCCAAAAAAACGCTTTGTATGTCACCCAAAAAAACCGGTTGGGTAAAAAAAATGATCTGGTTTTAACGATTTGTACATGTCTAGTAATAAGGCATGTGTCAGTAAAAAGTTTCTCAAGTAAAGGTTCCGTCTAAGCCGACTGGCACACCCTCCACCAACTCTTTTAGACGGTTGAGCCGGGTAAACAATATTTTGAAATAGCGGCTAAGCAGGCTCAGCCGTCAAAATAGGTGTTGAAAGGATAGTACCTTTGTGGTTTACTCCACTCCAAAAAATCCTATAACTTCAGTGCTCAAAAGTGTCGGCTAAGGTTATTCTGAGTGGCCTGTTTTTTTTTTTTTTTTTTTGAACGGCCAACGAATCAATTCCGAGCATTCTCGGGCACCCTTTTGGCGAATCAGGTAATCGAGAGTACCCGGGCCACCAATTGCCACCAATTCCCGGGAAAACCCGACCACTCACCCGCCCGAAGGCACGACGGTGAAATAGTCGGTAAAACCGGTCGGGATCAGGACTCGAACCCAAGCCAATGGTCGGGTCATCCCTCATTTCCCATCCACCAATGTCCTCCAAATGTAGCTAGTGGGAATTGAACCCAAGTCTCCCATAGGAAACTTTAGGCCTTCAACCAACTAGGCTACAAGTGCTGACTCTGAGTGGCCTGTTTAGTTTGGAAAAGTTGAAAAGTTATGTCAGTTTTGAAAAACTTTTGATCAACTATGTCTAATCTTGTAGTTCTTTTAACTTCTTCACCAATATATTTAATAATGATTAGAAACAAAAACTAGCCAAGCTAATAACAACAATCAACAGCTCTGCAAGCAAATAATATCGGTCCCATATCTTAATTGGCTCGGTCACCATATATCCAATGGTCTCTCTTAAAAGTAATCAGATTAGTTTGTGGATGTGAGGAAAAACATTCCATCAACATTAAATTTTGACAACTAAGAAGAAAGCCCACATGATTTTAAATGGTCAAAAGTATTCATTGATATCTTTAGAGACTTGGAACTCATAACCTTAAAGTTATAGTGATCAACTGTTTGTACAATTCAGTCAAGTAAATACAAAATTCAGTTGCTTGGCTAGAGAATACAATATTTATAATCCTGAAAGATGTTATGTTAAGACTTAAGACTATCACCTAAATGGTTAACTACATAATATAAGCGTCCATACATGCATATATACACTCAAACAAACAAACCGAACAAGTGTGAGAAGCATCTAAACTCAAAAGACAAGAGTCGTCATGACTCGTGTGTAAGGATTAATTAGTGAATATATCCCATCCTAATTGTTTGGACGTTGTTGAAGTGTCACTGATCTTGCATGTCTACAAGGGTGACCAATCAATATTTGATGCCATAGTCTACAGACAATGACCGCAGCCCACGGGCCACAGCCAGAAGCAGATCCATAAGCCCGGATCAGTCTCTGGTCTCTTGGTAACTCAGTCTGCTAATTTTTTGTAAGTTCTTACATTATTCATTACACTATATATATGGAATTTTGATTAGCTATGTATTTGAGCTTTTGTTGCACATTTTTTAGTTTTTGTTTAATTCATATTCTTGTTGTTTAATTTTGTTTGCATTCACATGACCCATTATTGACCCAGCCCAAGCCCATTATGGGACTTCATTTTGATAACCGGTAAAGACAATTGTCGTCAAGTAAAAACTGTTTGTGGAATCTGGATGTGAATATTTTGATGTGCAAGAAGAAGATTATTTATTTTGATAACAAGCAAAGAAACTTGTTGTCAAATACAAAATTAAACAGGAAAAAGTTTCATTACAAGGCGTTTTGTTTTGTGTTTTGAGTACTACAGCGAGGATTTGGTTCAAATGAGAACCTTTGATCAAATTGAGAACTAAGAGAACTATTCTGAACCACACGTTTCTTTAAAAAGGCAATTTCTTTTTTTTTTCTTTTTTTTTCTTTCTTTTGCTAAATCGCCAAATTTCTTGCTAGTTTTTTTTAGCATTTATGCATATATGCATATACGTGTCTAAAACTACAAAAACTAGTGTTGTAACATATATGTACATACATGTTTTGTAATGTACATACATGTGCACATGTTTTGCAATGATTTCACATATATGTATAGAAAGAAAGTTTGTGGGTAAGAGTATGTTATTTTAATGTACAAACGAGTTTATACGTGTTAAAATTTAAAAAATAAGTATTATACATATATGTTTGACAATATACATATATGTATAAATGAAAAAAAAAAATCTTGCAAAAGCTGCGATTTAGCCAAAAAAAAAAAAAATTTTGCCTTAGAGAAATTGGTAGTCCTGAATAGTTCTCCCAGTTCTCAAATATGAGTTGGTTCTCTTAGGATCCCTACCCACTACAACGATTCCATGTTTCCATAATGTTTCGAAAAATTAATGAAAAGAGATTTTTCACTTACCTTGAATATAAATAATTATATCTATATTAGTAATTATTTTTGGATTTGTGTTCTATACGAGAATCTTGCAACAAACCAAAATGCATCCAAAACAGAGCTAAAAATAAAATGGGATATCGTTATACCAATGCTTGAAGTTGTGTGTTTGAAACAACCAAAATTGTAAAAATTTAAAAGAAATTGAATAAAAGTTTTCCAATGTCTTCTCCCATGTAGGTGGGAGGACAAAACTTGAATGATTTATAAGGACCATTCTGTGCTTATTGTTTCCGTGGAAGGAGACACTAGTGATGAATCAGAGAACAATATTCAAGAACAAAACTTTATTCTTAAAGACACTATGAAAAACAAGAAAACACGACCCCTATTTATACTAGTTCAATAACCAACCTTAACCTATTCAACTTAGGAAAGATAATACTAAAACAATTCAAACTAGACTTATCTAAACAAACTAGATAATGATCAAACAAAATAAATACTAGATAATTCAAATAATAATTTCTCAATTATTATTTTACTTGTTTTAGTCCTTCGACTTTAGATCTCCACTAAAACCGCCCCTCGAGATCTCCCGAACCACCTTTATCATCAACATTGCAACTTTCAACAACTAGTACTAGCGGGTGATCGACCTCGCCATCAAAACTCTACCCGAACATCAGTTGTATCTTCCGAACTTGATTAAACTCTACCCGAACATCAGTAGTATCCTCCGAACTTGATTAAACTCTACCCGAACATCAGTAGTATCCCCCGAACTTGATTCAAAATGAGAAAACATGAACGGAATTAGAATCGGGAGCTTTAGGATCAAGTGGGTTCGTCCAGAATCACCCAAAACTGTGGTTTGTAAGGTTGTAATTCGTAACTCTAGGTTAATGGGTTATATTAGTGGCTGAAACAACCAAATCTTGGGATTTCTGTTAAAAATAGTGTTAAAAGTATAATTCATATGTTTGATTTGTGTTATTTACTTGGGCTGATAAGAGATTGCACGGTTATGTTTAGCCCAGTTATGTTCAAAGTGGACTTGGGCTTCTCATTTCATATTGTGGGCTACTTGTCTTATGGCCCAGTTATTGGGCTTATTATCTGAGCTAATACGTATATTATAAACGTATGGTTGAGATTGTTTGTTACAGGAAAGGATGTGCACCGTTGGATCATTTCTAATCGTATGGATTGTATTGATAGCACACAGATCGATACTTGCTGATATATAAGCTCGTTTTTGTTATTCGTGCTCATTCGATCAGTCTTCTAGGGTTTTCTAGGGTTTCATATCGTCTCTCTGTATTCGTCTGTATTGTTTACTACTGGAGTTTGTTCCAGGTGTCTTGAGGTTATCAAACTGTGATAACCAGTGGTTGATCATCTGTTAGATCATCTGAGTTCTTTGGTTTGTAAGTATTTTGTATTAACATTCTATATTGTCAACTGATCTAAACAATCAGTTGACATCCTTCTTTAGAATCTCTCTTGTTTGAGAGAGATTCAGGGTATTCTGGGGGGTATTTTTTGGTTTGGGTATAATAAGATTTTGTCACTTGTTTTGTCGCCTACTTCTTGTTGTTATTGGTTGATCTTGAGTTTATGTTGGCTCAGATCTTGTGTATTTCTTGTTTGGATCATAAAATTTTACATGGTATCAGAGCCCTAGGCTCTTTTATCATAAAACATTAAACGATCCTGTTATCTTCCGCTGCTTGATTATTTCTTGTGTTCACAGACTGAGATCTTGAAGTATAGATCTCAGATCTGGTGTTACTTACCTTTGTTTGTTGATTTTTGGAAGTTGTCTGCTCTGGATATTTGTGGTCAACCATTGTTGGCAAGGATTCTGGAATTAGTGGTTGGAGTGGAATATTGTGCTTCAATTGCTCTCACAACACTATACCCTAAGTGAAGGTATAGGTTGTGAGATTGGAGATCCCTAACTTGGGACCCCCTCTTGGTGAGATTGTTCCTCTTCTGTCTGTATCTTGTTTTGTGTCTAGTGGCACTGACCGGGTTAGGTGGACCGGTATTGGCCAAACTATCTGGTGTCTTGTCTGGTTTATTCTGTGGTTACTTGTATTGGTTGTTTATATTCTTGGTATTCTTCTATTATACATATTAGTTAATAAGGACTCCTGTGTTAAGAGCTGGGTAGGCACCCTTGAGTGATGAACCTACTATCTGCAAACTGACACAGCTTCGTCCTATTAGGATTTTTTTTCTTTTGCTTATTGGTTGGTTTCTGTTCTTTGCATTTGTGTTTCTCTGTCTTGTTGTGTTTAGGCTCCCATTATGACTGGTACTACTGATGGTTCTCAAGGACCAGAAGGACCACAGGGTCTTCAAGGTCCACAAGGATCATTAGGAACAGGTTCTTCTGATTCTTCAGGACCTATTGTGTCACTGATAAGCAAACTAGATATCAGTGACCCATTGTACCTTCATCCTAGTGACACTAGTAGTTTGTCTATAATTGGTATAAAACTTAAAGGAACTGACAATTATAATGTGTGGGCCAGTTCTATGAAACTTGCTTTAGATGCTAAAAATAAATATGGGTTCATAGATGGGTCATGTGAAAGGTCTAAAGATGATGAAATGTTAGCTAGACAGTGGGACAGATGTAACTCTGTTGTACTGTCTTGGCTTCTTAACTCTGTTAGTGAAGAGTTATACTTAGGTCAAGTGTTTTCTAAGTATGCTAAGGAAGTGTGGTATGATCTTAAGGAGACCTATGATAAGGTAGATGGGTCTGTTGTGTTCAACTTATATCAGAAAATCAATAGTGTTAAACAAAATGGTAGTACTGTGTCTGAGTACTATCATAAGTTGAACACTATGTGGAAGCAATTAGATGCAATTCTTCAGTTGCCTACTTGCACCTGTAATGCATCTAAGGACTTCAATGATTTTAGTTCTCTGATAAAATTGATGCAGTTCTTGATGGGTCTTGATGACATATACCAACCAGTTAGAACCACCTTGTTGACCAGAGAACCACTACCTAGTATCAAAGTGGCATTCTCTATAGTATCTAGGGAAGAATCACATAGAGGTACTGGTGGGTCTTCAAAAAGTCAAAATGTTTCTTTCTTAACCAAAACTAATCAGAGTTTTGATAATAAAAGAAAAACTAATAGGGGTCCTAATCCTAATCTAAAATGTACACATTGTAATATGATAGGACACACTGTTGACAGGTGTTTTGAACTGGTTGGATATCCACCAGGGTTCAAGAAGAAACCTGGTGGTCAGTTTTCAAAAAATAATATGTCTAATAATGTTTGTGGTAACAGTCAGGGGGTTACCCCTACTGGCACCACTACTGTGTCTAGTACTATTATGCCTTTCTCTGCAGAACAGGTGTCCAAGTTGTTGCATCTGATCAGTGAGAAAGGTGGTTCTGATGCTCAGAGTTCTGGTGTAGGAGGTAGGAGTGTTAGCATCAATGGTTTCTCTAGTATGTCTTGTTTATCTAAGTTAGAAAATATTTTCAAAAACTTTTCTAATTGTTCTAGTTTTGTAAAAAATTTTATAAGTCAAAGTTGGATATCTGATTCTGGTGCTAACCAGCACATGACAAACTGTGAAAAAGACATGTTTAATTGTGTGGATGTATCCAACTATGACTTGAGTGTTAAACATCCTAATGGCACAAGTGCCAAAGTCTCCAAAATTGGAGATGTCAAGTTAAGTAAGGATGTTACATTGTATGATGTTTTTTTGGTCCCTGACTACTGTGTTAGTTTAATGTCTGTTCATAAGCTTGCTAGAGATAGTAAGCTGTCTGTTCTATTTGATGAAGATAATTGTTATATCCAGGATTCCAAGTGCAAGAGAATCCTGGTGACTGGTAGACAAAGTGATGGTCTCTACTTTGTAGGAGATAAAGTGAGTTCTGCCAATGTCTGTTTTAGTAGCTCTTGTGACACTGATTTGTGGCACAATAGACTTGGTCACCCCTCTGATCAGGTCTTAGCCATTTTGAAAAGAAGTTTAGGTATTGAAAATACTAACACTAAACCTTGTGAAATATGCCATAAGGCTAAACAGACTAGACTTCCCTTTCCACTAAGTGATCACAAAACCAAAGAATTAGGTGATGTGATTCACTTAGATGTATGGGGTCCATATAGGGTAACTAGTAAAGAAGGTTTTAAGTATTTTTTAACAATAGTAGATGACTTCTCTAGAACTGTCTGGTGTTTTATGCTTAAAAATAAAAGTGAAGTGTTTGATAGCATAGTTGAGTTTTATGAACTTCTTAAAACTCAATTTAAAAAACAAGTTAAGATATTCAAGAGTGATAATGGCACTGAGTTTATTAATAATCAGATGATTAATTTTTGTAAAACTAAAGGCATAATACATCAGACAACCTGTGTTTACACACCACAACAAAATGGTGTGGTGGAAAGAAAACACAGGCATTTGTTGAATATGGCTAGGGCTTTACTGTTTCAGAGTGGGTTACCATTAAGGTTTTGGTCTGAATGTGTATTAACTGCTACATATGTGATTAACAGGCTTCCCTCTTCTGTTCTATTAGGAAAGAGTCCTTATGAGGTTGTGTATGGGTTCCCCCCCACTCTTAGTCACTTAAAAAGTTTTGGTTGTTTGTGTTTTAGCACTGTCTTGGATGAGTCTGATAAAATGTCTGTTTGTGCTGAAAAATGTGTTTTAGTTGGTTATTCTAGTTTTAAAAAGGGTTACAAACTTTGGAATTTAGAGTCTAAACAAATTGAATACTCTAGAGATGTTAGGTTCTATGAAGAAGTTTTCCCTTTTAAAATAACAAAAAATGGTTTAGAGGCTGAGATAAATGATCAAACTGTAAATCATTTAAATTTTTTTGACAGTTTTGATTCTATAAACACTGAAACTAATAAAGTGACTAAGGGGACTGGTCTTCCCGATGATGAAGGGGGAAACAATTGTACTCATGCTGAGCCTTCTAGTCAGCAACCAGGAATCACTCCCAGGGCTGACAAAGGCTCTGGCAACAGTCATGAGCCTAACCCAGGTTGTAGTGAACCTGGTATGGCAGACTATGATGAGGGCTTAGCAGATGATGAGGCACTTCCACCTGAGGGAAGTAGTATTAGAAAGTCTAGTAGAGTCTCTAACTTTCCCAGAAAATTCAATGAGTTTGTTGTTGAAGGGAAAGTTAAGTATGGTGTTGAGAAAGTGGTCAATTATGCTAATCTTTCTTTTGAAAATAAATGTTTTGTTTCTGGTCTTAACAAATGTGTTGAGCCTTCATCTTATTATGAAGCTGCCCAAGACCCAAGATGGGTAGAGGCAATGAATAATGAGATGGAAGCTCTACATAGGAACAACACTTGGGTTTTAACTGACCTACCATCTGGTAGAAAACCCATAGGTTGTAAATGGGTATTTAAAATTAAGTATAAGTCAAATGGTGAAGTAGAAAGGTATAAAGCTAGATTAGTGGCAAAAGGTTTTAACCAAAGAGAAGGGTTAGACTTTGGTGAAACTTTTTCACCAGTGGTAAAAATGGTGACCATTAGGTGTGTCATAAGTCTAGCTGTCCAAAATGGTTGGAATTTATACCAATTGGACATTAATAATGCCTTTCTATATGGAACCATTACTGAGGATGTGTATATGACCCCACCTGAGGGTTATTATTCTAAGGATGAAACTAAGGTTTGTAAACTAGTTAAGTCCTTATATGGTCTTAAACAAGCACCAAGGAAATGGAATGAGAAGTTGACTGATGTGCTTGTTCAAAATGGTTTTGTGCAGAGTCTTTGTGATCATTCTATGTATATAATGTCTAAAAGTGATGTGTTTGTAGTTTTGTTAGTCTATGTTGATGACATTATTATAACAGGAAATTGTTTGTCTGAGATAAATAATATTAAAAGTTTTCTAAGTAATAATTTTTTGATTAAAGACTTAGGAAAACTGAAATATTTTTTAGGAATTGAAGTTTTGTATGGTGATAATTCTATTTGTTTATCACAAAGAAAGTATTGCTTAGAATTACTAAATGAATTTGGTTATTTGGGGTGTAAGCCTGTTAACAACCCTATTGAACCAAATTATGTGATGAATTCAAAGTTAGGTAGAAATGATGAGCCAGTTGAAAGTGTCACTGGCTATCAAAAGTTGATTGGGAAACTAATATACTTGTCTTTAACAAGACCTGATATTAGTTATTCTGTTCAGTGTCTTAGTCAGTTTATGCATAAGCCTAGCAAAGGGCACCTTCAAACTGCCTTAAGGTTATTAAGGTATTTGAAGGAATCCCCTGGTAAAGGCATTCTTATATCCAAGTCTGCTACATTCCAGTTAAGAGGTTTTGTAGATGCAGACTGGGCAAAGTGCCTTATTACCAGGAGGTCAATTACAGGCTATTGCATATTCTTAGGAAACTCATTGGTTTCCTGGAAAAGTAAGAAACAGAACACTGTTTCTCGGTCATCAGCTGAAGCTGAATATAGGGCCATGTGTTCTGCTTCTTGTGAGTTATTGTGGCTTAAGAGCTTGTTAACTGAATTGAAGGTTGAATTGCACTTACCACTTAAGTTATTTTGTGACAGCAAAGCTGCAATATCCATTGCAGCAAACCCTGTGTTTCATGATAAGGTCAAACACTTTGAGATTGATATTCATTTTTTAAGAGAAAAAGTTGCTGTTGGTTTAATAGAAACACTTAAGGTCAGTTCTGAAAACCAAATTGCTGATGGTTTAACTAAAGGGTTGAATATTCAGCAACATAGAAAATTTTGTGAAGATCTAAAGATGTTTGACATGTTCAAACATATGAATTAAGGGGGCGTGTTAAAAATAGTGTTAAAAGTATAATTCATATGTTTGATTTGTGTTATTTACTTGGGCTGATAAGAGATTGCACGGTTATGTTTAGCCCAGTTATGTTCAAAGTGGACTTGGGCTTCTCATTTCATATTGTGGGCTACTTGTCTTATGGCCCAGTTATTGGGCTTATTATCTGAGCTAATACGTATATTATAAACGTATGGTTGAGATTGTTTGTTACAGGAAAGGATGTGCACCGTTGGATCATTTCTAATCGTATGGATTGTATTGATAGCACACGGATCGATACTTGCTGATATATAAGCTCGTTTTTGTTATTCGTGCTCATTCGATCAGTCTTCTAGGGTTTTCTAGGGTTTCATATCGTCTCTCTGTATTCGTCTGTATTGTTTACTACTGGAGTTTGTTCCAGGTGTCTTGAGGTTATCAAACTGTGATAACCAGTGGTTGATCATCTGTTAGATCATCTGAGTTCTTTGGTTTGTAAGTATTTTGTATTAACATTCTATATTGTCAACTGATCTAAACAATCAGTTGACATCCTTCTTTAGAATCTCTCTTGTTTGAGAGAGATTCAGGGTATTCTGGGGGGTATTTTTTGGTTTGGGTATAATAAGATTTTGTCACTTGTTTTGTCGCCTACTTCTTGTTGTTATTGGTTGATCTTGAGTTTATGTTGGCTCAGATCTTGTGTATTTCTTGTTTGGATCATAAAATTTTACAATTTCTCACTCCGTAGTGTAAGCTGCACCGTTATCACATTCTACGCCCTTCAACTTCCTGCCATATCCCTAGCTAGCTCGGCTTAAGCTACGCCAACGCTTCTTTGGTTCCATGTGCATTCCACTTACATCTTTTCGAGTGTTGACCTGGAATGCATAAATGAATAGAAAGTAACAACGCTCCACACCAATATATTTATAAAATCATCTTGTTATGCATAAAATTAATATTAGCATGAAACTTGTTTTAACATAAGCCTGTTCAACAAATGCCTCAGTCAACGCTGCCATATTAGTTTGTTCATTTTGCAGCCAAGTACGACTCATTGAAGACTTTGGTTTGAACCTATTTACTATTATATATGTAACGTTATATTTCGTTAGATGTATTCGTCTCGTGTACACTTGATACTACATATTTCTCGTACGGATAATAGAGCTTCTTTATTTTAAGGTTATTAGTGTTTAATATAAAAATAAAGCATTTTCCCTAAAATAAAATCGTTCATGGAATATGGTTTTGTACTTTTGTATATTTTGTTGTGCAATAAGAAAAAAATAGAAAAATTTATATATAAAAGTGTTATCAAATAGAAAACTTGAACTCTTGTCCTAGTGGCCTCCGGATTTTTTATCCTTATCGAAGTGGCGCATTCTAACATTATATGGATTTTAGAGTACATTTTAGTAGGGGTGAGCAAAATTAACCGCCATAACTAATAACCGAACCATAACCAACATAACTGAACCGATATTAACCGATAACCGACATAACCAATAGTTATGGTTATGAAATTTCTTAAACCGACCGAGTGGTTATGGTCATGGTTATGGAACTTTGGTTAACCAATATAACCATAACCGAACCAAACTTCTAGTTTTAAGGCTATGTAATAGGTTTATGTTTTACACTAACTATGTAAAGGTTTTCTACTAAGATAAAAGTATGATAGTAACAAAACGATCTTGATGTAAGTGATCTTTATTTTAATAAATAATTAAACTTAGGCTTAGGTAAGTTTTTTATTGTCTAAAAATATCATATTAACAAGGATCCTCCATTGGTAGTTCAACAAAAAAAATGTAATCTTGTTAGTCTTATTAAAAAAACTTAAGCTAAGTCCATCATCGTAGCTTCCATTTTTTATTTTGTAGACCCACGCGATTTTAATTTTTAAACTTTAGTCGAAAGTTAGTTTTAGTTGAAGTTTGTGGTTAATAACCGAAATAACCATAACCGAACCATAACCGAATTCATAACCGATTAACCATAACCGAAGTTTGGTTATGGTTATGGTTAAGGAAATCACATAACTGAAATAGTGGTTATGGTTATGGTTAATGGTAAAAACCGAACCAAACTGACTCATGCACACCCCTACATTTTAGAGAGAATATGTTTGTGTTAAAAAAAATACATATTTAGAAAGAAAAATCCGTCACAATGCCAAGTTGTTGACCTTCAAAAATACCGTTTATGGAATATGGATGTAATCATGTACGTCAATATTTGGTATGCAAGAAGAAGGAATGATTATTCTTATTCCAAGATATCATTGATTACTGATTAGATTTTATTTTGATAACATGTAAAGAACAGTGTCAAAAAAATCTTATCAGTGTAGTACAACAATTCCATATTGTTAACCTTAAAAAAAGAAAAAGGAAAGAAAGAAAAAAAAAATACCTTTTTGTGAATAATTTGATGTGAAAGAACATAAAGACTATATGGGTGTGGGGACATCCCGGATAGTCCTACACCGCCCCGCCTCCTTTGGATCGTTCAAATCGTCCCATACTTGACGTTTAGGACGAGCCTCAATTTTTTTTTATTATTAATATTAGGGCTTGTATATAAAGCTTTGTGGGTTGTACATTGAGTTTGAAAAGAGAGGATGACTAGCCAAGTCCACTTGCAGAGAACTACCCTCTTAGATAATGTGCCAACTGATGTGACAGATAGTCCTCCCTTGAAAGTCTATCTTCGCACCTACCAACCTAAGATCATTGGTGATATTTTATTTTAATGATAGGTAAAAAAAAATGTGATCAAAATAAAATTGTAAAGGTAAGGTCCAATCACATATCATTTGTTTTGTGTTTCGAGTATTACAACAATGTCATGGGTGAACTTCAAATATACATTATGAAATATGATTAACATCCTTTGATAATTTTGGGTGTGATTTTAACATGGTAAAGTAGGGTTAGATGAGACTCGACAACTTTGCCGAGAACGTCCCGGCCAACCTTACGAACGCTCTTAATGAATAACTCGTGTACTGAAAACCTTCATAAAAGCATTCAACAACATAATTGATAAATGCCTCATAAAATCATAAATGACTGGTTGGTCTATACTTATTGTTCTTCTCCAACTGCCCACTCGTCAACTTTAACCTCAACATTACCATTCCATACTATCAAAAAGTATGAACCAAATTTACCAAAACAAGATGCCCATTATTTCGTTTTTTGAATGGCTAAAGTTAGGGGTGCAAATAAGCCGAGCAGCTCGCGAGCTACTTAAGATCGGTTCGATAAAAAACTCTAAATGAACCGAGCCTTATCAAGTCCGAGCCAAGTTTGAGCCTAAAACAAAGCTCGTTTACTTATCGAGCCCGAGCTCGAGCTAGAGCCTGACATATGAAGCTCGCCAGGCTCGACAAGCCTGAGTGTAATATTAATTTTATTAATATTTTATACTATTTACCTCACATTGAAAGTTATTTAATAAACGAGCCGAGCTTTTGACTTATCGAGCCTATTATTTATATTATTTAATTTAATATATTAAGTAATAAACACTAAACAAACCGAGCTTGAGCTTGAGAAACTACCAACAAACCGAGTTCGAGCTTTGTTACATCAATCGTTAGCTATTCATAAAATTCAACAAACGTTAGCAATTGACGATATTCATCATCGAAACTGATGTCATTTATTGGTGTTCCATACATTGATTGCAGTGCTGTTGATTTTTTTTTTTTTTTTTTTTTTTATCAAGATTGAAATTTTCAACAAAATCAGGTTTTCCAAACTTCGAATTTTGTATTTTTCAACTTTTATCGTCGGTGATTAATTAGAACATTGGCAGATTCATCCAACAATATTAATGATTATGTTTCAAGCAGGCTCACCGAGCAGCAAGCTCGCTTGACTTGCAAACAAACCGAGTTCGTGCTCAAGTTCTCAGCTCGGTAGAGGATATCAACTGGTAAACAACACTAGGCAAGGAGCTTTTAAGAGATTTTATGTACTTCAAACTTCAAGCTTTTAAGAAAAAACTCATACTCAATAAAAAGTTTTATTTGGTTGAAGGAGCTTAAATATTTATGTTAGAGAAAAAGCTCTATATTTAAAAGTTACTAATACTAGCGTTTAGAAAAATCTCATACTAGCCAAGGCCGGCCCTGAGGGGGTGCGGGGAGGACTCCCGGTCCGGGCCTAATTTCTAAAGGGGCTCTTTGAGCGACGACGAGTGTTTTCTTTTTGTAAATATTTTCTTTTTGTTTTCGACCCAAAAAAATATCTCATCTTGAACATCACTTGTTATAAACGCAAGAAGGTGAAGAGTAGATAAAGAAAAAGATGAGTCATACATCATAAACTGGATTGGAAGGATATGACAAAATTAAAAAAAAAAAAAAAGTAGAATTGTGTTATTTGAGATTTGTGTTGTGATACAGTAATTGTGCAGCATTTATAGTAAATTTTAATATATAGTAGTACTACAAAATAGTAATTGTCTCACGCTTTTGCACATGATGCAAATCAAATTCATTTTATTAAAAAAACTTTTGAAGTCTAGACATAAAATAATGGCCAATTATTATGAAATTTTAAGAAATGGTGATTTTTTATGACCCAATTAGCCAAACATATTAATTTTTATAATTATTACGACACTGTAAGTTCAATATTCGGTTCAACCGGTCCGACTAGGGAACCAGTAAGGACATCGGTTCAACGTCCGCTTCAGTTAAAAAACATTGCTTAAAAGACCTAAGACTAAGGAGCACATATTTCACGGCTCGGCCGCGGCACCTGAATTTTCAGGGCCGGCCCTGCTACTAGCTAACAACTTTTAATGAGTAAATGACACAAATACACATTCTATCATAAGAAAAAAAAATGCATATAAGCTTTTAGTTAATGCTTATTTGGGTCATTTTATACATTTTATTAAAAGCTCCAGCTACTCTGTCAAACATCAAAATATATTTAAAAAGCTACAGCTACCAACTTTCAGCCACTAATTACCAGACACAAGCTACCTTTATATCATATTAGCCTTGAATCATTGAATCCCCACCTATATGCAAAGATGTAAACATGATATTTGAATATTTAGTACCCCATAAATGACTTCAACAAAGTTAGTGCATTTACCAACTACCCCCTCCCAAAACATTAAACCTTGCATTTAACCCATTGTCACTATATAACCAAGTCCATATCATGTGAATTTTCATCCTTTCTATACACTTTTTTATCATCTTTGACATTTGACTTTCACTAGTCTGCTACCATGGCAACCACAGGAAAGCTTGATGTTGAAGTGAAGGTGAAATCTGATGCAGATAAGTTCTGGAATGGCATCATGGACTCTGCCAACATCTTCCCTAAAGTCTGCTCTGATCTCTACAAAACCGTTGAAGTTATTGAAGGCGATGGCCGTAGCGTTGGGTCCATCCGCATGGTTCACTTCGCCGAAGGTATAAAACAATGTCATACATTTTGATACAATTCACTAAACCACAACCCAATCTGGACAATAAAAATATGATAATAAGATAACGATGACCACAAATAAATATAATAAACATAATTTATATTTATTGTAACAAAATATAGAACTATAACTAACAAGTTGTTTGGTTATGAAATAGGATCGCCGATTGTGAAATCGTCGAAAGAGAAGATTGATGAGCTTGATGCAGCAAAAAAGAAAGTGGCATACAGTGTGATTGATGGGGACATGATGCAATACTACAAGAGTTTCAAGGCTACTCTTGAGGTGATACCAGAAGCAGAAGGCAGCATCGTGAAATGGCTTTGTGAGTTTGAGAAAGCAAGTGATGAAGTTCCTGATCCTGACATGATCAGAGACTTTGCTGCCAAGAACTTCAAGGAGATTGATGATTATCTTCTCAAAGCATAAACACAAGTTGTTATAAAAGTCAAACTTTTGTTTGCTTTAGAATAAAATGCAGATAATACTGCATACTCGTTGCATTTACTTTATACCTAAGTTGACATATCTTTAGGAACAATATTAATCAATCAATAAAGTCTATTATCTATAATATTAAGTCCCAATTTCTTGATTTTTTTTTTTTTTTTTTTTTGAAATAATGAAAATACAGAAATTACATCAGTCTATGGTGTGGGAGATGCATTATGCTCCTCAATTCCGCTATCTTTTGAAAAGAAAAGCTTAATTTTCAATTAAATAAAAGGGCAAAACATACATTATGATGGCAGGTAGACAGGCAACAAGTTACGTCGCAACACTCTTACAATATAAAATATGATGACCAAAATAATTGATCCCAACAAACTACGTAGATTATTCAAGTGTTATAAATTATTAATGTGTAATGTAAGAAACTAGATACACGAACATAAAACATTAAAAGGTATGAAAACGTCCTCACCTTCTGTCTACCTCATCACGGTTTTTAAACAACCATAACTTAAACATTAAATTAAAAAACATATACCATAAAACTAATATTTTATTCTCTTTTAATTTGAATATGATATTGCTAAACTTCATAGTTTATTTTTTAATATAAAAAATTCATTAAAATTAAAAAAATATTAATAAATTGTTAATATTTCATTTATTTAACTTGTAAAATACACAAGTTTCTAATCTAGTAATAAAATCTTAATAGATTAACACTGTCGTACATGATATTTACTACGGTCCACAAATATCCAATTAAATAATTTATATTGCCACACCTCTTGTAGTGTGGTGGTAAAGGTGTTGGGTTTCAAAAAAGAAATTGAGAGTTCAAGCCTCATAAGGGGGCACTCCACTTATGTTTTTTTTTTTTTTCACTTCACTTGAAATTTTTTTTTCTATTTTTTAAAAATAAACATTAATTAAAGATTGTAATTTGTGAAGTCTAATCTATATATCTATATATATATATATATATATATATATTATATATATAATAAACCAAAGCCATTTTAATGACATGGCACTCAAAGATGCATTCTCTTCCTTGAGTGTGCCATGTGTCATCCCATGTGGCATTGAGATATTTTAGGAAAAAAAATAATTTAAAAACAAAATTGGATTTTTCACCCTCATGTTTCCTCCCATAATTTTTAAACGTTAATATCTTTAATATACGAGATTTTTTAAAGAAAAAAATTACACCAAATTAACGAGCGTTTTATTATCTTTCCAACGAGTACCATAGTGCTATATAAAAAACGGAGAAATTTTTTTTGTGGGGTTTTGTTCATACAGGAAAAAAAACACAAAGTGTTCAGGTAAATCATTAATCATGAATAGACAAGTCACTAATTATGTTTAAATCAGTAAATATGAATTTTTTTTTCAACCAGAGCCGAATATGTTAATAAAGTTATACGTTGTTTTAAGTTAGGTATCAATATTAGTATGTTAGAGTTGTACATTTGTTTAGTCTTTAGGATATGTGTTAATATTAGAGTTACATTAAAGTTCTACATTCTTCTAGGTTAGGTGTTATCATTGGAGTTGTACATTGTTAATTTGTTTTAGGTTAGATATTAATATTAGAGTTATACATCAGTCTATTTCATATGTAAAATTGATGTATCATATTAAATTTCTCAACCCGGGACGCTCCCGGGGTATAATCTAGTACATATAATAAACCAAAGTCATTTTAATGACATGGCACTCAAAGAGACATTCTCTTTTTTTAGTGTGCCATGTGTCATCCCATGTGGCATTGAGATATTTTAGGAAAAAAATAATTTAAAAACAAAATTGGATTTCTAACCGTCATGTTTCCTCCCATAATTTTTAAATGTTAATATCTTTAATATACGAGATTTTTTAAAGAAAAAAATTACACCAAATTAACGAGCGTTTTATTATCTTTCCAACGAGTACCATAGTGCTATATAAAAAACGAAGAAATTTTTTTGTGGGGTTTTATTCATACAGGAAAAAAAACACAAAGTGTTCAGGTAAATAATTAATCATGCATAGGCAAGTCACTAATTATGTTCAAATCAGTAAATATGAATTTATTTTTCAACCAGAGCCGAATAGGTTAATATAGTTATACGTTGTTTTAAGTTAGGTATCAATATTACTATGTTAGAGTTGTACATTTGTTTAGTCTTTAGGATATTTGTTAATATTAGAGTTACATCAAAGTTTCACATTCTTTTAGGTTAGGTGTTAGCATTAGAGTTGTACATTGTTAATTTGATTTAGGTTAGATATTAATATTAGAGTTATACATCAGTCTATTTCATATGTAAAATTGATGTATCATATTAAATTTCTCAACCCGGGACGCTCCCGGGGTATAATCTAGTCTTCTGTTATTTCAAAAGCTCCTATAAAAACTTTCTATAATCTGAACTTAATTTGGAAAGCTCCTATAAATAAACATTAACTTAGAAAGCCGATTAGCCAGCCCATTACTGGACAACAGGCCCATTAGCCCTTTATTGAAGTAAAAAAAAACAACGATTAGAGACTTCATGGTAACCAACCGTGAACTATTTCACGGAAACCCTCCACATATCCACTACTAGCACGGTGGTGCTACCATGCTAGTAGTGAGATCCCCGTGAACAATTCTGGTTGTGCCCCGTCCCCTCTAATAGGCAAAAAAAAAAGTGTATTTAATAGGGGATGAAAAAAGAGGTGTAATAAAATGGTGTAAGAAATGTGTATAAAATAAGGGAGGAAATTAGACGTTAAAAAAATAATTTATATCAATCAAAAGGATATAGTATCAAGGTTAGAGTTCTGCAAATTGATTGCAGTGGGTTCTTTTTTTTTCAACAAAATCAAGTTTTCCAATATGTAATTTTGACTTTTTTTTTAAACGCCGTTGATTTATTTATGTGCAAATAATTTTCTGTTTAATGACATCATGTGTGAATTAGAATATTGGCAGATTCAACAAAGAATGTTAATTATCATGTTTCAACCAGGCTCGTCGAGCCACAAGCTCGCTCTATTTGCAAACGAGCCGAATTCGTGCTCAAGGTCTCAGCTCGACAAAGGATATCGGCTAGTAAACAACACTATTTTCATTTGATATTAGCTTTGTGATGTGGTGGTAATTAACTTGGTGTATTAACATAGAGGTCACTAGTTCACTTGTTTTTTTTTTTTTTTCATTAAAAAAAAACTAACATCGGATGAATTTGCCATTCAAGGTGTAAACAAGATATTATGGGGGCAAAAATTACCAACTACTCCCTCTAAAACATCTGATTGGTAGACGTAAAGAGTGTTTCGTCCCTAATGTTTAGACACATGAGATGTTTATTTTGACAATTATGCTTGGTCAAATGTTTATTTTGGCAATTATCCCCACAATCAAAACTAACATATTGGAAGTAACAATCTGCAGAAAGGAAAAGAAGAAAATGTATAGGTTTATTTAATATGCAAACATGCCTTTAAATGATTTAATCCTCCTAATGAATAGGTAAACTCAAAACTACCTAAAGTTAGTCCATGCAACAATGCAATGGATCTTTTATTTTGACAAGTTCACACCTAACTTTACTGCATAATTCATTATATAAAATCCTAAATAATTAGCTTGACCCAAATGACCCTTGACCCGGTCGACTTGATCATGATTATTCTGAACAATGGCAACCACATGAAAGCTTGATGTTGAAGTGAAGGTGAAATCTGATGCAGATAAGTTATGGAATGCCATCATGGACTCTGCCACCATTTTCCCTAAAGTCTGCTCTCATCTCTACAAAACCATCGAACTTGTCGAAGGCGATGGCCACAGTGTTGGGTCCGTCCGCATGGTTCATTTCGCCAAAGGTATAAACCATAGTCACACATTTTGATACAATTCAGTAAACTACAAGTTTTAATGCATGTTTAAATAAAATGCAGATTATACTGCATATCCTTTGCATTTACCTAAGTTGACAAGTGTTTATGAACAATATTAATCTATCAATAAAGACTATTATCTATAACTGTAAGTCCCAATTTCTAGAATTAATGAAAATACAGAAATTACATTTGACGCTGACCGATCCATACTCGAGTTGACCAGCAGTCTATGTTGTGGGAGATGTATTCTGCTCCTCAACATCTTGCAAGAGAGGGGCTGTTTCATTATCCAACTTCGAGCTCACACTCGAGTCTGCTATCTTTTGTTCTTGGGCTTTTCCCCACATCACAGTATAAAACCCGACGACAACAATAATTGATCCCAACAAACTGCATAGATTATGCAAGTGTTATAAATTATTAATGTGTAAATGTGTAATGTAACCATAGTTGTCAAAGCGCCTAGGCGCACTCAGGGCGCATAGGCCGAGCCCGGAGCCTTTTCGCATAAAAAACAAAGGCTTTTTATAATTAGGCGCATAGTATAAAATACATGTGGGGGATTTTAGAGATGTTTTAGGTTTGTTTAGGGCTACATTAGGATGTTTTAGGGTTGTTTAGGACTTGTTCATAACTCATTTAGGATGTTTTAGAGGTTTAGGAAACTTTTAGCCTGAATTTGGCCGGAAATCAGCCTGAAAACAGCCCTGATAGTGTGCCTTAGTGCCTAGGCGCGCGCCTCACAAGGCGCAGCGCACTTGGTACGCCTGGTTGCGCCTTGCGCCTAGGCGCGCTTTTGACAACTATGAATGTAACAAACTAGATACATGAACATAAAACATCGAAAGATATGAAAGCATTCTCACCTTCCAAGATAGAAACCATCGCCTAAGAAGATGACACCAATCAAATTCGCGATCACAATTCCAACCGGATGGAACATAGCTACAAAAAGCGGGCCCCTCCTTCGCACACACCATGATTGAACTGTAACTAGAAAAGCATACCCAAATATCCCCTACATGAAAAATATAAAAATGTCATGTCACACCACGGAAAATTAACTTTCGCATTGAGCATGTCTACTCACTGAGAAAAGGACGGAAAACAATCTCGAATAAGGCTGTAAACTGAAGCTACTTAGGCCAGTTTCCACAATCAAAGAAGCTGCGCCTGATAAAACGGTGCAGATAAGACAGTAAGAGAACATCAGAGTGATCACTGCAGGGTATTTCTTGAGCACAATTGCCTGAAGACATCAATAAAAATGTAGTTAGCAAGAACATGGTAACAATACACAAATGGTAATCATTTATCAGACATTAATGTACAGTCTTACCTGTGCAATGATATACATAGAAGCAAAAACGGCATCAATTATTAATAGTATTCCTCCAAGTACCCAATTTGCTGATGGCCCGAGAAGATGCAACGAGATCTTTGATTTTAATGGAGAAGATATGATTGGGGGGCCTTGGTAAAGAGTCATGATGATAGCCCCTGCAATTGACACTACAGTGCCGATGAATTTCGCTTGTGTTGTTAAGCGTTTAATGTTGAATACTTCCATCCTAAAACCAGCAATCTAAATCAAATTAGACTTGATGTTTACAAGATAACATTATGTTAGATAGCAACAACACCAAAATGGCCGCTTCGACCGATGAGTTTGACATAATAGGTTTAAAGTTTTTCCTTTTACAAAAATATCATCTGACTTTTCTTGTTTTTTACGGACACTTGGCACGCATTGGTTAAACTGAATGGTCAGGACGGCCATTTTGGTGATTTTCACATAGTTTTGTTACCTGAATAAGGCGGCGAGTATGAAGGTAAAACCTGGGATGAGATTCAGCAACGTTGTTCCAAGTGTAGCAGAGGAGTACGAGACACCGGTATAACCACACACCTGAGCAAAGAAACTTCAAGAAATAAACAGTCAGTTAGAAAACACGGGTGATGTAAACTAAAGACAATATATATATATATATAAGAAATAGGGGCCAGATAGCAAACTACAGTAACAGAAATTTAAGAATGTAACTGCCAACTAACTGAACTGAACTGTATGCTGTCATATGCCAACTCAAAATAGTAGCAACAAAATATACACAGTCTTGGTGTGTCAATCGTGTCACATGAATCTAACTATTCAGTTCGATTCTAGATATGTAAATCCAGGAATTTGGAAACCGTTTTAATGAGGTAACATCTAAGTTACTTGTTTGTATTAATAGCTTGAGTCATTTTGATAATTTTGGTGCGTTTAATGTTTCAAAAGTTTTACGATTAGCCGAAATGTATCCACAACTTTAGAATTTATAATTTTGTTATGCATATTTAACGACGTTTAAATTACTTTTGCCTTTGGATTTTTTTTTTCTTGATTAATTTTTGTATTATTATTTTTGGTATACGAGTCGACCCGACCCACCTGGTGGATAAACGACCCAGGGACTCAGAGATTCCGCACCCCATAAAAAAAATTTCTAGGTACGCCGGTGTCAACCCCATTTAAAATGAGTAATAACTAGTGACTTCATGACAATTTAAACAATCAATCACCCCAACTAAAATAAAACTTTTTTGTAGCTAAAACAAACAAGCAACAAAGGCAGTTTACTAACTACATAGTATGTACATACCCAAGAAGACCAACAATTAAAAATCCAGCAACGATGTTTAAGCTAAATGGAGGACAATTTGGCGATCTGAAAGAAAAAAAGAAAAAACACAAACAATTAACAGCAAGTGCTAAGAGATAAACCAAAAAAGAAGATAATATTAATTACCTTTTGAAGACATTAGAAAAAGGAAGTAAAATGATGGAAGCAATGGCGTTGGAGTAAAAGATGAAGGAGTAGCTAGACATGCCATCTGCAATGGCTGACTTGCTGACGATCATTAATAAGACTTGAGCAACCTGTGTTGCCACCATGCCACCGTATTCCTTCATCTTTTTTTTATTTTTTCCGGTCACCGGCAAATAATATTTGAATAAGTCAACGGTGTATGTATCTTAATTTGTTCTGGACCACTAGAAACGGTACCTACCCCTTTTTTTTTTTCTAGAAGGTGTTAGTTTGTTAGTGTTACTAGATTCCTAGATTTGATGGGGAGTTAGGTAGAACTACACTAGTGTGAACTAGGGTGTTCAACAAAATCCAAATATGAAATATTCGAAAATTCGTATCTGTATTATTTGATATTTTGGATAATTCGAAATTTCGGATTTGAATTTGGATACTATTTTTACAAAAATTCAGATAATCAGTTTATCCGAATCTGAAATATTAAAATATATCTATATTATATATATAATATTATTTATATTTATATTGTATATTTAATACGCCCCACTTACGGTGTGCGCATATAATGTATATATGTGTGGCCCTCGGGAGGCAAAAGTAAAGTTGCACTAGTTTTAACGTTATTTTACTAATTTCGTGAAAATAACGTTAAAAACGACGGACGGTTAATCATGCATCATGTGGTGGCGTTGATAGCCAAAAGACAAAGGGGTACATGCACCGATCGGGTTTGTCCCGATTGCTAAGTGTTGTGTGCCTTATGTCCAAGGCTTGATACCAAACCACATCGAGCCGGGGGTCTCACTGGAAGCAGCCTCTTGATTCTTAGGAGTAGAGGTAAGGCTGTCTACATCTTACCATCCTCAAACCCTACCTTAGCTTTGTTATAGGTGGGATTAGCTGAGTATGATGATGATGATGATGATGATACTATATATTTAATCCATTCCAAGTTAATCATAACATTAAACTAACATATTACGTCTTTCACGAATCCAATATATATATATATATATATATATATATATATATATAGAGAGAGAGAGAGAGAGATAAGGGTTCCCATACAAAAACATTATATTGTGAGAAGTGTAAGAAAGAATCTCACGGTGACACGTGGCATCAAGGTGAAGGATACATAAGTAAATTTACACAAATAATTATCCTATTAAATTTAAATCTTTTATTATTTTAAGAGTAATTTTAGGAATAATTAATTTATGTTTTTAAAACAATCAATATAACACGTGAAAACAATCAATAAAACTAGTTTAAAACAAAATTGAATAACATAGCCCATATAACAAATCAATAAAACAAGTTTAAACAGTACATAAATTTTCACATTAATAACATAGCCCATATAACCGAAAACACATTTGTTTATACAACATAAAATTTTCAAATATCCATACACAAAACACATTTGTTTAGTCAACATTTAAATAAAAAACCATATACAAAACACATTTACCACTCAAAAACACATTATTATGGTAAAACCCAAATCATCCGGTTCAACCCTTCTGTTAAAACACCAAAAACCCAAATCACCTTTGACACTCCAAAATAAAACACAGCCTATTAAACATATCTTGTAAAACCCAAATCATCTGGTTCAACCCTTCTGTTAAAACACTAAAAACCACTCAAAACACATTATTATAGTAAAACATTCCTGTTAAACATATCTTGTAAAACACACAAAAAAAAAACACATTATATTACTAATAAAACACAACAAATTGCATGTGTTTAAAACCCATCGGCATTTGTATAAAGAACTAATAAACACATATATATCGGGACGAAAACCAACTTCCGATCCGGAATCACTTTCTTCTTCTCCGTCGCTTGCGATCTCGTCCTCTTCCCCACCATTTTATGTTTTGATAGAAGTTGAAAAACACGATGACAGCAAAATTTTATAGAATCGGTTGCTTGTTTTATAAGAATCTCTTATCATTTTGCATTGATATTTCGGTTGTTTTGTTTCCTTATTTTTGGGTGAAGAAGTCTGTGGTAATTATCCAATAAACAAACAAGAGATACGGTTATTGATATGTCAATTAAATGGATTTTATTAATTAAGATGTGTAATATTACACATCTACCCCTACAACTTTAATTTGTCTAATCTAATTATAACACATATTACAAAATTGCCACTATTATCATCTCATCCATCCATTAAGTTGATCCAATGGTTATTTTTCTTTCTCACCCTTCTTACAAAACACCTCTTTTGTATGCTAACCCTACCCTATATATATATATATATATATATATATTGAATTTTTATTTTAAGCATGTTCGGTTTTAGACTTTTAGAATAAGAGGAAGGGATTTTTTTTAAGTTTCGGATTATCCGTTGGATTATCCAAATCCGGATCCCAATATTGACTATCCGAAATTTTGGATTATCCGATTTTCGGATATCCGAAAATCGGATAATCTGACTTTGAACACACCTAGTGTGAAGCATAGGTTGTTAATGTATGATTTATTGCCACAGGGTTGTGGCCCGGTGGTAACTGGCTTTGTCCACTTTGGCGAATACCCATGTTTAATCCTGGTTGGGGGTTTGAAATTTGGTGTATAATGTAGGATAAAATTTTGCTGTTAAAAAATGTATGATTTGATTTCAACTATTTATTATGGACCAGGTTACTCGTAATGGTATTAAGAATATGTTGACACCCTAACAAATATACAAGTCGTGTAAGTATAAATGAGTAGTATATTCTTTTTTAGAGATAACTATACAGATAGTCCTTATGGTTTATAGAAATTAATATCATAGGGTACTAACTTATTATTTTTTTCTTTTTTTAACATTTTAAGGGTTTATGGTTTGAGTTTTGTAACATGTTAGGGTACTAAGACCAACTCCGTTAGTTTTTCTAGTTAAGTTTTACAAAATGACTAAAATGCCCTATAATAATTAGATATTCTTGTAATTACGTCTATTTACAAGAATATTTTTTGCAATTATTGAAATTAGGATTATCTATTATATTATTAAAACATAAAAAAGTTACTCATAAATATATATTAAATTAAATAATTATACTATATGTGTTTTAGTATGTATGTTTGTAGAAAAATACTTTTATCCATATAAACCACCGCCGATAAGCCTAAATCGTATATGTCATCAAGCACCACGTCAACTATCATCTCCAATGTCATTGCTGCCATTAGTTATCTATATTTAAAACACATAAAGTTGATGTGATGCTTGATGAAGATTTATTATAACTATTAAAACACAAATAGTATAATTATTTAATTTAATATACTTGTATAATTTAAAATTTTTAAATAATATTAATAGATAATCTTATGTATCTATATCTATATCTATATCTATCTATATATATATAATAAACCAAAGCATTTTTAATGACATGTCATAATATTATGCAATCTCTCTTTTGAGAGATACCACATAGGATATGATGTGGCAACTCTAAACCAATTAAAAAAAAGGAATAAATATGGCGTAAATATGATTTAACATAATATATTAAATACCTAATCTACTAATATTAAAACTTTATTATTTTCTCTCTCATGTTTCCTCTCATAACTTTTAAATGTTAATATCGTTTATATACGAGATTTTTTAAAGAAAAAAAATTACACCAAATTAACGAGCGTTTTATTATCTTTTCAACGAGTACCATAGTGCTATATAAAAACGGAGAAAAACACGACTATTTTTTGTAACCCGACAGGTATTATGTCAGGTTTGGAATTAGTTTAAAAAAAATTGTGGGTTTGGGTCGGGCCTGGGATTAGGTCATACCCGACCCAATTACCTTTTTTTATATTAGAATATGATAACTTATGTCAGAGATTTGTTTATAATAATAATAATAATAATAATAATATCAATAATAATAATAATTAAACATATATTGGCAGATGCCATTTTTATAGTTTAAATACTTCTAATTTTATTCACTTTACTTAGATTTCTCAACCCGGGACGCTCCCGGGGTATAAACTATATATAATAAACCAAAGCATTTTTAATGACATGTCATAATATTATGTAATCTCTCTTTTGAGAGATGCCACATAGGATGTGATGTGGCAACTCTAGACCAATTAAAAAAAAGGAATAAATATGGTTTAAATATGATTTAACATAATCTATTAAATACTTAATTTACTAAATATAAATATTAAAACTTTATTATTTTCTATCTCATGTTTCATCTCATAACTTTTAAATGTTAATATCTTTTATATACGAGATTTTTTAAGGAAAAAAATTACACCAAATTAACGAGCGTTTTCTTATCTTTCCAATGAGTACCATAGTGCTATATAAAAAACAGAGAAAAAAAACGACTATTTTTTGTAACCCGACAGGTATTGTGTCAAGTTTGGAATTAGTTTAAAAAAAATTATGGGTTTGGGTCGGGCCTGGGATGGTGATACCCAACCCATTTACCATTTTTTTTATATTAGAATATGATAACTTATGGCAGAGATTTGTTTAATAATAATAATAATAATAATAATAATAATAATAATAATAATAATAATAATAATAATCATTAATCATATATTGGCAGAGGTCATTTTTATAGTTTAGATACTTCTAATTTTATTCACTTTACTTAGATTTCTCAACCCGGGACGCTCCCGGGGTATAAACTAGTTAAGAATATAAAAGACCTTGTCAAATACAGATAATGCGTGGTATCAATGGCGATGGAGATAATTTAATTTAGTATATTTTCATAATTTATAAATTTTATGTATTAATAATACTAATAGATAATTTTGATTTCAATACATTACAAAAAAAATATCCTTGTAATCAAATAGAGCTAGTTATAAGAATATCTAGGTATTATAGGGCATCTTAGTCATTTTATCAATTTAACTAGAAATACTAACAGAATTTGCTTTAGTACTCTAACATGTTACAAAACTGAAACCATAAAGCCTTAACATGTTAAAAAAAATAAAATAAGTTAGTACTCTAAGATGTTACTTTTTATAAACCATAAGGATTATATGTGTAGTTATCTCTTTTTTTTACATGAACTATATAACTATACAAATATACGAGTCGCATATATAATACATCACCTAATTAACAAAGCATATACGACTGGATCCAATTTGGTGTACATATATAAAGACATCAGCTAACAAAGCATATACGACATGCTTAAGCATATATGAGTGGTAAAAGATATTACATGACACTAAGGTTATGTCTCTCGCTCCTTAAACCTTCCAAACCAAATCAATGATGACAAATGAAGATGGATTTCACATAGTAATAGAACATGATGCTTATCATATTGAAATAGTATATGGTTTTAAACTCTCTAAAATCTGCTTTGTTTTTTAAAAGCAATGGTGTTCCAAGGTTACATTCGATAATAATGATGATGATTATTATTATTATGACATCGAATTAGTATATGTTTGTAACACCCCACCCGTTAGGGCTGACGTGTCACTTACAGTAATCAGAATTCAAACGTCATTCTATTGAATACAAAACATTAAATTCTTTTTACAGTAAAAACAACATTAATTTATGAAAATTCTTGTGCGTCTTTATCCCTTGAGCCCATCCTTCCAAGCTTTCCATAATAAGTCTTGAACCTAACGTACATAAAACATATATGCACGTCTGAGTAAAATTTACTCAGTGGGACAACAACCATAAAATAACAGTTCTTAACAATAATATCTATAAAAAACAATACACTTATATAACACCTTCAGTTAGTCACATTCAGTTTTTCAGCGCGTCACATGATCTGTGCGTCGCAATCACATACAACAGGGTTAGTGACATACAGGTTTTCAGCGCGTCACATGATCTGTGCGTCGCAATCACATAATCACCTTTAGTGGGTCACCTTTTTGGTGCAGTAGTTTCAATGGTTACCTTTCGGTGTAGTAGTTCAGTGGTCACCTTTTTGGTGCAGTAGTTTCAGTGGTCACCTTTTTGGTGCAGTAGTTTCAGTGGTCACCTTTAGGTGTATCAATAATAAATATCTATATACAATAAATACTAAGAGAAATCATTGTCAAACAATATCGAACTTAGATTTCCCACTACGAGGTAGTAATGAAACCTAAACCCGTACACATAAGTTGTTGAGAGTCCATACCTTAATTGCGGAGTAAAACCGTAAATAACCCGTGGATGCGGAATAAACGTTGCAAAGCCTGGAGCTCGATTTGCTGCCGACGAGTTGGCCGGCGAACTTGCAGCAGCGTCCGCGACGGTAAGAAAAACAAACAACAAAGGTGACTTGAAGGGGAAATCGATTGTGAAAAAAAAAGAGTTATGTGTGCTCGAACACGAGAATGAGAATCACTATATAAAGGGCTTAACACACGGTTTCGATTTATGGAAAACTCTTGGGTTAAGGCCGATGATTGGGTGTCGTTAAGGAATGATTTCCACAGCTAATCACAAGTAATATTGTCTCGCTAATCACTGTATCAGACAAGGAGTTAAAATGGTAAGGTTTCATTATTGATTTGGATGATTTAAGGGTACTCGGACTCGTATGGGGTAAGACCGGATTTTCCGCCAGAAAATGTGGCAAGGATGGAGTTATCAAGTGAGTTATGACAATATTACACCTTTCCCTCTTGTATGTTGATTGTTTTATGTGACATCCGTCACTTTTCCTTTTTATATATATATATATATATAATAATAATAATAATAATAATAATAATAATAATAATAATAATAATCAGATTTGTTTTATCAAAATTTCTTGACTAAACTTTGAGCCCAAAGACAAACTAACCCATTAACCTACTTAAGCCCAACAAACACAAACACCCACCTCTTCTTCTCTCCCTTAACCTGCTACTCGGCCCAGCCCAACGCGTGAGCCCAGGAGCCGGCCCATCTATGTCCCTCCTTTCCCTTTTCCTGTTTTAAAACAACAAAAAAAGAAAAGGGGTTGATCCCGCCGGGTATCGAACCGGGGTCATCCCACACACAACACCACGCGTCCCACCACTAAGCTATGAAGCTTTTGTTGAATTAAACCCAAACCAATTTGTATTTATCCCTTATTAATCGCTGTTTCCTTTTCTCCCTTTTCCTCTGCTACTGCTACGCGAGTTCAAACAAAAAGAAAAGAAGCAAACTAGCTGAGATCATGGAATTCTTTTACTGCTCTTGACCAAATGATAAATACGTGACAATATAGTGCACCATCATCGCATATAGTCAACTAAATCTTTCCAAATTTGAATGCTAATCACACGTAGTCACATTAATCATGGTCAAACCTTCCATCGAGCAATCCATGCCCCATCCGTATAAATTGAACCTTGGCATAGCTTAACAACTCGCTCATAACTCTCTCTCAACCTCCAATTCTCTCTATTTCACACTGATTATTATTATCAAGCTCGTCGTTGACTTTTGCTTTGACCCGACGTTTACAATCAATTCAATATTGTAAGTTCGATTATTGATATGGGTTTTCATTATCGGCCTACACACAATGTTTGCCCCATGATTAATTGGGTTAACATTGTGTAATTTAATCAATTGGAAATCTAGGGTTTGTTCTTAATTATTTGGGGAAGATGGTCAAACCGTGTATTCTATAAAGATTTTTAAAACTGAAGCTATTACAAATCTGATGCTCAGACCAGTTGGTTGGAGTGTTTTGCTAAGGGCATTGAACCGGCCAAGGGCCCAGGTTCAAACCCCACAACAAACAATCATTTTTGTTATTTTTTTTAACCTTTATAATTATAATCCTTATTCTTTTAAAAATCGTTTTAAAATACTAAAACTAATTTATAAATTCTACAAAAATTTATTTTATGTTTTTCCACTGATAAAGTTCATCATCCAATTTTTAGTTTTTCAAAAATAATTTATTTAATATATATTATTAATAATACAAGTTTATTCATTTATATTTATTAAATTCTATAAAAATATCTAAACGATTTTATTAAATCTCACAAAAATTATTCTGAACTTATATATTCTTAAACATTCCAGAAAATATTTTTATTTCAGAAAAACCGTTTATTTTATATTTTTAATTAATTTCTGTTAGTTTTAATCATAAATAATTCATAATAAATTCATTTTACAATATTTTTGTACCAAAATTTTACATAAATTATTTCTATTCATTTGGAACTGAAATACAATTTTTAATTCAGAAATTCTTTAATTTTAATATTTTTAGATATTAAAGTCATATTTTGACAATTTGAAATAATTAAAGTAAATATGCTATTTTCAAGAAAATAATTTTATAAAAATTATTTTCATAATCAAAATCTTATGTTGTGACAATGTTTAACTTAAAGTTTTACAAAAAGACTTTTATCTATTTATTTATTTAATTTCTTATATTTTAATAAACAATTTATTTATTAATCAAATAAACGTTTATCCCCAATACGAAACCCTAGAATTCCATGTATCCTAGAGTTATTCCTTACACATTATCAAATTCTTTAGGTTGATACTTTGAGTTAGTTCCAACACATATTTCGTTGTCCAAGTTCAATTCCAAGCTATCACGTAAACAGTGAGTATTCCTACCCCTTTTTGCTTTTATACATTTTTGGGGTGTTACATGTACACTATTACAATTTCAAATACAAGTTTACATTTTTACAATACAATTCTAGTACTATGTGCATTGCTTACAACGTGCTTTATGCTTAGACATTACATGTAGATTACATTTGTACTTAGTGAAATCATTAACATGGTACAAGCCGACCTTAACATTGGATAGCGCTATTTGGATTGACAACCCGCCTAGATTGATTCTCCCCCTTTTTCATCGGAGAATCCGTGGCCAGTGTTAAGTTATCATCCATTTATTGGTTGAGTACACTACAGTTCATACAGTACATTATACAGTCACAGGGTTGATTTCGCTCATTTGTATGATACATAGTTTACATAATTGCACTGTAGCTTGCACTTGAATTGTATAACTTTTTAACCTACTATATATATCAAATCTAGGAATGCTCACCAACATTTCATATGTTGACCAAACCTATTTTTGTACATGTTTCAGGTGCAGTTTGATCTAGTGCTTTAGCAAGAGACATATAGTGCTTTATTTAAATTCAGTTATTCCAACAGTTACATTTCATTTAAGACTTTGTATTTCCATTTCAATGTAAGACAGTTATTGGTTTATTCAATAATATTTACATTTTAGTACCATGTGCTTTTGAACAATCGTCACTACGTGGCACCTCGATGATTCCGCCATCGGTTGGGGTGTTACAGATTGGTATCAGAGCCATGGTTATAGGGAATTAGGTTATTAGATAAAATGACCTAGACTATAACCGAACTTTAACTTGCATGTATAATATTTCCTGAATTACCCCACCCCTCATTTCTTCCTACTTTCCTCCTTCTATCTTTCCCTTCTTCCCTCTCTCTATTCTCTTATCTTTCATCATGGTGCATAGAGATGGTGTCCTACAAAGGGTGGAAAGCTTACATCATCATGGAATGGGAACAGTACCTTTTATGAAGACACTCTTAGATATAATATCTACTCTTATTGTTACTCCTTCGAAGTTGTTGAACTTTAATGAGTGTGATAAGGACACGTGCAATCTGGAAGGGTGGATGCCTGTACACTGGGTTTTCTGGCATAGGCAAGCATAGCGCATAAATCCATTTACGGACCTGTTATGCTTACCTGGGGATTCCTGGAGTGAGTGTCCACTTATAGGCTAAAGCACGTCTTCTTTGATCACCGTTGGGTTCAATTCCTTTGAAAAGTCAACGTTCTTGTTGGGCTTTACAGCTAGACAAGGGCACTCCAAGCATTTATGCAAGTTTTACAATAATACTCTCTCGGTTCATATACAATATTTTGTATTTCACGATTTTCATATATTACTTACAAATTCATAACCATCTATGGATTTCACAATCACACTTCACCTTACTCTCTTAGCCACTTTTTAAATATTCAACACCCTACCCAAATCATATTATTTCTTTTCGCCACATGTTATTTATTTTAAAAAACTATAACCTCATACTTTAGCACAAACTAAAGATTTCTAAAACTTGTTGTATTACCTAGTACCTTTACAAAGTACATAATATATATTTTTTTTTAAAGGATGTCCTCGAACTTAAATTCAATTGATTATTTATTGACGTAACAAACGATTTTCTATATAATGTTTTAAAACTATTACAAAGCCTACTTAGCTTGTACTATTTAACAACTTTTGCCTTATGTACAAAACCAATTTTGAAAATAATTCTTTTTTGAAATAATATCTAGTCTCTAGATTCACTCATTTTCAACTTGTTCAAATTTTTACAATATTTGGTATATACCACAATCATGTTTTCTTATACACTTGATTATAACTTTTGATCCAAACCTCAAAAATTTACACTGCTACATAATCTCCTTACTATAAAATAAACTCTTTATCAACTATCTTCACATTCTCTCACAACCTTGATCCTGCTTCAAGATTTTTCATCATCTTCTCAAGAACTAAATTCATATCCTTCACCTTCTCACACATGAGCTAGTTACCCATGCTAATCAAACTACTAAAAACCTGATACTTGATTCTACAGAATTTTTTCCAAAACACCATTGTTTGTGAAACTTGATTTCCTCTTAACTTGACTATTCACTGGACATTTAATTATTCATGATACTTGTGTTTTCATTTTCATAATCCTATTTTCATTTTGTACCCAATTTTGTCGCACTCATTAGCATACAACATCTAGAAATTTTCTTGCGTATTATTGTGTGTTAACACAGATTGGAAATTTATTATATTGATTACATTTATTTTTAATCATACAAGACTCTACCTTACATTTATTTGAAACGTTTGGAATTGATACTTGATCTTACAGATGCTTTTCTAAGAAAACATCATTGGTTATTACATGAAACTAGATTTTTCCCTTAATTTGACTACGTATTGAACATATAATTATTCACGATACTCGTAAACAATTAATTATTCATGATAACACTTACACTTAATGGTTGTAGTACTTACAAACTTGCTTGCACAAACATACTATCAATTTGCAATCTATGTGAATAATAATTGCTGCACCTAATAGAAGTCGTCATGCCTTTTTCAACAGTCGGGAGAGGCCCTACAACCTGCTCCACGATTGGTGGAGGCTATCGAACATACTCAACGATTGGTAGGGGTCACTAAGCCTTTACAAACAGTCGGGAGGGGCCCTACAACCTACTCCACGGCTGGTGGAGGCTATAGAACCTGCTCAACAATCGGTGAGGTCATAGAAGGACGCAAAACTTTAATGTAAGGTAAATTGATGATTCCGGTCCGGAACGTAATCATGAATTTACAGGTACATTAGGGTAGTGTGAAATTCTATTAGAGTTTTTGGAAAGGCGTCCAGTACGTTTTCAAGGTATCAAAGGTGTGGTGGGTTAGCTGCGGTACACCCTGTATACAAACACTAATGATGCATTGAAAGTGAGACTGGAAGTCGGACCAGGAACAAACTCTGTTCGCTTGTAGTTCATTTGGTTTTGTTATAGTCAATCAACTCGTACATTTATTCTAGGATTCCTAAAACTTGAAATTTAGTGATTCACTAGATTCTTATTTCCCTTCTTATTCGAGACGAACCTAATCCTTAACCCACACCTATCAAACCTACCATCCAAATCATTTGCAACAGTTTACTTTGTTACCTATAAATTTACGTCGTGCCTTAACCCAAATTTTTCCAAACCACAGTTATTTTAATTTTACCCAAGCATCCATAACCCTATGTTTCTAATAACTTCGGGACGAAGTTTCTAAAAGTAGGGGATGCTGTGACATCCGTCACTTTTCCTTTTATATATATATATATATAATAATAATAATAATAATAATAATAATAATAATAATAATAATAATCAGATTTGTTTTATCAAAATTTCTTGACTAAACTTTGAGCCCAAAGACAAACTAACCCATTAACCTACTTAAGCCCAACAAACACAAACACCCACCTCTTCTTCTCTCCCTTAACCTGCTACTCGGCCCAGCCCAACGCGTGAGCCCAGGAGCCGGCCCATCTATGTCCCTCCTTTCCCTTTTCCTGTTTTAAAACAACAAAAAAAGAAAAGGGTTTAATCCCGCCGGGTATCGAACCGGGGTCATCCCACACACAACACCACGCGTCCCACCACTAAGCTATGAAGCTTTTGTTGAATTAAACCCAAACCAATTTGTATTTATCCCTTATTAATCGCTGTTTCCTTTTCTCCCTTTTCCTCTGCTACTGCTACGCGAGTTCAAACAAAAAGAAAAGAAGCAAACTAGCTGAGATCATGGAATTCTTTTACTGCTCTTGACCAAATGATAAATACGTGACAATATAGTGCACCATCATCGCATATAGTCAACTAAATCTTTCCAAATTTGAATGCTAATCACACGTAGTCACATTAATCATGGTCAAACCTTCCATCGAGCAATCCAGGCCCCATCCGTATAAATTGAACCTTGGCATAGCTTAACAACTCGCTCATAACTCTCTCTCAACCTCCAATTCTCTCTATTTCACACTGATTATTATTATCAAGCTCGTCGTTGACTTTTGCTTTGACCCGACGTTTACAATCAATTCAATATTGTAAGTTCGATTATTGATATGGGTTTTCATTATCGGCCTACACACAATGTTTGCCCCATGATTAATTGGGTTAACATTGTGTAATTTAATCAATTGGAAATCTAGGGTTTGTTCTTAATTATTTGGGGAAGATGGTCAAACCGTGTATTCTATAAAGATTTTTAAAACTGAAGCTATTACAAATCTGATGCTCAGACCAGTTGGTTGGAGTGTTTTGCTAAGGGCATTGAACCGGCCAAGGGCCCAGGTTCAAACCCCACAACAAACAATCATTTTTGTTATTTTTTTTAACCTTTATAATTATAATCCTTATTCTTTTAAAAATCGTTTTAAAATACTAAAACTAATTTATAAATTCTACAAAAATTTATTTTATGTTTTTCCACTGATAAAGTTCATCATCCAATTTTTAGTTTTTCAAAAATAATTTATTTAATATATATTATTAATAATACAAGTTTATTCATTTATATTTATTAAATTCTATAAAAATATCTAAACGATTTTATTAAATCTCACAAAAATTATTCTGAACTTATATATTCTTAAACATTCCAGAAAATATTTTTATTTCAGAAAAACCGTTTATTTTATATTTTTAATTAATTTCTGTTAGTTTTAATCATAAATAATTCATAATAAATTCATTTTACAATATTTTTGTACCAAAATTTTACATAAATTATTTCTATTCATTTGGAACTGAAATACAATTTTTAATTCAGAAATTCTTTAATTTTAATATTTTTAGATATTAAAGTCATATTTTGACAATTTGAAATAATTAAAGTAAATATGCTATTTTCAAGAAAATAATTTTATAAAAATTATTTTCATAATCAAAATCTTATGTTGTGACAATGTTTAACTTAAAGTTTTACAAAAAGACTTTTATCTATTTATTTATTTAATTTCTTATATTTTAATAAACAATTTATTTATTAATCAAATAAACGTTTATCCCCAATACGAAACCCTAGAATTCCATGTATCCTAGAGTTATTCCTTACACATTATCAAATTCTTTAGGTTGATACTTTGAGTTAGTTCCAACACATATTTCGTTGTCCAAGTTCAATTCCAAGCTATCACGTAAACAGTGAGTATTCCTACCCCTTTTTGCTTTTATACATTTTTGGGGTGTTACATGTACACTATTACAATTTCAAATACAAGTTTACATTTTTACAATACAATTCTAGTACTATGTGCATTGCGTACAACGTGCTTTATGCTTAGACATTACATGTAGATTACATTTGTACTTAGTGAAATCATTAACATGGTACAAGCCGACCTTAACATTGGATAGCGCTATTTGGATTGACAACCCGCCTAGATTGATTCTCCCCCTTTTTCATCGGAGAATCCGTGGCCAGTGTTAAGTTATCATCCATTTATTGGTTGAGTACACTACAGTTCATACAGTACATTATACAGTCACAGGGTTGATTTCGCTCATTTGTATGATACATAGTTTACATAATTGCACTGTAGCTTGCACTTGAATTGTATAACTTTTTAACCTACTATATATATCAAATCTAGGAATGCTCACCAACATTTCATATGTTGACCAAACCTATTTTTGTACATGTTTCAGGTGCAGTTTGATCTAGTGCTTTAGCAAGAGACATATAGTGCTTTATTTAAATTCAGTTATTCCAACAGTTACATTTCATTTAAGACTTTGTATTTCCATTTCAATGTAAGACAGTTATTGGTTTATTCAATAATATTTACATTTTAGTACCATGTGCTTTTGAACAATCGTCACTACGTGGCACCTCGATGATTCCGCCATCGGTTGGGGTGTTACATTTTATAACAAACCCTCAACTTCTATTCTTTTCTCTTTTATATTAATAACACTTTAAACTACTTAAAATAAATATACATAATAATTAATTAGGATTTATATAACTAGTCTATAAATAATAAAGGTTTTTTTTTCTTTCTTTTATATACCTTTTTTTAAGTGACAAAAAGAATGACATTTAATAATACATATTTTAGAGTTTAAAAAAATAAAAATAAAAATAAATCCGGATGTTACAATTACTACCCTCTTAAAAATAATTTCATCCGCGAAATTTCATAATCTCAAACATTAACCATAGAAATGATGAACAGTTTATGATTCAAATGAAAAGGGGAACAATGTTTATTAAATGATAGGAAAAGACATTGTCTAAAATCACATGACAAGATAATTTAAAAATAGGAAACTCTTTGTATTTCTCTAAGGTTCTCGACCAATCAAATCATCATGCCTGAGGTGTTTCTTCGAAAGTTCCGTTGGTTTATTGTCAACGGTGAAAGCGAACACTCTTCCACCAGTGGGTAGGTGGCATAGTGTTTGCCCTAGTAGCAGGTGTACCATTATTCTTCCCAGTATGTTTCGGTGGTTGAGGGCAGTTCTCAATAGAATGTCCGGTTTGTTTACATCTGAAACAACCCCCAGTAAGTTTAAGGCATACACCCGAATAGGGTTTTCCGCAGGTGTTACATAGTGGACGTGTTTGATGTTGGGTCTGTGAATGAACAGTTTTACCGCTCTGGGATGACTGATGCGAGTTCCCTTGCCGGTTACCATAGTTTCGATTGGAGTTAGACTTTTGGTTCCCAGTGGGTGGCATTTGAGTAGAAGTCTGATTAGTGCTTGAGAAAGGATCATTCGTGGTTTTTCCACCATATTGGAGTTTCATGGTCTTGTTAGCAATTTCAAGGTTTTGTACTGCATTTACTACCTCAGTTACATCTTTAAACTCTTGGTTTACAACCAGCCATTTGGTTCTTTCACATAAAGACCATTTTAGTTTCCACGCAAGTGCAGCTGGGGGTCCAGCCTCAGGTCCCGCGAAACTAGCCAGTCTCGTGAACCGTTCCATGAACTCGGTCATAGGTTCATCTTCCCTTTGCTTTATAGATGCAAACTCTCGAATGTATTCATCTCTAAAGGCAACCGAGAAAAATTGTTGGAAGCATAGTGTCTTAAAGCCCTCCCATGTGAGTGTAGCAGCAAACGCATCTCCACCTCTTGAGTGTTTGACGCTTCGCCACCACGTTTGGGGGGTGTCTTCTAACTTATATGCAGCCAGTCTTGCCTTGAACTCATCACATAATCCTAAAACCTCAAAAATTTTCTCCATGTGATCAATCCAATTTTGTGCTTCAATTGGTGTAGTACCAGAACTGAATGATCGTGGATTTTGCTTTTGAAATCTAGAGAGCCATTTATGGATGTCAATAGTAGGCAGTGAAACCATATCCTTCTCTTTCTTGCCTTTGGGTGGTGAATGGGAAGGAGTGGGAGAACGATGAGGAGTAGGGGAACGCTGAGGAGTTGGCGAACGAGGAGGAGTTGGGGGTGCCCTGCCATTCCTTTCCTCATGAAGAAGTTGCATAACAGACTGCACAAGGTTAGGTAGTACTTCGGCATAATTGTTTTGAGTGACAGTTTGCATCAAATTAGGGAGTAATCCTTCAACAGCATGTTGGAATGCACTGTTAAGGTGGCGGCGCCTAGACGATGAGCTCGTACTACGTCGGGTGGTTTTCCTGATTGGAGGCATCTACAAGGAACATACCATAAGGATTGTAACAATTATAGGTGGCCATAAATCCAAGCTTGGATTTTACCCATTACCCACAGGTTAATTATTTTTTTTTTAAATATTTTTCTACAGGAAAGAGCCTGAGCTCTGATACCATAACTGTAACACCCCACCCGTTTTAGGGCTGACGTGTCACTTACAGTAATCAGAATTCAAACGTCATTCTATTGAATACAAAACATTAAATTCTTTTTACAGTAAAAACAACATTAATTTATGAAAATTCTTGTGCGTCTTTATCCCTTGAGCGCATCCTTCCAAGCTTTCCATAATAAGTCTTGAACCTAACGTACATAAAACATATATGCACGTCTAAGTAAAATTTACTCAGTGGGACAACAACCATAAAATAACAGTTCTTAACAATAATATCTATAAAAAAAACAATACACTTATATAACACCTTCAGTTAGTCACATTCAGCTTTTTAGCGCGTCACATGATCTGTGCGTCGCAATCACATACAATAGGGTTAGTCACATACAGTTTTTCAGCGCGTCACATGATCTGTGCGTCGCAATCACATAATCACCTTCAGTGGGTCACCTTTTTGGTGCAGTAGTTTCAATGGTCACCTTTCGGTGCATGTAACACCCCAACCGATGGCGGAATCATCGAGGTGCCACGTAGTGACGATTGTTCAAAAGCTCATGGTACTAAAATGTAAATATTATTGAATAATCAAAATTGTCTTACATGGAAATGGAAAATACATTGTCTAAATGAAATGTAAATATTGAAATAACTGAATTAAAATAAAGCACTAGATGTTCCTTGCTAAAGCACTAGGTCAAACTGTACCTGAAACATGTACAAATAAATTTGGTCAACATATGAAATGTTGGTGAGCATTCCTAGATTTGATATATATATAGTAGATTAAAAGTTATACAATTCAAGTGCAAGCTACAGTGCAAATATGTAAACCATGTATCAAACAAATGAGCGAAATCAACCCTGTGACTGTATAATGTACTGTATGAACTGTAGTGTACTCAACCAATAAATGGATGATAACTTAACACTGGCCACGGATTCTCCGATGAAAAAGGGGGAGAATCAACCTAGGCGGGTTGTCAATCCAAATAGCGCTATCCAATGTTAAGGTCGGCTTGTACCATGTTAATGATTTCACTAAGTACAAATGTAATCCACATGTAATGTCTAAGCATAAAGCACGTTGTAAGCAAAGCACATAGTATTAGAATTGTATTTGTGAAAAATGTAAAATTGTATTTGAAATTGTAATAGTGTACATGTAACACCCCAAAAATGTATAAATGCAAAAAGGGGTAGGAATACTCACAGTTCACGTAATAACTTGAATTTGAACTTGGACAACGAAATATGAATTGAGATTACTCCCAAATGATTAACCTAAAGTAATTGATAATGTGTAAGGAAAATGACTCTAAGATATATGTATTTCTAGGGCTTCGAATTGGGGATAAATGTTTGTTTGATTATCATTAAAATATTCGCCAATTGAGAGAAATTTAGTAAATAAATAACCAAAAATCTTTTTATGAAATTTAAATTTAAGATGGTCACAAGAATGTGTTTAAAGTGTAAAAATAATTTTTATAAAATTATTTTCTTTAAAATAGATTATTAAATCTATTTATTACAAATTGACAAACTTTAACTTTAATAATTAAAAATACTAAAATTAAAGAATTATTATTTTAAAAATCATATTTCTGTTCTAAATGGATAGAAATAATTTATGTAAAATTTTGGTGCAAAAATATTGTAAAATGAATTTATTATGATTTAATTATGATTAAAACTAACAAAAATTGATTAAAAATATTAAATAAATGATTTTTCAAAATTAAAAATCATTTCAGTAAAGTTTCACTTAATACAAACTCAGGATAATTTTTGTAGAATTTAATAAAGTTGTTTTGATATATAAATGGATTTTTATAAATATAATAGCATAAAAATGATTTAATTATTATAAATATTAAATAAATGAATTTCTGAAAAATAAAAATTACAAATAAAACTTTTATCTCAGATTAAACAAATGTAATTTTTTTTAGAATTTATAAAATAGTTTTGATATTTTAAAATGAATTTAAAAGGTTTTAATATATATATATATATTTATAATTGTTGTTTAAAAAGAAAAGAAAAGAAAAGAACAAAAACGGGGCTGTGCCGGGACTCGAACCCGGTTCCCCTCTGAATCAAACCCAGGTCACAACCACTTGGCCTAGGCCGGTGGTTGTGATATTTCCTGTTTAAAAATAATTAAATACACACGCGAAATCCAGTTTATCCCCAATTTCATATGAACGAACCCTAGAATTAGCAATCAAACAATCCAGGAACCTTGAGCCCGATTAATGATGGGGCTATTGTTGTTTGATAGCCGACTAATGAAACCCACAAAAGAAAAGTTACTCACAGTGATGTTTCACGTATGATTGTCGGGTCAAAGCAAAAGTCAAAAGACGAACAAGATAATAATAATTAGGGTGTTTCAGAGATAATTGGAGGTTGAGAGAGAGGTGTGAGCGAGTAATCAAGGATCGTAGGTGGTCTATATATACAGAGGATCAAAGGGTAAGGTTAATTGGAAAGCTTGACCACGTTTAAAAGTCATACGCGTATGGTTTAAAATTTGGTCAATGATTTGTTATAATTGACGTGTAATTTAGTTGATGATGGCCGGTAATCACGCTATTAATCCTTATATAAATTTAGACACGCGAATTTGAATGGTCAAAATTGAAAAGAAAGAAAAAAATTAAAACATCATGTTCATATCTGCTGCTGTACACGAAGGAGGAGAAAAAGGAAAGGCTAAGGTGTACTTAAATATAATTGACATTGATATAATAACAACAAAAGTCTGTGGACCAAGTGGTGGGAACGTGGATGTGTGTGTGGAGGTGGTCCGGTTCGAGCCTCAGCGGGGGCAAGCTTTTCTTTTTTTTTTTTTTTAACAGTGAAGGGAAGGCTGAGTTGGGCTCTTGGTGGGCTGTTTGGGTTGGGCCAGTCTCGGATTGGGCTGTTGTTGGGTTTAATAAGGGTGGGTTAATGTGGTTATCACTAAGATAAGTTTGTGTTGTTTCTATATGTATATATGTATATTTTTTTTTTTCACAATTAAACTGATTATTATTATTATTATTATTATTATATAAAAATATATATATATATATAATGAAAAAGTGACGGATGTCACAGCATCCCCTACTTTTAGAAACTTCGTCCCGAAGTTATTGGAAACATAGGTTTATGGATGCTTGGGTAAAAATTTAAAATAACAGTGGTTTGGAAAATTTGGGTTAAGGCACGACGTAAATTTATAGGTAACAAAGTAAACTGTTTCAAATGATTTGGATGATAGGTTTGATAGGTGTGGGTTAAGGATTGGATTGGGTTCGTCTCGAAAGGGTAAAGAGAGTAAGAATCTAGTAAATCACTACACTTCCAGTTTTAGGAATCCTAAAATGAATGTACAAGTTGATTGATTATAAAAAGATCAAATGAACTACTAAATAAGCAGAGTTTGTTCCTGGTTCGACTTCCAGTCACACTTTCAATGCATCATTAGTGTTTGTATACAGGGTGTACCGCAGCTAACCCACCACACCTTTGATACCTTGAAAACGTACTGGACGCCTATCCAAAAACTCTAATAGAATTTCACACCACCCTAATGTACCTGTAAATTCATGATTACGTTCCGGACCGGAATCATCAATTTACCTTACATTAGGGTTTTATGTCCTTCTATGATCCCACCGATTGTTGAGCAGGTTCGATAGCCTCCACCAGCCGTGGAGTAGGTTGTAGGGCCTCTCCCGACTGTTTGAAAAGGCATAGTGACCTCTACCAATCGTTGAGTATGTTCGATAGCCTCCACCAGTCGTGGAGCAGGTTGTAGGGCCTCTCCCGACTGTTGAAAAAGGCATGATGACTTCTATTAAGTGCAGCAATTATTATTCACATGGATTGCAAATTGATAGCATGTTTATGCAAGCAAGTTTGTAAGTACTACGGCCATTAAGTGTAAGTGTTATCATGAATAATTAAATGTTCAATGCGTGGTCAAATTAAGGGAAAAATCTAGTTTCATGTAATAACCAATGATGTTTTCTAGAAAAGCTCTGTAGGATCAAGTAAATGTTTCAAATAAATGTAAGGTAGAGTCTTGTATGATTAAAAATAAACGTAATCAATATGATAAATTTCCATTATGTGTTAATACACAATAGTATGCAAGGAAGTTTCTAGGTGTTGTATGCTAATGAGTGCGACAAAATTGGGTACAAAATGATAATAGGATCAAGAAAATGAAAACACGGGTATTGGATTCTCGAATCTTGGAAAATTTCATCCATGGCTTAACCAGTGGGATTAACGTCATCCTGATCATCTGCTTCATTGATATCGATATTGAAAGCTTGTCCATGTGCCACCAGGTTTATATTGTTCAATTTGGGACATTGGGGTAGCAAGTGGTTAGGGTCTCTACAATGATAACATGCCCGACCGTTAGTAATCTGTAGTGGTCCCTGGGCAGCTGTTTGATGATTACTCTGTGTCCCAACCATTACTCGACAAGTGGTAACAAGGTGTCCAAACCTCCCACATCTAGTGCATTTACGGCATGGAAGATTTGCAGGGTGATGATATTTGCAGGTGTTGCATTGAGGATGGATTCCCGTGTAGGCTTTCTTGATAGGAGGCTGAGTCACAGGATCCACAACAGTATGGTTCAGATTATCGCCCATTCGTTTCTTAGAGTTCGAAGCGGTAGTGACGACCTTTGCTAAAACAATCTTAGGTTGTTCAACAACATTGGTGGTTTTCTCAGTAGGTGTCTTGGTGCCCTTCCTAACCAAGTTTCCTTTCCTTACGTGTTTGTCTGTTAATGTGGCTGCAAGTTGGATGGCTTCTTCTACCGTAGTGGCTTTGCCTCCAGTGACAACGTCTTGAATCAGGTCAGGTAATCCCTCGATATATTTTTCGATTGCTCGAGAGACTGGGGTGACCATGTGTGGAACCAGTATGCTAAGTTCGTGATATCGAGTATTATACGCAAGATTCTCACCACTGTCTTGTTTCAACCCATAGAATTCTTCCTCTAGTTTCCTGATTTCGTTCCTAGGGCAGAATTTGGCGATCATGAGTTCCTTAACTTCAGCCCAAGATAAAGATAAAGCAACATCAGCTCCTCGATTGCGTTTTTCGCCATTCCACCAGGTTAACGCTCCCTTTTGAAGGACACTAGTAGCATAGCGAACGCGGAGTTCATCAGGACATTCACTGTTCACAAAAGTACTCTCCATGCCTTCAAACCATTGGAGGAGGCCAGTAGCACCCTCCTCACCAGTGAATTTTGTGGGGTTGCAGGAGTTAAAGTGTTTGAAAGTGCACCGAAATTGAGTCGTACTCCCAGTGTTGGCACTGTTACTAGTCTGGGTTATCTCACTGACAAGGTTTGGGATCACTGCAGCAATTTGCTCGGCGACTAAAGATGCGAGGCGACGATCAGAACGTCGTCCAGAAGCACGAACAGGACGTTGGCTGGCATCACGGAGCATGCGGCGAGCAGACATCTATAAGGTAGTTAATGAATAATCATGAGATTAGGAAATGTGAGTGTATAACTATACAAATGAAAGTATGAACTTGTAAGCAATGTATGAAAATCATGATATATAGGATATTGTATATGAAAGGAGAGAGTATTATTGTAAAACTTGTATAAATGCTTGGAGTGCCCTTGTCTAGCTGTAAAGCCCAACAAGAACGTTGACTTTTCAAAGGAGTTTGAACCCAATGGTGATCAAAGAAGACATGCTTTAGCCTATAAGTGGACACTCACTCCAGGAATCCCCAGGTAAGCATAACAGGTCCGTAAATGGATTTATGCGCTATGCTTGCCTATGCCAGAAAACCCAGTGTACAGGCGTCCACCCTTCCAGATTGCACGTGTCCTTATCACACTCATTAAAGTTCAACAGCTTCGAAGGAGTAAAGTAAGAGTAGGCATTATGTCTAAGAGTGTCTTCATAAAAGGTACTGTTCCTGTTCCATGATGATGTAAGCTTTCCACTCTCTGTAGGACACCATCTCTATGCACCATGATGAAAGATAAAAAGAATAGAGAGAGAGAAGAAGGGAAAGATAGAAGAAGGAAAGTAGAGGGAAATGAGGGGTAGGGTAGTTTAGGAAATATTATGCATGCAAGTTGTAGTTCGGTTATAGTCTAGGCCTTTTATCTAATAACCTAGTTCCCTATAACCATGGCTCTGATACCAATCTGTAACACCCCAACCGATGGCGGAATCATCGAGGTGCCACGTAGTGACGATTGTTCAAAAGCTCATGGTACTAAAATGTAAATATTATTGAATAATCAAAATTGTCTTACATGGAAATGGAAAATACATTGTCTAAATGAAATGTAAATATTGAAATAACTGAATTAAAATAAAGCACTAGATGTTCCTTGCTAAAGCACTAGGTCAAACTGTACCTGAAACATGTACAAATAAATTTGGTCAACATATGAAATGTTGGTGAGCATTCCTAGATTTGATATATATATAGTAGATTAAAATTTATACAATTCAAGTGCAAGCTACAGTGCAAATATGTAAACCATGTATCAAACAAATGAGCGAAATCAACCCTGTGACTGTATAATGTACTGTATGAACTGTAGTGTACTCAACCAATAAATGGATGATAACTTAACACTGGCCACGGATTCTCCGATGAAAAAGGGGGAGAATCAACCTAGGCGGGTTGTCAATCCAAATAGCGCTATCCAATGTTAAGGTCGGCTTGTACCATGTTAATGATTTCACTAAGTACAAATGTAATCCACATGTAATGTCTAAGCATAAAGCACGTTGTAAGCAAAGCACATAGTATTAGAATTGTATTTGTGAAAAATGTAAAATTGTATTTGAAATTGTAATAGTGTACATGTAACACCCCAAAAATGTATAAATGCAAAAAGGGGTAGGAATACTCACAGTTCACGTAATAACTTGAATTTGAACTTGGACAACGAAATATGAATTGAGATTACTCCCAAATGATTAACCTAAAGTAATTGATAATGTGTAAGGAAAATGACTCTAAGATATATGTATTTCTAGGGCTTCGAATTGGGGATAAATGTTTGTTTGATTATCATTAAAATATTCGCCAATTGAGAGAAATTTAGTAAATAAATAACCAAAAATCTTTTTATGAAATTTAAATTTAAGATGGTCACAAGAATGTGTTTAAAGTGTAAAAATAATTTTTATAAAATTATTTTCTTTAAAATAGATTATTAAATCTATTTATTACAAATTGACAAACTTTAACTTTAATAATTAAAAATACTAAAATTAAAGAATTATTATTTTAAAAATCATATTTCTGTTCTAAATGGATAGAAATAATTTATGTAAAATTTTGGTGCAAAAATATTGTAAAATGAATTTATTATGATTTAATTATGATTAAAACTAACAAAAATTGATTAAAAATATTAAATAAATGATTTTTCAAAATTAAAAATCATTTCAGTAAAGTTTCACTTAATACAAACTCAGGATAATTTTTGTAGAATTTAATAAAGTTGTTTTGATATATAAATGGATTTTTATAAATATAATAGCATAAAAATGATTTAATTATTATAAATATTAAATAAATGAATTTCTGAAAAATAAAAATTACAAATAAAACTTTTATCTCAGATTAAACAAATGTAATTTTTTTTAGAATTTATAAAATAGTTTTGATATTTTAAAATGAATTTAAAAGGTTTTAATATATATATATATATTTATAATTGTTGTTTAAAAAGAAAAGAAAAGAAAAGAACAAAAACGGGGCTGTGCCGGGACTCGAACCCGGTTCCCCTCTGAATCAAACCCAGGTCACAACCAATTGGCCTAGGCCGGTGGTTGTGATATTTCCTGTTTAAAAATAATTAAATACACACGCGAAATCCAGTTTATCCCCAATTTCATATGAACGAACCCTAGAATTAGCAATCAAACAATCCAGGAACCTTGAGCCCGATTAATGATGGGGCTATTGTTGTTTGATAGCCGACTAATGAAACCCACAAAAGAAAAGTTACTCACAGTGATGTTTCACGTATGATTGTCGGGTCAAAGCAAAAGTCAAAAGACGAACAAGATAATAATAATTAGGGTGTTTCAGAGATAATTGGAGGTTGAGAGAGAGGTGTGAGCGAGTAATCAAGGATCGTAGGTGGTCTATATATACAGAGGATCAAAGGGTAAGGTTAATTGGAAAGCTTGACCACGTTTAAAAGTCATACGCGTATGGTTTAAAATTTGGTCAATGATTTGTTATAATTGACGTGTAATTTAGTTGATGATGGCCGGTAATCACGCTATTAATCCTTATATAAATTTAAACACGCGAATTTGAATGGTCAAAATTGAAAAGAAAGAAAAAAATTAAAACATCATGTTCATATCTGCTGCTGTACACGAAGGAGGAGAAAAAGGAAAGGCTAAGGTGTACTTAAATATAATTGACATTGATATAATAACAACAAAAGTCTGTGGACCAAGTGGTGGGAACGTGGATGTGTGTGTGGAGGTGGTCCGGTTCGAGCCTCAGCGGGGGCAAGCTTTTCTTTTTTTTTTTTTTAACAGTGAAGGGAAGGCTGAGTTGGGCTCTTGGTGGGCTGTTTGGGTTGGGCCAGTCTCGGATTGGGCTGTTGTTGGGTTTAATAAGGGTGGGTTAATGTGGTTATCACTAAGATAAGTTTGTGTTGTTTCTATATGTATATATGTATATTTTTTTTTTTCACAATTAAACTGATTATTATTATTATTATTATTATATAAATATATATATATATATATATATAATGAAAAAGTGACGGATGTCACAGTGCAGTAGTTCAGTGGTCACCTTTTTGGTGCAGTAGTTTCAGTGGTCACATTTCGGTGTATCAATAATAAATATCTATATACAATAAATACTAAGAGAAATCATTGTCAAACAATATCGAACTTAGATTTCCCACTACGAGGTAGTAATGAAACCTAAACCCGTACACATAAGTTGTTGAGAGTCCATACCTTAATTGCGGAGTAAAACCGTAAATAACCTGTGGATGCGGAATAAACGTTGCAAAGCCTGGAGCTCGATTTACTGCCGACGAGTTGGCCGACGAACTTGCAGCAGCGTCCCCGGCGTTAAGAAAAACGAACAACAGAGGTGACTTGAAGGGGAAATCGATTGTGAAAAAAAAGAGTTATGTGTGCTCGAACACGAGAATGAGAATCACTATATAAACGGCTTAACACACGGTTTCGATTTATGGAAAACTCTTGGATTAAGGCCGATGATTGGGTGTCATTAAGGAATGATTTCCACAGCTAATCACAAGTAATATTGTCTCGCTAATCACTGTATCAGACAATGAGTTAAAATGGTAAGGTTTCATTATTGATTTGGATGATTTGAGGGTACTCGGACTTGTATGGGGTAAGACCGGATTTTCCGCCAGAAAATGTGGCAAGGATGGAGTTATCAAGTGAGTTATGACAATATTACACCTTTCCCTCTTGTATGTTGATTGTTTTATAACAAACCCTCAACTTCTATTCTTTTCTCTTTTATATTAATAACACTTTAAACTACTTAAATTAAATATACATAATAATTAATTAGGATTTATATAACTAGTCTATAAATAATAAAGGTTTTTTTTTCTTTCTTTTATAGACCTTTTTTTTAAGTGACAAAAAGAATGACATTTAATAATACATATTTTAGAGTTAAAAAAAAAAATCCGGATGTTACAATGTTATCGAATTAGATTTCAATTATGACGCAATAATAATTCGATAATAGATACTAATTCGATGTCATAATAATAATCATCATCATTATTATCGAATGTAACCTTGGAACACCATTGCTTTTAAAAAACAAAGTAGAAATTAGAGAGTTTAAAACCATATACTATTTCAATATGATAAGCATCATGTATTCATGTTCTATTACTATGTGAAATCCATCTCCATTTGTCATCATTGATTTGGTTTGGAAGGTTTAAGGAGCGAGAGACATTACCTTGTTAGGAAATGATTGACGCGTGGATCGATTTAAAAAGCGCTCGTTTTCACCTAAATATGGAAAGTGATGAAAATGGGCGCGAATTGATGGAAAAAAAGTGCGGTTTTATTGCCAAATCGTATCCCTAGACCATAAAAACTGAGTCTGAAAGTTGTACCATAGTGAAATTACACATCAAATTGACGCCTGGATCGATTTAAAAATCGTTCGTTATTGCCAAATATGGAAAGTGGTGGAAATGGTCGTGAATTGACGGAAAACAAAGTGCAATTTTTTTTTGCCAAATCGTATCCCTAGACTATAAAAATAGAGTCTGGAAGCAGCACAATAGCGAAACTACGCACCAAATTGACCCGTGGATCGATTTAAAAATTGCTCGTTTTCGCCTAAATATGGAAAGTGGTGAAAATGGGCGCTAATTGACGTAAAAGAAAGTGTGTTTTTTTTGGCCAAATTGTATCCCTAAACCATAAAAACTGAGTGTGGAAGCTGTACAATAGTGAAATTACGCATCAAACTGACGCGTCGATCGATTTAAAAACTGCTCATTTTCACCTGAATATGGAAAGTAGTGAAAATAAGCGTGAATTGGCGAAAAAGAAAGTGCGTTTTTTTTTGTCGAATCGTATCCCTAGACCATAAAACTGAGTTTGGAAGCTTCACAATAGTGAAATTACGTACCAAATTGACGCGTCGATCGATTTAAAAATCGCTCATTTTCGCCTAAATATGTGAAGTGGTGAAAATGGGCCCAAATTGACAGAAAAGAAAGTGTGATTTTTTTTTTGTGAAATCGTATCCCTAGACCATAAAAACCGAGTCTGGAAGCTGCACAATAGTGAAATTACGCACCACACGTCGTTCGATTTAAAAATTGCTTGTTTTCACCTAAATATGGAAAGTGGTGAAAATGGGCGCGAATTGCTGGAAAAAAAAGTGGTTTTTTTTTTTTTTTTTTTTTTTTTTTTTTTTTTTTTTTTTGCGAAATCGTATCCCTAGACCATTAAAACTGACTCTGGAAGTTGCACAATAGTGAAATGACGCACCATATTAACGTGTGGATCGATTTAAAATAGCTCATTTTCGCCTAAATATGGAAAGTGGTAAAAATGAGGGCGAATTGACGGAAAAGAAAATGTGCGATTTTTTTGCCCTAGACCATAAAAAGTACTGAGTCCGGAAGCTACACAATAGTGAAATTACGCGCCAAATTGACGCGTCGATCGATTTAGAAATTGCTCATTTTCACCTAAATATAAAAAGTGGTGAGAATGGGCGCGAATTGACGGAAAAGAAAGTGCGATTATTTTGCCAAATCGTATCCCTAGTCCATAAAAACGTAATCTGGAAACTGCCCAATAGTGAAATTACGCACCAAATTGACGCGTCAATCTATTTAAAAATCGCCCGTTTTCGCCTAAATATGGAAAGTAGTGAAAATGGGCGCGAATTGACGGAAAAGAATGTGCAATTTTTTTTTTTGCCAAATCGTATCCCTAGACCATAAAAGCTGAGTCTGGAAGCTTCACAATAATGAAATCACGCACCAAATTGACGCGCCGGTCGATTTAAAAATCGCTCATTTTTTGCTTAAATATGGAAAGTGGTGAAAATGGGCCCAAATTGAAGAAAAGAAAGTGCATTTTTTTTGCGCGAAATTGTATCTCTAGACCATAAAAACCGAGTCTGGAAGCTGCACAATAGTTAAATTACGCACCACATTAATGCGTCGATCGATTTAAAAATCGTTCGTTTTCGCCTAAATATGGAAAAGGGTGAATATGTGCGCGAATCGACGGAAAAGAAAGTGCATTTTTTTTGCCAAATCGTATCCCTAGACCATAAAAATTGAGACCGGAAGCTGCACAATAGTAAAATTACGCACCAAATTGATGCGTCGATCGATTTAAAAATCACTCGTTTTCGCCTAAATACGGAAAGTGGTGAAAATGGGCCCGAATTGACGGAAATCAAAGTGCTGTGTTTTTGCAAACTTGTATCCCTAGACAATGAAAATCGAGTTTGGATGCTGCACAATAGTGAAATTACGCACGAGGTTCGATTTCCACTCTACTCATTTTTTTATGTGGCATCCTGGTGAAGAGCGAATACGTGTGGCGCTGGTTCAACTTAGATGGGAGGCGAGGTTTTACCGATTATTCTACTGTCCTGTCTTCAGGTGGGTGCAGGTCGGGTTTCCACACATTCGAGAAAGCCAAGGGGCTGATGATGGTCGAGTAGTTGACTTTGAATCTTTGACCACAACTATCTGTGTCACGGTAATTGACATATCGTTCTCTTGCGGTTAAAAAAAAAAAGTGGGTTGGTCTTCTATATTTTTTCTTCAACTTTTCTTGAAAAAAGAAAGAAAAAAAATGAGAGAAGACACTCGGTTTTGAAGAATTTAGGGATTTTTAATAACCTTGTTCATCATTTCCCTTAATCATCAACCATAGACAACAACAGATCCCAAATTCTTTAACAGATCCTCATAATTAACCTCCTCCAGATCTCGATTTCGTCACATAAACACCTCTGGATCTAATCGAGCTCTCTCACGGTATTAGAACCGAATCAATCATGAATCCTTTTTCTTCTGGAACGCGTTTAAGGTATTAAGTTGCTTCTTCCCTACTAATCTCATGTTTTAACCATTTTTCTTTCTTGTTTTTAATTATTGCTATTGTTTTTTTCTTAAGGTAGTTAATAATAATTTATATATAGTATAATTATATGTTGTACACGAAATTTGAACAGTCAAGCACAAACATATATACAGCCAACAATGCAAACCCATACTATAGTAGGAAGGATAGTGTGTTAAGGTTGAAGTTGGATTATTAGGATCCATGTTGAAATGGTTGGATTGTAAGGTGGAGAAACTGAATCCAATAAGTAACGTTTTCCGAAGTAAGTTCTTTTTCGATATCTTTACCGGAAGGAATAGAGTATGAGCTAATTGCCAAGTGATGAAATGTTTTAGTTTTAAGATAGAGTATGAGCTTATGTTTCTGTGAATTGAAGAGGCTAAAAGATGTTGGAGCTTTGCCAATGTTTCGTAAACATTAAGGCATTCATGAAGGGTTGGTTATACATAGCTATCTTGCTCTATCGAGTACGCTACATGTTTCAGTATGTAGAAATTTAGCTAGCAAGCAAAACAACAGTTGTGTTTTATTCATGCTGTTTCCTTTTTTATTACGTGTGAGGTTATCAATATGTAATAACATGTTATTCAGTTGGATGTAAATGAGATTATTGATCCACTGTAGGGACATGATCCGGGCAATACGTGCTTGCAAAACTGCTGCAGAAGAGCGTGCTGTTGTTAGAAAAGAATGTGCTTCTATTCGTGCAGCAGTTAGTGATAATGATAATGAATATAGACATCGTAACTTGGCAAAACTTATGTTTATTCACATGTTAGGATATCCCACTCATTTTGGCCAAATGGAATGCCTGAAATTAATAGCAGCTCCTGGCTTCCCTGAGAAAAGAATAGGATATCTTGGACTCATGTTGCTTCTTGATGAAAGACAAGAAGTTTTGATGTTGGTTACCAATTCACTAAAACAGTATGCTCCCCACTTTCTCTTTTCTTTTACACCCACATCTTGTTTAAGAAGGAATGTCTAGTCATTTTGAACTCAATATTGTCATCATCTGCAGAGATCTTAACCATACAAACCAATATATTGTGGGACTAGCTCTTTGTGCTTTGGGGAACATATGCTCAGCAGAAATGGCGCGTGATCTTGCACCTGAAGTCGAAAGGTTGCTGCAATTTCGAGATCCGAATATTCGGAAGAAAGTAAGTCCATGAAAAATTGAAAATAGACAAGATGGACGTGATGCATTTCATGATCCTTGAGAGTATATCATAAAATTCTCACATATTACTCTTCATTAGCTTCATACTAACATAAGTTTTTACATCGTACAGGCAGCATTATGCTCAATAAGGATCGTAAAGAAAGTGCCTGACCTTGCAGAAAATTTTGTGAACCCGGTTGTTTCATTACTTAAAGAAAAGCATCATGGAGTTCTGTTAACTGCAATACAGCTCTGTGCAGAACTCTGTAATGTTAGTGAAGAAGCTCTTGAGTATTTTAGGAAGGTAAATTGATTTCACTTGCTCGTGTCTTTTTTTTCTTTATTTTACCCTTTTTTAGTTTTGTAATATACATTTGTGTCACGAACAATTGTGTATGGTTTCTACCTGCAATCTTGTAAATTTAGTCTTATTAAAGCCCTTTTTATTTGTTTTTTTCCTTTGGTCTAGAAATGCACAGAGGGATTGGTGAAAGTTCTGAAGGATGTTGTGAACAGTTCATATGCTCCTGAGTATGACATTGCTGGTATCGCAGACCCTTTTCTTCATATAAGATTGCTTCGCCTTTTGCGTGTTTTGGGCCATGGAGATGCTGATGCAAGCGATTCTATGAATGACATTCTTGCTCAGGTCAGTTTTTATCATTTATTTATGGCTTTTCATAATTCCATGTCAATTTTGTGTAGGAATTTAATGGATTTTATCTTTCGCCAAATATAATGGAAAACTGTCGATTGATAATGTCTTTTGATGATCTTGCTATGAGTTTTCCTTACATTGCTCATGCTGAGTTCCCTTTTTAGGTGGCAACAAAAACTGAATCGAACAAGAATGCAGGGAATGCAATACTGTATGAATGTGTAGAAACCATAATGAGCATTGAAGATATTAGCGGCCTGCGTGTTCTTGCAATCAATATTTTGGGGCGGTTCTTGTCTAACCGTGATAATAATATCAGGTGAGCGGGCTGTGTGTTCTTTTAGTTTAATGCCTATGAATATCTTATTGTGGTACCAAGAATTAAAAAAGTTCTCTCTTTATACAACGATTTTGCCACCCAGTTTGTGCACATGGCATTTATTTTGGGTAGGTTGTATGATCTATTCAAAGGTGGAGAAACATGAAATCTTTGGTTCTCCAGATAATTATTTGAGTGACTGCCTTTTGTTTTTATATGTTCCATTGTAGAACCTAAACTGCCAATTTAGTCTGTAAGATAGGTATCATGTATTTAATTACCTGCAAACAAGAATGTTCTTCATCACCGGCCCTTTTCTGTTGAAGTCGGGAACTGTTTATCTTATTGCAGAAGAATATCCATGATTAATTGTGATTTTTAGACGTTTCAATATTTGAAGTCTGAAGTAACAGAGCCATGAGCATTTGAATATGTCTTACTGCTAGATTTCCTGATTTATAATAGTAAACTGTGAATCCACATGGCAGATATGTTGCATTGAACATGCTGATGAAAGCAATTTCAATAGATGATCAAGCAGTGCAGAGACATCGTACAACAATCTTAGAGTGCGTAAAGGTAATTTTTTCATTTACAAGTAGACACATGTTTGTTTTGAAGCTACACAACTTGCAATTAAAGAGCGGCGTTTCAAGTTTCAACTCTCCGGGATTTTGTGTGATGCTTCAGATGAATTATTGCAAATTTATATCTACTAAACCATATTGGACTTTCATACGGTGGTTATTTTTTTATTTAGGATTCAGATGCTTCAATTCGTAAAAGAGCTCTTGAACTTGTATATCTTCTGATGAATGAGAACAATGTAAAAGCTTTGACCAAGGAGCTGATTGATTATCTACAAGTAAGTGACGAGGACTTCAAGGGAGATCTGACTGCCAAAATTTGCTCCATTGTTGAAAAGTATGTTCAGCTTTTCATTCTTTATTGCAATATATTGTTTGGAACAATATAGTTATGTTCTGTTATTTGCAACTTCCTAATCACTTACCTGGATGGGATACCAAATAACTTACACAATTTTATCTTTACAAATGAAGAACACTTTTTCTTTGTTGTTTTAGGCTTTCCCCAGACAAGATTTGGTACATAGACCAGATGCTTAAGGTTCTCTCTGAGGTATGCATTATTAGTATCCAGTTGCTAACAACTTTAAGGAGAATCCTAGGTATAAATTGTAATTCATGTTGGGTGTTGTCACATTGCATGGTTTGGATATACTGTAGTTTAACATGTGCTTAATGGACTACTAACTTTGTATTCTGTCGTTAGTAGGCTGGAAATCATGTAAAGGATGAGGTATGGCACGCTCTTATTGTTGTGATAACCAATGCTTCTAACCTCCATGGATATACAGTACGCTCACTCTACAAGCTAATCCAAAAATCAGCTGACCAGGTACAGCCAAATACATAAGATGTTTTACTGGTGTTTTCTCTTCATACGTACTACTTAATTCTTGGATATTGATTTATATTCTGTTGCTTCCACAAACAGGAAACACTTGTTCGTGTGGCTGTATGGTGCATCGGAGAATATGGTGATATGTTGGTAAACAACGTTGGAATGCTTGATTTGGAGGACCCTATAACTGTGAGTTTGCTTTACTATAACTCTATAATTTTCAATTTTCATTTCATGTTAAATGTTCACTTGGTATATCAACTCTTTTCAGAATGCCTATTAATTTGATTTGTTCTGAACAGGTAACTGAGAATGATGCTGTGGATGTTGTTGAAATTGCAATCAAACGCCACTCATCGGATCTTACCACCAGAGCTATGTGTTTGATTGCTTTGTTGAAGCTATCATCTCGCTTCCCTTCTTGCTCACAGTAGGTTATTAGTTTGATCTTGGAAACCAAGCAATCCATTTTTATGTAATGTCCGATAACGTAGTTTTTCTTTCAGGAGAATAAAGGATATTGTTACCCAATCTAAAGGAAGCCTTCTACTTGAACTGCAGCAGAGATCAATCGAATTCGAATCCATAATTGAAAAGCATCAGAATATAAGGTATGGACTTGTACTTTCCGTAATTCTCAGAAGAATCTCTGAAGTGGTTTATAATATCAATAATTTAGCCCTCAGGCATGTAGCTCAGTTGGTTTAAGGGCGAATATTAATAATTTATTTAGTATTTTAGTGTAATAATGATGCATGCTAATGAACATGTGAAGGTCTGCCCTAGTTGAAAGGATGCCGGTGCTTGATGAAGCAACTTTTAGTGGAAGGAAGGCTGGCTCTATTCTAGCACCATCTGTTTCAACTTCACTAAGTTCTGCCAGTGGAGTTGCCGCATCAGCGGCCGCTCCTTTGGTAGACTTGCTTGATTTAGGAGCAGATGAACCTGCAGCTGCTGCACCTACTTCTTCAGGTGGCAACTTTCTTCAGGATCTTCTTGATGTTGGTACACCCCCCTTGACATCACAATCAGGTTAGCATTTATTATATTCTACAAAGGTATTTGCTACAAAACTGAACAAAGAAAGTAAATTACCAAGGACTAATTACTTGACTCATGAAACAGAACCACTCCGTTGTTGAAAGCAGATATAACATATGTTTGTTTTACCTTTGTATCAGGTACAACCCAGGCTCAAAAGAGTGGCACTGATGTTCTGCTGGATTTACTGTCAATCGGGTCACCCCTTCCCCAAAACAGTTCATCTGCACCTGACATATTATCATTAAGTCAAGATAATAAAACTTCAGTTAGTCCATTAGATAGTCTTTCATCAGCTACAGGATCAACTGTACAAGCACCTCCAACAGGTATGATGGATTTGTTGGATGGATTTGGTCCTAGCCCTCCACCAACTAGTAAGTATTTGCTAATTCGTAACTCTTTAAAGAACGCCTTTTTTTTAAAATATTTTATTGACCACCGTTGTTTCATAACAGAAGACAACGGTCCTGCTTATCCACCAGTAGTTGCTTTTGAGAGCAGCTCTTTGAGGTTAACGTTCAACTTTTCCAAACAACCTGGAAATCCGCAAGTCACCCAAATTGAAGCAGACTTCACAAACAAGTCTTCCGATGTTTATACAAACTTCATTTTTCAGGCAGCAGTCCCAAAGGTAATCATCACCCCTCATTTCAAGTGGATAATTTTGTTTGTTTGATTGATCTCAACATGAATATAACTGTTTTGAACTCCACAGTTTCTTCAACTGCATCTAGAACCTGCTAGTAGTAATACTCTTCCTGGAAATGGTAACGGGTCAATAACTCAGAATTTACGCGTTACCAACAGTCAACATGGCAAGGTACGTTTCACTTTCACATTACTTGTTTAGTTTTTATTTTTCACTGTGTAAATCATGAATGCTGTTTACATCAGAAATCAATCGTTATGCGCATAAGAATAAGCTACAAACTGAACAACAAAGACGTGCTAGAGGAAGGGCAAATCAGTAATTTCCCTCGTGACCTATGAAACTGAAGCTCCTTTGAAGAAATTGATCTGCCATTTTTTTTTGGTTACAAGGACATGGATGTGATGAGGCCTGGTTGCAACCTGGATTATTTTAGTCAAAGACCGACCCCGAGGGGACATTAAGAAGGAAAAAATGCGGGTAACCAAGTTTTGTGATATAGAGGGAGGTGTGAGGTTTAAAATGGTTTGAAGTGTTGATTGTTGAAGAGAGATTACAGGTTGTGTAAGATAGGCATGGAGAGATCCTTTGGAAGCCAAACACATAGGTGTAGCTTCTATGTAATGTTTGTGTTTCACTTTTTACGACCCACTGGAAGTTTTTGGTTTCTTTCTTTTTTACCATAATTAATATTCATATAACCATCACTCTCGTTAATATTTTGCAGTGATGGCCTAATGTGTCGTCATTTTGTATTTGGGCTCGTAATTCATGTCTTCCTTGGTTGATAAGCTCCCATATTGTAACCCTCCTAGCCCAACGGGTTGGTCGTATTATTAAGGAAGGGTGAGGAGTTTGAAGTCCATGCACTCTCATAGCGTCAAGTATGTTTTTTGGGAAACATTCTAAAAAAATGGCATTTAGTGATGTTATTTTACCCGGTAATTGAAATAAACTAAAATCAAAGGGCATATTAGGGAAGGGTTCACACTTGCTTCTCCAAAATGTAAGCCTAAAAAAGTATTCATCATACCATTATTAACCCAAAATGTAAAATTACCCAATTGTCTATAAGTTTATTATAGACTCCTTAACTCATAATTCAAAAACAGACCATCACAACCCTACTGATCAGCCATGATGGGTGGCGGAAACCCTGGTTATGAGACACCAGAATGATTTGGTTGCATTTTCATAAACCCAGATCTAGCAGCTGGGTTCCACAGGTCCATCCCCATATTGAGATTGGTAGTAGGCATAGAAACTACAGGATTCCCAGGCACCAGCATCTGAACATTGAGTCCAGAATTGTTGTTTTGTGCATTTGCTGCAGAAATGAAATTTTAAAATCTATAATATATTTTCAAGCATGCACATAAAACTAATGAAAAGGTGTGTAGAATCACCATCAGCAAGCATTTGATACGTCAATATAAAACAAAACAAAACAAAATACTTTAATCTCAAACTAAAAATCCATCTACTAACTGCTCATTAATCATTATCCACGTCCCTTACATCAGATAAACCATTATTCCCACTTTTAGCACTGTTCATGTTCAAAAGTTAAGATCAAGATGGTAAAATCTATGACAAAACACACCATATTCACAAAGAACCAAATAATCCTATGTATCAAAATTCAGCTATAAGAATCTTTGGGCGACACCATCATTACCTGAACTTGAAGATGCCTTCCCACTCTCTACAGTCTTAACTCCATAGGCTCGTTTGACTTTTTGTTGACCATGTCCTTCCCATTAGGGGCCTTCGATTCCGTTTCTGTGGTTGGCTGCACAGTGCCAGGAGTCTACAGGGACAATGAATAAAAAACTGAGTATTAGATAACAATATGCACTTATGGTTCACATGATGTGGAAAATGTAACCCAAAAGAAAACTTTGCCAAGGAAGAATGATTCTTACCATAGGCATATCAGGATGACCTACTCCTGATGGTTGCTACATGGCAACATATGGAACCGGAGTCCCATAAGGTGGCATCATAGGATCCTGATATAATTTTATTTACAACAGAATATAAGGTGTTCATCCGTTTTATTATCAACATATGGAACCGGAGTCCCTTAAGGTAGCATCAAATATCGGTTATGATATATAGGATTTAGGAAGGGCTAAGGTTACATGTGTTCATCCGTTTTCACTGTCACATCGGCATGAACTCTTAGTCATTTTTTTTTTCACCTTTAATGTGTAAGTTTTTATTACCCCCCTATTAAAATAATATTTAAATTAAATAAATAATGAGTAATGATTTCATAAGTTTTCATTACCCATTACCTTTAATACGTAATTTTTTATGATATTCTAGCTCTTGTATAAAGTTAATATGGCAATGTAAATAAAAATAATTATGTTTTAAATAATTTGGATCAGTAACGGACCACTGGAGTATCATCGTATCACCAGCTTAACATATCCATCTTCACTAGGCAACAATGTATGTATGCCAGTTCAAGAGGTAACCCATTAAATCTGAGAAAAACCTCCTTGTAAGAATCAAACTCAGGATTAAATGGTCCCTAAGTCTTATTTCACTCCTAAAATGATACTAAGGGGCTGTTTGGTTGATTAAGTGCTGAATCATTAAGAGCTCTGAATGGTTAAGAGGTCTGAATGGTTAAGTGTTGAATCATTAAGTTGAACCTCTTAATGGTTAGTTTTCTTGTCCCACATTGGTATGAGGGTTTCATTAAGGTTCAGCCTAGTTCAGTGTTTAATGATTCAGTGCTTAATGGTTCAGCAACATCTCAAGTCTTAATGATTCAGCCTTAACCATTCCATTCAGAGGCTGAAACAAACGCACTGAATGTTGGAATTTTTGAATGATGAATGGAATTTAATTGCTATTTAGTGAAATTATTAAAGAGACTCTTGAATTGAGTCCTTTATTTCATGACACTAATGAAGATTAAACTCTTGTTAAATGTTGATAAATGAGAGACTTTATGTCTCTAATTATCATGACAATTATTATTTAATAATTGATGAATTAATTTAGTCTCTTCATATGTCTATATTTCTTGCATATAAACATGAGGTTTGTGTACCTTATTTTGTTATGAGAAGTCTTAGATACAAAGAAGAGAAAGAGTTGAACTAAGAGAAATACTTTGTGTATTACTCAAAATAATGTCAAGCAAAGAAACCTTTGTATATTTCTTTGTCTCACTAAATAAAGTAAGGAGTACTCTCTAAACATCATCTTCACCTCTCAATGTTTCAACACACCAATTTATCCGGTGTAACCTCGGGTGCGTGGCCTTCTCCGGCAGTACAGACTGCTTCGGCTGTTGTACCCTGGGAGACAGACGCGTTGTCTTTAGTAGAGGCGCGAAATCTGTTTTAAGGGAAGCGTGTTGAACACGTGCCTCAGCCTCAACCGTCAACATTAGTTTGTTCATTCTTGCAGCCATGGAGGACTATAAGAAGACCTTGTTGAAGACTTGACTTTTTGAAGATCTTGGTTGAATCATTTTAGATAGGCTTAATGAGATTGCTAGAAGACGTGATTCATGATCTTGTTGAAGACTAGGTTTGAATCAATTTACTTACATTTGTTGTATTTATTTTAATTTTCATACACGGTTTGTGTACTACAATTTCCCAAATGTATATAGAGTGTGTCTCTATTACTTTTATTAATAATTTTAATAAAATCGTGACCCATGTCCTACAATCTTAAAACAGATTTTGTGAGATTGTTGCTACAATCTTAAAACCTTATTCGTAAGGATTTTGGGTTCACGAAGTGGTTAAAAAAAATATTGTTTTACAGATTTTTGTATAATCTTGTAAATATTCGTTTTGGGAAATATGTATGTAGTACAACTTGTTGGGTTTGGATTTATAGATATTGTGGTATAATGTTAAATCCTACACCGTGATACAAAACAATTGGTTTTGATTCAACCATTTGGTTTTAAACGATCTTAATCATGATTTTTTCTAACATGTGTGTTAGACTTGGTTTATTGGTGTAAACCATACGTTTTTTTTTTTGTAAACGTTAAATTCCACAACGTTCGCGTAGGACTTGGTTTATTTTATAAACAATACGTTTTTTGTAAACGTTTCATTTTCTAACATGTGTGTTAGAAATGATTATATTAAAAAAAATATATTGATTTGAGAAGTTTGTCTAAGCGTCTCGTTTCTTATAATGGGTGTTGGAAATAGTTTATTTTGATAAACTAAAAAGCCTTATAATGATTTTTGTAATCATTTATTTTTAACGAGCATGTTAGAACCGGTTTATTTTATGCAAACCGATAAGTGTTATAACGATTTTTGTAATCGATAATGTCTAACAAGTGTGTTGGAAAATGTTTTTTTTTTAAATCAATAAGCATGATAATGATTTTTGTAATCATTTACTTCTAACGATGGTGTTAGAATTTGTTTATTGTATATAAATTGTCAAGTTTGTAACGATTGTGTAATCGTTTAATTCTAACGAGCGTGTTAGAACTGATTTATTGATAAGTTTTATAACGATTTTTGTAATCGTTTATTGCTATCTAGTATGTTTGAAATGGTTTATAGAACCTTCAACTTCAAGAATGATTTTTGTAATCATTTGTCTTCTAACATGTGTGTTAGAAACGGTTTATGAAAACCATCGGTTTTTTAAGTGGGATGGTAATTGTTTTTTTCTAACAGGTGTGTTAAAAATGGTTTAACTTTTGAACCACACATGTGTTTAAGATATTTCGTATTGAAGTTTTACTACTTCTAAATGTGCGAGTTAGAACTCGTTTTAGTTTTCTAACATGTGTGTTAGAAATTTTTTATCACTGGTACGAGTTTAGATACGATTTATTTTATAAAACGAAATATTTGGAAATATTTCATGTAAAAAAAATAAATGACTCTAACGTGCGCGTTATGATCATTTAAGTTCTAACATGTTTGTTAGAAATGTTTTATTTGAAAAAGAAAATGTTTTATGTAAACATTTTATTTTTCTATTATATTCATTAGAAATGGATTCTTTTATGAACTATATCATTGGAAAAGATTTTATGTAAACGTCCAATTTTATCACGTGCGCGTTATAACATGATTTTTTTTCCATGTGTGTTTGAAACCGTTATAGTACATGTGTAGTAAACTGAAACCATATAAAAAGTTTGCTATTTTGGGTTTTGGTATACGGTTTCATAAACCCGTATTGATATTATAAATATAATATATTGCAAAACTAAGGAAATGTTTTAAAATGATTTTAAAACAAGTTTTGCATAGTTTTGATAATTCAAACGGTTCGTTACTTTTGCTAGATGTAGCATATGCTGAACCAAAGTAGTGTTCTTGTTGACACTATACGGTAGAAAACAACTTGGTGTTGTTGTGAACAAGATCAATTGTTCAAGCTTTACTACTTAATTGTAGTATTTTTAACGACTTGGTGTTGTTTTGAACAGATTTGTGAATGTCCAACTTTAGAATTTCACGATCAAATGAGGAACTTGTACTTATAAGTGCATAGAGTTCTCAAGACATATTGCAAGACGATATTGTTGTGATGACTTTGATTGGATGATAAAAGTGTTGAAGATGATAACACTATGAGATTTAATGTGTAGATATGTCTATGTATCCGTTTAAAATTTTAAAGTGTTTTGCACTTTTTGATTTAGTTTCAAATGTATATTATTGCTTTGTGTTCAATATCTTCGGATAACACATGCAATTTTTTACAAAGAAATAAATCAAAGGTTTGTGACGTATGAAATGTTATTTTTTTAATAAATAACTATAACGTCAAATATACAATGTTAAAGAACAATGTTATAAACGGATAGTATATGGAAAGAATTGGACATAAACAACTTAAGAGTTGTTGCATTGACTAAAAGTTGGAGACGAGACATCAAATGTCTAACCACATCATGAGAGGATCATGAAAGAAAGTGGCGAGTGTATTGAGATGAAATACACAAGTATGTTACATATCGATCTATTTCATTAAAGATTGTCGTGAAAATTTGCAAGGGTGAATTTTAACATATGGAAGAAATATATGTTAATATCAATCTTTAATGAACCAGGCAAGATTTGTTCCAAAAGATTTATGATTGGAAATGGAGGACTATGTCTACCACTTTCAAGTGTTGGAAGTATGTAGAGGTTTTGTCTTTAAAATTGGGAGAGTGTCCTAAATGTACATAGATTTAAAATAAAACGACAAGGCATGTCACTTAAAGACACAATTTTGAAGTCGTTTTGTTGAGTGTGAATCTAAGTGATTTCATATCAACATAAAAGTAATTGTACACTTATATTATTCATACCTTTTGTGGGTGATGAATGTGTTCACCAAAGTTACTCGAGATAAGACTTATAGTCAAGTACTTATAAGTTAATGGTGAAGCCTTTGACATCAAAGGCAAAAATGTTATATTCTTAGACTGAATAATGGAAAATGCATGTTTATGTAACATACATATGAGACTATATGATCTCATGGTCATGTCTAAAATAAGAATGAATGTTTCTAAGAGATAATGAGTTTATCTCTTAAGGCTGTGAAGAATCAGAATGATGCATCTTCTGTTCACATGCTAGAGTATTGTAGTCTAAAGCATGCTAGACTAGTACATGTTAATTTATATGCTCCGTGGAGATTAAATTAACTTTAAACATTCAAATTATAAGTTGGCATGAGATTGAATTTGGTGTATAACAAAGTCTAAAAGTATAAATTCATTCAATCTAATTGAATATCTCGAGAAAAACCGATTAACTAAGATCAGATAATGAATCAATTCGGTTTTATAAGTGTAGTGAGGAGAACTCATACACACGTAAGTGTTGGCATCTCATGCTAAGGCATATTTCGTCTTGTTTAGATTTAAAAACTCTTGTGCACAAGTGGAGTATGAGGTGTAAAGTATACTTGAACGACTTAATTGGCACAAAGATGTAGATATTTGTGATCTAATCAAGGTGTCTAGTAGTCATCATGAGTAGCATTACTTAACCTTGATCAAAGTGCAAGTAATGTGGGGGAGAGATCCATTTAAGAAACAACCATAGCTTTGTATAAATGGTGTTTGAGGAGTCTCTCAATCCATATAAAAATATGACATTTCTTTACCTTTATCTTGTGTTGGATTGTTTCAATCTAATAACGCTTAAATGTGGGGGGTAACTTGCATTTGATAATATGAAGTTAAGAGTTGGCAATAAAGGTTATGGTTATAACGAGCCATCTGGTTGTTTAGACTTAAATGTCAACTAGAATACATAATGGTCATAAGGAGTTAATCTGGTTGATTAGACTCATATACCAACTTGATAAGGAGTCAATCTAATTAATTAGACTCAGATGCCAACCGGTTGATATTAATGCCTGATGATTGAGCATACCGGCCATATGCATAATGAATATGTGTTCATATTGAAATAAGATTTTTTTTTAGTCTAAAAAGAAGACGTTATAACTAGATCAAAGTTTAGATCATGAGTTATAGTCTTACGAGTTGACAATAAGGCATGAACGACTTGCGAGTCAATAACACGTTAGTACAATTGATCTCAATTGCAAAATTATCAAGTAGTGGCTTGACGAAGTCAAAGATAATGTTATGGATCCAACAACCTGAGGGTTGATGAGAGATCAAGTTGTGGAATGAGACTAAAGCCCATAGAAAAAGGCATGTGAAGGAAACCTACCTTAGTTAATTGGAGATCCCAAGATCTAAGTTCAATAGGACAACTAATTCATACGCCTAAGGGTGGTCACTGTGGGGGCATGGCTAATATGTGTAAGCCATTATATATGGTTATATATATCCCCCTAAACTATAAAAGGGTGTTTAAATATGTCCTTGTCCATTCCTATAATATTCAGTGACAAATTGTGAGGATAAACATAATATATGGTAAATGATGTGGGTAAATCATGGTAACCATAATGCTTTTAATGATTTGAGAAAAATCACCTATGTTAGAGAGAAGTGGGGTCGCTTCAAATGGAATTGGGGGCACAATTCCTAGAGCTCTCGCAGAACCAGGAAAGTGTTCCAGGACCATTATTGGACACGAAAGTGAGGGGATGGCCCGGCTAAGGAGAGTATTGTGTGAAGTGTATTGTCATCTACACAAACGGGGGTTTGTTCAAGGACATCGCGTCTACAAATCGCTAGGAGATTAAGTATGCTTCACAAAGGAAGGTTCAAAGTTAATACCTACCTATCCTGCAATACTTAACTGTCGAGGTTGCATTGAAAATTTTGTGTGTTTGATCAATCTCCATTCATGTGGGGGATTGTTGGAATTTTTGAATGATGAATGGAATTTAATTGCTATTTAGTGAAATTATTAAAGAGACTCTTGAATTGAGTCCTTTATTTCATGACACTAATGAAGATTAAACTCTTGTTAAATGTTGATAAATGAGAGACTTTATGTCTCTAATTATCATGACAATTATTATTTAATAATTGATGAATTAATTTAGTCTCTTCATATGTCTATATTTCTTGCATATAAACATGAGGTTTGTGTACCTTATTTTGTTATGAGAAGTCTTAGATACAAAGAAGAGAAAGAGTTGAACTAAGAGAAATACTTTGTGTATTACTCAAAATAATGTCAAGCAAAGAAACCTTTGTATATTTCTTTGTCTCACTAAATAAAGTAAGGAGTACTCTCTAAACATCATCTTCACCTCTCAATGTTTCAACACACCAATTTATCCGGTGTAACCTCGGGTGCGTGGCCTTCTCCGGCAGTACAGACTGCTTCGGCTGTTGTACCCTGGGAGACAGACGCGTTGTCTTTAGTAGAGGCGCGAAATCTGTTTTAAGGGAAGCGTGTTGAACACGTGCCTCAGCCTCAACCGTCAACATTAGTTTGTTCATTCTTGCAGCCATGGAGGACTATAAGAAGACCTTGTTGAAGACTTGACTTTTTGAAGATCTTGGTTGAATCATTTTAGATAGGCTTAATGAGATTGCTAGAAGACGTGATTCATGATCTTGTTGAAGACTAGGTTTGAATCAATTTACTTACATTTGTTGTATTTATTTTAATTTTCATACACGGTTTGTGTACTACAATTTCCCAAATGTATATAGAGTGTGTCTCTATTACTTTTATTAATAATTTTAATAAAATCGTGACCCATGTCCTACACTGAATGTTGAATCATTCAGCACTGAATGGTTAAGAGCCTCATTAATAAGCTACCAAACAGCCCCTAAGTGACTAAGCTATATGCCATGGGCTAAAGCAAACTGTAGTTAAAGTGTAAATGGTAATACACTGTAAGAAAAACAAATACAAGGTATATTTAAAATATATTTTGGACTAAACTCTCATCTTTGTCTTTTTCTTTGATATTTTTATTTTATTTTCATCCAAAAAAGTTTTTCTTTCTTGTATTTGAATTTTCATGATTTCAAAATCTTATTGTTTTTATCCACCTCGATAACCCATTCAATTTAGCTATAATATCAACGTTATTTTTGTCTTTTACTCGGTAACACTAAGCTTGGTTAGGTCTTTTACAACACCTAGAACACTCAAAAGTCTAAGTGTATTTGTAGTGGGCTTTATGGGGCGTTTTGGCCATCTATAGCGTCAGGAGCACCGTCCCCTTCCGGCGTTATGTTCCAGCTCGTTATGTACATAGCGAGAGAAAAGCATTGACAAACGAGTTATTATATTATTAATGGTGGGAGAGATGAAGGGGTGGTAGGAAGGAGGGTGGTGGTGGTCTGGCAAGAGCATGGTGGTCCCGCGAAGGGTAAATCGGGAAATGGGATCTGAGTGAATATGATGATGAAGATGTTGATGATGAAGACGATGGTGGCTGTGATGGTGTGAGTGTGTGGAAGAAGAAGAAGAGTGGGGTGTGTGTGTGAGTAGTAGTAATAATAATAATAATAATAATAATAATAATAATAATAATAATAATAATAATAAATAAATAAATAAATAAATAAATAACAATGATTATCCAATGATTTATAAAGCTCCATAAAGCCCACACACCACTACACACATATTTTTCCATAAAGCCCCTCTTAACACTTTATTAATATTTTAATCCCATAAAGCCCTCCACTACACATGCCCTAATAATACTACGTACCTTTAGGGTTTTATACGAGAGTACTCGACTTAGGGGTTGTTGGTTGATTAAGTGATGAATCATTAAGATGGTCTGAATGGTTAAGAGGCTCTGAATGGTTAAGAGTTGAATCATTCAGTATCCCTTATTAGCTTAATGGTTCAATACTTAATCATTCCATTCAGATGCTGAAACAAATAGTCTGAATACTGAATAATTCAAACCTGAATGGTTAAGAGACTCGACTACCAAACAGCCTCTTAATTAGTAGTCTTGTAAAATAGGTTACAGTAAGCCAAGTCTAGGCTTATTGAAATACATTTTGTTGTTAATAAATATATAGGAAAACAATTTTTAATTGTAAATTTACATATCATAGAAAATGAATTTTAACATCTCAAATTTGCTTCTTACGACTGGGCTACAACCCTGCTTCTTATCGCTGGGTCACAACCCAAGTGGCAATTCACTTCGTTGTGAAATTAGAAGATTATCTATATCATATGTCATCTCATGAAGTTAATTTATATACGTACCGGAAGAAGAACTAATTTTTATTTTTATTATGCATGAAAAAATGATTTTGAAAATATGGAAAATAATATACAAGAAGGGTTTCCACTCTAGCCATGTGCAAAAACTCCATGAACCACCAATATTAACGTCAATAATGGCCTTCACATGCATGTATAACTTGATGTGATACTATCATTTATGTTAATAATAATAATAATGATATAACATATCACAATATCTTTCAAACATTTAAGACGTATACAAATAAGTTTGATTTTAGTTATGTCGCGACTTAGTCTATTGTACAGTCAAACTCGGATAAATATATATGAACAACAATGAAAAATATGTGAAGTATTTACAAACACAAATCAACTATTTGGAGGAAGACAAGAGACAAAAAAACAATGGTTTCTTACATAAATGACATGGAAATTTTGAATTGTATCCATTATATAAAAATATTTATCAAACACAATATAATCTTGCCATAAATAATAATAAGTATATATATATGGCCTTAAAAGTATATAAAACAAGGTACGTAAAATACGATATGACCATTTACTAGGGAGTTCTATGATTGATAAACATCATATAGGGCTTGAAGCACATCAACCTGTAACTTAAGATGCGTAATGTAATTCGCGGTATGAACAAAAAGTTGATCTGTATTCAACTCGTTTCCTCCCGGTATAAGCTTTTGCAAATTCTTCACCTTTCGAAGCACCATCGTGTTTGTTCTTCTTGATCTTCTTCCGTTTCTTCCCATTCTCAAACTAGATTTTACTTTCATGAATCTATAGTTGTTGTCCATCTTCAATGTCATGATGTAACAATTAATGTGTTGAAATTAGCTCTAACAAACTTGATTATGAATCTTGTAATCACAATGAATCGGTTGTGAGAGAGATATAAGGTTATGGTGTATTGTTTGTAATAGGAAATGGTGTTTATATACGAAAGAATGATGGGTAGGGGGCCAGAAGAACATGAACCAAGCCAAAACATATGGATATGAGTTAAACTTGAAAAAAAGATCTAATTTTTAATAACATAAACAAGATTTTTTTAGTTTTATATGTGTTTATTATTTTATTTCTTTTTAAGTTTTATTATGTTAATTTATCTTTTAGCATGTTGATGATCATATTGGAATTAGTAGTTGTAACTTGTAAGATATATTGGGTTGAATTATTCTATAAAGGCTACAAAAAATGAGAAGGGTGGGAAGCATACGAAAAACACAATAGATAATGAAATATGATACAATGAGCCACAAAATATAACACAGTGCCAAAAAAATAACACAATGCTGAAGAAAAAAGACACAATGAATTGAAAAAATGACACAATGATGAAAATAAGAAAAAGACACAATTGTACATAAAAGACACAATGATATAACGCATATTCTAAAAACTACAAGCTAAAACCCCAAAAATACGAAGACCTAAAAACTATCGTCGTACGGTTCGATAAGACGATTCCAATGCCGCTTGAATGAATTCAATCGGAATCCGTTTGATACCCTTTCTACGACTTTCTATTTTTTCTTTCAGTGTGTATTTGATCCTAACTCTATATTAGATAACGACAATATATGGGAATTAATTTTGGCTTGTTTTCTACAAAAATTTAGAGCTAAAAACAATATTGTTGAGGAGTAGTATTTTCAAAACTATTCAAGTAGTTGCCACCTCAAGATTTTATGGCAAATTCTGCAAGTTGATTTACAAATCTGAAAACATAACATTATTTTTTCAAGTTTTTTGAGTAACTGGGTCGTAAAACCGTGATAATTATGTAATACTTGAAACCCACGTATATACTAACCCGTAATACATGATTATAATGGATATTTTCATTTTCTATTATCTCTTTTTACACTCTTAGTAGCATTTGAAATTTAATTAATTTAAAAAATATATATATTATATATAATAGATATTTGAATATATTTCAATCAACAATGGGTATGTTTGGCAAAACTAGCTGGTAGCTGTAGTTTTTTAAATATATTTTGGTGTTTAGCAAAGTAGTTAGAGTTTTTAATAAAATGTATAGGAAGATTACCTATACAAGTGCAAATTTTGTATAGGAATATTACCTACACATAATAATACATGTATAGAAAAAAGTTTAAACCTTAAAAACATCTAATCACATTAATTCGGCGGGTTTTTGTATATGAAACATTAAGAATGGCATATAAAAATTAAAACTTCAAAAAATATATAACAATCATTAAAAAAAAGATTTTGGTTTTTTCGCACACTTATCGCACTAAGCCACCCTTCTTAAATTAACCTAACCATACATATATATATATATATATATTCGGTTGAAAGTTTGATTCCACTTATATATACAAATATAGTGATACTGTAAACTTTTAGGGTTTCAACACAAGACTTGAACAAAGAAATGATCAACAACACTGGAGCCAACATAAACTCACAAACATAACAAAGAAAGATAGCGACAAAACCAGGTGACAAAGCTCTTATTAACCCAAACCAAAAAGTACCCCCCAATACCCAATAGATCTCAGTAAAACACTGAGATCAGAAAATAATGTTTGGTACAAGAAGATCTGCTGATGTATTAAATCAGCAGATCATAACCAGAATAAGAAATACAGAACAAATGAACAAACTTACAGACAATATGAAACCCTAGATGAAAACCCTAAACAACAGAATAAAAAAAATAACAACGACTGAAAACTGGAGCTCGTACATCTAAGCTCTCCTTATATAGAGAGCAAAAGTTGATCCAACGAACGAGAATGAAATAATCCAACGCACCTCATAATGCCACCTCAGCGATCTGTGTGAACAAACACACAAACAAACACAAATACAATGATAATGAACCGGATCAAAGCTTAGTATGACCCAGGTCAAATATACGTCCATTTGTCCAACAAATGGACTCGTGAACCCATCAACAACATAAGCCCAATAGACTTATCAAGCCCAATAACAAACAAACCTCGTAATTGAATTATTAGAAGAGGCCCATATCTTTTAACACCCCCCCTTAATTCAATTACCAAACAAGTTTGACAAACCCAATTTTTTACATAAATACTCATGTTGACCACTGAGTAAACCTTTGGTAAAAATATCAGCTACCTGCTGATCTGTTTTTACCTTTAAAGCTTTTACAAAACCACAACTTATTCTTTCCCTAAGGAAATGCCAATCCAACTCAAAGTGCTTGGTTCTATCATGGAACACTGGGTTTTCTGCTATTGAAATAGCAGATTTACTATCACAGAACATACTAATAGGAAGTTTACTATCAACCCCTAACTCTTTCAAAAGATTAGATATCCAAACAAGTTCACAAACCGTAGAGCACATAGCTCTATACTCTGCTTCGGCTGTAGACCGAGCAACAGTGTTTTGTTTCTTGCTTTTCCAAGAAACAAGACACTCACCTATAAAGACACAGAAACCAGTAACAGACCTTCGAGTCACAGGACACTTAGCCCAGTCAGCATCTGAGAACGCAGACAAGGTTAAGTCCTTACTTTTTTTAAACACTATCCCTTTACCTGGAGACTGCTTAAGATACCTGAGCAGTCTAAAAGCTATTTCCTGCACTTTTTGAGTCGGCTTATGCATATATTGACTCAAAAACTGCACAGAATAACTTATATCAGGACGTGTAAGAGATAGGTATATTAACTTACCTATAAGTTTCTGGTAGCCTGTAACATCCTCTAGGAACTTCTGTTCCTTGTCATTTTTAAGAGCAAGATTATAATTCTGCTCAATTGGCACAGACACAGGCTTACACCCAAGATAACCATACTCACTTAAAAGATCTAAACAATATTTTCTTTGATTAAGGCAAATTTCTTGATCAGAATATATTACCTCAATACCAAGAAAATATTTTAGTTTACCTAGATCTTTTATTTGAAAGTTTTCTTTTAACAAAGATTTAACCTTATCAATTTCAGTTTTACAATTACCAGTGATAACTATATCATCCACATACACAAGTAACACAACAAACACTTCATCAACACTTTTAACAAACATGGAATAATCACACACACTTTGAACAAAACCTATATTTTTCAACACATTTACAAGTTTTTCATTCCATTTCCTTGGTGCCTGTTTCAGGCCATATAACGACTTAACTAATTTACAAACTTTTGACCCATTTCCAGAAGAGTATCCTTCTGGTAAATGCATATACACATCCTCACTTATTGACCCATATAGAAAAGCATTATTTATATCAAGCTGATATAATGTCCAACTATTTTGGACAGCTAAACTAATAACACTCCTAACAGTTACCATTTTAACAACCGGAGAGAAGGTTTCTCCAAAGTCTAATCCTTCTCTTTGGTTGTACCCTTTAGCCACTAATCTGGCTTTATATCTATCAATTTGACCATCAGATTTATACTTCACCTTATAGACCCATTTACATCCAATTGCCTTTCTACCAGGAGGTAGGTCAGTGACAATCCATGTATGGTTTCTATAAAGTGCCTCCATCTCATCATTCATAGCCTCAATCCAATGTGGATCCTTAGAGGCTTGAACATAAGACATAGGTTCAACCACTTTATTAACAGCAGATACAAAGCACATATTATCAACAGAAAGATTCGAATAATTAACAACTTTCTCAATAGGATACTTAACTTTCCCTTATAACACATAGTCACTAAACCTTTTAGGCATCACAGACTCTCTACTAGACTGCCTAACAGGCCTACTTCCCTCAGGAGTCCTTGTCTCTTCATCTGCTCCCTCTAACCCAGTACAGTTAGTCCCTCCTCCTATAGGACTACTAGGTTGCTGATCATGCCCATCATCATGATCTACCTCACTAGATTGCCTAGGTAAGTCATCTAACTGTACACTAGGTGAGTGACCATGAGACCCATTAGGTTCCCCTTCATCATTGGGAAGGTTTTGAAAAAACTGTTTTGTTTGGTCACTTTTAGAAATTTCAGTTTCCAGATTATCAAAGAAGTTTAAATGATTAATTTTTTCAAGAACAACTTGTTTATGTTCAGTTTTATAGGGATATATATTCTCATAGAACTTTACATCCCTAGAAAAATCTTCTTTTTTTGTTTCAAGATCCAACAACTTATAGCCCTTTTTTACAAAAGAATAACCTAACAAAACACATTTATCAGCTCTGCTGCAAAGCTTATCAGAGCTGTCCAACACAGTTTTAAAACATAAACAACCGAAATTCCTTAAGTGACTAAGTTCGGGGGGGAACCCATAAACTAACTCATAGGGACTCTTACCATTCAAAACAGACGAGGGAATCCTGTTAATCAAATAAGCAGCAGTAAGCACACAATCAGACCAAAAACTCAAAGGCACACTACTTTGAAACAAAAGAGATCTAGCTGTGTTAAGAAGGTGCCTGTGCTTCCTCTCCACAACACCATTCTGTTGTGGAGTATAAGCACAGGAAGTTTGATGAAGAATACCTTTTTTATTACAAAATTCAATAACCTGTTTGTTTATAAATTCAGTTCCATTATCACTTCTGAACATCTTAATGTTTTTAGAAAATTGAGTTCTAACTAACTCATAAAAACAAACAAGGTTTTCAAAAACTTCAACTTTAGATTTTAACAAATAAACCCATACAGACCTAGAGTAGTCATCAACAATTGTAAGAAAATATCTAAATCCCTCTTTACTTGTCACTCTATAGGGACCCCATACATCTAAGTGTACAAGATCTCCTACAGACTTAGACTTGTGGTCACTGAGAGGAAAGGGGACCCTGACCTGTTTTGCCTTGTGACAGATATCACATGGCATGGAGTCAGGATCTCCAATATTTAACCTATCCTTCAACACAGCTAGAACTTGACTTGAGGGGTGTCCTAACCTACTATGCCACAGACTATGGTCAGTAACACTATTGAAACAAACAGCACTAAAACTCACATCTTTGCCTACAAAGTATAGACCATCTTGTTGTCTACCAGTCACCAGGACTCTCCTTGACTTGGAATCCTGGACAAGACACTCATGTTCATTAAACAGAACATCTAACTTGTTATCCTTGGCCAATTTGTGTATGGACACAAGGTTAACACAATAATCAGGTATGTAAAAGACATCAGTTAAGACAACACCATCAGCCAATTCTATATCACCAATTTTAGTGACTTTAGCATTTGTACCATTAGGGTGTTTGACTTCTAAATTGTAATTGGACACATCAACACAGTTGATCATGTACTTGTCACTGCCAACCATGTGTTGGTTGGCACCAGAGTCCATGATCCAACCAATAAGTAATGCAAACTTAACCAAGTTGGAACAACTTGAAAAGTTTTTAAAGATTTTAGACAATTTTGACAGAACAGACATGCTAGAAAAACCACTAACAACAACAGACTCACCTCCAACATTGGAACTCTGAGGATCTCCAGAAGACTTGTCACTTATAAGATTCATTAACCTAGAGATCTGCTCAGGAGTAAAAGGTGAGCTGGAAGTAACATTACTGCTCACATTGTTACTAGTATTGGTCATACCACCTTTCCAATTACCTTGGGTTCTATTAGGATTACTGTTATTATTACTGTTTGACCAATTTGTGTTATTTCCAGTTTTCCTTTGAACCCCATTGGGATAACCAATTATTTCAAAACACCTTTCCTTAGTATGACCAATTCTGTTACAATGTGTGCATTTCAGATTAGGATTAGGTCCTCTAGTGACACTTTTCCTATTATCTGAACTTTGATTAGACTTGGCAACAAAAGACACATTTGTTGCCTTTGATCCACTGCTGGTTCCTCTATGAGATTCCTCTCTAGAGACAACAGCAAAAGCAGTTTTTACTGAAGGCAGTGGATCACTAGTTAGAAGAGTAGTCCTAACAGGTTGATAAATCTCATCAAGCCCCATCAAGAATTGCATGAGTTTAATAAGACAATTAAAATCATTAAACTCTTTAGAGGCTTGACAAGTACAAGCAGGCAACTGAACTATGGAATCAAACTGTTTCCACATTGTGTTCAGTTTATTATAATATTCAGACACAGAACTACCACTCTGAGTTATACCATTTATCTTTTGATGTAGATTAAACATAACACACCCATCAATCCTATCATAGGTTTCCCTAAGATCTAACCAGACATCTCTAGCATTTTCAGAAAACACTTGACCAAGATACAATTCTTCACTCACAGAATTGATTAACCAAGAAAGGACAACAGAATTACATCTATCCCATTGTCTGGCTAACACATCATTATCAGTAGACCTAACACAACTTCCATCAATAAAACCTAACTTGTTTTTAGTTTGCAAAGCAAGTTTCATAGATTTAGACCAGACAGAATAGTTTTCTGTCCCTTTAAGTTTTATTGTTATAATAGACAAACTAGATGTATCACTAGGATGCAAGAACAATGGATCACTAATATCCAACTTGCTCACAAGAGTTGCCTCAACAGTACCAAGGCTAACATGACTGCCATCAGAGGTGGTAGTCCCACCTCCTACTGGAGCAACAATATCATCCATAACTTTACAACAGAACACACAATACAATTAATCAGCAAGAGAAAAAAGAACTGAAAAAACAACCTAGAAGGACGAAGCTGAGTCAGTGTACAGATAGTGGGTTCATCACTCAAGGGTGCCCACCCAGCTCTTAACTCAGGAGTCCTTTAGAACTAATATATGTAAAGTAAACGAAAGAAAGAATATAACAAAACACAGCAAGTAACCACAGATCACAAGCAGACAAGACACCAAGTAGATTGGCCAATACCGGTCCACCTAACCCGGTCAGTGCCACTAGACACAACAACAAATGATAAGAAAAGGAAAGATCTCACAGAGAGGGGGAACCCAAGTTAGGGTTTCTCCAACCTACAACCAACACCTTCACTTAGGGTGCTGAATTGTAGGAGCAATTGAAGCAATATTTTTTCAATCCAAGAGCTCCACAGATCCGTAGCCAACAATGGTTGACTTCAACAATCCTGATAACAAACAATATACCAGACACAAGAAATAATAGACCAGATCTATAATATGAAGATCAGATCTACTATTTTAAACAAAAAACCCCAAGAACCAGATCTATAATACAGATCAGATCCTTGTACAAAACAAATGACAGCGGAAGACACAAAAAATATCCAAGATCAAGAGCCTATTGGCTCTGATACCATGTAAACTTTTAGGGTTTCAACACAAGACTTGAACAAAGAAATGATCAACAACACTGGAGCCAACATAAACTCACAAACATAACAAAGAAAGATAGCGACAAAACCAGGTGACAAAGCTCTTATTAACCCAAACCAAAAAGTACCCCCCAATACCCAATAGATCTCAGTAAAACACTGAGATCAGAAAATAATGTTTGGTACAAGAAGATCTGCTGATGTATTAAATCAGCAGATCATAACCAGAATAAGAAATACAGAACAAATGAACAAACTTACAGACAATATGAAACCCTAGATGAAAACCCTAAACAACAGAATAAGAAAGATAACAACGACTGAAAACTGGAGCTCGTACATCTAAGCTCTCCTTATATAGAGAGCAAAAGTTGATCCAACGAACGAGAATGAAATAATCCAACGCACCTCATAATGCCACCTCAGCGATCTGTGTGAACAAACACACAAACAAACACAAATACAATGATAATGAACCGGATCAAAGCTTAGTATGACCCAGGTCAAATATACGTCCATTTGTCCAACAAATGGACTCGTGAACCCATCAACAACATAAGCCCAATAGACTTATCAAGCCCAATAACAAACAAACCTCGTAATTGAATTATTAGAAGAGGCCCATATCTTTTAACAGATACTAAAAACAAATTAGGTGATATCAATAAAAAGTTACGATAAACATACTTTAAAGCGAAATATATAATGAATGAGTCACACAAGTAATCATTATCATCATCATATTCAGTATATCCTCACTAATAACAAAACTATAATAAGATCTGAGAAGGGTAAAATGTATACAACGCTACCTCTACTCGTAGGAATACAGAGACTGCTTCAAGTGAGAGCTTTGGCTCGATGGTAGTTTCGCATTAAGCCTTAAGCATAAGGCACATAACACATAACAACCGTGACAGATGCCGATTGATGCATGTACCCTTTGTCTTTCGGTTATCAATGCTACCACATGATTCATGATTATCCGTCAGTTGTTTTTAAGTTTATATAAAATAACGTTAAAAATGTAATTTAATTTTTGCCTCAAAAGGGCCCAAAGATATATAAAGTATATGAGCACATTACAAGGAGAAAGTGTCTTAAGTTTTACCTAAATAATTTCCATTGGGGGAATACAAACCTATACAAAAGACGTTTTTACATTTATGCATCTTCCATCAAGGTACGATTTTCATTATTCTTTTGGAAACAAAGCTCTTTTAACTTATATGACGAGTCAAGATCAATATGAGTTGCCAATTCACATGCAAACATGGGCTCTACGGCACAATCATCACATTTGAACCATAGCCCTTTATAAAATGTAATTATGAAAACTTTATAAAATGAAGGGTTAAATGCCATTTTCGTCCTTGAGGTTTGGTTATTTTTGCGAGTTTCATCCAAAAGTTTATTTTTTCTCATCTGAATCCAAAAGTTTTCAAATTCTTGTTGGTTTCGTCCAATTGGTTAACTCCATCCATTTTTCGGTTAACTTTTTGTAAAAAGACCAAAATACCCTTTTACATTATTTTTGTTAGAAAGTTATACTACCTACTCCCTCTCTCTTCTCTCTCTACTGATAATGTAAAACCCCAAAAGTTTGCAATTGATGGCTTCATTCTCTACCTCTTCGTGTTCGTTGACTGTTTATTATATCACCAATTGGACTCGGGTGTTGGGCGGGTTCGAATCCGGGTTGAATATGTGAACCGGTTTAATCGGGTTTAGTTAACCAAACTATAAAAGAGATGGCGACTAAGTGGTTGTGTTTGAGGTTGTTACCGAAAGGTTCGGTGTAGTGATATGGATGAGGATTGATAGTCGATGGTTGGAGAAGGGATAGCATCAACTTAATAGTGTGGGTTCTAAACAGGAGATGAATGATATTTGGAGGTGATGTGGGAGGGTTGAAGGTTGTGGGTTGATAGTGGTGAGGTCGGTTGCTGGTTGACGAGGACGATGACCGGCCGACAGGCTCAATCAATCACCGGTGACAGTTAATAGGGAAGGAGAGGATCGTGGGTGGTTGTGGTGTCGGTGGAGCGTCGATTGGAGGGTTGGTTGTCGTGTTATTTGTCATGTTATTGAAATTGACGTTATGGTAAGCCAGTAAGTAATGGACTTTGGTTGTTGACTACTAATAATGAATAAAGAAATAAATATGGAAATAAGGTAGTTAGCTGGAGAAGGGCCACCACAACCACTGTAGCTTACCACTCGTTTCTTCGTCTTCCATCTGCGTAATTATTGATCAGTTCATCAATTTTGTCATTTGACCTCCTCGGTACCTACCTACTTATTATTATTATTATTATTATTATTATTATTATTATTATTATTATTATATAGACAATATTTGAATTGACAACTTTGCCCCTCAGTTAACTGAGATTGACTAACGGAGTTAGGCACTTGGATGGAACCAGCAAGAATTTGAAAACTTTTGGATTCAGATGAGAAAAAATAAACTTTTGAATGAAACTAGCAAAAATGATCAAACCTCAGGGACGAAACTAGCATTTAACTCTAAAATGAACAGTCTTTCTCATTTCTTCCTTTATAAAATGAACATCTTGTTTTTTCAGCTTTTATCGATCACCATTAAACAACCTAGCTTCTGATATAAGAAAATTTATCGGCCACCCAATACTTATATATTTTCACTTGATAGAACTTTTATGTAAAACCAACAAAGGTTAATTTATTAATTTTCAAACACTCCTGGACTAATTTGGTTAACGAGTTCATAAATCACAATTTAGATATGTTTGACTGAAATTATTAATCTCTTATAATGTTACGATATAATAGTTAGTTAGAAGTTTATAGCCACATTTGTAATAGTTAGAAGTTATAGGGACTGAAGTTGTAATATGCTAAAAGTTGTAACCGCCATGTAACAGAATTATAAATACAGCTAATAAGAAGAGGGATGTACGTTTGAGCTGTTAATTCCCTATCTCTCTGATTTTTCTCTTAACATTGGTATCAGAGCGGTCTTCTTCTCGACCTCTCGAGCCATTTCTCAACCGTCACCAGATTCTTAACAGAATTCTAACTACCACCACCCTCCACCGTAAACCACCATCTTCTCCGACCAATTTTTCATTACTCTGTTTTGTTTCATCTATTCTTTTTCATTTCTAAACCAGAATTGATTATTGTTAATCAATTCATTCCGTAGATCGGTCAATTCGTGACTTGTACTCCAACCCTTACAATTCAATTCTCTTATTCGTTTAATTCTTTCATTTCAATCATAAACAATGACAACCAGAACCAAAAGCAGTGAACAAGAACCTGATGTCATCAAGAAGACTCTTGATGAACATGCAGTAACACTTTTAAGAGTGGATGCTCAATTACAAAAAAACGATACAAATTTTGCTAACATCAATACAATGTTAACAAAATTAACTGAAGAGATTGCCAAAATCAGTAGTGGTGGAATACTAGCCGCTAATAAAAGTAATGATCAAGAAGGTTCTAGTTCAAGAACAGACAAACATGATCAACACAAGATCCATAGAGTGGGTAAGATTGATTTTCCAAAATTTGATGGTGATAATGTTGATGACTGGCTTTATAAGTGTGTACATTTTTTCTCAATTGATGATACTCCTGAGAATTGCAAAGTTAGGTATGCAGCTATCCATTTAGAGGGTAATGCTGTTAAGTGGCATCAAAGTTTTATGAAAACTCAAAGGGTACTTATTTCTGAGATTTTATGGAAAGATTATACTAAAGCAATTGTGTCTAGATTCTCTACTGTATTGTATGAGGATGCTATGGGGGTACTAACATCAATCACTCAAGAAGGAGGGTTGGAAGATTTTTGTGTACTGTTTGATTCTTACTTACTCAAGGTTTCAATTCCTGAAATCTATGCAGTAAGCATCTTCTTGAAGGCTTTGAAGCCTGAAATTGGGGGCCATGTTAAGATGGTTCAACCAACTACCATGAAACAAGCCTATCACCTTGCAAAAATACAAAATGCCACCAACAAATCCCTACAAATGTCTCTTACAAACCCTACAGACCTTATAATGATAATAATAGTAACAGAAATAAAACACTTATAATCCTACTTTCAAACCACCTGTTAGCACCAATCACCTACCCTTACTTCCTAATCCTCCTCCTATAAAGAAACTACCCTTTAATAATGATAATAATAATACCAGATATAAAACTTTAACCAGGAAGGAAATAGAAGAGAAAAGAGCCAAAGGAGAATGTTTTGGCTGTGGGGAAAAGTACACTCCAACTCATAAGTGTAAACAGGAGCAATTGTTTATTCTTGAGATGGATGGGGAAGAGGATGAATTGGAATTTATGTGTGTTGAGCCCCAAGATGAAAACCAACATGATGAAATCCAACAACAGCAATGGAATGAGCCTCAGATCTCAATTCATGCTATGACAGGTATTCCATCTTTTTCAACTATGAGAATCATTGGAACTATTGGTACAAGACAGCTGCATATACTCATAGATTCAGGGTCTACTCACAATTTTATTGATGAGAAATTTGCAAGAAAATTGCAATGTTTAAGGAAAAAAGTATTGGGAGTGAAAGTGTCTGTGGCAAATGGAAAATCCATTGAGTGTGGTGATATGTGCCCTGATTTTGAATGGGCCATACATGGTTCATGGTATAAGACTGATGTGTTAGTATTACCATTGCAAAGTTATGATATGGTGCTGGGTATACAATGGTTATTAACACTAGGTGATATAGTCTAGAACTTTAAAGATCTCACCATGAAGTATCAAGTGGGTAATTCATGGCATGAGTTAAAAGGCTATGCAAACAATGAGGTGTCCTTATGTTCAACAGAGAAGTTGTATTCTCTTTTGGGACAAGGGGAGTCAAGAATCAGTGCACAACTACTTAGTTTGCAGGTGAATGAAGATGCTGAACAATTTCAGCATAGTACAAGAGTAATGGAAGGATGTAAGATAGAGGAAATTGATCAATTGTTGGATCAATATTCTGAAGTCTTTCAAGAACCAGAAGGATTGCCTCCAAAGAGGGCTTGTGATCACAAGATTATGTTGTAGAATGAAGGAACTGTAATTAATGAGAAGCCTTATAGATATCAGGCCTTACAAAAGGATGTCATTGAACAAACAGTGAAGGAGATGTTGGCTTCTGGGGTGATCAGGAATAGCATCAGTCCTTTTGCATCACCTGTGGTCCTAGTCAAGAAGACGGATGGGTCTTGGAGGCTATGCATTGACTACAAAAAGTTAAACAATGCCACAGTAAAGAACAGATTCCCTATTCCCCTCATTGATGAACTTTTTGAAGAACTACAAGGGGCATCTATTTTTTCTAAGCTTGATCTTAGGTCTGGCTATCATCAAGTTCGTATGCATGATGATGATATACAGAAGACTGCTTTCAGAACACACCAAGGTCTATATGAATTTCTGGTAATGCCCTTTGGCCTTACTAATGCACCAGCCACCTTTCAATCCCTAATGAATTCCATTTTTCAACCTTTTCTCAGAAAATTCATCTTAGTTTTCTTTAATGACATACTCATCTATAGCAAGAACTTGACAGACCACCTAAACCACTTGCAACTGACACTAAACCTTTTCAAAGAACATTAGTTATTTGCCAGGAAATCAAAATGCAGCTTTGGTGGCTCTACTGTTGAATACCCTAAAAAGGTGGCAGCTATACAAGAATGGCCTACTCTTAAGAGGGTTTTTGGGCCTTGCAGGCTATTACAGAAGGTTCATTAGAGGTTATGGTATCCTGGCCAAACCTTTAACTGAACTACTTAAAAAGAATGCTTTCAAATGGTCACCACAAGCTGCTACATCCTTTGATCATCTCAAAACAGCCCTTAGCAATCCACCTGTATTAGCTTTACCTGATTTTGACACCCCCTTCATACTTGAAACTGATGCTTCCTCATTAGGTATTGGGGCTGTACTTATGCAAAAAAGTCATCCAATAGCCTATATCAGTAAAGCTCTCTCCCCTAAACAACAAACACTTTCAGTGTATGAGAAAGAGTTATTAGCCATCATGTTTGTTGTTCAATATTGGAAACATTATTTGGCTAATAGGAAGTTTTTAATAAGGACAGACCAAAAAAGTTTGAAATTTTTGCTTGAACAAAAGGTGACCACACCATTACAACATGTTTGGCTGTCTAAGATGATGGGTTTGGATAATAAGATTGTGTATAAGAGCATTCACATCCCATCCACCTAATGTATGTGAGTGTGTCCACCAAATTATATGGGGTGAGTGTAAGTGGTTGTGAGTGGAGGTGAGAGAAAATATTTGGTGGAAGCACTGTTTCACCCTAAATATGAAAAGCTACTGTTCACCCCTATATATATTTTAATATTTTTGTAAGTAGTTGTGAGTGAGGAGAGAGAAAATGTAATGATAAAAGTATGATTATTTTAATTAGGAGAGAGAAGATTTAGGGGTGATGTAGTGATTTTTAGTGTAATTTGATGGAGGAGATTTGATGGATGAGTTGTGAATGCTCTAAGCAGGGGAAGGATAATGTTGCTGCTGATGCACTCTCAAGAGTTCAAGGAGCCTCACTATTTCCTATCACCTTATCTACTTTTGACCTTATCCTGTTGAATAAGGTAAAACAATCTTGGCAAGATGATCAAGATGTACAAAAGATTCTGCAACAATTGAAGGAGGGCAAAACACTAAAAAAATACAAATGGGATGGTAAGTTACTAACAAAGAAGGACAGGGTGGTAGTGGGCAAAATTTCTGAGTTGAGACATGAGATTCTGCAATTGAATCATAGCTCAGCTTCTGCAGGGCACTTAGGAGTGCAGGTCACAATGCAGAGGATAAAACAGTTCTTTATATGGAAAGGAATCAGTAAAGATGTGAGAGAATTCATCAGGAACTGTGACATATGTCAGAGGGGTAAAAATGAAACTGTGGCATCACCAGGTCTGCTACAACCACTGCCCACCCCTCAACACATCTTTACTGATATCTCAATGGATTTCATTGGAGGACTTCCAAATTCAGGGGGCAAAGACACCATTTTTGTGGTTGTGGACAGACTAACTAAGTATGCCCACTTTATGGCTTTGGTTCACCCTTTTACTGCAGCTACTGTGGCTCAAGTTTTTCTGGACCATGTTTTCAAGCTGCATGGGTGGCCTAACACAATTGTGTCACACAGAGATCCCATATTTGTGAGCAACTTTTGGAGGGAGTTTACAAGACTACATGGTGTTTCTCTGGCTTTATCAACAGCCTATCACCCACAGTCTGATGGCTAGACTGAAGTGGTTAACAGGTGTGTTGAAGGGTACTTGAGATGCATGACTATGCACAACCCAAAAGACTGGATGAAATGGTTATCTCTAGCTGAATGGTGGTACAATTCCAGCTTCCATTCAACCATTAAGATGAGTCCATTTGAAGCCTTATATGGGTACCCTCCTCCTACATTCATTCCTTATATTCCAAAGGACTCTAAGATTGCTGCAGTAGATGATCTTTGTAGAGACAGAGAAGAGATGGTGAAGGTCCTTAAAGAAGCTCTAGACAAAGCCAAAAATAGAATGAAGTAGCAATGTGATCAGCACAGGACTGAGAGAAGTTTTCAGGTGAGAACTTGGGTGTTTGTTAAGATTCACCCCTACCGTCAGTCAAACTTGAGATACAATAAGCACTCAAAGCTATCTCCAAAGTATTATGGACCCTTCCTCATCCTAGAGAAAATTGGTGCTGTAGCCTATAAACTGGATCTTCCTAATGATGTCCTCATTCATCACACCTTTCATGTTTCACTCCTCAAACAGGCTAAGGGTCCTCCTGTGCAAATAATTCCTCTACCAAAAGAACCTAGATTTCACTATCAACCTGCTGCTGTATTGGAAAGAAGATGGGTTAAGAAAGGCTACAAGGGTTCCTATCAAGTATTGGTACATTGGGCTGGTTTGTCTCCTACTGAAGCTACATGGGAGGATCTACAAGAACTGCAGCTGAGATTCCCTGAGTTCAACTGTGAATTAGAGTCTTGAGGACAAGACTTTGTTATAGGGGGGATGTATTGTTACGATATAATAGTTAGTTGGAAGTTTATAGCCACATTTGTAATAGTTAGAAGTTACAGGGACTGAAGTTGTAATATGCTAAAAGTTGTAACCGCCATGTAACAGAATCATAAATACAGCTAATAAGAAGATGGATGTACGTTTGAGCTGTTAATTCCCTATCTCTCTGATTTTTCTCTTAACATATAATATTCGCAATTAACTAATTTCAATATTTGGATTAAAATGCAATACACTTTCATTTGTGATTATGGCCGATTATAATAATTTAATAGTGATTTAAAGCCTTTTTTAGTATAAAAAATACAATGTCGGTCAAATTTAGCCGTTTATGGCAAGAATCAACCAAATGCAACCTCAAATCCTTGGCTTACGTACATGTTGTCTCATGCTTTGATAAAGGCTTTCGAGGGGTAATTGAAGACATTGTAGTTTGTGGGGTTCATATTTTGGAGACCATTAGTGGCGGGTCACAATTTTGCCGATGGGGCTTGATGGGTTGGGTCTTCTCTCGGTTCAAAATGTTGCCGTCTATGCATTTGTAGCTTTCAGATCTCAGTCCTGGAAGTTGTAAAATCACATCTTACATAGCAGTGGGGTTGATAACATAGACCTGGATTATGCCTGGTCTTTGGAACACCTGCATGAATATCTCCCTGATTTTGATCTTGGCGGTTTCTCTAATAAGGACACCGCCTCCAAAAAGCCACATAAAACTTTGGCGAATGCCCTTTATTGTCAAATCGCACAAAGTCTTGGAGAAGATTTACGTTTGAGTCCGCGTCAAAAAGCCGTCATTGAATGCTTAAAGAGGCCTCATGCTAAAGACTTTTTAACTGTTGTCCCTATTGAAGGTCTGGGGCAGCGAATGTCAGTTGTAGAGTACATGGCAATCCTTAAATATCGCTTGAAGATTCCCATGTTCCCAGATGACAAAACTTGCCCGGTCTGCCGTAAAACATGTCTTGATAAATACGGGGAGGATGCGCTCCACTGTAGAGAGTTGCCCGGGTTTAAGTACCGGCACGATTTTGTTCGAGGCGTGTTAATAGATATTCTCAGACGAGCAAGGATCATGGCAAAGAAAGAGGTGTCGGTAAATTTTCTTACAGACTCGGGGGAAGGAAGGTCCACGTTGTGTCCGACCGACTTGCTAGTGTTTGGTTGGGAGGGCGGAAAACACGCATGTGTGGATCTTACATATGTGTCTCCTTTAGCTGGGTTCTGGGATAGTGGCCTTTGACATGTTCGGCTCCTTGACGCCGGAGGCGGTTCGATTCCTGACGAGAGTTCAATGGGTGGTCTTTAGCAACTTTTCAACTCCCTAGGGGAGTGAATTTGTTTTCAATAGATTAGGGTTATATATTCAGAAACGGGTGGCGGCGTAGCTTGTTGTTAACTTAATTGTGGAGTTTTCATGTGCTCCATAATTAAAAGGGGAAACTATAAATAAAAATCATAGTTTCCCCTTTTGTGTTGTCAACTTCCTAGGAGGTCACCCATCCTAAGTACTACTCCCACCTAAGCACGCGTAATTGTGGAGTTTTCATATGCTCCATAACCGAGTAAGCCCAAAACGCGTTTGTGATTTAAGAGGCTCGACATTACTTATGAACCAAAATCTTTTCTGTTCACAGACGATGTGGGATATGCCTATGGTGTTACAATCATCCCCTCCCTTTTAGGGACTCATCGTCATCGATGAGGTTTGCCCCACCATCCCGGATGGATGTATAGAGCCGATGAGTGTGGTAGCGGATGAAATTCGTACGTTGGCTGGTCAAATTCGACCGTTGGCTGCCGACCGTTGGCTAAACTTGGTATTTTTGGCAACCATGGAAAAAAATAGGGGTGCAAACGAGCCGAGCCGAGCCCGAGCTCGACCAGGCTCAAACTCGAGCTTGATTAAGTTATAAAAGCTCGAGCTCGGCTTGTTTGTAATTTCTCAAGCTCGAGCTCGGCTCGGGCTCGGCTCGTTTAGTATTTATTAGTTAATATGTTACATAAAAATAATATAAATAATAGTTCATTTAGGCTCGTGAGCTCGATAAGTGAAGCTCGAGCTCGGGGCTCGTTTACTAAGCAACTTTAAATGAATGCTAAATATTATTAAATATTCAAAAAACTAATATTATACTAGGCTCGATAAGGCTCGAAGAGCCTAACGAGCTTAACATGCTAGGCTCGAGCTCGAGCTCGAGTTCGATAAATAAACGAGCTTTGTTTTAGGCTCAAGCTCGGCCCGAGCTCGATAAAGCTCGGCTCATTTCGAGTTTTTTTCCGAGCCGAGCTCGAGTAGCTTGCGAGCTGCTCGGCTCGTTTGCACCCCTAAAAAAAAATTTCAAATCGCACAAACAATCAAAATTTTTTACTCTTCACTCTCTACAAATTGCTTTGGTATGGAATGATTTTTCTTCGTTCGACTCGTCTGAAGAAGACGATTTGTTAATGGAAGTGGGAAGGATAACGATTGACTACTTGATGGTCTCGAAGACGAAGAAAACTCGTGCTAACAAGACAACCACCGCTTGATCGTGATAGAGAGGGAGCAAACGAAACTTTGATACGACACTACTTTAGCCCGAAGCCCGTGTACAATGAAAAACATTTTAGGCGACACTTTCAAATGAGCAGGCAATTATTCATGCGCCTATCAAATGATTTGTTGGAGCCTTATCCTTTTTTTCTACAAAGAGAAGATGCAAGGGGCCGACTAGGATTCACCTCCGTACAAAAATGCACAACCGCTCTTCAGCAACTAGCATATGGGCTTTCATCGAACGCAATGGATGAGTATATTGCCATATCTGAAAAAGTTATGCGCATGTCGCTTCGTTTTTTTATTGTCAAGGTATATATCTATATATATTTAGTTACCTTCCACTTATTGTTTAAACTTTTATTCGCAAATATCGTTTAAAATGCATATCTTTGCGTAGGGATCATATCTATTTACTCACGAAGATATTTGTGTAAACCAACAATGTATGATATTCAACGCATATACGAGGTTCATGGTGAAAAACATGGGTTTCTCGGAATGCTTGGTAGTCTCGATTGTACGCATGTTGGTTGGGCTATGTGTCCTACGGCTTGGCGGTCAGTTTCATCGAGGTGATCACTTTGGACCAAGTATTATACTTAAAGCGGTGGCCTCGCATGATCTTTGGTTTTGGCATGCTTTTTTTTGGAGTTGTTGGGTCAAATAATGATCTAAATGTTATCGACCAATCACCTATATTCGATGGTCTCATCGACGGGGTTGAGTCGCCCCAATTGTTTTATGCTAATAACATAAATTTCAAGTATGGCTACTACTTGGTCGATGGTATTTACAACGAATAGGCGACACTTGTTCAAGCTTACTCGTCTCATCTTGAAGACAAACACAAGTACTTTACAAAGAAACAAGAATCAACAAGAAAAGATATTGAAAGAGCGTTCAACGTTCTTAAAAAAACATTTTCTTTAATTGCCAACCCAATAAGGATTTGGACACGAGAGAGGATAATGGGCGTCGTCTATACTTGTATTATTCTACATAACATGATATTGGAGAACCAAGGCATGGCGATATGTCAAAATTACCAAGGTGATATCCCACATTCCCAAACGACAATTGCTGATATTCAAAAACTCGACAACATAAACGATATCAAGAACCGTGAGATACACGGAAACCTTCGTCATGAATTAGTCGAGCATTTATGGGCTAAACTTCCCGATGATCTTGTATTAGATTAGTTTTAGTTTTTTAATAGTTTGTATTCTTGTAAACTAACCACAACAGGATCAGGTGGGCGACTAGCAGCTTTATCAACCTGCCAAGTAGGCACTGACATAGCGCAATATAAAAAGATAAAGTTATGGCTAGAGGTGAGCCACAACACATAATCTTATTCTTTTGCCTTGCTGGCTTATTAGGGAATCTAGGAACGAGGAAAGTTTCTCGAGGAAGTCTAATTAAGCTGATGATGTTATAGACAACCAATCCTCTTATGTTGGAGTGGCACCCTCCTTGTTTTCCTTATGGGATGTGGGGAGTTCGAGTCCTACCGGCACCAAAATGTTGTTGGTGGGCCAGGTTTTACCGTAGTAGGCCTTCGGACAACGGGTTTTCTCCGGAAACTGGTGTGAAATTAATGGTGGACCCGGGTTATTCTCGGAGTACTCTTTTATCAAGTGGGTACTTCAAGAGTGCTCGGAATTAATTTTTAGTGCATTGTGCCGTTCAATGTTTTTTTGATCCAAAACAGATTGGTTTCTTTTATCATGATTAGACTATGTGTTAGTGGTTAGAGGTGAGCCAACACTTTATCGAATTATATTGTGTCATGTAGGCGTCCATGTGGCAATGGCTCGCAAGCGCGGGCTGATAGCTTGATCACGTTGTGAGTCAAGGTGAGCGGATATTTTTTTTACCAAATAAATAAATATAAAAAATAAATATTTTACATAATATTTTTTAAAACATTAAAAATATATTTTTTTACATTAAAAATACATTGTGCTTAAAAAATATATTTAAATACACAAACAATCTGAATCCTATCTTTTTCTTCTTCTTCCTTTTAGTTTCTTGCTCTCCAACTTCACCACAATCTTCTTTTATTCTTCCTTTCTTCCTCTTCCTCTAGAACTCATCTTCATTCTTCTAACATCAAAAAAAAAAAAAAAAAAAAAAAAATACTACAATACACAAACAAACAAGCCTGATTTCTCCTCGCTAGCCTACGCGATCTGGCTCGCGTCTGCTCGCTTACGCAGTCGTTGACGTATAGGTGTTGTCATACCCGCGATCCACATGACTCGGCTACCCGTTCGCGGCTGCTCACTCGCGCCCCAACACATATTCTTACACTCAGATTTGTTATACAACAATTAAACACATATTCATCATGGCATTAACACTTGTGAATTCGTGCCTAGTATTAATGTAGTATACCCCTAATCTTTGTGATTCATTATGGCATTAACACTCAAGTCCCCCACCCATGTGTGCGCCATGAGTCGAGGGCCATGACCATGACAAGTGTCCACCTATGATATATGCTTGGGGATATAAAGTTTAACATAAGGAAAATTCTTAGGTGACAATAGACTATCTTACATTATTATTGTTATTGTGAATAGAATAAATCAACAACCTTAACCAATTAAACAAACATATTAGATATTTACCTTTTATTTTATCAGATAATTGATCCAATAACTAAAGAGTATAGATACGTGTTTATTTTGTCATGAGATCTCAGCTAAGGGCAAAAATCTTAAGAAGGGTCAGGTGCCCCGGCCCCCACTATCGGTTTTAAAAGACGTGAAGAGAACAAAAGATGCCACAAAGGCGCAAGAAATATGCAAATCCTGCACCACGTGGGCGAACTTTATTGGGTAGATGGTTACGTTGGTATAAAAAATCAATGACTCAACGAGACAATTTGTTGATTATTTTCCTAAGATTGTGTGCAATGGAGTAACACCCGTAATGATGTAGTTGTGTCCCTTTGTTAAACACTGCTCCAGCCTCGCATTAAGGGGCGTTAAGCCTTCAGATCATTAGCAGCTCAACAATGGTGAATGCCTGAAATCCCATTTGGGAATGCTGATTTAATAATGTCACCCCACTAAGCCCATTTTCTTTTTCAAGTTTTTAAATTTTAAATTAATAATCGTAGATCATGAAAGCTAGTGAAATTCTTACATTATGCAGTAAAAACAAGTGAAAGAAATCGTCTTATGACATGATTGTTAATTAAAAAAAGTAAACCATTATACATAGCTTGGCATTAATGCATCCAAACACATCATATGCATAACCATAAATATTATAAAGTTTTATTTTTTTTAAACACATAATTAGAGATAAAACTATCAAAATTGTGAATTTGCTTTTAATTATTTTTACATCTTTTAAATAAAGCAATATTATATTCAAGTTGAATATAAAAATGCTCAAATTTATGGTATGAGTTTCAGAAAAAATGACATGTAAAAGGTTATTAAAAAAAACGGTGAAACAAATACAAATCAACAATATGTGAATATTATCATTTTTGCTCCTCTTTGTCATCTTAGTTATTGATTACCATTAATAAAAGGTAAAAAGAAATTCGTCTCAAACTTTTTAAGTCTTGTAGGTTTTTTAGTAGACCAGATTTTAAAAAGAATATATGACAATAATAGCAAATTCAGAGTTCTCAACATGAAGTGTCCAACTGTCCATAAAAGGGCAACGATAAGCCCTTTCAAATTTGAGATTTTGCACTTTTGGATGACCATGAATCTTAAACTTAAGTACATGTAATTAGGAGTTGTCTGAAATTAAAGGAGCTACAATAAACCCTTCAAGTTTGTGGATTGTGCATAAGTACTCACCCATGTTTGCATTTGAAGTGTCAACTTGGTTTGATCTTGACTTGTCACACAAATTTTAGGGAAAATCACCAATTTGGTCAAGACTTGGTCAAACTTACCAAAATAGCCACCTCCCATCTCTTGGGAGAGTCGGCTCACAGGTCCCGAGACATCTTCGTGAGACTTCGGTTATGGACCACTAGCTGAGCGACACCTCACCCGTCTCCTCAACCGTCTTTGGAGAGACGATTCCCGAATCCCAAGACGTCTTTGTGAGACCTCGCCTACCCACTTCTCAATTCTTTCCTCTCTCTCTCACACACACAACCACCTTTCCGCATTCCGCAATTGCTTCCTCTCTCTCTCTTCATCAATAATAAAATCTCCATATTAATATTATAAATTAGAAGACGATCTTAGATCATACATGGCCAAATCATTTCAAATAAAACTTTATGGAACAAACAAATATTATTATCACAGATAACTTCAATGACCATTCAGTCATTTACAACCTCAAGAACAGGTAAGATACGAGCAATAATAACCGTTTTATGTAGGAACCGTTCGTGCAAAATAAATAAATAATTCTTATTATTTTTACAATACAATAAGCAAAGAAAATAAGATACTATTACAATTGAAAAGAAAAGAAAATACAAGAAGAGGATGAGAAAATAGAATTATTGTTGCTGAGGATCGTGTTTGACACGGGGCCCTTAAAACAAATTCCGAGCCTACCGGAGACTCGTTTTGTTTCCAAGGGTACAACAGCCGAAGCAATATGTACTGCCGGAGTGAGCACTAAACCCGACTCGTACCTTGATCTTAAGAAGAACAGAGAAGAAAAATGCTAGAGAGATTTTAGAGAGGAGAAGTGATTTTTTTTGTCTTCTGTAGTGCCAATCCCTTGGCTTTTAAAGGAGCCAAAGGTTGTTACAAGTCAAAAGAATTAAATGCAGAAAATTAAATGTCATTAAACGTCTTTAATGACATTTAATGCTGCTTTAATTCTCAGTCAAAACTGTTGACTCGTCAGTTATACACTGCAGCTCTGAACCGTTGGGAGTTCGCGTGTGCGTCAGATGCACACTGGTGTCTGACCCGCCACGCAGGCACGAGTTATGCGCGCGCACGCCACGAAGTCGCGCACCACGTAAGCTCGTTCTACGTCACGAGTCCGCCACCCGCGCACCATGCAGGACAAGACGCCACCTGTCTCTGACTTCCAGTGCCACGCGCAGTGCTGCGTCAGCGGACCATCCCGTTCTCCGCATTTACGTCAGCGGAAGTCCTCGTTCCCCGCGTCGGCCTATCTTGCTGAACCACCTGTGCACCATCAAAAATACTAAGGCGGCTCTCAAGCGGCGACGCGAGTGTGCGAAGTGCAAAGTGCGCCATCAAAGCGCCACATTGCGCCTCATCGCCCACGCCACGCGCGCGTGTGCGAGTTAAGGGTGCTTCGCACCCTTCGCGACTTTCATAGTGTGTGATTCTATGGAACACTTAGGATGGGGAGTCCTTCCATATAAACAAGTCCAAGACTCATCTCCCTTCCAATGTGGGACAAGTTCTCCTTGTCACTTTCCATTTCACATTCCCAACTAGTTGTTTCACTCCTCCACTTTTGAGCATCGATATCTCATTCATCTTAGCTCCGTTTTGGACGCGGTTTGGTTCGTTGCGGAGCTCTCACAACATAGAACATAAACCCACAAAGAAATATATAAATAAACCTCAGTTTCAAATATATATTTTTGTCCAAAACTTATGTAACACCCCAACCGATGGCGGAAACATCGAGGTGTCACGTAGTGACGATTGTTCAATAGCTCATGGACTAAAGTGTAAATTTGAATACATTGATTTAATAATTTATTACATTGAAATGAAAAATACAAAGTACAATGATTCTAAAGCGTCAAGTCTAGCTAGATTACAATGAATTCAAAGCTTAAATATAAATCCAAAAGCTTAAAAGAAACTTCTCAATAATAACCTGAAACATGTACGAAAATAGTATATGTCAACACAAAAATGTATTGGTGAGCATACCCTGTTTGAATACATATAGTAGAAAAAGTGTTTCGCAATTCACGTGTCATACTGTTTACAATTTAGTGTTCAAGCTGTGTACAAATGCTACCCAAAATCAAACCTTTCGTTCAATGAATCAAGAGTCACATATATATAGTATTCGCTCATAGTAGGCGATGAATAATCGTTCACACATAACAATAATTAAGTACTATTTATTGCTATGCTAGGCCGCCCAGCGGTTAATGATTAAGGTCATAAGTACACACTATCAACGAATCAACAAGTAAAACACATACAAGAATTGCGATTGTGAATATAGAATAAACCATGATTAAGTGAGTGAAGTAATAAGCGTACATGAATCACCCCAAAAGTGTAAAACATGAAAAGGGGAAAGATATACTCACATTGTTTGTGATGATAAATTTGCAAGAAATGAATTATCCTTGAACCTTAAACGCGTAGATCAACTTTACAAGAATTTCTAAAGTTGCACTCTGAGTTGATGACAACCTAAGTATAAATATATTCGATATTAATTTCACTATGGTATTCCTTGACTTAATTATTTCCGACAATGAAGGTTTTTTTTTATAAACTTCTTAATCAGATTATGAAATGAACCGTCTCAATTATCACATATTTTGAAAAAGTTCATCTTTACCAAGTATTTACATATGGTTTAATTATTTTAACATGTCTCTTACTAATAGTTTAAAGACTTTTTTTTTTCAACAATGCTTGCATAACCTATGTTAGCTAATTTAATAGTATTACAAAATACATAATGAAATATGGTTTAAGCATGGTTTGCACAGACTATAGAAGTGTCATCTAGACTTGAAAAAGTGTGGGCTATGAATTAATATTAATGAATAGAACTTATTAAAATAAACAAAGCTCATAGGTTTTTAAAAAAATAAAAACTTTGTTATCATACTTAGTCTCGTTCTAAACTATGAATATTAAAATAGTCGGGATTAATCAACGAATAAGTATATACTACAGGAGATAAACATCGGATTATATTAGTTACCTCAATAGTTACGCTTTGAATGAGTCAAAAACGATAGTAGCCGTACGAGATACACGAAGGCGGCTAGGACATTAATCCGACAAACCAATAGAATGCTTCAACAAGTCATTTTGCAGAAATAATAGTAATACAATGTCGGTCGATGGTACGGCGACGAATAAATATATGAAGGGTTGATTACAATGGTGACATTCAATATGGTCATATATAGTTGTCACTATACAAAATAGAGCTTAAAGGAGAGAACGAATGGTTGAACGATGGTACCGTATAGGTGGCGAGTAGTCATGGTGGTTAAACCGAGGTGTGGCGCATGGTGGCGGTTGTTACAGGTTCTTTTGTTCGGATTGATAGTGTTCTACGTGGCTGTGTGTCAATAGTTCATGGTGGTTGTGAGGGGTGGTCAAAGGATGGATATGCGATAGTGTCTAGTTCGAATCGTGGCAGCAAGGGTGTCTAGAGAAAAAGATGCTCCGATCATTTTCTATACTACAGTTGGATTTTATGATGTGATTTCACCTCTTATTGATTGCTCATTCATGTGGGTGTTACTCAAAATTAATTGAGTTCTTGATTGGTAAATTAATTTGATTAAATGTGTTGAATGTTTTGTAGTTACAAAGAAGGAAAAAAAAAACGTCTGGTTCATGCTCATTTAAGAAGGAAAGTTTCAACTCCTTTGTGTTTTATGATTTTACCATTATTCTATTTATTTATTATTTTTTTTTTCTTGTGAAGCATTCATAGACAAAAATCATTTTCCGTTTTTCCATTTTAATTTTAATGATCATTATCTATGTATTTAAAGTTGAATTTAAAATATTGAAAAAAAAAACAAGAATGTTACAACTTAGGAAAAATCATTTTCCCAAAATTGTGAAAATAGCATTTTCACCTATTTTTCTAACAATCCCCCACATGAATGGAGATCGCCCCGTTCTTACGAGTATCAAAATACAAGTCGACAGTTGAGCATTGCAGGATAGGTAGGCGTAACCTTTGAACCTTCCTTTGTGAAGCATACTTAGCCTACTAGCGATATGTAGAACTTGATGTCTTTGAACATACCCCCGTTTGTGTAAACGACAATACACTTCACACAACACTCTCCCTAGTTATGCCAACTCCTCATTGTCGTGTCCTTTTATGGTCATGGAACACTGTCCTGGTTCTGCGAGAGCTCTAGGATATGCGCCTCCCCACATATCCATTCGAAGCGACCACACTTCTCTCTAACATAGGTGATTCAAACGAATCATTAAAAGCATCATGGTTACTTGATTACGCTCAATCATTAACCAGAAAATATGCTTAGCCTTCTCCTCAATGTCACTGATTGGAATGGACTAGGAAGTATATAACTCCCTTTATTTAGTGTTGTGGTACTCCCCCACAGTGACTCCCTTTTGGTCATATGATTAAGTTGTCCTATTGAACCTAGATCTTGGGATCTCCAGTCAACTAGGTTAGGTTTCCCTCATACTTCCTTTTTCCAAGGGATTTAGTCCCATTCCTCTTGACGACTTATAAACTTGCTCATTGCTTAAGCCTTTCGTTAACGGGTCCGCAATGTTATCTACTGATTTAATATAATCAATTGTGATAACACCCGTATTGAGCAGTTGTCGTACCGTGTTATGTCTACGTCGAATATGCCTTGATTTGCCATTGTACATTGAGCTTTTAGCTCTACCAATTGCTGATTGGCTGTCACAATATACGCAAATAGCAGGCAATGGCTTTGGCCATCTTGGAATATCTTCCACAAATTGATGTAGCCACTCCGCTTCTTCTCCAGATTTATCTAAAGCGATAAATTCAGATTCCATCGTGGATCTAGCTATAACTGTCTGCTTAGATGACTTCCAAGATATAGCCGCACCACCAAGTGTAAACGCATAACCACTTGTAGATTTGGAATCTTTTATATCCGATATCCAGTTTGCATCAGTGTATCCTTCGATCACCGCTGGATGACGGGTATAATGCAGTCCATAATCTCGTGTGTATCTGATGTATTTAAGCACCCTCTTTATACTTTTCCAATGTTCCTCACTTGGATTACTAGTATATCTACTTAGCCTACTTACCGCGTAAGCCAAGTCGGTTCTGGTACATGTCATTAGATACATTAGACTGCCAATGATTCTTGAGTACTCTAATTGAGCAACACCCTCGCCTCTATTTTTACTTAGATGGTGGGTCGTATCAATTGGACCTCGAGCTATGCTCGTGTCTCCTTAATTGAATTTGTCAAGAATCTTATCCACATAATGAGATTGATTTTGCACAAGACCGTTTTGGGTTCTAACGATCTTGACTCCAAGAATCACGTCCGCTATACCCATGTCTTTCATATCAAATCTCGCTTTTAACATGTCTTTTGTAGATTTTATCATTTTGTCATTACTCCCAATGATAAGGATACCGTCTACATAAAGACATAAAATAACATAACCTCCCGGTGTGTCTTTCGAATAGACACATTTGTCGCACTCATTTATTTTGAAACCATTGTCAAGCATGACATGATCAAACTTTTGGTGCCATTGTTTTGGAGCTTGCTTCAAGCCATACAAAGACTTGACGAGTTTACATACTTTGCCCTCTTGTCCTGGGGCGGAGAAACCTTCAGGTTGCTCCATGTAAATCTCTTCATCTAAATCGCCATTTAGAAATGCGGTTTTGACGTCCATTTGGTGAACTTCCAAATTTCGTAAAGCCGCTATAGCAAGAACCAATCGAATAGAGGTTATTCGTGTGATAGGCGAGTAAGTATCAAAATAATCTAGACCTTCCTTTTGTCTAAATCCTTTGATTACCAACCTAGCCTTATACTTATCAATACTTCCATCAGCTTTCATCTTCTTCTTGAATATCCAACGATATCCAAGTGGTTTACAACCAGGCGGAAGATCTACTAGCTCCCAAGTATGATTTTGCAATATAGAATCTATTTCATTCTTAATTGCTTCTTTCCATTGAGGCCCTTCCGAAGAGGTGACCGCTTCGCGGTAGGTATTGGGATCACCCTCAACCATGTAGCTCAAGAAGTCTGGACCAAAGGATTTTTCAACCCTTGCCCGTTTGCTTCGTCTAAGCTCACCTTCTTCTATCTCAGGTCGTTTATGTCTTTGATCATGAATATCATCGTCAACCGGTGTTGATGAACTTGAAGGTACATCTTCAAACGGTATAGATGATGTTCCATGTGTTTGTCCTGTCATAGGAAACACATTCTCAAAGTATGAAACAACATTAGGACTTGCCTCTATGAAAGTGTTTTCATGGACATCAGGATTTTTGGACTTATACACCAAAAACCGATGTGCACTACTTTCGTGTGCGTAACCAATGAAAATACAATCAACGGTTTTGGGTCCTATCCTAAGAGCCTTAGGAGGTGGTACAATCACCTTTGCTAGGCACCCCCACACTTTGAGGTATTTGTACGATGGTTTTCTTTTGAGCCATAATTCATAAGGAGTCTCGTCCCTATTTTTGAGTGGTATCTTGTTCAAAATATAATTAGCTGAAAGAATGGCGTCCCCCCACATTTCGCGGTTCACGCCCGAACCAATCAACATGGCATTCATCATTTCTTTTAATGTGCGGTTCTTTCGTTCCGCGGTGCCATTTGATTGTGGAGAATAGGGAGCGGTACACTCGTGTGCAATTCCACTTTTTGCGCACAAACTCGCAAAAGGTGCAACATATTCGCCCCCTCGATCGCTTCTAACAGCTTTAATTTTCTTTTTAAGTTGATTCTCAACTTTATTTTTGTACAAAATAAACTTGTCTATTTCTTCGTCTTTACTCTTAAGTAAATATACATAGCAATATTTAGTACAATCATCAATAAACGTGATGAAGTACTTGTTTCCACCCATTGTGGGAACCGCCTTTAAATCACATACATCGGTGTGGATTAAATCAAGTGGTTCGGTTATTCGTTCAACCGGTTTAAACGATGATCTTGTAAGTTTGGATTCAACACAAGGTTCGCATTTAGAATCGGATTCAATGTGGAATGTAGGTATGCTTTTTAATTTCATTAAACGTTGTATTGAACGAAAATTTGTATGTCCTAGTCTACCATGCCAAACATTAGAAGACTCGATCATATAAGTAGAAGTAGTAGCGTTTTCATTCATTTCATTTTTAATAACCAAAACATTCATTTTAAACATACCATTAAGGGCATAGCCCTTGCCTACAAACATTCCACGCCTAGAGAGAACAAAATTATCCGATTCAAACACAAGACGGAATCCAAACTTGTTGAGCATCCAACCTGACACGAGGTTCTTGCGTATCTCTGGCACATAGAGAACATTGCTCAACTTAAGTTCCTTGCCGGAAGTCATTTTCAAGATCACATCGCCTTCACCCTTGATGTCGGCAGTAGCCTTATTTCCCATATAAAGCTTATCTTCACCCGTCAGTTCCTTGAATGTTGAGAAAAGTGCCTTATCTCCACAAACATGGCGGGTTGCACCCTTGTCAACGAACCATCCTGATGGGTTGTTATCCCCCACCACGTTGACCTCTTCAACCATAGCTCCGTGCTCAGTTATCATCGCCACTAAAGGCATTCCATCATCATCCACCATATGCGCACTCTCGCGCTTTGGATTCTTGCATTGGTTAGACCGGTGCCCGATCTCGTTACAGTTGTAACATTTCCCTTGGAAAGATTGAGGTTTCTTTTTCGCAACCTCCTTCTTTGGTCCAAGGTCAACCTTTGCTTTTCCCTTGTTCTTCTTCCCACCTTTAGCCTTTTTAGCCTTTGAGGATTGCCCATGTTCCACCATATTTGCCTTAGCCTCGGCGCGCACCATGGTGGATTTTTGAGCAATTCTATTATCCTCTTCAATACGAAGACGAACAATAAGCTCCTCAAGAGTCATCTCTTTTCGTTTGTGCTTGAGATAATTCTTATAGTCAAGCCAACTAGGAGGTAACTTTTCAATCATGGCTGCCACTTGAAATGTCTCACCAATTACCATGCCCTCGGAATGGACTTCGTGTAGTATAATTTGCAACTCTTGGACTTGGTTCATCACACTTTTGGAATCTACCATTTTAAAGTCCAAGAAACGGGCTACAACGAATTTCTTCGTTCCAGCATCCTCCGTTTTGTACTTTTTGTCTAAAGAGTCCCATAATTCTTTGGCAGTCTTTAGAGGATAGTACAAATTATACAACGAATCCACGAGGCCATTTAGAACATAGTTACGACATAGGTAATCCGAATGCTTCCAAGCATCTAGCGTGCTCTGAAATTGAGCATCGCTCTCCCCATCTTTTTGTTGGGGAGCGGATTCCGTTAAGAACCTCGCAAGGTTCAAGGTGGTCAAGTAGAAGAACCTCTTCTGTTGCCACCTTTTGAAGTGGAGACCCGAAAATTTTTCGGGTCTTTCAGCATGATTCGCCGCAGTAGACGCTCCCACTGTGACGTTAGGCAAAGGTGTTCCGACAACGGTGGTGTTTTCCGAAGTTGGCATTCTGAAATGTAGAAACCAACTAAGTTAATATTTATAATAAAAACGCTGTTTTATATATAAAAAAAATAACTTAGTTATTGTCAACAAAAATCTTCTAATTTGATTTAGCAAACTATTTAAAACACCAAAGTGAATAAAATAGAGACCACCTTAAGGTAGGGTCTAATGCTACAACCAAGAAGATGGAAAGAAAAGAAAAAATAAATCGCAAGATTACTTTGTTTCCTTTTCTATAGAAGCCAAGAGATTTATCCTCTAAGTCCAACTTTGAGGAATCACCTAATGGTTCAGTAGCTTTTTCTAGGAAAACCAAAAGATTTATCCTCTAAGTCCAACTTTGAGGAGTCACCAATTGATTTTTGTAGAAAAATAAAAGAACAAAGGAATTTTTCTCTATTTTATCAAGAACCTCGAAAATATAGAGAAAAAAAAATTAAGAACTGTTTTTAAAACACAATTCCAAGTGAATCAAAACTTGTTCGAATCACTAAAGAATGGTTTTTCGTGATACACGAATGGTGTTTTTTAAAAAAAATTTGTTTTAAGATTGTAGGAAACGTTCGTGCAAAATAAATAAATAATTCTTATTATTTTTACAATACAATAAGCAAAGGAAATAAGATACTATTACAACTGAAAAGAAAAGAAAATACAAGAAGATGATGAGAAAATATAATTATTGTGGCTGAGGATCGTGCGAAGTGCAAAGTGCGCCATCAAAGCGCCACATTGCGCCTCATCGCCCACGCCACGCGCGCGTGTGCAAGTGCGAGTTAAGGGTGCTTCACACCCTTCGCGACTTCCATAGTGTGTGATTCTATGGAACACTTAGGATGGGGAGTCCTTCCTTATAAACAAATCCAAGACTCATCTCCCTTCCAATGTGGGACAAGTTCTCCTTGTCACTTTCCATTTCACATTCCCAACTAGTTGTTTCACTCCTCCACTTTTGAGCATCGATATCTCATTCATCTTAGCTCCGTTTTGGACGCGGTTTGGTTCGTTGTGGAGCTCTCACAACATAGAACATAAACCCACAAAGAAATATATAAATAAACCTCAGTTTCAAATATATATTTTTGTCCAAAACTTAGGAAAAATCATTTTCCTAAAATTGTGAAAATAGCATTTTCACCTATTTTTCCAACATTTTATTGTTTTAATCAGTTATTTTTATATTCCTAGGGTTTCTCCGTACTATAATCAGTTTATTATTATGGATTGATATACACAAAGACGCCACCACCACCGGAGACGTCCAGTGAGTTCTCCGTCTTCTCCAGTGAGTTCTTCGTCTTGTCTGTGAGTTCAGTTTTTTTTCTTTCGGTGAAGAAATCTTCTTCATCTTCTCAGACGAAGTTTCATCTTCTCTGTGACCCGTCTCTCTCTTTCCACCGAGGTAGTTCCTTTTTTTCATTGATTTGTTATTATCAGCGTAAGAACAGAGGTTGAAAAAGAGAGAGGAGAGAGAAAGGGAGAGAGGAGAGAGAAAGGGAGAGAGAGAGAGAGGAGAGATATGGGGACCACTTATTTTGTACACGTGTCGCTCCTCCATTGGTCCTCCGCTGAAGTCTCACGGAGACGCCTCGGGACCTGTGAGCCGACTCTCCCAAGAGATGGGAGGTGGCTATTTTGGTAAGTTGACCAAGTCTTTGGCATTTTGGTGATTTTCCCTAAATTTTAATAATGTGGTCTCTAAACGATAGTTGGAAACCAACAAAAAAAGAAGTATATAAACCAACAGATTACTTAAAGAATATGAAGACAAAAAAAAAAGACAGTTCTTTTCGATCGAATTAAAGTTGCATAAAACACCAACAACAATATAGAATAGGTTAAGAATTGAGATGTATATGGGACCCTCTTGTCTATATTTTTCCAAATCATTCACTAAAGTAAATTTTCTATGTTCTAAATCTAGCTAAGAAAAGTTTGGTTCTTACGCTCTGGCCATTTGAATATCAAATTGTCGGCTGTTACGGATAATTGCATCTTTATGTATAAAGAGGTACAATATATTACTTTTATATATAGAGAGAGAGGAGGCATGGGCAAATATATCCAAATTGTTCAAAGTTAAGATTGTATACCAAGGGTCTTTTACAAGTCTCTATTTTTTTGTTATTTTCTTTCTTTTATACCCTCATGTACAACCTTTAATACTAATTGTATATATCTCTTATGCACTCTTTGTATTCACATGAAGATGTAACCTCTTCATAAACACCATGAACACCCAATTGAATATTGTAATCCTTGAAACCCCACAATACTCTTCACCTTCACTTTCTTCGTAACTAAACGTGATTGAATTTAAGAAATTGAATGTTTGTTCACCTGTTGTCTTTCCGAATACTCCCCTCTTCAAAACCCCCACTGCCTCTCATGCTCTCCCCGGTTCTTCTCATCTAAAGAAAATCCTCTGCACACTTTGAATGATGAAAGGTAACCTTTTTCTAATGGGTGGATTAGGAATTTATATGGTGCGTTCTAAAACTATTTGGTGGCTATGGTGGTATAGTGAAATGAATCAGATGGGGTAAGATAGAGTTTCGATTCTTTGCACCAGCATAATCATCACCTGGCGACAAACGCATACGGGCTTGTGTTATTGTTCCGTCGCCTGCATCGTCGTTGATGTCGAGTATGAATGCTCTACCGTCGTTCTTAGTGAACACATATCGGGATATCGGTGGTGTTGGTGCAAGTAGTGGTGATTCTTTTGTCATGCTATTAATCTGATTCAACCAGACACTCCCAAAGGTACCACTTATACGACTGATTATACAAATTAGCTTATGAATATTAGATGATTTTTTGTCTCAAGCCATTGCCGATTATCTGAGATCCGTTTTGTTTTGATTGAACTAGATGATTTATGCAAGTAAAAGTAATCTCCATGATGAAATTTATTTAAACAAAAATAGTAACCTTGGCAACATAATCTTTATATAATTGTACCATTTTGTAGTTGTAATACTGATTTTTGTTAACATGTTCAAATATTCCAGACATGGTTGAGTTAACTGCAGATACTTCTTTGTCCATTTTCTATAAATAGTGGATGCACTAATAAGAGTACAAAACTAGTAATATTGTTTTTTGTTTTTGTTACTTATTCACTTATTCTTCTAAACAGAGGATTTGTTGTCTTACACTTTTATTGTTCATGTATTGTTACAAGGTCCTCACATGCTCCTGACAATCTTTCATATTGAGTTGACATGAAAAAAATTAGTTGGTGTGTCACCCCTAGGTAATTATGACAAATGCTTAACAGAATTTTGTTTTAAAGTAACATTTATGATTTGGTTTTATTTTCTAGAGAATTACCCTTGCATATTCATTTTTGGAATCCTGGAAATTGCAACGAAAGGTACACAAGCCAAGGAACTACCACCTGCACATTTCTTCATATACAAGTTGTACTTATGGCACTGGTTGTTCGAAGAAGAAAAAAAAATATTACTTGGCAAGTTGGGCGTTCGTAACCTTCACGCTCCAACTTGAGGGGGGGTATTGGAGATTATGACTTTGACTAGTCAAAGTCATCCTTATTCTATGCCCCATAGACTAGCTCCTTATTGTGTGCCCAAAAGACTAGCTACTTTCTCATTTATGTATTTCCTTCATGTATTTATAGAGGAGGTTATCTCCTCATTTGAATGTACCAAAATATACAATCAATAATAAAACGATTCTTCCATCTCTACATTTTTTATACAAAATCCACCTAGCCATTTTGAGAGTTGTTGGCGTTTAGAAAACTGAGCAGCCCTCCCGCTGCAGGGCACAAACATATAAATAAAACCAAATTGAAAATCTCTTCCGCTAAGATTTCTATACAATGTTCCACAATCGAGTGTTTATGGGAGTATTTTTTTTTATTTTTTTTATTGAAGTAGAACAGTCTACCTTTAATAATATCATATACATGGTTTTTTCTAAGTTAAACTTTTGTTTCTTCATATACATGTTTTTTTTCTAAGTTAAACTTTTGTCTAATAATATCATCAATATGTGTAATTTGTGATCATATAAACCATAATACGTTTTCTTCTAATGGATATATCTTCCGCCTTTAGGTATGTATGATGTATGAGTGATTTAACGGTTGGGCCACTATTTGTATTTATTATGACGGTGGTGGCAGATTGGTTTATAGATTGTATCTATTTTGAACTGAAGTGTTTTTGGCACTTGTAGTCATTACCTATGAACATGTCGACTTAATTTATTGTGTTATTTGTCTCAAATGAGTTGATTCCTGCTTATACTGTCTACTTGAATCTAAGTCCTTTTTGCTTTCCGTTAATGTGTAGAAATACAACTACAAGGAAGATCAAAGAAGCTAAGATTTCTAAAAGCAAAGGTTTAGAAACAAATTAATGGCTCAAATGAAGGAGTAAAGGTTGTAACACAACGTGCTGGTGAGTTTCTTAGTATTATAAGACAAGATTTAGGTATAATTTAAAAAGAATCATTGTAGAAAAAGAAGGATCGAAATCAGGTTGCCGTTTTTTATGTTGCACTAGTTACCATGTAATTTTTGTCAGAAAAAATTATTGGAAAATTACAATATTAGTGAATCTAATTTGGTACCCATTGTAAGGTGTTAAAAGAGTTTTATAGTCAAGGACAAAGGATTTAAAGGGCCATGGGTGGCCCTGGCCACCCTGTTTTTTGGCACATTAGTAGAAATTTGCGATTTTCATAGGTAAATTGAGTGCAGGTTGAGTTCGGACCCCGCCGATTTGCACTACCGATCGAAAAAAAATGAGTCCGGCCCCTTCCAATTCGAGAACCAAGCTTCGCCCCTGTTTATAGTGCAAAGGAATTATAGATTTCGCTTTGAGAATAATAAAAAAGCCAGGTTGCAAAGCAAAGCTTGATGCTATGCCCGGTGATCATGAGGTAATGCATTTTCTCAGTTAGGATAAAATCATTTGGCCAAAAACTTTCAAAGATTTTGACTTTCTTTTTAATTTTAGCGAGGAAGTAAAAAAAGTAGAAAAACTTTTAAAAGAAAACAATAGTAGATTTAATATGTTCCCACTAACCATGGGATATAACAAACAAATAAGAAAAAAAAATGAATTTGGCTGTTATTTCTCATTCTGAATTCAGAAAACGTCTCTTTGACCAAATAACTCAAAGATTATTGAATTTTTGGTAAAGAAAAGAAAACGGTTGTTGATTTATAATGCAACTTAACTCAAGATTTGATCTTTATACATTTTCATCTACCTGCCAAAAAAAAAAGATTGTACATTTAGGTGTCATTGGTAGGGTCTTTGCTAGAGTTGACCATAGTTCTGATCAAAAGTGATTGCAGATGGAGTGGAGTGGAGTGGAGTGGAGTGAAGTGGAAAGGCAACCATCATACAATGACTGAGGCAACACCGTGGAAAAACGAAGAGCATAAGCAACTATAAAATGTGAGTGGGCAATGGCGTACACATTCTCTCATCAGGTAAACTCAAATCACACTCCCTTTTATGGTTGACAGTTGACTTTCTTCTATGATTCGAGCCCTGATCAATTGATAAAAAAACATATTAAAAAAATATATCAAATCCGGGTTTTAGTTACCTTTTATGGCAATTTTCCCTATCTACCAAGAGAGTACTTGTGACAACACACGTCATTATCGACACACCGGACTAGAAAGATAAGATAGGTCGTAGCTTGGTTCTCGCTTGGAAGAGGGGCTAGTCGAGAAAGCGGCGCAAACAAATGGATAGCAGCCAAGAAGTTGGGTACACCTAATTTGAAGACCCATGTATTTGATAAAGCAAATCATATTGTCACACCCTCAAAATCCACTTGCGGAGTTTTACCGCGAGGCGCATGACAAACCAGGATCCAAACCAACGATCACAATAAACAAGTCTAAATGAATATAAATGCAATTTCAAAACATAGTTTAAAATCCCCGTTTACAGCGGAAGCTTATTCAAAACAATTATTCAATAGTAAACCAATGTTCAATGTTTGTAAATCATGCAACTCTAGCTAGACGCCGTGCAGACGCGTGCGCCCTAGTTCCATTCGTGCTACCTTAGCGACCTGAGAAAACATGTAAAAGTTTACGTCAGCACAAAAAATGCTGGTGAGTTTACAGGTTTTGTATCCAAGTACCAAGTCCACCTGTCCATACTATAACAAATAGAAAACCAGTATACGCTAGCTAGGCGTACGTTTTGTTACTACCACGATTGGAAAACCATTACTAACGCGAATACCAAAAGTATGCCCGATGTATGTTCCTGTTGTTCCTGTTTGAGACAATATGCACCCGCCGACCCTCCAAGTCGACGAGCGGGGTTGGTCACTCCCAATAGCGCTATTCACATTTCCCCGTTGTGCAAACCCACACATTCATGGTTCCCCCCGGGACTTCCAAAGATCGTGTAGTACACAATAGAAACCCCATAGTATGACAGTAGTTACCAAATAATCGTTTTAACACATGTTTTCTCCCCCGAAAGTATAAAACCAGTTTAAAAGAGGGGCCGTAAACTCACCTTAAGTTCCGTTACTCCTTAACCCGAGTAAACTCAGCTGCTATGCTAGTCCCGTAAAGCGGCGACCTAACATACGACAGTTACAAGTACTTAGACTAATAACCCGCAGGCTAATTAGTCCCTAGATGTCCAGACCATAACCAAGTTCGTTTGAAAACACCGTGACTGTTTAACCGACCCAAAGTACAAGACTCGACATCCCATTGGTGACCCGAGACTCCCCGTGTTATGTTTACGCTCCAAAACATACAATAACGCAAGTACACTTAACATACGTTAACGCACAACAAGTTATAGCACATAGTTCACGTATCACCGAAATACATCCAAATATATGTTACCAAGTTATTAGACATGTTACGGGGTTCCTAGCATGTTTCTACATGTCAAATCGGTCCTCGGAATGCTAATTTACACTTACTGCAGCAGTACACGCGATTAGGAAAAGTCAACTAGCATTTAGGTTGGTCAACTAGCAATTAGGAATCCTAATCGCATGAATTACTAGCATTTAGGGCTATACCACATGTAACTACTAGCATTTAGGGCTATACCACATGTAAAACTAGCATTTAGGGCTATACCACATGTAAAACTAGCAATTAGGGCTATACCACATGTAAAAACTAGCAATTAGGGCTACTCGCATGAACAAACTAGCGATTAGGCCCTAATCGCATGAAAAACTGGCGATTAGCAATCCTAATCGCCTGTAACCTTGCTGTTCCAGTTTTTCGCGCGTTTAACGCTCCAAATCAGATCCAGAACGCGTGTAACTACCCAATATCATCCCAAACACTATCCTAAACATGTTTCAACCAAAACCCTTCGTTTTGCCTCGTATTTTCAGCCCTGCATGTAATCATGTAAACCAAACACCATTCACATAGCATGCAACATCACCTTAACATGCATAACAATAACCCTAATAATCAATTACTCAGATATTATCATCATAACATTAATATTATTCTGATTTAACCTAATAACATGTTAATCCATCATTATGAATCATAAAAACCCTAGCTTTCTAATCATAAACACCCATAACACATGTATACTAGTTAGAATCCGATTAACAACCCTTATTAACGATTTTCAGAAAGCTTTTTCGTTTTAGAACAGGTCTGGACCATTAGGGATTGATTAAAAACGTTTATAAAGATTCATGGATGGAAACCAAACCTTAGGATTATGAAAGAACGATGGATTATGCTTGAATCCTTGTGTTTTGATCAAAAATCGCGTTCCAGAGGTTGTGTGTGTGTTGGGGCAGGTTATGGGACGACTAGGGTTTGTATAATGAAGTTTATGAGGTCAAGTATGGTATTTATAGTCGTTTTTAGTCGTCCAGCCCGTAACACGCGATTATGCAGCTTTACACGCGATTAGGAATCCTAATCGCATGAACAGTAATGCATTTGGGCCTAATCGCATGAACAGTCATGCAATTGGCCCCCCAATCGCATGAACAGTCATGCATTTGGGCCTAATTGCATGAACAGTCATGCATTTAGCCCCCTAATCGCCCATAGGGGCTAGTTTCGTGTGTTTTGCGCGTTAAATCCCGTTTTAACATATGTTAACACATATTCACATACCGACAAGTCACATAATGATTGTAAACACATAACACTTGTAAATACACATATTCACACTCGTTCACCAATTCCCGGGGCTCGAGACTCGTACGTTCCGTATGTCCTGACGATCCTACAAATCGTCACCGTTTGTACACTTGGTTAAGGACTGACATCTAACGAACCAACATCCAATGATCCTCTAGACTAGACCAATAGTTCCCGAACTATAACCCGACTTAACTAACCCAGTTAAGTACAATATACGCGTGACTCGCTAAGGTAGACTTTCATCTAGACAACGGTGTTAACCAGAATTTGCCGGGTGTCACATCATCCCCACGTTAAAAGAATTTTCGTCCCGAAAATTTGCACAAGTACAGAAAGAACAAGAGAAATAACGAAGGAACAAACAAAAGATAGAAACCAAAAGAGAGAGATTTACCCGAGTTGTCACATCATCCCCACGTTAAAAGGAATCTCGACCCGAGATTCATTCAGCTGCCGAAGAGACATGTCTCGACTCGAACGCTTCCTTAGGAAAGAGATGAGGATACTTAGACTTCATCTGATCCTCCCGTTCCCATGTATATTCCGGTCCCCGGTCCGAGTTCCACCGAACCTTAACGATACGAATTTTGCTGTGACGCAGGCTACGAATCTTGTAATCAAGGATCTCCACAGGTTCTTCCACAATCCGAAGACGATCATCAACCTTGATCTCTTCCAGTGGAACGATGAGAGACTCGTCAGCCAGACACTTCTTCAAGTTTGACGCGTGAAAGACGTTATGTACGTTACCGAGCTCCGTCGGTAGATCAAGTCGATATGCCACCGGCCCAATCCGTTCCAGGATCGTAAATGGGCCGACATATCGTGGATTGAGTTTGCCACGCTTCCCAAAGCGTATGACGCCCTTCCACGGTGAGACTTTTAGAAGTACCTTGTCATTGACTTGGAACTCCAGTGGTTTGCGACGCTGATCAGCATAACTCTTTTGCCGGTCCCGTGCCGCCGCCAACCGATTTCGAATCTGTACGATCTTTTCCGAAGTTTCGTACACTAGTTCAGGCCCAGTGAGTTGACTCTCACCCACTTCAGCCCAGCAAAGAGGAGAGCGGCATTTCCGTCCGTACAGTGCTTCGAACGGAGCAGCCTTGATGCTCGTGTGATAACTGTTATTGTACGAGAATTCTACTAACGGCAGATGAGCTTCCCAACCCTTTCCAAAATCGATCACACATGCCCGCAGCATGTCTTCTAAAGTTTGAATCGTACGCTCACTCTGACCGTCAGTCTGTGGATGGTAAGCCGTACTCATGTCTAGTTGGGTACCCAAAGCCTTGTGCAAAGACTTCCAAAAGTGAGAAGTAAAATGGGAGTCACGATCCGAGATAATAGAAACTGGTACCCCGTGCTTAGAAACAACTTCTTTCAAGTAAAGACGAGCCAAACGATCCATGGTGTCGGTCTCCTTAATAGCAAGAAAATGAGCTGATTTCGTCAACCGATCGACAATCACCCATATCTTGTCGTTCCCGCTTGGTGATTTAGGAAGTTGTGTGACAAAATCCATAGTAATCCGTTCCCATTTCCATTCTGGAATTTCAGGTTGTTGCAGGAGACCCGACGGTTTCTGGTATTCCACCTTGACCTTAGCACAGGTCAAGCATTTGCTCACGTATGAGGCTATGTCCGACCTCATGTTTGGCCACCAGTAAAGCACCTTCAGATCTTGGTACATCTTATCCGAACCAGGATGAATAGAATACCGGGACTTATGAGCCTCATCAAGGACAAGCTCCCGTAGTCCCCCGAACAAAGGAACCCATATGCGTTCTGCGAAGTAGTGCAGGCCATCAGGCCTTCGCTCCAGGTGCTTGTCGGCACCGTGCATGGTTTCAGCTTTAAGGTTTTCCTCCTTCAAAGCTTCTAACTGGGCAGAACGGAGTTGATCAGGTAACGACGAATGGATAGTGAGTTGCAACGCCCGAACGCGACGAGGTTTAGTAGATTCCTTCCTGCTCAAGGCGTCTGCTACAACATTCGCCTTGCCAGGATGGTACTTAATAGCACAATCATAGTCGTTCAAAAGTTCAATCCAGCGACGCTGCCGTATGTTCAAGTGTTGTTGGTCGAAAATGTGTTGGAGACTCTTGTGATCGGTGTAGATGGTGCATTTGGTACCGTACAAGTAATGTCTCCAAATTTTCAACGCGAATACCACAGCACCCAACTCCAAGTCATGAGTGGTGTAGTTCTTCTCGTGCACTTTGAGTTGACGAGAAGCATACGCAATCACTTTCTCGCGTTGCATCAACACGCAACCGAGTCCATGAATGGAAGCATCACAGTAGACAACAAAATCATCAGGACCCTCAGGTAAAGACAAAATAGGAGCAGAACACAGTTTAGACTTTAGTTCTTCAAACGCGGACTCTTGTGATTCACCCCAGTCGAACTTCCTATCCTTCTGAGTGAGAGTGGTGAGGGGTTGAGCAATCTTCGAGAACCCCTGAATGAAACGACGATAATAGCCCGCAAGGCCTAGGAATTGCCGCACCTCAGTTGGCGTCTTTGGTGCTCCCCAGTCCTTGATTGCTTCGATTTTAGCTGGATCGACATGAATCCCTAGTTCATTAACCACATGTCCTAGGAATTGAACTTCGCGTAACCAAAAGTCACACTTTGAGAACTTGGCGTAAAGTTGCTCCCGTCGCAAAAGTTCCAAAACTAACCGCAGATGTTCCCCGTGTTCGGTCTCGTTCTTGGAGTAGATCAGAATGTCATCAATAAACACAATGACGAACTTGTCCAAATATGGTTTACAGACGCGGTTCATCAAGTCCATGAAAACCGCCGGTGCGTTCGTGAGACCGAAAGGCATGACCAAGAATTCGAAATGGCCATAACGTGTTCGAAAAGCAGTCTTTGCAACGTCAGCCTCCCTGACGCGCAGCTGGTGATAACCGGACCTCAAATCGATCTTGGAATAATAACTAGAACCCTGAAGCTGGTCGAATAGATCATCAATACGTGGAAGAGGATAACGGTTCTTGATGGTCAATTTGTTCAGTTCTCTGTAGTCTACACACAACCGGAAACTTCCATCCTTCTTCTTAACAAATAGTATCGGGGCTCCCCAAGGGGAAGAACTTGGCCGGATGAAACCCTTGTCCAAGAGTTCCTGTAACTGACTAGACAATTCCTGCATCTCGGGAGGTGCAAGACGGTAGGGGGCCCGAGCAATAGGAGCAGCCCCTGGTACAAGATCAATACCGAACTCGACTTGACGATGAGGAGGAAGACCAGACAAATCATCGGGAAAAACATCAGGAAACTCGCGTACCACCGGAATGTTGTTGATCTTCTTTTCATCAACAGAGGAAACAGATAAGAGTGCCAAAACAGCTGGATAACCCTTTCGAAGACACTTAAGGGCTTTCATGCTAGAGATGATGTTTAGCGGAACACCACCCTTGATACCGTACACAGAAAGAAATTCTCCATCAGGGAGAGGAATCCGAATAACCTTATCGTAACAGACAATCTCCGCGCGATACAAAGATAACCAATCCATTCCTACCACAACGTCAAAACTACCCAAAGGTACCGGCATAAGGTCGATGGGAAACGATATACCCGACAATTCTAATTGACACTCCCGAAGAACACTAGTAGCTTCAATCGTTTTACCGTCAGCTAACTCAATAATATACTTGGCCTCTAATGGTACGGGTGCTACATCTAGCAGTCGACTAACATCCATGGATACAATACTCTTGTCGGCACCAGAATCAAATAACACGCTAACAGAACGATTATTGAGAAGAAACGTACCGGTGACTGTGTCAGGGTCCTGCCTAGCCTCAGCGGCTCCAATGACGAAGGCGCGTGCGTTCCTGCCACCGCCCCCGTTGTTCCCATTATTGTTGTTTCCACCCTGTTTTAGTTTCGGGCAATCCTTCTTGTAGTGCCCAGTATCCCCGCAGTTGTAACATCCCTGTTTCCCCCCAGTTCCTTGGGCAGCAGGAGCTGGGGTGTTGCTTGGAGCCTGAGTTGATGGAAGTGCAGCTCGACAATCTTTAGCATAGTGGCCTGTTCGCTGGCAGCGGTGACAACGGTTACTGTCGCAGTTCCCTTGGTGATGGCGTCCACACTTGTTGCATTTGGGCAGTTTTCCCGCATAACCACCCTGCTTGTTACCCGAAGAAGATGAACCCCCATTATCAAACCTTTTTCCCTGCTGTGCAGACCCAGATCCTTTCACGTCGTTCTCCCACTTGCGCTTGTTGTTCTCTGGGGCCTTAACAGTCGAACCTTTCGCAGGCAAAATCCCCTCATTCACCTTTAAGTTAGTCATCCTATGGGCCGATCGAACTACCTCTGCATACGTAGGATGATTTCCAGCAGCCACTAACCCCGCAATCTCCGGTACTAACCCAGAGACATAGTGTTCAATCTTACGATACTCTGGCACGTGCAGATCGGGACAAAGCACTGCCAACTCATTCCGTCTCACAGTATACTTCTCGATTTCCGATCCAGTCATCTTTAGGTTCCACACCTCATGCTCCAGTTTCTGTACCTCTTCTCTCGGGCAATACTCCCGCTTCAGCAACTGCACAAAGTTCTCCCATGGCATAGCATATGCCTCCCCAATACCCATGTTCTGGGTGATGCCATTCCACCAAGTCAATGCCACGTCCTGAAACAACGCAGCAGAATACTTCACCCGATCTTCTGGGAGACAGTTACACATCAGAAATACCGACTCCACTTTCTCCAACCACCTAAGCAAACTGACCGCACCCTCAGTGCCAGAGAATTCCTGGGGCTTGCAGTCCCGGAACATCTTGTAGGTGCACATGGGTGGGGGTGGGTCAACAGGACCACCTGAAATGAAACGTATGAGAAACCACGAATAACGTAAACAAGGTTCACCAATGAGGCAAAGAAAACGGATAAATCAACTTACCACCACCGTTGTGCCCTAACTGAAAGGCAGCTTGGAGCAAGTTGTTCAGATCAGCCTGTGATAGGTTAATACCTCCACCACGACCACCAGCACCACCGCGACCACCACCACGTCCACCATTGCGACCACCTCCACGTCCTCCACGCACTCCAGACATGATTCTGGTAGAAAGAACGAGAAAATTTAGTTTCGCAGTTAAAGATAACCACTAATGTTCACAAGATCAAAGCCAGATCCAATCCAGGACTATCCCCTCAAACCCAGAGCTCACTAGGGCTTCCATGCATTTCGTTTTATGATTTTGTGTGCACCCAAAATGATAAAACGCTCTACATGGTCCTCCAAGTGTTCTCCTAGTTCAAAGTTCAAATCACCGAACATAGACTCTTAGCTATACACCGTATTACTACGGTAGTTCATGACAAGTGTTTCTATTGAAGTGCGAAAGGGAGATGTCCGAGCCTTGGACAAATCTCAAGAGCACACGAGTTACTCCAATAGACTACACTGCCTAGAAAATAAGTAACCCAACCTAAGATAGAACGGATGATGTAACGTAGAAAGACCAACGATTTAGAGACACCCCGACAAGACCATACGTAAACCACCATAATGTTTAGTACCATGTGATCGTCTAGTGTGTGCGACTCGGCTATAGACTAGACTCTACATGCAGTCCTAGTTCACTATAACCATTGGCTCTGATACCAATCTGTCACACCCTCAAAATCCACTTGCGGAGTTTTACCGCGAGGCGCATGACAAACCAGGATCCAAACCAACGATCACAATAAACAAGTCTAAATGAATATAAATGCAATTTCAAAACATAGTTTAAAATCCCCGTTTACAGCGGAAGCTTATTCAAAACAATTATTCAATAGTAAACCAATGTTCAATGTTTGTAAATCATGCAACTCTAGCTAGACGCCGTGCAGACGCGTGCGCCCTAGTTCCATTCGTGCTACCTTAGCGACCTGAGAAAACATGTAAAAGTTTACGTCAGCACAAAAAATGCTGGTGAGTTTACAGGTTTTGTATCCAAGTACCAAGTCCACCTGTCCATACTATAACAAATAGAAAACCAGTATACGCTAGCTAGGCGTACGTTTTGTTACTACCACGATTGGAAAACCATTACTAACGCGAATACCAAAAGTATGCCCGATGTATGTTCCTGTTGTTCCTGTTGTTCCTGTTTGAGACAATATGCACCCGCCGACCCTCCAAGTCGACGAGCGGGGTTGGTCACTCCCAATAGCGCTATTCACATTTCCCCGTTGTGCAAACCCACACATTCATGGTTCCCCCCGGGACTTCCAAAGATCGTGTAGTACACAATAGAAACCCCATAGTATGACAGTAGTTACCAAATAATCGTTTTAACACATGTTTTCTCCCCCGAAAGTATAAAACCAGTTTAAAAGAGGGGCCGTAAACTCACCTTAAGTTCCGTTACTCCTTAACCCGAGTAAACTCAGCTGCTATGCTAGTCCCGTAAAGCGGCGACCTAACATACGACAGTTACAAGTACTTAGACTAATAACCCGCAGGCTAATTAGTCCCTAGATGTCCAGACCATAACCAAGTTCGTTTGAAAACACCGTGACTGTTTAACCGACCCAAAGTACAAGACTCGACATCCCATTGGTGACCCGAGACTCCCCGTGTTATGTTTACGCTCCAAAACATACAATAACGCAAGTACACTTAACATACGTTAACGCACAACAAGTTATAGCACATAGTTCACGTATCACCGAAATACATCCAAATATATGTTACCAAGTTATTAGACATGTTACGGGGTTCCTAGCATGTTTCTACATGTCAAATCGGTCCTCGGAATGCTAATTTACACTTACTGCAGCAGTACACGCGATTAGGAAAAGTCAACTAGCATTTAGGTTGGTCAACTAGCAATTAGGAATCCTAATCGCATGAATTACTAGCATTTAGGGCTATACCACATGTAACTACTAGCATTTAGGGCTATACCACATGTAAAACTAGCATTTAGGGCTATACCACATGTAAAACTAGCAATTAGGGCTATACCACATGTAAAAACTAGCAATTAGGGCTACTCGCATGAACAAACTAGCGATTAGGCCCTAATCGCATGAAAAACTGGCGATTAGCAATCCTAATCGCCTGTAACCTTGCTGTTCCAGTTTTTCGCGCGTTTAACGCTCCAAATCAGATCCAGAACGCGTGTAACTACCCAATATCATCCCAAACACTATCCTAAACATGTTTCAACCAAAACCCTTCGTTTTGCCTCGTATTTTCAGCCCTGCATGTAATCATGTAAACCAAACACCATTCACATAGCATGCAACATCACCTTAACATGCATAACAATAACCCTAATAATCAATTACTCAGATATTATCATCATAACATTAATATTATTCTGATTTAACCTAATAACATGTTAATCCATCATTATGAATCATAAAAACCCTAGCTTTCTAATCATAAACACCCATAACACATGTATACTAGTTAGAATCTGATTAACAACCCTTATTAACGATTTTCAGAAAGCTTTTTCGTTTTAGAACAGGTCTGGACCATTAGGGATTGATTAAAAACGTTTATAAAGATTCATGGATGGAAACCAAACCTTAGGATTATGAAAGAACGATGGATTATGCTTGAATCCTTGTGTTTTGATCAAAAATCGCGTTCCAGAGGTTGTGTGTGTGTTGGGGCAGGTTATGGGACGACTAGGGTTTGTATAATGAAGTTTATGAGGTCAAGTATGGTATTTATAGTCGTTTTTAGTCGTCCAGCCCGTAACACGCGATTATGCAGCTTTACACGCGATTAGGAATCCTAATCGCATGAACAGTAATGCATTTGGGCCTAATCGCATGAACAGTCATGCAATTGGCCCCCCAATCGCATGAACAGTCATGCATTTGGGCCTAATTGCATGAACAGTCATGCATTTAGCCCCCTAATCGCCCATAGGGGCTAGTTTCGTGTGTTTTGCGCGTTAAATCCCGTTTTAACATATGTTAACACATATTCACATACCGACAAGTCACATAATGATTGTAAACACATAACACTTGTAAATACACATATTCACACTCGTTCACCAATTCCCGGGGCTCGAGACTCGTACGTTCCGTATGTCCTGACGATCCTACAAATCGTCACCGTTTGTACACTTGGTTAAGGACTGACATCTAACGAACCAACATCCAATGATCCTCTAGACTAGACCAATAGTTCCCGAACTATAACCCGACTTAACTAACCCAGTTAAGTACAATATACGCGTGACTCGCTAAGGTAGACTTTCATCTAGACAACGGTGTTAACCAGAATTTGCCGGGTGTCACACATATGCTGGCAGAGATGATCTTATGGATATTTGTATTTTTTTCTGTTAATATTTTTGTAACGTAAGTATGTGGTTAATTCCATTTGCTTGTTTGATAGTTTATCGATCACATTTCCCTATGGATTTCTTAACCTTATTGTCCAATTTCTACTGAAACCTTTATCAAATAATGGATTAGCATCCACTTGGACATGTGTTCGAATCAATTAAAAGAATTTAACTTAATCGTAACCAAGTAATGGCTTAGTTCACGTGTGTAACTAAATGTAGCAAAGAAAAAACGGACACGTGTCGGATTGGATAAATGATATTATGGTGTAGAAAATTTTGGGCAACATAAATTATGAAAAAAACACCCCCAACAACGCGTGGGTATTCCCACTAGTTACTTATATATAGGGATAGGGATAGGGATATATAGGGAAAGTATAACTAGAAAACCCATCTCAGTTAAAGAAACTTTGGAAACCCAATACTAGGCCCAAATTGAACCACGTCACTCTATTTTACATGTCTTGTAAGGGCATTTTCGTCACACAATTTTCCCACTTTCTACAGAATCTGTAACTGTCAGATTACAACCTTTTCCAACATCCTATCTCTCTTTCTTTTCATCTAACATCATCTCTCTCTCTCTCTCTCTCTCTCTCTCTTTTTATATGCATATGTCTCCTTTTCATTTTTTATTTTCATCTCTCTCTCTCTCTCTTTGTATCTTTTCATAATTTCATCTCTCTTTTCAGATTTCTAGATCCATCTTTTGAAGGTGGTGAATGGCAAAAGAGGTGATATAGGTGGTGGCGGCAATGGTGCTGGAGATGGTGTTTGCTGTCAGAGTGAGTCGTGAGGGTGTGTTGTTGGTTATGGTTCAGCGATTAACAGGTCAAGATCTGGTGGTGGGTTCGAGACGTGCAGAAACATGAAGAAACATGAAGCAGGAGCAGAGCTGTAACACAATAGTTCAGATATCTAACTCGAAGCATGAGCAGATCTGTAACACAATAGTTCAGATCTGTAACTCGAAGAAACATGAAGCACGTGCAGAAACATGAAGACGAAATCCAGATTTGGGTGTATTTTTTAATTTATTGCATAAATCAAGATCCGTAACACATTAGTCCGTATGTTTCTTTATTTGTTTATTTATTGCATAAATCAAGATTTGGGTTACAAGATTAAAAGGCTTATGTTTTTTTTTTTATAAATAGATGTAATGGAGGTTACCTACACATTTTTTTATGATAATTTATGGGTTACAAGATTAAAAGGCTTATGTTTTTTTATAAATAAATGTAATTTTTGTTCTTTTTTTTTTAATAATTATTTTCTATCACATTTTTTTCCTTTGTTTTCTTTTTTAGATAACATAGAATTGTGAACTATGGTTCATGTGGGTTTTTTTATGATTTGTAACATTATTTCTTGTAACAAAATGTACATTTTAATGATTAACAGATTGTTATTATGTTCTATTATGTTCTATTATTTATTTGATTATGTTACATAAATCTAACATCGAGAGTATAAATTGTAACATAGTAAAAAAGATGATATACTAGAAGTATAAGTTGTAACATATTAACAATAGTTGTTACGTGTGTGTGTGTGTGTATGTGTGTGTATATGTTATTTAACATCAAGAGTATAAGCTGTAACATAGTAACAAATGCTATAACATAATAAAAGTATAAGTTGGAACACAGTAACAAAGTTGTATTCCACATCTTTTTTTTTTGTTTTTTTTTATATATATATACTCGTTTGTTAAAAAGAATAAAGTTCATTGTTACATATTTTGTATATATGTAAACTCGTTTGTTACAGGAAAAACAAAGTTATTACATATTCAGCATTGTTTGTTACATAATTGGTCTAAAAAATCATATGTTGTTGAGGTGTGGAAGAGAATAATAATATTATAATAGATGAGAGAGAAAGTTAAAAATCTTGAAAAGTGGAAAACATGTCTGAAAAGTAAAAATTAAGGTATATTGTTTTCCAAAAGTACCCTTATGTACATTTTTTGTTAAAAATAAATCAAAAATAAAATTACAAAAAGTAACTTTTCATCTCATCCATAGATCACATTCTATGTATGGCTAGGATTGGGTTTGCAGAGTTTCTTTAACTCAAGTGGGTTTTCAATTTATCCTCCCCCTATAGGGATATATATATATATATAGGTCAAGTATAAAATGAAAACCCTCATGAGTTGAGAAAACTTTTGAAAACCCATATAAAAAAACATTATTTTTTTTTGAAAAAAATAACCAATATAAAATACATGTTTTAAGCGTTCTGGGCCAAAAAAATAAAAAAAAGCGCCGACGGGATTTTTTTAAAAAAAATAAACAAAGTTACTGAAAACATATGTAAACAACGCAACTTTGTTTATTTTTTAAAAAAAAATCCCATCGGCGCTTTTTTTTATTTTTATTTTTTTGCCCAAAATGCTTAATAGCATGTATTTTACATTGGTTTTCAAAGGTTTTCTCAACTCAAGATGGTTTTTATTTGATCCCTCCCCTATATATATGATTAGTTCTAATGAAAACAAGGTTGAGTTAGAAGAACCGTGGAAACTCCGAAGTAAAATGTGAATTTTGAAAAAAAATTACACACTGATGTAAGAACGGGTTATTCTGCCGTAAAAAAAATGAAACAAAAAAAGTTTTTACAATGGTTTTACACTAGTGTAAAAAATCCAGTACACCAATGTTGACTTTTAATATTATATTCAATATTTTATTATACTTTAATTTACAACCAAACATTCATTATTGAATAAAATAAATGTGTGGTTATAAAGTGAGTTCCATTGTTCTTCCAACTCAACCACGTTCTCATTTTACCATTTTCCCTATATATATATATATATATATATATATATATATATATATATATATATATGTAAAGGTTCGGGTACAAAGGCATTGTTTTGTGAGAAGTGTAAAAAGGATTAAGAATTAACATGCAGACATCATGTTTTGGATTTAGGTATGATGTTTTGGGTTGTTTTTGTTAGAAAAACATTAACATAACAATTTAAAATACAATACAATGTATTAAAACCATGGAATTTAAAACATAGCTAAAACATAACAATTTATAACATATGTTCTTGGCATGGTGTTTTAAGTTTCTAAGCATAAAATAGATTGTTTTGTGTTTTTTATTGTTATTTTTGGTGTTATTTTAGCATAAACAATCCAAAACATCATGATTAAGTATAAAAAATGATGCCTATATATCGATTTTTAATCATTCTCACTCTTTTCACAAAATATGGCCTTTGTACCATAACCCCACATTATATATATATATAGAGAGAGAGAGAGGGAGAGAGAGAATTAGTGTACAAAAATAACATGACCCCCCCCCCCCAATATTCTCATTGTCAGTGAAGTCGCAGAATCATCCATCCTGGCAGAAAAAAAGTTTTTTTTTTTCTGGCATGCTAGTGAGTGTGAAGGGTACTCCTCAATCCCTTCCACGTTGCCATCCCACCGTCACATCTGCTATCGGGGAAACAGTCTTTCGGGGGATGCCAAAAATAAGCTCGACGGACTTCTCTACAAACTTGGGGCACTCCAGCATTAATATATTTGAAATTACCTAACCGAAGTAACATTCTACACGTTTTACACTGCGTGCAGATGTAGCATCGATCCAAGAAATTTCATGTAGATGTAACATCGACCCAACAAAAGTAAAAAACCATAGCCTCAAACAATGTATAATATACACGCGATGAATTTTCATAGTTGTCAAACGCCACGATCTTTTTTCTTCCTCATATACCACGTACAATAAAACCTTGTGTAACCATATATTTTTGCAGTGTATGGAAAATAATGTGTGAAAATGGGACGTATAAGGGTTTCGGTGATGGAATTTGTACATTTAGTTGTTTCTATATTAGCTGCATAAGACTTTGTTTCATGCAGATGGATACGAGAATTCATCTTTTAAGCATGAACCTGCATTTACATTCATTTTATTGTAGTACCGCAATCTCCAATTGCAACACAAAAATATTAAAAAGTCTCGCAATCTCGAATTAGCTGCAAAATAATTCCTTTAAGTCATGCAATCTTAGATTGTGGGTGTCTTATTTCCAAATTCATTCTAAGTCGGCAGCTCCACATATGCACGAGTCAATCACTTTTCAAATGAGCAGCTCCACATCCGGGTGAATCAGTAGCCACATCAGCCACACCCGCAATCTAAGATTGTGGGCCTACCAAAATAATAAAGTTGTTTCTAACATGCACCATAAACACCACAATCTTTAAAAATTACACTATGTCTAACATGCACCATAAACACCAAAATGTTTAAAAATTACACTATGTCTAAAAAAAAGCAACAAATTAACAACTTCAAAGTCCTTTCTAATAAATATAGGTTGTTCTTTATCGAACGTAAAAAAAATATTTTCTTAGTTTATTGTTATCTATATTGAAAACAGGCTTGATCATTGAAGGGATATATGGCCTCGAATCTTGGCGCGGATAAGGACCCTATCCCACAACATAACTTAGAGTTATAAGATGTCCATGGTGTAACCCATGTGCACTAAACATAAAGACATGAAGATGAGGTTAACAGAGCTCCGCGGAGTGTCCCATGCGCAGGATCAATCATCTACGCAGACCTCTTCGCATGTCACGACGGGGGTTCTCACCAAACCAATCACAAGACGACGCGTGGCAGGGTTGGCTCAACAACTCTGACCACCAACAGTGACGGTGCAGCCCCCTGCTCCTACCATGCTGCGCACGTCACTGTCCAGCTTTACGTCAGACGTCACGTCAGATGCATTTCAGAAAATCAGACTGGCGCTGTCAGAAAAGCATCCTGCTTGTAGCCACTCCTGTTGCGCCACTTAGACCTATGGCAGGGCGGTACACTCTTTCTCTCTCTTCAGCATTAATTACACCCAGTCTTATCTTAACTACTTGGTCTGATCCTAACTGATTGGGCCGAAAGGAGACATGCCTATAACCCGGGCCCAAGCCCATCGTCGTGGTTATGAGTTAGTGATGTTTGGCCCACACATGCACTGTATAAAGGAGGTCTCCCTCCTCGTATAGGCATGCAACGTTGCACTTAACAAGCCAACACCACTTTTGTGTCTGTACATTAGAATCTTATCGATTACCTAGCAGTCGCCTCCTTTCGTACGACCCATTATCTCCTTTCTTTTCAGGTTTCAGTTCGAGCCACGAGTGTGTGCAAAGGATTATACCCTGCAGCAGCCACGAGTTCAACACAATATTCACCTCGGTTGAGATAAGTATAACTCGTTGTTTCTTCATTGTCCCAACTTAGGTTAAAACTATATTAGATTACTCAATCCCGGTACCTCCTAAAGGTTCACCCATCACGAATCGGTATTTGTCGTTTCGGGAAGTCGGCTGAGACAAACAATGCCAAGTGGAGGATGTTACATATGCTATAGTTTTCTCAAAGAGTCAATTTAAAGGTCCACCTTTAGTGTTTCAAGAAAACTCGAACATGATGTTTTGTTGAGTCTAGAGACCGACAAAAGAAAATCTAGATGCATCTATGAAAGTAGAAATGTGACTATTCATATTTTTAGGGTTTGCATGGCCATATGAAGTGCCTCTTATTGAATACGTGCATGTAATGTAGAAGGAGTTGTGCAAATCAAATGGGCCACACAAGACACCCTGTTTGTGAATTGGCAATTCATATTGATCTTGACGTGCACATAAATTAATTTGCTATTAATTAACAAACAAAATGTACCCAAATTGATTTGATAATTAGATGATTAAGACATGCAAAAATGGATTCTTGATCGTAACTGTTTGAATTAGAGGCTAAACAATAGATGAAAAGAAGGATTAGAAACTAGCATGTAGGACCATATGGTCTCGGTCTTCCCTATCGTTTCATTAAAGCATGTTTCGTTAATACGGATACAATTTTAAATTAGTTTGACACGGTCTGAGATAGTGATGTCAACAAACTAGAAACGACGAACAAACCCAAAATGTGAAAAAAAAAAATAAAAAAATGGGGACGGGTATTTGGATATGAGATCATTTTAAAAAATTGCGTGGCTATGGGAAGGATATGTATCGATCAGATAATACCCAGTCAACTACCTTCAACATGCATACTTGTTTAACCAAACATGTATACACTTTCTTTTTATTTTTCTTTGCCTATATGTATATAGGGAAAAATTAATTTGAGAATACCTATATTTTGTGCAAACCATGAGAACGGTATCTAAAACCATTCAAATTCAAAATTTCTTTTTACACTTGTCTTTATTACTAAAATACAATCTCAAAAACACAATTTACACGTAAAAATTCAAACGTACACGAAAATAATTTGTTTTTACACATGTGTAAATTTGCTGTTTATACATGTGCAAACTGTTTCATTTAAACATGTGTACAAAGTTAATTTTAAAGTGTTTTTGTAAGAAAAGATAAATTATTTGGAAAGAAAATTCATTTATTAATGTTGTATTTTGATTATAATGGGGTTTGTATTAAAAAAAAACTTGATTTTGATTGATTTTTTTACTTGTTCTCATGGTTCACACAATATTTAGCGTTCTCAAATAACTCTCCCCTGTGTATATAATAGAGTAATTCGTTCATTCAAAACTTTTTAATTATCTATATTATATTATTAGACCATGTATAATGGCAAGTGAAAATTTTCAAGCGAGGCATTAATCGACACGTGGCATGTGGGACTATTAAGAGATTCAAATTAGGATTTATTTTTTTTTATTTAATAAAACTTTGAATTTGATTGGCCACTACATACAAAGTTTGTTCTTGATTGGCCCAAAAAACAAAAACCACGCCGTGAAAATTTTCTTGGTGGGCTTGAAAACGCCCCAATTCAGGAGGAGGGGCGGTGTACAAATCAGGTGGGGCGTTTTTTGCCCTAAAAACGTCCCAATCTAGCTTCCATTACACATGGTCTTAAGGAGTCATGTACAACATAGTAATTTGCATTTCGGTACAACTTAAGAAGCAACGTACGTGTACAAAATATTTAAGCAAGAAATTTAAGGGTATTATAGGGATAGTTGTGACAATTAATGTAACACACCGCCCGTCTAGGGCTGACGTGTCACTATAACGGTAACAGAATTCAATACACCAGTACATTGAAAATAAAAACTTTACAATTTCCGAATAAAATTTTAAAGTACAATACAAAACATTGATATTTTTTTATAAAAAATCACTGTGAGTCTTTCGTTTCCATGAGCCCACTTCCAAGTCTTCTTAGATTTTCCTGAACCTAGCCTGAGTAAAATTTACTCAGTGGTACAACAACAATACAGTTCCTAACAATATCTACATTTACGTATATAAACAATTAGTGACTCATTTAATGGTTCACTTTCAGTAGCACGTTCGGTAGTTCACATAACACATTCAGTGGTTCACATTCAGTGGTCACCTTTCGGTGATATCAGTAGATTCAGTGGTCACCTTGCGGTGATATCAGTGGTTTCAGTGGTCACCTTTCGGTGATATCAGTAGTTCAGTGGTACAGTCAATATTTATATACAAAAATACTATGTAATATATCAATCAATATCGAATTTGAAGTTTCGACTACGAATTAGTAAAGAACCCAAACCCGTCGTGCAATGTTGTTTAGAGTCCATACCTTAATCGTTCACATTCAGAGATCAGTGGCGGATCCAGGATTTTTTTTCACTGGGTTCCTTTTTTAGGTGCTCTAATTTCATATGACCAAACATAAAAATTTCGAGTCGGTTCAAGGGTTCGGGTCGGTTTGACGGTTCAGGTCAGGTAATATATATATACACACACGTGTGTGTGTGTTTGTGTGTTCGACCATTTAATTATAAATGGGTTTGGGTCGAATAGAGTTATGTTTTACCTTTAGTGGGTCAAATGGGTAGCCTATAAGAAAGTGTATTTCTAGCATATAAACCTCCTAAATTGATTTCTATGTTTGTTTTGAACATAACAAAAGAAAAATCCAACAATATATTTGATCAAGAAAGCATCCATTGTCCATTGAATGTTTCACAGTTGCTAACTCCAGCCATCCTTAAATGAATATGAATTTGATGATATCATTAGTTACACACGCATCCCACTTTGTACAAACAGAGACTTGACAAATCTTTAAATGAAATAGCAATCAATCATGCCATAGAAGGGCTTAGGTATTACAATTTACAAACAAGAACCAATCTTTCTACACCTAATATAAAAACCCTAGTTCAATATGGTAGCAAAACCTATAATAATAATTGTAAAAATCCACCTTGAGTAGTAACATAGATGTATAACAAATTCTGCTTTTAATAACAAAATCATATGATAAATCAACTTACTTGGCAAAGAGTGGAAGATAATGTTTGGATCAAAATGAGATAATCTCCACTGAATCAAGAAAGGGTCTGATTCTCCTCTGCTTCGTCCCTTGTTGTTGTTGTTGATTTCAGTTTACAAATTCGTTCTTCCATTTCTTTTTCCATTGTTTTGTGATTGTGAATATAATACCAACAACTATTTGTTCTTAATTAGGGTGGAGAGATTGAGCTTGAAAACATGAGTGACAATCTCGAGCCAGGAAGGCAATTTCAAGAGGAGGCCAGGAGTAGATGAATTGGTTTGGAGGAGGCAGCAGTGTTTGGAAAAGAGGGTTGCAGTATTTGTTTGGAGAGGAGGCGGGTTTGGGTTTGGGTTTGGGTTTGGGTTAGGGTTAGGTTTTCAATAAAAAAAATTGACATGAACAAAAAAAATGCACGCAACAGGTCTCGAACTAGGAGTCTGCTGTTTATTAAAGAGGATTGCAGCCACTAGAGCACTTCCAATATTTAGTAATGGGTTCCTTTAATATTTTTCTTATGCGTTCCTTTCATTTTTTAATATACAATAACACTATAATTTACAAACCGACTGGGTTCCCGGGAACCCGTCGAAACAAGCCTAGATCCGCCCCTGTCAGAGATGACTAACTAACATTATTCTTGAAAATCATAATGAAACAAAGACAATTTTAGTCTATAGATTCTGTAGGTTGCATCTACGGTGGGATGTACCAAACCATGAAATAACATGACTTAACTTTATAGGTAAAAGGTAAAACACCAAATTAATTAGATATAATAAAAATCCATCCATAGTGGTGGAGTGGTAGAGTGGTTGAGTGACTTTTGTTTCAACTATGTGATCAAAGGTTCAATCCCCACTTCCATCATTTATGGTTTGGTATCCAAGTGAAGATCGAATACGGGTGGCGCCAGTTCGAATCTGATGGGCAGCGAGGTTTTACCGAGTTCTATAACACTGTCGTGCCTTCGAGCGGGTGGGGCTCGGGTTTTCGCGCATCAGGAAAAGGCAGGGGCTGCTGGAGGTCGAGTAGTCGATTCTTGGGCACGACGCCCCGCAATGGTGGTTGCCACACAGTTGTTCGCCGATCAAAAAAAATTAGATATAATAAAAAGACAATTATTATTTTAGACAGTTTCATTCGGTAAAAAAAAACCAACTGATGCATGACCATTTATTCATTTTAACCACCCATTTAATACATTTTAAACACAAATAAGTAGTAACAATATGTATCAACCTTTTAAAAGAAACAAACTAACATAAAATAAAAGTAACTGCGTTTTCAAATATAAGTTTACACAAAGGATATAGTGTCATAATAAATGTTTGGGCTTGAATGCATACACTATATATCGTATAGAACCATATAATTAAAAACAACTTTCTTTTAAGGAAAAATCCCAAATTTTGTTATGCGTTTTGTGCCTTCAAGAAACTTAAGCCTTAGCCGACCCCGGTACTCAGGGCCGGCTCAATCATATTGGGGGCCTAAAGCGAAATAAAAATCCGGGGCCCTATTTATAAAAAATAAAATACTAAATAAAATTACAAAATTTGCTAGGAGGGATTGAACTTTAGACATTGTGATTAACAACCATATGCTCTAACGAACTAAACTATCCTGTCAATATGCCCTTATGTGGGTTTACTTTTATTATATATCATTAAAACTAGGATTCTATTACCCCGCGCTTCGCGGCGGGAGCTCCTGTTGCGTTGAGGGTTTGGTGGACATTAAAGATGGCGCGTCGCTGTGGGAGCTCCTGTTGCGTGGAGGGTTTCGTAGACATAAAAGATAATATTAAGTGACTGTTATTCTCGCGTAGGCTTCAAAAAATACTCGCGGCTAAAAGTTAAAAGTTTGGTGGTCAAAGTTTGAAAGCCTAAAAGCTAAAAGTGTGGTGATCAAAGTTTGGTGGTCAAATTGAAAGAAAATAAAGTACATAAGTTAGTCAGAAAGTTAGTGCTTAAAATTTGGTGGTCAAAATGGAAATAAAGTAAAGACACTGTATAAGTGTCTTTACTTTATTAGATACTATAATTAGGAAAATTATGAGGCCTTTAGAACTTGGAGGCCCAAAGCAAAAGCCTCATTTGACTTGGGCTTGAGCCGGGCCTGCCGGTAGGGGTGAGCAAAATTGGTCCGGACCGAAAAAAACCCGAGGACCGAACCGAAATTTCATCAAAACCGCCCCGGGTATGTTTTTTTAGGTTCTTTAGTCGGTCCAGAAATATAACTCTAGCCGGTTCTCGGGTCGGGTCGGTCCAGGGATACGTAAAAACCGAGGAAAAACCGATGGACCGAAGTACTCTAATAAAATAACTAACTGCATTGTATCCCTGTGGCAAAACCATGTAAATAAATAACATTTTTTTTTTTGGTAATTTAAGCAAGTAACAATGAGATGCCAATAATGCTCTTGATCAACGGTTAAAGCTAAAAAACAAAGGAGATGATCAAGGTCCTTGTAACACAGAATTGGGTATCTATCTTGTTTGTTGGGTATGCATGCTTAGATAGGTGTTGCAGTATTCTGTCCTTTTTTGTCTTATAAATCTCTGGAAACGTTTGCTGGTATACTGGTGTTGGCAAAATAGATAGGTGCTGCAGTATTCTGTGATGGGTCAACATGGGTTGGGTCATGCATGGTCGAAATTTGCTGCAGTATATTTAAAAGGTTGCCGCATTATTATGTAATGGGTCAATATGTTAGCTGCGATGTTTTTGATGCAGTTAGTATATTTTTTTTGCTGCAATATATTTTAGACTAGTTAAGCCACCAACGAGTTAGTGGTCGTTCATTTGTTTAGTGGTTGTTTATTAGATAAAATTCAGAGTTAGTAGTGGTCGTTACTAGATATAATTCAGATTTAGTGGTCATTCATTTGTTTAGTGGTCGTTCATATAAAAATCTATAATCTACTGTTTGATATTTGAGTCTAGCATGAAACTAATTATTTGTCCGGTGAACATTGAAGTTGCTAAATTAGTTTCTCGTGAACCTTAAACTTTGTATCACTCGGTGTTTTGAAGGAGCTTATGTATATTCTCTAAGATTAGATGCCTGATAGACTGATAGTGAAATTGCATGTCATAAAAATAAGCTAGTCCCTTTGCAGCTCCAACAGCCTTTAAACATAATTTCGGTTCGGGTATTCATCTTTGGACCGACTGGAACCGACTTCTAAGGACCGAAGACCGACCCGTAATTAGGTTCCATATCTCGGTTCTGATTTTATAGGGTGTTCGGGTTTCGGGTCGGGTCGGTTCTTGTACTTTGCTCACCCCTATTTGCCGGTACTAATATACATTTAAGTACGTAACTTCAAACTGATTATCATACAGTTAATATCGATCGTATGGCATGGTCCCAAATCCCACAAAAGTGTCTAGGTAACATCTTTATCTTGCCGACAACTTTTGCTTCCATTTTTGGATATATATACTTACACACACGTAGGAGTGCATGGAAAATAAACAAAAAAAATCACCAATCATTGATCCGAAAACAGATCAAGTAAATAGATTAAACTGTGCACAACGTACTTATATAATAAAGCCTATAACCAAATATTTTATTTTATTTTATTTTGAACATTTATAACCGAATATTTATATAGCAAGTTTATATTTAGATATGGCATTCGGCAGTGGCGAAGCTTGACCCGAAGATTCGGGGGGTCGGAAGTCACTAGTTTCGGGGGGTCGAAAACCAGTTTCAGGGGGTCGAAGCCCTATATTTACAAAATTTTCTATACGAATACTAAATAATCGGAACTTCTGCACGAAAATTCGGGGGGGTCGGCCGCCCCCTCCCGCCCCAACTAAGCCTCGCCACTAGCATTCGGCCAACGATATTATTTCAATAAACAAAATGGGTGTGTAAACAAGCCAAGCCGCTCATGAGATATTTGAGATCGACTCATTAAAAGATAGAATCAAGCTGATCATTTAAAACAAACCCGACCACAAACTTCACTTATCGAGTTTGGGTATAGGCTCGCGAGCCTAAACAAGCATATTATTTACGTAATTTTATGTAAATATGTATTTACATAATTTTATATAAATATGTATTTACATAATATTTATTATGATATATACAATTATTATAAAAAAATAACTAAAAAATATATAACATGCAATAAAAGTTAAATTATAGATGCATATAAAAATAATTATAACTATATATAAATAAATAATACACGATCTTAGCTCAATCTTAAAAACTACGCACGAGCCGAGCTCGAGGTCAAGCTATCATCATGTCTCGCTTTACACCCCTAAAAATCCATTAGGTGATTGGATATATTATCCCATTGATCTATGAGTGATTTGTAGAGAATGTATATATGAAGGAGTGTGGGATGAAGAACATGAGTCATGTTTATGGATGAAATGATGATGTGATTCATAGAAAGACAGCTTGAATATTTGAATGGTAAACCGAGTGCACACATGGATTGACAATGAAATCGGTCTGTAACGGTGTTTCCTTTTTGGTGGTGGGAACGGAACGCACATGCTTCCACATGCCCTCTTCTTTCATCTATGTCCTGCATGGACCCCGATATATATCTCTACCACATTTCATTTCATATCATATAATGTATACTAGCTATAAATATATTAACTGTTTAAAACAGTTGAATTTGATATTACATTGAAATTGTTTATATGTTATTGAACATAAGTTTTAGAGTAAATTGCCAAAATGGCCCCTCAGGTTTGGCCCAGATTGCTTGTTTGGTCAGTTATCTTTTTTTTCTGCCAAAAGGACCCCTCACAGATTGAAAATTGCCAAAATGGCCCATATTTAACTGAGTTTCTAACTGAGGATGGAAAGTCAGTTAAATATCAGGGGTAATTTCGTCCTTTCACTCTGTACTTCATCTTCTCCATATAAATGGCCCCTGTGTTCTTCTTCCACTCTGTACACAAGGCACGCCTTTCTTCCTTTCTTCCTTATGGTCCCATCTCTTTACCTCTCTTTCCACTACCTAAACCACACACTTCTGACCTAATTAGGGCTGGCAAATCGTGTCCCTAACAGGTTAACAGGTCTCTGACGCGCGCGAACACATAAGTTCTAAACATGAACACGACTCGTTTAACTCATTTATATCTCATGTTTATAACACAGTTTTATGTTTTATGTACCAAAAAAGGGAAATGAAAGATTTTTGCCTCTTAATTCTAAGTATTAAAAAAAGTCAAAAAATCAAATAGTGTACTTTTTAGTCAAACAGGTCTTATCGTGTCTTAACAGGTTACCCATTGCCAGCCCTAGACCTAATATACTTTTCTGATCTACTAACTGATTCTAGAAAAACAGAACACCAATTCCTTGAAATTACATTATTACAAGCTCACCCTCTTATAACATTTTTACCGTCAATATCTCATTCTTTTATAAGATCATTTTGCATCCCATCATTTGACTGATTAATGCAAGAATGTTTAGCAAGTATAGCTACAATCATTTCCAATAAGATAAAAGTAGACTACTGATTCACAAGAAAAATGGGGTCTTAATATCCCATCCAAACCACTCTTGGACATACAGAGAAGCAAGGAGCAGGATTGCCTCCTGCCGCCGCCAGCGGCGGAGCTCCGGCAGACCACGGTGGCAACCACCTCCACCCTCCTGATTATTATTATAATATAGAGAGGGAGAGGGGGGGGAGAGAGACGCGAGGGACAGATGTATTAGAGGAAATAATAGTTCAGATCTGAATAGTTGATGAAAAGGATGATGATGTTGCTTGATTCAATGAGTTCTCCTAACCCATATGGTGGTTTGGGATCTAATGGAAGAGACACTAATATCAGTTCTACCCCAAAATTCCATCAATTGCTTACTTCAGTTCTGGCTAATTTAGGGAGGTTGCCTGATATCCAACGTGGAATTACAAGAATTTTCCATCGGACTGCCACAGCATCTGAGGTACTGAATCTATTACATAACGTAACTAGTCAAAACGGAATAGGCCGGGCTGATCCACGAAAACTGCCGTTCTTACAGAAACATAATTTTTATACATGTGAAAGAAACTATATGATGTTCCAATGATAATCTAACTTCTTAATTGAGACGATTTAGTTGGTTTTATGCTTTGTGAATACACATTGGATGACCTTTGACCTGCTTGAGCCGTTTTCTATGTTTACCCATATGAGAATAAGGATCAGTGGATAATCGATCAGTGGATTAAGGATCAGTGGATAATCGATTACCTTAGTTTGCAGAGATGAAGAAATTAGTTACTGTTGTAGTGTGTTTTTATTAAGTTTTGAAAGAGATGAGTGAAATGTGTGGTGAATATATAAAAGTGAGTGAACCTGAATTGAGCAGGTGTGTGTGACTATCGACTTCTAGTTTCTCATTGTTTTGAAGTTGGAGAGGAGGAGAGAGAGGAGGTGGCGGAAAGGGGCGGAGTTGCAGGTGGTGGAGTTGTGGAAGGAGGGGTGGGTGCAGGTAGGTTGAAGAAGATGATGAGGAAGAAGGAGTGAGATGAAATGACGAAAATGCCCCTGATACTTAACTGGCTTTCCATCCTCAGTTAGAAACTCAGTTAAATATGGGCCATTTTGGCAATTTTCAATCTGTGAGGGGTCCTTTTGGCAGAAAAAAAAGATAACTGACCAAACAAGCAATCTGGGCCAAACCTGAGGGGCCATTTTGGCAATTTACTCTAAGTTTTAAGAGAGATGTTTGAATCGGTTAGACATAGTTCATTCAGACTGTTTGTTTGCGAACATATGTTTGAATTGGTCGGACATTTGCTCTGAATGAGTAACTATTATACTAAGTCTGAATGGTTCAGACCTCTTACTGGTTTAGCACTTACCCATTTAAAAGTTGCCAAACGGCCCCTTAGAATGGGTTGGTTAACCGAATGTAATGTGTGTTCGAATGAGAGTGGGAGATTATCGTTTTAGTGCTGAAGAACTATTTACTTTCCTTTTATCATATCGACATGTATAATTGTTGAAAGTACGAATAGGCTTTCTAAGTATGTATTTAGTTTCACATATATCAAATCCAATAGCGAACAAGTTGGAAGGCGTTTAAAAACTAAAAAAAAAAGTTTTTATAATCCATTGTTTTTGTTGATAGATGTGACATTTTGACATAAATGAAAATGAATAGAAATTATAAAGTGGTTTATCAAGCCATTTTAATAATCTGGTCATTTTAATATTAGTAAACATAAGTAGTTAGATGGATTTTTTATACAACTTTCTTTTAAGATGGATGGTTGACTGTTGGTTAATGTTAACCAACTCATATCGGCTTTTGGGCTATAAAATAAGTCGCTAGAAAAACAAACGAGCCTTCTTTTCACTTGGTAGTTTGTTAGGCCAAATTCCAACAGCTTGGTTGGATTGTAATTTATAATTGGGCCGGATTGTTCCACTTCCATCTAAGGCACGAATTGCGTACAATTGTCTGTAATGATTGTTTATATTCTAATAGGCCCAATGACCAAAAAAAAAAAAAAAAAGTAATGCTAAGTTCATAATTTTACACTGAGATCTGGGAGACATCTTATCACCATATTATGTCCTTTGGAGACGCTAGTTACCTATTAAACGAGCTAAATGTTAAACACAAGGGCAACTCCATTTGTAACTAAAAAAATCAAGGGATTTAAACATGTCAAAAATTGAATGTCCCATTAAGCAAAATGATCAACTACATATAACAACTTTGCAAAGTATGGGAAGAGAATTTTTTTAAATACATTATTTTACACGACTTTCTTATATAATCGTGTGGGATGCAAACCTCCTCTATAGACATCTTCTTTGGTACAACTTTCTTTCCTTACCAATGTGGGGTGTTTGTGTGTGTGTGTGTTTTTTTAAGTTTACATATCAAAGGGTAGGCAGGGCCGGCCCTGAGGGTGGTTCGGGTGTTTGTGTGTGTGTTTTTTTTAAGTTTACATATCAAAGGGTAGGCAGGCCCGTATTTTCTACTGGCCTCAGGCCCAAGGATTTTTTTGGAGATTCTCGGATATGACGCAGAAAAGTTGTCCATCCCATGTGGTTGATGGTTCAAATCTTATGGTGGATAAATGTGTATATTAAGGAGTAGGATTAGAGGATGTGTGATAGATGTGCCCAGTGGCGAAGGATGTTGATGGTCAGGGGTGGCCCTGCCCCCTCCCCCCCCTGTTTTTTGGCGTAGTGGTATAAATTTGCGATTTCCGTAGGTAAATTGAGTTAGGGTTGAGTCCGAGCCCCGCCGATTTGCCACTACCGATCGAAAAAATTGAGTCCGGCCCCTCCCGATTCGAGAACCAAGTTTCGCCCCTGGATGTGCCTGAGTTTGTTTCGGTACAACATATTATTGAAACGTGTATCAAGTTGAATCGTACTTTGAAGGTTATCAACACGGTATATGCGGTGATTCTTCTTACTATGCGGAAGCTTTGGTTAGGAAGGAATGAAAAGTTGTTTAATGACATCAACAAATCAACTCCTTTATTACTTGAAGAGATCAAGCTGGAGTCTTTTTTGTGGATGATTAAGAGGGGACGACATTCGGATCTGGATAAAACAAAGTGGTGGGATTTTTCGGTGTATAACGATGAGTAATAGGGTGATTTAGGTGGGTCGGGCGAGTTCATTTGGGTATGTATGCTATGATTGTTAGTGTTTGGGTCAAGTCTTTTATGTCCCAGGTAGCATTTGGCTAAATGGGTTTGTGGTGTAATTGTGGCATTTGTATTTTGGTGATGATGAAATAAAAGTGCTCCGTTTGATCGTTCAAAAAAAAAAGAGTAATCGTTCAAAGAAAAAAAGATTAAAGTTTACATTTTTTTCTTAGACCATGTGTAGTGGGGGGCTTTATATATAAAGCCCCCCTTTCTGATTGGTCCACGTGGCAGCTGAGTCAGCATGGAGAGAGAAACTAAAAAAGGAGTGTAGTGGTAGGGGCTTTATAAATAAAGCCCCTATTAATATTTTATTATATCTTTTAAATTAAAAAATAATAAGAGAGAGAGTGTGTATGATGTGGCATCATTTGATTGGTGGGGGTATATAAGCACCGGCGTTATTTGGATAGCGCCAAACAAACTTTTTGAAAAATAAAGCCCCCGTAGCGGTGTGGGGGGCTTTATTTTGTGTAATAGCGCCCAATTTCTATCCCACTACGGTGGGTCTTATATTGGGAATTATATTTTATAAATTTATTATTAGTAAACAATGTGTATCATATGAAGGTATACGAATAAATTACTTTGTTTAACTCCTCAGCTATAAATTAAGTAACAAATTTATATAAGGAAGGTTGTTATGATAAAAGGATTAATTTATATGTTAAGCTGGAATTAAATATAAATTACACAGATGTTATTTTTTTTATTTTACCTTTATGTTTGTTTACTTCAACTCAACAAATGAAAATTTTAGATTGGAATGCTTTGTGTAATTGTTCTTTTGGATTGATTTAATTGCAAAAGGTGTTTTGTGTTTGAATGAAATTTACCTTAAAAAAAATTCTCAACAAATGTAACTTTGATTTCTTTTGTATTTATAAAAAAACAATGACTTGACTAAAATGTTTTCAATCTACTAAATAAACTTGTCAAGTTAAAATTCAATAGAGAATCTAACTTTTTATTTGTCTACGATAAATGTACCTTCTGCCCGTTATCCTTTTTATAACGGCAAACTAATTTACTTATAGGGTCTTAGATACTTATATAACTACACTTTTTGGATAGAGATCATAGAAGGGAGATATCTTATCACCACGTGATGTCCTTTGCGAACACTTGTTACCTATTCAACGAGCTAAATGTTATAGCTAGTTGGATTATTGATGAAGTTTTTAGGCTTGGATCAAACACAACTACACAAAGGCAACTCCATTTATATATGGAAAATGGCAGGCATGCACACCTCTTCTACACACATCTTCTTTGGTACAACTTTCTTTCCATATCAATGTCGGGTGTTTTTTCATTTTTTTTTTTTTTTTTTTTTTTTTTTGTAAGTTTACATAACAAAGGGTGGGTATGTCGAAAAGGTGTCCATTCCATGTGGTCGATTCAAATTATATGGTGGATCAATGTTTATATTTAGGAGTAGGATTAGAGGGTGTATGAGTAATCATTCAAAAAAAAAAAAAAAAAAAGTTTAGAGTTAACATTTTTTTTTCTATTCACTAATCGAGAATTATATTTTATAGATTTATTATTAGTAACAAATTTAAATAAGGAAGACATACGAATAAATTAATTTGTTTAACTCCTCAACTATAAATTAAGTAACAAATTTAAATAAGGAACGTTGCTACGATAAAAGGATTAATTTATATGAAAAAAGTGGAATTAATTAATTAAATATTTGTTTGATACAAAATTAACCAAAATGTTAATTTTTTTATTTTACCTTTATGTTTGTTTACTTTAACTCAACAAATGTAGTTTTGATTTGTTTTGTATTCATAAAAAAACAGTGACTTGGCTGAAAATGTTTTCAATCTATACTATATGTCTATATAAACTAGTCAAGTTAAAATCCAATGGCAAATTGCCAGATTCTTCTGTATATCTAGAGTTGAGGAGGGAGATGTGGTTGTAAGTTAGAACAATCACTCTATACTTAAAAAAAACAGAACAAAAAATAAATAAATAAACCACAATGCAATTACAAAGAATTATTGAGCCTTACATTCTGCTGGCATCACTTTATATCTTATTGTATCCTTACAATAAGAGTAAAACATATGTTTACTCCTGGCCCAATTCAAACCAGTTATTTGTTGCTTGGATAACCTTGCATACTCTTCTCCATCCACCGGATCCAAGCTTGAAACCGTTGTATTCTTTATACACCCTGCAGTCGCTTTTGTCGAGTTTGTTTTCTGCATTGAACAGCCAGCCATTTCCAGTTCTCCCAATGATCCCACAAATGGCGCGTACTTATAGTTCACAGGGGACTTTCCTCCGTTGGTTGCCCAATCTGAAGCGTCCCATATGGTTGCGTATAGTGACATTGGCTTTGATGGGTACACAGATGAAATCGCTTGGTTGTGGATTACCTCTCGCACTGGCACGTTGTCTACTAGATACCTGAAATAGATTATAAGACATTTATAATTATCTGGTTGTAGTCTTTCTATATAAACAGATTTTTAAAAAAACATACACAATGTGGTGGTTGTTCCAAAGGATGGAATATTGATGAAACTGTTGTGTAGGGTCAAACCATAGATAAATCTTTTCTTCTCTTCCAGTTTTGACACTTCCATTTCCATACATATTTGTTTGAAGAACCCATTTCCTTCGATTCGCTGATCCAAGCAATTCAAAGTCAATTTCGTCATGGTTTTGAGGAAATTCATCTTCATTTGACATCTGAACAGGCATACATGCCACAAAACTAAAGTAAATCATACTTTAGTTTACTAGTTTAATTACAAAAAAAAGGAATATGACTTACATAGAAAGCTAGTACTACTCCTGAAGTAAAACCTGCTGGCATCTTGATTGCAGCACTAAAGAATCCATGATAGTATCGGTTATTTGAAATCAATCCAGAACCTATGTAAAGAAATGAAAACACTAATAAGAATCATAGGTTGAGTAAAACAAAATACAATGATTAAAGACTAACTATTTACAAATGTTTGACAAATTATAACCTGTGGTTTTGTCTAATATAATGTCAGCATATGATCCATTGCTTGTCAAATGAACATTTGATGTTCCAAATAGTGTGGACATCCCTTGGGTGAAGGGTATACGAGTGAAACGGTCTGTTAACCGCTCAACTGGTGGTGGCCGATAAAATAGACCTCGAGATGAAACGGGGAAGAGTAAACTGTTAAAGATAACAAGACACAAAAGAAAAATGGTGTCTTGGAGAAAAGCCATGGTTAGAGGAGTAGGTAGAAGGTATGATATGTGTGTATGTTTAGAAGTTTTGATTAGGTTTATATATATAGTGGTGAGTGCATTGAAGGAAAATATTTTGGTAATTATTGTTTATTGCTTGGCTGTTGTAAAGTTGGATGTATATTTTATGTAGACAGTGAATATCCCTCAATGATTCATGCGGGTGATTTGAGATTATGTTTACTTGATTTGTGACACCTTGGAAAACTATCACAATTTTGATTATGTTTTGTATACCTAGAGACGTTGGGGCATAAACTATAAAGACCGGTCTCAGTCTCAGTCAAAACGAAAACATATATTGATTGGTATTCGGGATTGGATGTTATAGGATTGATTGGAATTCGGACTATAAATTAAATTGTGCATAACCGTAAATTACTCCTAATTAAAGCTTAAAATTTAAAATTGCTATCAATCATAACCATAAATATACTCTAGCAGAAGATCATGTACGTTATTTTAAGTAAAAATAAATAGTATGGTTTTTTAGCCGAAAGATCAAACACAAAGTGAATTATTGTACAAAGCGTATGAAGCGAAGGAAACAAAAAAAAGTGTTATCGCATTTTGTAAATAACGACAATCACATTTTATGTAGTGTAATTACATAATTACTTTAGTTATGTAAAGTTGTCAATATTTACAGTTATGCCACCGTGTGTTTATTTCATTTTCTTCACTTCGTACGTTTTGTACGTTTATCCCATTTATACCGGAGAACCAACATGTTTTCGTTCCCCTGACATTTGATACATTTGGCTCCTTGGCACCGGAAATCATCCGTTTCCTGACCAGAGTCCAACGGGTTATTCATAGCAGTGTCTCGACTCCGCGGGGGAGGGGGGCATGGGTTTGTTTTTAGTATGTTAGGGTTTGCCGTCCAGAAAGGGGTGGCGGCGCAGCTTGTTGCCCGTCTGTCCGCTATCTTGATGTAATTTTTCGCGATTATGTGTTAATAAAAAGTTATTTTATTTAAAAAAAAATTTAATCATGTTGATTAAGAATGAATCTTCCAATAAATAATTTAAAACAAAATATATACTTGCCATCGGTTAATGATGATATGCGTTTCAAGTTGCACAAATTATATATGTACATAAAATATTTGGCTTCGAATGTAACCAGATTGTAGAATCCGGGGATAATCTGACAGTGAGAAATTATCGTTAGCTTAGTTTTTTATTTTTAGAAGTTAAGATCAAATGACAATGTGAATGCTTGAAAACCCACAAAACTCGAGTTTAATACGGTTTATTTACGTCAAGGGCGTTTCAAATATAAATCGGTGAGACCTTTCATGATTTCAAAAAATTTCAGTCTTCTCTCCATAGAGGGCCCTGCATAGACATCGAGGTCGAACTTCGATGTCCCATAAAGTTTTTTCATTATTTTTACTACAAACATAATTTGAACTCAATACATTTCCCATAATTCACACTAACCCAAAGGATCATCGACTATTGTTATCTTAGTTAAAACCAACTAAGGGCTTAAGGGGTGCTTGTAGAATGTCTTAAAACTTTCACTGATTTTAACCAATCATGTTTTGTCACATCACTTCACTGATTTACTTCACTGAAACACGTTTTTGTAGGCAGTTTCCACTGATTCTTTTATTTATTTTCATTTAAATACCCAAACTTTTTATTTTTTACATTTTTTACACGGTTTTTACCATCAAGACCATCCGAGACCTCCAAGTCAAGTGGGAGGATCTCAATATCAAGTGTGCGAGGTGGACCACCCTCTACGAGCACATGATGAGGGACGATCCGGACCTCGATGACGAGTTGGCTATCGGCTTCACAAGCTATGAGTATGAGGCTCTTTACGGCCAACAATTCGACAATGTTGAGGCATGGCGCAACATTGCGCCAACCTTAAGTTTATTTTTCTTTGGTTTATGTAATTTTAATTTTTATGTTTAATGAAATGTCCTTTATTTATGTTTTTGATTTATTTAAACGGTAAACATATGAAACAAACGGTAAAATTAAATAACACTAAAACACACGGGGGTAAATTGAAAATTTTGCATTTTATAAAAACCAACAAACCAACCGGTACCAGCACGGTAACCATAACCAGCAAAACGGTCCACGGGACCACTACCAGCGTGTATGGCGGCGGTGATACCGTGCTGGTTGTTGGTACCCGTGGACATTTCGGTAGGCGCCCCGTCCCACTAGGGCAAGATATGAATATATCATGACGTTTGCACGTACGTCCACATCATCAATATAAGTTAAAAGATCAATAAAGTATTTGTAACCCAAAGTAGAAAAAGAAACATCCAGCCACCTTGGATTTGTTTTTTTTTTTTTTTTTTTTGAAAAGTAAATTTCATTAGAAAACGCCGAAACCCCAAGGCGGGGCGGCAACAAGACTATACAAACTTACATAAAAGTAAAATTACACCAATCGCCCCAAGATAACGACACTAGTTTGAGTCTATGCTTGGCCCAAAGAAAAGAAATCGCCTTCACATCGCCAATGAGATTTTCCATCCTCACCGTTTTGTGCTCAAAGACGAACCTATTCCGGGCTTTCCATATGCACCAGCAAGCGCAAATAATAATGCCGTGCAGAACCTTCTTCTTAATCCCCTTCAAACCTGAATGATTATGCAGCTCTAGGAGATCTCGAAACGAAAACACAAAGAATCTTTGTACCTTGCACCAGCAGCTGATATGATTCCACAGCGTCGCAGCGAAGATGCAGGAGGTGAATAAGTGTTCGACGGATTCTTCTCCACAACTACATAATGGGCAGGAGGTATCGCCAACAGCGATGTTTCGCGCCCGTAGAGCCGTGATGGTTGGGATCCTATTCAATTCCGCCCTCCAAGCAAACACATTACACTTCTTTGGGATCCATTTGCACCATTCCATAACATAGTTGTTGCTGAAATCCAGGCTGCCATACAACCACTCCTTTACCGAAGCCACAGAGAAGGAACCAGACCCATTCCCCAGCCATGACCACGAGTCCCCGTTGTTCGCCCAAGAAACCTCCTCTAAAACTGCTGACAGATAGTTCAACTCTTCCAGCTCAGCGGGGGAACTCGGATCCGAACTCCAATTCCATACCCGAGCAGCCCCACTGCAGCGATCCCGGACCCGACATCTTTTATTTCCTTCAAGCGCGAACAGATTTGGGCATGAGTCCTTCAGCAGACTAGTCCCAAACCACGGGTCCAACCAAAAGGAAATCGAGTCTCCATTCCCAACTTTACCCTTGAACATTCTTCTAATCGGGACACCAGAAATCTGCGTGCTGGACAGCGTCTTCACTATATTGCACCACGTACCACCACGCCCTTTATTGAAGGGGATGAAATCCCAGGTCCGTTTACCCAAATTCAGAGCGTCAATGACCTCCTTCCACAGGGAGGGGCCATCTACTTTATATCTCCAGCCCCATCTACTCAAGAGAGCGATATTAGCAATCCTGAGTTTCGTAAGGCCTAGGCCGCCCACTTTTTTAGGACAAGCGACTCTATCCCAAGACACCCAATGCATTTTCTTCACATCCTCGGAGCCGCCCCATAAAAACCTTTTGATCATCTTTTCCAAATCATTTATAACTTTAGTCGGAGCTTTATATAGCGAGAAATAATAGGATGGGAGACTCTCCAAGACCGCCTTAATCAAAGTTATTCTTCCCCCGACAGAAAGCGAGGAGGCCTTCCAGTTCGAAAGACGTTTTTCAAAAACCTCATAAACCGGACGCCAATTATTAACCCTGTTCATATTCGCTCCCACCTTAAGACCCAAGTAAGTAAACGGGAGATTCCCCGCTTGACACCCCACCACCGACGCTAAAGAGTCTACTTCCCCCATCGGCACACCCAACCCGAACAGCATGGATTTTTGGACATTAATTCTCAACCCCGAACAAATATAGAAGCACTTGAGAATACTCATAACTTTGGCCAAGTTGGACGGATCCCATTCTCCCAAAATGATGGCGTCATCGGCAAAGAGAAGGTGGGAGATGGGAGGACCATTCTGCGGGCACTTCACACCATGGAACACCCCAACTTCGGTCGCTTTTTGGAACATACACGAGAGGGCCTCCATCACAAGAAGGAAAAGAAACGGGGAACACGGGTCCCCCTGCCTCATACCCCGGCCACACTGGAATTCAAAAGTAGGGGCACCATTCACCAAAACCGAGGATCTAGCCGAACTTAAGACCCCACGAATCCACGTGCACCACCGGTCCGCAAATCCCATTTGTCTCAAAGTATTAATCACAAAATTCCAATTGACACAATCGTAAGCCTTCTCAAAATCAATTTTAAGAATAAAGGCACGGACATTGTTTCTTTTACCCCATGAGATTAGTTCATTAACGATCAAAGGGCCGTCCAAGATGAACTTCCCTTTGATAAAAGCGGATTGCGTATTAGAGATCACCTTTCCAATAACTTTGACAAGCCGATTAGCTAGGATCTTGGATATAATCTTACTAATAATTCCAACAAGGTTGATAGGCCGGTACCCGTTGAGATCCACCGGGTCTTTCACTTTGGGGATGAGAGTAATGAAGGATGAGCTACTACCGATGCTGATTTTGCCACTGTGATAAAAAGCGTCCATAATTTTGCAGAAGTCGCTTTCAAAAAGGTGCCAGAATTTCTTAATAAAGCGCATATTGAAGCCATCCGGCCCCAGTGCCCTATCGTCTCCACAACTGAAAGCCGCTTGCTTAATCTCGGGGGCCGAAAAAGGGCTTATCAACCCCATGTTATCCTCGTCAGTAATCTTTTTGAAAAGAGGGCTGGAGAAAACAGGTCTAGTAACATGGTTTTCGCCAAACTTTTTTCTGAAAAACGACAGCACCTCTTTCTTGACTCTCGATGGTTTGGCTACCCATCTACCTTGGATCATGAGCCCCGGGATGGAGTTCACAGCCTTCCTACTATTGATAACTCCGTGGAAGAATTTTGAATTTTCGTCTCCCTCAATAGCCCATCGAATACGAGATCTTTGTCTAAGGTCCATATTTTTTCTCACCTCTAGGTCCTTAATGACCTTTTTACTTTCCATAAATATCCATTCATCCTCTTCAGAAAGCGTACCAGAATCCATTACCTCTTCCATCCGCTCTACCTCAGAACAAGCCGCAGCCTCAGTGACGCTTCTATTTCTGAGTAAATCATCTCTCCACGATCTGATGGCTTTCCTGATATGAGTGAATTTCTTCGTTAAAACTGTATCCGGAGGACCCACAAAATCGCATTCAGAAGCAGCGGACGTAACAACCTCCTCAAACCCTAGTTCATCCAACCAGGAGTTAAAAATGCGGAACGGTCTAGGACTATACTTAAGATCACCAGTAGTCAGAATTAGAGGGCAATGGTCTGAAAAAAGGCTCGGAAGGGCACGAAGGCACGCCTCGGGCCACTTGTTGAAAACATCGGCATTCACCAAGAACCTGTCAATTTTGCTTAACTTCTTGCCATTATTACGGGTGCAAGTGAATTGCCTACCCCTCATATTATACTCAAGGAGGCCACAATTGAATATGAAGGAGTTGAAGTTATTAGCACAAGAAGCCTTGAAAGCTGAGTTCTTTCTTTCCGAAACTGACCGGACTGCGTTGAAATCCCCCGCAACTATCCAATAACCCGAAGCGTTACCCAGCTCCGCCTCAATACAATTCCAAAGAAGGCGTTTGGCCTCCGTGCCTTGAGGCGCGTAAACATTAATGAAGTTCAGCAATTCCCCACTACCTTTCATTTTCCCACGAATGGATAAGAAATACCTATCTTTAACCGATGATAGGGCTTCAAAAACCGTCTTATCCCACAAGCATAGGAGACCTCCCGACTGACCCACGGAGGCCACCGCCTCCATACCATACTTACCCGACCCCCAAATAGCAGTCCCAACCCAATCTTGTATCTTTTCCATCTTGGTTTCTTGGATGGCAATGAAATTGACATTATTCTCCTTCCTAATATCTCGAACCCAAGGGCATTTCTCAACACCCCCAAGACCTCTAACATTTAAAGAGAGAAAATTCATAATTCCACAGCATTAATACCTATTTCGATGACTGCCTCTTTCACCAGATCTTTGTTATTACTGAACTCAGCTCCAAGAATCGCCCCCATGTTAATCAGCTTCTCCACCTCCTTTACCACCGTATTATTACCTTCCGCTTCCAGTTCCGGAGTGCCCCCCGGGGGCGCTGACATTCCTTCGCCGGTGTTCGCACTACCAGAATTAAGTTCCAAGTCATGACCTTCCTTTCCTGTCCTCTGCTGTTCTCCAAACACACATAACTCCCCTTGGGTCATTTCAATAAATCTGTTGAGATCGTATGGATCATCAGGGTCCATTCTAGATCTCTTTTTGGGCCTGTTGAATTCTGGGCTTTTGGATTTTGCTATAGCCCTATTGGGTTGCTTTTTATATTTGCCTTTATCCACTTTCCCGGTGGGCCTACCAGCATTATCCGCATAATTTGTTAAAGTGATTTCAGCTGCCACCACCTTTTGAGAATCCCCAGTGGGACCCACAGCATCTTCACCAACCAGGTCAACGCTGGGCCCCACCTTCAGCCCCTGGTCCGCCGACTCTACTGTTTCCACACAGTGCCTGTCTTCGTGAACAGTACCCTGGATCCCTGCATGGGATTTGTCCGCTTCCTCTCCCATGTCAACGTCTACCGAAGAGTTCAGTGACTCCACCACAGTTCCGGCCACATCTCCGGTCACCACCCCAATGCTATCTGGTTCCCATTCACGTCCTTCTTCCGAAACCCAGATTTTGAACACCCTTCCTTTCCATCTTAGGTCGACCACCTCATGGATCTTGACGCCATCACTAACCAGGATACCCACCATATCTACCGACAGGTCCAAATCTTTGGCGTTCAATTGGGACGGGTGAATAACTTTTCCGAATAACCCAGCCACGCTATCAAAGGTTTCATTAGAGGCGATGTGGAGGGGAACACCATGGATCTTGATCCAAGCCACTCTTTCATAGTGTACCACTTGACCCATCCACACATCCAGTGAAACAAACCATTCTTTCCAGTTTTCACACTTCAACAAGAACACTGACGCTTCCTGTACCTCTTTAAACTTGATGAGGCACGACAATCCTCCCACATACTGAATTTCCATTCCTTGGAAGCCTTTACTTAACAGCAGCTTATCAAGGTTGACCAGGATTTCCAGGCTATTCACTCTCCCAATCAGAGCCTTCCCAAACAGATCACTGAAAGCGACCATGTTACTCGGGACATTCCACACTTTGGTTTTTAACAGACCACTTGAACCCACCAACTCCTTTTCTTTACCTTTACCCCTGTCAAGCATCTCCCTAAAGGACTTACCCCCATAGTAGTAGCTCTTCTGCGCAGGACCCGATTCATTGACTTCTGTATCCTGTTTACCAAGCTCTGGAAACTTATCCTCCTCATATCTATATTTCTCTTTCCCCTTCGTATTTTGTTCTTCCCAACCCGTTAGCCCCACGTTCTCCACAGCAAACTTAGCGACGTTCACACTCAGCCTACAGTCTCCCATCTTGACCCCATTAAGTCTTTGTTCCAGCTCTTTCACGTTTTTGACTCCTCTGAATGAGATAAATCCAAATCTGTTTCCATTCTTATCTTTTTTCCTTGCCACATAAGACCTCATCACTTCCCCAAAGGCTCCAAAGAAATAAGTTACATCTCCAGGAGTGCACCCACTTGGTAGGTTTGAAATGAAGAATTTGACGACACCCTTTATCTGCTGGCTCTCTCCGTTTCTGTTTGATTGTCTTCTTCCTTTGATTGGTACCTCTTGCCACTCTTTGTCGTCTCTCTGTCTTCCCATGGAGAGAGTCGATGAAAGCTAAAAGCTACCTCATGCAGTGTGCTGGAGAGAGAAGGTGAGTTAAGTGTGTGTTTTTGTTAGATGGTAGTTCCAGATTAGCCACCTTGGATTTGTGAATCATGTTTTAGGTCAACTTCTATGTTGATCGACTCGGGGTGCTTGGAATTCTCTGAGTGGATTTGTTAACCAAATTCACTGAATAGCTAAGGATTTTGGGATTCACTATTTAGGATATTCCTGTCCAAAAATAAATTACAAACTACTTTTACGATACATACCATACATTATCAATGAAAAAAGATCCACAAAACAGTCTAAAACAACAAATGGTGGTTGTGTTGTGTGATCCATCAATATATAAGCTATGTGATATGTCGCACATACCTAAAAGTGATGTTCACTACAACAATTTGGAGCAATAGCGGCGATATCAAGTCACCGCTAATACTAATATGTGTCGTCGCTATTGAGCATGTCACGTACCATTGATCATAGATCATTAGCGGTGACATGATAGTCATATTTTATTTTATTTTTTGTAATTTTTTTAACCTGCTTTTTACACATAATTAACCTGTCAAATTATTTACATAAACATCACAAATTTGACGTCATCACCATAAAATCATTTACATAAAGTATCTTAAATACATAATTGTCGCAACTACATATCATAATCATCATCATCATCATCATTGCCATCATCCCCTTGATCATGTTGGTTTCCAAAGTTTGGTGTCTCGAAACTTGAACTAATCATCCGCATCATTTCGTCTCTAAACTGCGGGTTTTGCATAAAACTCGCAATTTGTTCATACAACAGTAAAAACACCAATCAAATTAGCATACTAGCTAATATTCCCATCTTCTATATTTTATTAACTCTTATTAATGCACGCGCGTGCACACACACATATCTATACTATATTATTAGCAGGATGCCCGCGCGATGCAGCGGGGAAAACAATAATTTCTTAAAGGTGTGTATGGTTCGGTTCAGTTCAGTTATTAGTCTCAACAAAAACCAAAGTCATCGTCTAAACGATCTTATTGACCAATTGGCTAACTGATTCAATTTATTTTGTAAGATTGTTGGTTTTTAATTCGGTTCAGTTAATTTTTTTAATAAACAAAACTAAAGTTTGTCTAAAATTTTGGCTTAGAGGTACATGAATGAGGATATAAAACTACAAATACATGAAATGGAAGCTAAGAATATATGAAATGTTTGATTTTTGGTTTGGTTAATTTTGGGCAACTAATGGTATAAAAACCCGATAACCAATTTTAAGTCAATTCAGTTGTTTGGTTAATTCAGTTTTCAATTGATTTGGGTTTGTTACGTCTGTTTTCGGTTGTTGTTCACCCCTGAATATTGTTAGTCACGTAACACATCGATATTTTTTAAAACTAAAAAATAATAGTAATATTACAAACAATGTACTCCATAAAAATGAATAGATCGTAAACAAGTTTAATATCATCTCTATGCAAAGCTACTCTGGCCACCAATCGATCGATTCTTCCAAACCCTGTATGTTAGTGCAAATTAAACCACAACAGTTTATTCCAGACGAACAATAGTAAAAATTCAAGTATATAAAGGCGTAAAGCGTGTTAGATCTAATACCATTGATTTTTATCGTGATCTTGCCTAAACAACAACAAAAAACTTTGATAACTAATTACTGAACTATGGCGAATGGTTAAGTTTTTTGTTAGGTTTAATTAGGTGAGAAATTAATGACCGAAAAAGCCCATAGACCTTGAATTTTAAAAACAAAAAGGCCAAGTGATTTTTTCTTCTTCACACTTTCTGTCGGCATCATCTTGTGTTTCATCCTCAGCCTCACCAAGCTTTGCTTTTAAACTTTTGTGTTGCTTTGCAGCTGTAGGAACAAGCAAGAACAGAGAAAAAAAAAGATTAAAAGATGATCTTATATTCACATAAAAAAGAAGCTATAAGTAAAAACAGGAATAGTCGAAGCATGTTTTCCTGATTTTTTTATGTTCTTTATCAACAAAACCATAACCTGAGTTACCTTTGAAACCGAGAGTGATGATGTGGTTAGAGAGAGAGAGAGAGAGAGAGAGAGAGAGAGAGGGAGGGAGACTAGTCGGAGAGAGTTGGAAGTTTGCGGAAGCGAGGAAAGCCAACCTTCTTCAATTCGCTCTCTCTCAGTCAATACTAATGAAAGGATCATTACACCAATACATTATACACATATCCCACCATGGTAGCCAAAGAGGTGAAATCAACAATGGAGTTATGAAATCAACAGGTAACCCCCAAAACAGAAATACAACATTAAATGTATTAATGTGTTGTATTAAAGTTGAAGGTGAGACCCCTCCTTGGCAGCCTACAATCGATGGCAGTTTAGGGGTTGACATTGATGGTCTTGTTTATAAATAAATTTACAACTTTGCCCCTCTGGATGAATACAAAGTTACTATATTACCCATCCAACATCCATTATTATATACTATAAAAATATAATAATAGATATAAATAGATAGGGGCATTAAGGGAAACAATTTTCTACTTTTAACTAAAATGTCATTACAAATTTACTATTATACCCTTGTAAGTGTCTTAAATGTCCACAAAGTTCCAATTATACCCTCATTATATAAGCATAAATCACTTGTACATATTGCTTCTTAACTTGTACGGAAATGAAAATTACTATCTTAGCCGTCACTCTTCCTTAATAAGATAATATAGATAAAGCATTTAGCAAGGATTCCAACCAAATTTAAGTAATTACAAAATTTTATTCTTATGGTACAACAACTTAATGAAGTGAGTAAGGGTGCAAAATAGTGTTTTTACATGAGGATTAAAAAGATAAATGAATTATTAGATAAACTGATAAATACAATTAAATTGCTTTAAATTATATAATAGTAATATCTTATCATATTCTTGTAACATGATAATAATTAAAAAGTAGAAAGTGAAGAGATGCAACTCCTTATAAAATTTAATGATTTAGTAATTACTTGAGAAAACTAAAGAGACAACAAACTCTTATAAGTTAATTTTCTTTGTTCATAAAAAAAATGGTTAGACAGAAGGTAAATGTCAAGGAAAGGCAGCCAGGCAAGATGTTTTCCGTTTGAATACATCGAAAGAAGTGAATGTGTTTTGGCAAGCAAGGTTACTCAAGTATTGTATGTTTTTTACTTTGGTTATGTTTGTATTTTTGGACTTTTTTTTTTGAAAGGCGAATTTCTTTTTAATCCTTGTGGTATTTGGGACTTGAACCCAATACCTCCTACAACCTAGGTGCTTTAAGACTGATCGGTATGGAGACGGGGCATCACCACCGTCCCACACTTTATAACCTCCTCAAATATAATAAGAGATTTAGATTAACTATATTATTAAATCATGTATAGATAATTATATCATTGTGGGGAGTTAAAATGATGTACATAAGTTAACTTATTTACATATTAAAATAAGTTTTTTCTACTGCTTTTAGTAATCATACATTAGTTTCTTGTTTGATGCTTTTTGTCATCTTCTAAAGTCCTACAAATTGATATTGTAGCGCACTGTATGAATGATAAATTAAGTCATTTGTTTTTGTCTCTCAAATTATTTCATTAATGGTTATTAAGAAGTTTGTTGACTACCTATGCAGGCCAATTTAAATGCACGAGAAGGACGTGTTATGATTTATAACTTGGTAGAGGCCGCACAAGAATTCTTATCTGAAGCTGTCACAAGAAGCCAAAACCACATGTAAGCGTAGTTACTGTTCACCTATACATATGTTTGTGTTTACGTCTTTTTTCATGATCATTAAATTGATAAATGAATTATTGGATAAATTGATAAATACATTTAAATTTCTTTAAATTATATAAAAGTAATATCTTATCATATTCTTGTAACATGATAATAATTAAAAAGAAGAAACTGAAGAGATACAACTCTTATCAAATTAAATGATTTAGTAATTACTTGAAAAAACTAAAGAGACAACAAAGTCTTATAAATTAATTTTCTTTGTTCATAAAAAGAATGGTTAGACAGAAGGTGAATGTAAAGAGAGAGCAGCCAAGCAAGATGCTTTCCATTTGAATACATCGTAAGAAGCGAATGTGTTTTGGCAAGCAAGGCTAAACAAATGTTGTATGTTTTGTCTCTACTTTGGTTATGTTTGTATGTACTTTTGGATTTAGTTTTAAAAAGATGATTTATTTTTGTATATACAAGACATCTTTATCTACTCTTGTTCTGATTTGCTGATGTTGTAGGAGCTTCAACTTTTATAAACATATATATATATGCATGTATTGTGATATATATTCTTGACATCATTTTTCTTTCTCTTCAGTTTGACAAACACCTATTTTGCCTTAGCCATTATAACCTCTTCAAATATAATAAGAGATTTATCAAATCATGTATAGATAATTAGATCATTATGGGGAGTTAAAATGAGATCAATGTTGATAATGTTTTTTTTATATAATATAGGGTTAGAACTCGTGAATAAAGTAAGATACAAATGATATGGTCAATAGAAAAGCACAAAAATCAGCAGCAGCAGCCAACTACCACAACCCATCCTTCGACAACCATGAGAGCACCTCTCCATCACCTTAGACCCAATCCCTGAGTCGATAGAAGCAACACGAACCCTCCTCTCCCTTTCTTTCTCTTTCTCCCTCTCTACCTTTACCTCCCCTCACCAAACTCTTCCGTAAATTCCGGCCTAAAAAAACCCACCCAACAAACTTGGTATAACTTATAGTACTACATCTGGAAATTTGGGTTTGAAAGCGGCTCAATAGCGGCCACCGGAAAATATTGTGGTGTAGTTCTTTGGAGGACAAGTTTCTGGTAATGGTAATGGTTTCAGGTTACGGTGGTGATTTCCCCTCAAAATCCTTTTGCACAAATTTAAATTAACCCCAAGAGTTGAATCCCCTTCAGTCTTCAATACAAAATCCTAATATGAAGTATTTTAATTTTACCTCTTCAAATCCGAGACCCACATTTTACATTTCGATCTTCATCACTAATTAAATGGATGTCAAATGAACAAATTTTTGAAATTTGACTTTTTGGTCACTAACCCACATTTATCTTGGCAGAGATTTTATTCTAGCGAGATGGAGATTCTGATAATTATGGCAGTGGTTTGTTACGAGAAAAAGAGAGGATAAATAAGAGGGTTTCAGAAGAGGGAAAGGTGGTGGTGCTGTGTTACGAGAATAAACGAGGTATCGCCGTGGTTGTGATGATGGTGTTGGTGTTAGTGATGGTGGTAGCTGTGAATATGGTGATAGTGATAGTGATGGGTGGTGACAAAATGTTAAAAAAAGAAGTGTAAATGCCAGTTTTGCCCTTACTTGGGATCCACATGCCCATTTATAACGTTAAAAGTTAATAAGGTTAATGCTAAAAGACAAAGAATACAATGTTTTAAAACTTAAAGGACGAATTTCATCAATTTTAAAACTAAAAAGCATCCACTAAAAATAAAAATGGGTGTAAACAAGACGAAATGATTTTTCCTAAATAAAATTCACCTAAAGAGAAAATTGCTCGAATGGTCCTTGTGGTTCGCACTTTTTTTGTAGTTTTGTAATTTCACACCCACTTAACTGGATTATTTAACCTCAGTTAGCTCCATGGACTATCCGAGTTAAAAAATTTCACTGTTTCGGAACTATGGCTGTAATTTTAAAAACTTAAAGACTATAAGTAAAAAAAGTGCAAACCACAGAGACCATTCGAACAATTTTCTCTCACCTAAATTGTGACACACTTAAATCATGATTTTCCAATTAGCCCCCTTCTCCTACACGGCACACACATGGTAGTAGTGGGTTACATCACACACTGACCAACAACCAACGACCACCACATTACGCCGTCGTCTCCCTCACTCAATCCATCATCACCAACCACCACCATCATCATCACAATCCATTTCACTTACATTCTATGCATGGACATCCAAGAACCACAACCCAATTGCAACCCACTCAAGAGAAACAAACCCTCAACCCCCAACTGCTGCGATGACGATCGTACGGCCGAACTTGAACCCACATCGGATAAGAGTGTGGATGATCATTCCCCTAGTGGTAAAGACTCAGAAGATAATAATAATAATAATAAAGATAAAGATAATAAAGCACAAGACTTTGAACTCATGGAGAAATCAGACCGTGAAATTGCAGAGAGTATTGCAAGGATCAAGAGAAGTCTGCAGACAATAGGTGTCAGGTTGCCTGATGGAGGTGAAAAGTTTAGGGCTAATCTCCTGAGACATGAACTTGAACAAGAACGAAGAAAGAAACTTCAGTTAGAGAAGGTTTGGCTCTCTGTGTTTAGTCTTTCTTTTATGTCAATGCATTGGTTTTAGATGTTATAATATACAGACTGTTGATGGGTATGTGTTTATAAGAGGGGAATTAGCATAATTTTACTGTTAATATGTTGTCATTGTTGTGTTTGGTTCTTGATTATATATTTTTAGCATAATTTTTAATAGGAAAGAAGGATTATATGTTTTTTTAGTATGGGCATGATTGCGTTGGAATAGCGGATTGATATTATACTTTTTTTGGTTTGTTATTGTGTTTTTTTATCAGGCTGAGAATGGATGTGAAGAGGCAATACAGCTTTCGGATCATAGTGATGACGGTAAGATTAGTTTCACGGTTTTGTTAAAGTTGATGTGTGATATAATATATTCTAGTCTTTGTTGATGTTGGGTTGGTAACATGCGTCTAAAAGAGAGATGGGTACAATTTTTTTTTTTATTTAAGAGTGTTGCATATGGCTATTTTGTTTGCGGGCGATTAGTTGGACTGGTTTTGTGTAGGTGCATCTAATGGAAAAAAGAAATCTGAATCAAAGTTTGCCAACCTTTTTCGCAAAAAGATGGAGGGAGAGGTATGATCCTTTGTTAAACTTGAATTATTATTATTACTTTTTCTATTTTCTTCACACATGTATTTGTTTATTGATTAGCAAGAAGATTCTAGGACTGTATGTGCATTCGATAAGGATTTAACTTACATCAATCCTTGTCATGGGCGAAAATTGAGGAGTCAACTTTCGGGTAAGGGAAGATCCAGGATGGGTTTATCTTCTCCACGATCCATGAAGACTTCTTTAGTAGATGATAAGAAACAAATGGACTCCAACGATGAAAACAAAGATGGCGATTCTAAATCCGTTTCTGAGTAAGAAGAGTTATCTCTGTAAATATTTTTATGATGTGTTATCGTCTCCTTCAAATGGCCTTAGAATTTTAATTATTTTTCATCATCTATATCATAGTTGCCAAAAGCGCGCGCCGAGGCGCACCAAGTGCGCTGTGCCCTGCGAGATGCGCATTTAGGCGCTGAGGCGCACTATTAGGACTGTTTCAGGTTGATTCCCGGCCAAATTCAGGCTAAAGTTGCCTAAACCTCTAAAAATCCTAAATGAACTATGAACAAGTCCTAAACAACCCTAAAACATCCTAAACAAGCCTAAAACATCTCTAAAATCCCTAAAAATGTATTTTATACTATGCGCCTAATTATAAAAAGCCCTCGTTTTTCCTGCGCCTTGCGCCTAGGCTCGGGGTCGGCCTAGGCGCCTTGAGTGCGCCTAGGCGCTTTGACAACTATGATCTATATAATTGTTTATGTGATCTATTTCAGCTTATAACTGGTTCTTGTGTATATCTAGTATCTTTAACGTATTGTATTCCTTTGGCAGGCCAAACTCTCCTCATGATCCACCCTCAAGGAATTTGAGGCCTAGATCTGTAAGTCACTTCCATTGCGTATACGGTATATGCATGATCATATTTTTATTATATGAGACGTTAGTTTCATATGGGGTTGCTACTTTAGCATTCGAACAAACAGACTTCCTTTCTAACTTAGGGTTCCCGATTAAGGGAAAAAAAGTAGAATATATTATATATAGGTTATGTCCGGTATAATGAATAGAACCTTATGTTTCACTTGAATAGAAACTATTTGAATTACGTAAATCTAACCATACACTCCTCTTTTTAGCAATCTAAATTTCTAAAGTGTAAGTGTCTGGATATATGACCCCCCCCCCCCCCCCCCCCTCTCTCAATGACTGCTAACTTACATGCAAATGCAATAGGCGAACATGTGAGGCCATCTTGAGGGTATATGTGGTGATTTCCCTGCTTTTAATTTCTAACCGTCTTCTTTTTTCAACAGACACGTGCTTACCATTTAATGGATGAGGAGCCTGAGATTCCGAAGTTTACGCTAAATTTGGATCCGTGGTAGGTCTTACTGGTTTCTAACATTTATTTGCTTATGCTTAGTGATCTAAGATAAAAATGTTTTAATTCATCATATTCAAATTTCAGCATGAAAGATGTTAAAATCTACTATCCATCAAGGGATGACCCAGATGCTGTTGAAGTTGATTACCCTGATATGGCATGTCTTGCTCCTGAAGCGTGCATTTCATCGATTATTATGAATTTTTATATACGGTTAGTGCTTTTTGCTGTTCAAGGCTTCCATTCACTTCACGATTTTTTGAGTCCCTACATGTCTACTCCTTTTTATATTTAATATTTTATTTGATGCTTTCCTTTTTTGCTTTTGAATAGATATCTTCAGCAGCAATCATCTTACTCAGAGAGTGCTACATGCAATTTCCATATCTTCAACACATACTTTTATAACAAACTTGAAAAGGTATGTTATTTTCCATCGTGGTCTTCTTGAACTAGTGAACAATAGAATGCTTCTGGCACTTACTTGGTTTTAAAAAGCGCGCTCGAGGCGCGCTTAAGCGCGAAGCGCATCTGGGCGCCAATCTGTGCGCCTTATGTAACACTAGGCGAGCATCGTACAAAAAGCGCATGAAAAGCGCACGCTTTTCATTCACGAGGTGTTTTTGTGCTTAAAATTGTTATACATGTAGCTAAAAATGTTGTACATTTAAGTTAAATCATATATAAACCTTATTTGTATCTATATTTTGGGTAAATGATGCTAAAAACCTATAACATATATAAAAAATTATATATATTTGTCTTGCGCCTCGCGTACGAAAAGCCCACTGCTTTTGCGCTTTGCGCCTCGGTTTTAGACCTCGTCGCTTTTGTGCGCTTCGCGCCTTTTAAAACCAAGGGCACTTAAATTTACAGTATACGACTATACATGCTGAGAAGGGATGCCAGTTGATATTAATACTAATAAATTTATGAATTTTCAGAATATGTATCTAGCCATAGTGCACGTTGTGATTGTTGTCTGGTGTCTGCATGAGCTTATTGTAAAAATATTATCAGATTTTAATCCTATTGATATTGTACAATTGGAGAAGTACTTAGAAAATATGTATACTTTGGGAGTCAGGGTAAGTACTGAATCTCGTAAAGAGACTGTCTGTATTATCCAGAACTTAAGTCATAGGACTCTGCGCTGTATTTAATGGGACTCAACTTTGTCCCTAAATATTATGCACTCAGTTTTCTGCTGTGTTTCTTATGTTTTTCAGACCTAAAAGTAATTTTATATAATGAAACAAACAAACCTAAGCATGACTGTATACTTCAATGGCTTCTTCATTTTAACCTTCTTCTAAATGGCGAATAAGTAATGTTTTTTTTTTTTTTTTTTGGTAGCTGAGCTACAAGGAAGATTCTTTTCTCAAGTTCAGAAAGTGGTGGAAAGGTGTGAGCTTACTTGAAAAAGCATACATTTTTCTGCCTGTACATGAAAGGTAAGCTTTTGAACTTGTATAAAGCATTCATGATTTCTCCTTCCTAAAATTCAAAAGATGCCGATTGTCATGTTTCTAATAGGATTATTAACATTTATAGCATAATTGCTGGCATTCCTCTCAGAGCTGTGGTTGTCAATGCCAATTGAATGCTTTGATTGTTAAATGCTCAAAAAGTATGCGTGATGTAGTTATTATGCATACCATATGCCATATGTGTATGTGTGTCAGTGTGTGTGTGTTTCTACTAAATGTTTTCTTCAATTGTGCAGTGCTCATTGGAGCCTAGTGATAATATGTCTCCCTAGCACGGATGATGAACTAGGCCCAATTTTGCTTCATCTGGACTCGCTTGGACTACACAACAGCAAGTCACTTTTTGATAATATCAAAAGGTATAATATATTAATGTCAACAAGACTTGCATGATTATAGATATCATGACTTATGGAAAATACATGCTGTTGGAAATCATTTCATAATCATCGTCCAATCTTATAGAATGACTGACATCAAGTCATCAATATGACAGGAAATTGCGCATGTTCTAAGTTGTGGTTCTATTGCATATTTTCAAATAACATGTTTCTCAAACGCATATCCATAACTTGAAACTTGAAGATTGGATACAACTTATAAATGCTTTCAGATAGTATCGCGTGTGTTGATAATTTGTTTTGTGTCTGTTTAAGATGAGCATATGTTCATGTTCGTACTTCGTACAACTTTCAGTTAACTTGTTTTTGCTGTATACTATTCAAATTCTAGATATCTTAAAGAAGAGTGGAGCTACCTAAGAAAATCAAAAAGTCCTGTAGACCCATCCGTTACAGATGAAATCTGCGAAAATCTTGACTATAGAGTGGACCACAAAAGGGTTACGGTAAGCGTTTTCATAGCTTGCATTTGTACATTATTTAAGTGTTTTTAGTTATTTCATCAGAGTATTTTTGTTGTATTTTTGTCAGGTTCCACAGCAGAAGAATGACTACGACTGTGGGCTCTTTGTTCTGCTTTATATGGAGCGTTTTATCAAAGAAGCTCCTGTGAGGTTCAAGAAGAAAGACTTATCAATGGTACATTTCTATTTTATTTAAAATTTACTCATAAACTTTGAGTTATGCCGACTAATACACTCACTTGCCAATGAATGTATATTTATTATCAGTTTAGCAAACAATGGTTTCGCCCTCAAGAAGCATCCAACTTAAGGGCTAAAGTTTTTGATCTGCTTGCGGAAGAGTTCAAGAAAGCCAAAGAGAAGGAAACCACCTCATCTCCCAAGAGTTAGGCACAGTTGAAGTGCTATGTTTGGTTTAGTTTCCAGGAGCAGTATGGTAAAAGTTGAGTTAGATGTATATACATTATTTGTATAGGAAGGCTTAAAAGCAGTGCAGTTGCTAACAGGGTAGAAATGTTTTGACCCTTTAAAAGGAAAGAAAAATCCATGCTATAATTCATAAAATGCCTTAATGCACCTTCTTGCCAACTGCTTGGTCAGAAGTAAAGATTTGGGCTTATTGTCTTAAGTTGTTACAAGAGTGAATATTAAGATTCAAAAAGCAAGGTGAAAGTCTATGCATGAGTATAGAAAGTATTCTTTGTGTTTAGTTTCTTCTTTTTTTTTTTTTTTTTTTTTTTTTTTTTGGGTCAGAATAAGCTCGGCTCATTACAACTTTATTTCTAAGGCTCGACCTTGACTCGTGAGTGGTTTCCAACGTCGAGCTTAGGATGGTGTTGACTCGTTTATTATTAATAATAATTGTTTAATTATATATTTATTGATGTTTATAGTTATTTTTATATATCCATAACGAACATTTTTAATTTTTATATATTCGTAATGATCATTTTATATAAAACAATATAATATATATATCGTTTTATTGTTAATCATGCATCATGTGGTGGCGTTGATAGCGAAAAGACAAGGGGTTACATGCATCAATCGGGCTTGTCCCGATTGCTAAGTGTTATGTGTCTTATGTCCAAGGCTTGATACAAAATCACTATCGAGCTGATGGTCTCACCGGAAGCAGCCTCTCTATTCCCACGGGGTAGAGGTAAGGCTGTCTACATCTTACCCTCCTCAAACCCTACTATAGCTTGGCTATTGGTGGGATTAACTGAGTATGATGATGATGATTGTATAATTATTTCTGTGATAGAAAATATTGATAAATTGGTTCGAGTCCGAGACTAGTTAATTGGCTTAATATGTGAGGACAAAAGCCTCCGAAAGATCAAAAACATTAGACTTGGTTTGTGGGAATTTTGCAGCAAAAAGCAGTAAATTTAGTTAAACTTGAAATATGAAGCTCGAGCTCATTTATCAAAGAGCACCAATATAATCTCAAGTTCATGGTCGAACTTGTTAAATCTCGGCTTGATTCAAGCTTTTAGCGATCTAAGGTGTCTTGTTTATGAGATGGGTCACCTAATATTTTCTCTAAAGAGAAATTTAGTTTGAGAACCAAGTGCACAAGCAGCCTGTAAACCATCATTGCAAGATAAACTTACGCAGACGTGGCGCTTTTTATTTTTTTCGCATGACCATAACACATGGCCTAACAATACTAGGATCATCGTTTACATCAAACGTTAAGGTCCTGGTAATATTATAGGTTTCTGAAAATATATATACAGTAAAGGCACACTTCAAATAACAATAACCTGTTACATAACAGGCATTGCTAAACTAGTTATAAATATGGGTTATACCTTAAAAGTCAAAATACCGAAAGAAAGGGTTGTCCTAGGTTGCTTCTCCTTCTTCAACTGCTTGCCTCCAATGATTAAAGTTCCTGCAAATCCTACCAAGAAATTGATGTACATTGACAAAATCCAATACAGAAAACCAATATATCCCTAAAACATTGATGGAACTATTGATCTTGAACCAACAAAAGGTGATAGTATAACAGAGAGCTAAATCAAATGATCAAGAAATGATTTAATCAAGTAATATCTAATCAACCCTTTGTTAAATAAGGAGACACAGTCTTCAAGCGAAGAAAGGCTTTGGTGTCTTGAACTAGGGTCATAAAATTCAAGAACTATCATGAACATACGTTCCAACATAATTAAACATGATCTCAAAACCGTACCCTTACTCTGGAAAAAAAAAAGAAAAAAAAAACATATAATAAATGACGGCAGTTGAAGTAAAATACAAGTTTCAATATATTCCTCAGCTACATGAAAGATACGCGTGCCAACATGCCACTTAGATGCATAAGACCATCACCACCTTGCAGCAAACATAATTGTGCCTCAAGATAACTCTGGATTTCCTTTTATGCCAGTAAGTTTGTAGGCTCTAGCCATCTTACACTATATGTTTAGTTGGCATTATGATATCTGCTAGCAGAAGATTGACCAAGAACTAGTCCCTGCAACCGATAAAGTAATGCAAGAGTTAAAATTTTATTACATGGTATATAAACAAACTTTGACAGCTATTCTAATTTTATGATATCTAATGGTCATGTCTCCCAAGTTTAGACTTTATGGACATAGAAACTACTACCCATATGCATGTCATATTTTTATATAATCTACGTTCATACGTTAAATAAGTAAGAAGAAAGATACTAACCAATACTTGATTAAGCCATCCCAACCGCACGTTGCAACTTTACTTTGTTCCAAAGGATGCCACTCCGCACCAATGCACACTCCATTATGACACTTCAATGTTCTAAAAACTTTGCAACTTTTCCAATCCCAAAACCAGCATTTACCTTCACCATCTCCGGACATAACAAACCTACCATCTGGCGAAAAATTGACTTGACAAGCATAACCAGCAACGATATGGCCAGCAAACCTCTTCTTCTTATTGAGCTGAAATCTCTCCCGGGTGCTATAAATTAGAATCTGATTATCCAAACTCTGTGCTGCCAACCAATTTCCATTAGGATGAAGTGAAATCGCTGGCATCGAATGCATATGCGGTTCACTTATATACTTTATAACAACAGGAATACCAAACTCCCATACACGAAGAGACTTATCATCGCTAGAAGTGACAAATCTTCTGTTATTATCCACAAACGTTATTGTATTCACAGCACCAAGATGCTGGTCATACTCCTGCGTAATTTGCCCTGTGTTCACATCCCACTGAACAATCTTCTTATCACTCATACCCGCCAAAAGAATATTCTGCTTATCATCATCCGGATTCAACTTCACCACATACGGTATCTTCCCCGTCGAAAACGTGGATATCACCTGCCCAGTTTCCGTATCCCAATACTTAATATTCTTATCATACCCCGCAGTCAAAAACTTCGTCCCGTCATTACAAAACGATATATCCCTAACCGCCTTAGAATGCCCCATATAAGTCCTCATACACTTCCCCGAATTACACACATCCCAAATCTTCACTTTACAATCCATCCCCGCCGACAAAATCAAATGCCCAGATTTCGGGAAAAACCTAATCGCAGACACACCCTTCGTATGCCCACTCCACGTATGCACCAATCTCTTCGGTATATAACAATGATCATTCGCCGCCTTGGCATCCTTCGGCGGTGCAATCCACGACCTCCCTTGATAATCCTTCTCCTCCTTCCCATGAAATGTACTCTTATCCGTAACAACCTCACCCTTCTCCTTATTCCCATCTCCCTCCCCTTTCTTCTTCGCATACTCTTCCGCATACTTCTTCTGTTCCTCACTCAATTCCTCCTGTAACCCTTCCTTCTTCCCGGCCCACGGACTCTTCCTATTCTTACTCAACCACGTATCCGTAGCCGGATTCTCCACTTCCTCTTTATCCGCCTCATTCTCATCCTCACCTCCATCCTCATTTCTCTCCAATGCCTCTTTCTTCTTCTCAATCTTCCTTCTTTTCTGCTCACTCTGAGAAATATTATAAACCGAAACGGCATCGTTCCGTTGCAAATTATCCAAATCACCAACATAATTAAATCCAGCAGAAGCAGACGGGTCAGCAGCATAGCCATATTTATAAAAAGTATTATACTGTTCATCAAACACAAAGGGCTCAATAGACGCGTTTTCTACAAACCCTAGTTTATGATTACGCATACCTTGGGCAAGGCCGTCTTTAGCGTAGGGATGAGCAGGGCCTTGGATGGGGGCCCACAGTTGGTCGTAGGTAGGGTTGAAGTCAACGATGTGTTGGGTCGGGTCTAAGGGTTTGGTTAGGGTTTTGTTGGTAATTGCATCGGCGACGGTTAGGGAAAGCATGGTGTCGTCGACTTTAGGGGCGGAGGATTTGGGGTTAATAAGGCGTGGAGGGGAGGAGTCAGGGGAGGAGTGGTCGGAGATAGAGTGGTGGTGGTCGTCGTCGGTGTATGATTGTATCAGGTCCATGATTTGGGGGATGTGAAAGATGGAAACGAAACCCTAGAATTTCGATCTGTGATGAGCTTATTTAAACACCGGAGGCGGTGATGTATGTCTGTAGATGGGTATTAAAACGAAATCCGACTGAATTCGTTTAACTATCAATGTGACCGTCTCATCGAACTCTACGAACTTAGTTTTAGGTTTTTCAGATTATTAGCTTGTAGTTCTTAGAATGTATGTTATATCATTATGTCTTTTATGTTTCAGTGTGTCTTTTTTTCGCCATTGTGTCATTTTTGCGATTTATTGTGTTTTTTTCCTTGACGTTATGTTATATTTTGTGATTCATTGTGTTATATTTTGTGATCCATTATATTTTTTTGTATCTTTCGCACACATTTCATTTTTTTACTCACTGGTAGGATAACTGGACTCTGATATGACTTACGGATGGCGCCAATGAAGAAACACCGATAGAACAATAAATATAGACGAGCACGATTAAGAGATATTGTATTAATAATAGCTTGGATGATTAGTTGATTACAGACACTTGAATACAAATTGTTACAATGTTTCGACTATAATCTATCTCTCTCAACTATCACAGAATTCTCTAAGTATGAATGCTTGAAAGATTGAATGAATCCTTCTCCTCAGGGAGAAGGGGTACTTATAGGCTTCAGAGCATGGCCGGCTCTAGCCCAATCATTTTGAGGCTAGGGCTTTATGCCCCCAATTCTATAAGGCCTCAATTTGTTTATTTATTTATTTTTTTTGTATATGAAAATGGGCTTCATTTGGGCTAAGTGATGGGTTTACAACTTGGCCATTTATTGTCTACTGCATCGAGAAAGAACAAAGAGCAACTTAAAAAAAGCAAAGCAACAGACAAGATGAGAGAAATGGATGGAAACATAAATTTTGAGTTGTGAATAGGTTTTTCATTGGACTGCAACTTTGCAAATGCCTTTTTTTTAAGGCCCCGAATTTTTACCCCGCTTTAGGCCACCAAAATGGTTGAGCCGGCCCTGCTTCAGAGATGTCCTGTGATTGGCTGGGTTGAGAATGACAGTTGTCCAGTACGATTGTCAACCGTTGGTGTCCAGGCGCTGTCCTCCTGTGATAGGTCTACATGTCTTGCAATCGTCCTTTGTGTCCTTTCTCTGTACCTCGCACCTGCAGGTGATTGTGGAGCAGGGAATAACGGCCTCTGATTGGCTGCACGTCCCTTTCTTTGTTGGGTCACCGCTGGCATGTACGAGATTTACGTGCACATACTTCTAGAAGGTTTAGTTGGCGCTTCTGCTAACGTGTGTGGAGATGTGGGGTCGTGCATACGCGCGGGTACATATCTCTTCAGGTTAGGAGACTTAATGCAACCTATTTTCGAATACTTGGTCCATGTGGTTTCCGGATATTGTAAGTTTGATCCCAAGACTTCTTTAATTACAAAGTTGAGTTTTATTGCATATATATATATATAGAAAATTGTTGGAATAATCTTTGTGGTTTGGTCAATTTTCATATTTAGTTCTCATCTTTTTAAAATTATACTTCTAATTACTAACGTTTGATTACTCGTTACTCGAATAGTCTCTATACTGAATGATTGTTAGTTTATTTAGTTAAGTGGGTGTGAATATGGTGAAGGAAGACAACAATGTGGGGTACTAGCTATTGTAGTGCCACCACCACGGTTCAGATTTGTCATAATCTTTACTTGTTCCACATTAACAAAGCTAAACCCATACTTTGAAAGTAGGAAGTTGAAGGCAGTGATCGACCCTAACAGGCATTTACCATTCGACAAGGCGAAAGAAGGTTTTCTTACCTTACAACTAATAAGTTACCGAAAAGTTTATTATATATACCGTTTATGAAAGAGTATATGTTGTAAAAGGCATCAAAATAAAAATTTACAGATTGATACAAGGCATAGAAAGACACTTTCTTTCTCCCTGTACAGTTTATTTAAACACGTATCGTAAATGGTTCCTAGTCTGCTCCTTGAACGTCAAACATGTAACGCGTATTATTTGATCATAGAAAGAACTCAAATGGTAAGAGGGGGCGAAACGCCATGATCAAGACACCAAATGTCAAAAGTAGCATTGACAAAGTTGTAGTATCCTCCCTTTATGTTAAGTGTTCTATTCATCACTGCTGATTTAACAAAAGGGTATGTCAACAGATTCCCAAGAGACACATTCACAGCTTCCTGCATTGTCAAATTTTTATTCACATAGTTTGACTTTTCTTATAAAAAAAGGGAAAATGGCGAAAATGGCCATTGACCGAGACATTTTACGAAAATGGCCACCTCAGACGTCTTCAGAGAGACGGTTCCGCGGTTCCCGAGGCTCTCAGACGACTTCTGATTCTTTCTTCCTACGGACCAATGAAAACCCGCCACGTGGCCGGCAACCTGCGAGACGACTTTGAGACTTCCCCCATTTCCCGAGATGAGGGAAGTCTCAAAGTCGTCTCTCGCAGTCGTCTCAGGATGAGGGAAGTCTCAAAGTCGTCTCGGAGTCGTCTCGCAGGTTGTCGGACACGTGGCGGGGTTTCGTTGGTCCGTAGGAAGAAAGAATCAGAAGTCGTCTGAGAGCCTCGGGAACCGCGGAACCGTCTCTCCGAAGACGTCTGAGGTGGCCATTTTCGTAAAATGTCTCGGTCAATGGCCATTTTCCCTATAAAAAAACAAAAGGTTTGACTTCAAACTAGAGGTATTATAAAGATTGTAACTTGATGTCACTTACCACCTCACACTTGCTGCATTGTTCTGTAAACTCCAACTCCTTGAATTCTTCTTTCACCTTGCTTTTAGCACTTGAACATATTTTTACCCAATCCTCTATGAAGTCACTGCCCATAATACATAATTTCATTTTAATTCAGTCAGCTGTACCAGTGACACAAAGTTGAAAGGTAAAGATCGGTCGACAGTAACACTTACGAAGAAATGGTCCCGTCATCTGGGATAGACATGAGGCCTTTAATCCCACCACAGCAGCTGTGTCCAATGACTAAAATATTCTCCACCTGATTATTCATAAAACATTCAATGTATTGTATATGACAATACATCAAGAGGTTGTTTGACCAATTGTAAATTCTAACATCACCTTTAGATTGTTTACTGCAAATTCAATAGCTGCCCCTACACATGAATACTTTGTCTGTACACAAGGAACATTTATTCAATAAAACGGTTCAGATATTATGCGTGATTGCGTGCATTATCAATGGTATAGTTAAAAATAAACGTAACTAAATCATATCTTCTAGTAATGGTAACAATGATTATAATAAACTCTGACTGATGTATTATATCTAATAAAACTGAGTTATATGTTGAAAAACAACCTTGTCGTATGGTGGGACCATGTTTGCAATGTTTCGGACCATAAAGGCTTCACCTGGCTGAAAATCTAGTATGTGGGATGGACAGACCCGGGAATCCGAGCAGGCAAAAACCATGAACTGCATTGAAAATTTAAGTCGAGATTAAAAAGAGCGCGCTGTAAATTGATCAAGAAGGATAGGAGATAGATGACCTTGGGCTTTTGTTCATTCACTAGCTCTTCATATAAACTCGGATTCTTTCTGCACAAATGAGGAGTAAACAATATTATCCAAATAAGACCATGCGTAGTGGGGGGCTTTATATATAAAGCCCCCCTTTCTGATTGGTCCACGTGGCAGCTGAGTCAGCATGGAGAGATAAAGTGAAAAAGGGGTGTAGTGGTGGGGCTTTATTTATAAAGCCCCTGCCTTTAATCTGATTGGTTGAATTATTGACCTTGCCACGTGGCAAGGTCTGATTGGGTGATCTAAAATGTGTTGGGCGCTATTAATATAAAGCCCCAAGCCTGATTTGAAAAATGGAGCCCCCCTGTAATGGTGTGGGGGGCGCCATTTTAGTGCCACGTGCGCAGGGGCGCCATTTTCCAACCCCCACTACGGGGGGTCTAAGGAAAAAGAAAAAAAAGGACTAAATGAAGTGGTTATGTTGGACTAGCCTATCGGCCGGTCTGGTTCTGAAAACACTTATTTGGTTATGTATGACTAGCTGGTTTGGTCCTGGAAACACTTATTTGTAGTATAAAAAAATAGAATTTACACTAAATGTACTGCATATCTTATGTAATTTGCTTCGTGGATATAAAAAAACGTTAAATCTAAAAAAAAAACTTAGAACTCTTTTATAATTATTGTATTTTGTATTTAAAAAAACTATTGCCGAGACCACAAACCGTGGATTATAAGTGCATCAAAACCTATATTATAGAGTGCTTTTGGTTTATAATCACAATTTGCTATTGCGAATTCACTAATTCATTAGTTTTTTTAACAGTTTAATAGTTTTTTTTTTGCGTAAAATATTCGATATTATAAATTTAAAAACAAAAACCTATAGAAAAACAATGATGATTTGGGTTAAGAAAGTAAAGAAACTCACTCATATTTCTCGGTTTTGAAGTGATTAAATCCGGTCTTGATCCTCTCGACAGAAGCGGTCGCCTCCAAATCCGCTGTAAGTTGGTTGATCTTAACGGCCGCAACAGCTTCAAGATCACTTCTCTCCCTACAAAACCGGACCACAATACAACTTAATTTTTTTTTTAAGTAAAATTTCTTTTCATTCCATGAATGTTTACATCAAAATAGCATGTAGGCAGGCTGGCCCGCCACCATTTTATGTATGACAAACTCTAATCTGCTAAAAACGAAACTTAAATTCCAATATTAAAAACAAAACACATAACTCAAATATAAACTTTTAATAATTAACATAACCATAATATAGTTGTTACGGTTATGTTTATAAATTCAGATACGTACCTAAGAAGCTTTTTGAGTCCTTCAATAGCATTGTTGCATAAATCTTCAGCCATATATGTCCTCTACTAACCAATAGACAATAACAATGCTAGCTAGTGTGAAGAGAAAATAAACAAGGATAAATATATTATATAAATCTATACTATCTTTATATATATATCAGATCATGGTCACAGAACAATGTGGATGAATGATGGAAAATGTAGATGGCAAAACAATGAAAAAAGCGACGTAAATTGGGTGATGAATATCGTATATATGTGGAGTGGAATTAAAAACCTCGTGTTTGTAATTAATTAAAGTGGTGATGAGGGTGCATGAAATAATTTAGATCTGCTGTGATGATGATGATGATTGATGAAGATGAGAAGGTGAAGAAGAGGCCAGACCACACACGTTTACGTTTCTTTAACCACCGTATTTATAGCTACAAACATATCTTACTGGTCTCTATTTTTTCTATAACGTTTTTTTTTTAATTTCCCGGAGTTCTGGAAAAGAATATTAATTATTACAAAAAAAAAAAGTTATTTATGTATGTACGAGTGAGTGATCTGGTTATTTTTCTTAAGGGCTTAATTTACATCAAGATTAACTATGAATTTTTAGAAAGATTTAGGGGTTGTTTGGAAACTTCTGAATTGATAAGTGTTGAATTAGTTTATGTCTGTTTGGTTGGATCTCTGAATGAGTGTGCAGAATGACTATTTTACCCATTTGAATTATTTCTTGCTAAATGTAATGCATTAAAGAAAAAAAAATACAAACCATAGTAGAAAATCCAAATTACACATAAACCCTTCTTGAAAAACGTACTAAAATCCAAGTAGAAATTAATAAGTCGCGTACAATTTTGGTCTTAAGCATTTGACACTAGTTGAGTGGCTATCTCGTCACGCAAAGTAGTCATATGCTCAATGCTTTGTGAGCCCCATTCCATGTCGTGAACAGACTGGCTATCACTTCCCTCCTCTTGTGTTTTTTCAAAAAAAGTGTTCTCGTTGTATGCCATAAATAACTGATCATGAATAATCCATTTCCTTATAAAGTTATGGATGGCGAAACACGCAATCACTATGTCTCTTTGTATTGGAAATGAAAAGGGCGCCATTTGTTTTAGGATTGGGAATCTTGCCTTCAAAACACCATATGCACGCTCAATCACATTTCTAAGCTGTGCGTGAGCATGGTTGAATTTTTCTTCCTTGGTCAATGCACGTTGTCGTCGAAAATCGGCTAGCCAATATCTCGTATTACTGTAGGAGAAATGAGCAACAGAAACCTTAGGGCAAAGGGGGAAATATCATCTCTTATTTATAGTCAGATACCCCTTCAAATCTGACCCATTAAATGCCTATTCAAAGCCATTTTTCATTCAGACTTGCCCCAATCAAACACCCATTTCTGACCAAGTCAGACCTATATGTCTGAATGGGGTCATTAAGACACAACCAAACAGCCCCTTAGCCAAATTAAGGGGTTGTTTGGTTGATTAAGTGCTGAATCATTAAGATGATCTGAATGGTTAAGAGACTCTGAATGGTTAAGAGCTGAATCATTCAGCATCTCTTATTAGCTTAATGGTTCAGCACTTAATCATTCCATTCAGATGCTGAAACAAACAATCTGAATGCTGAATTATTCAGACCTGAATGGTTAAGAGGCTGATTAAGAGGCTACCAAACAGCCCCTAAGTAAAAATCATTTTTTATATATGGGTATTTTGAATTTAATATATACATACACACACTATATTATAATACATCATTAAAAACATACTTTTAAACCAATGTTCTTTCATGATTTTTAAACGAACATAACTTTTTTCATTCGCTAATGTTTTTAGAAAAGAAATACACCACCAAAACAAGATTTTATTATCTTTATTTAATTTGAGTGTTTCTATTTGATTAAAAAAAAAAAAAAAAAAAACAAGTTACATGATTGCTAGTGTCTTTGTTCAACATCATATATACACTTTAAAGATAGTATTAAATTAAAAATTAGTAAAGGGTGTATCAGTTTACCAAAAAAACACAAATAAGATTCGATTGGGGATGACAAACGGACTCAAGCTCGATGGACAAACCTCAAAAATTCAAGATGGGCTCAGTACCATATTATTACCGAAAGTACCGATCCATCAAAAATTGTTATCGGTATCGAAAGTACTCGGTATGTTACGGTATTCAAAGGTAAAAAGTAAGTAAAATACTGCACCAAAACGGTATCAAACCGAAAATACGAATCCCAAAAAATACCAAAATTGGGTTTTGAATTGGTACTAAGTTTGATCGGTATGGTACCAGTATGATAATGATTAAGTTGGGGAGTTGGTTTTCTTTTAGGGACCAAAGTCCGTTAAGCAATTTTCAATAGACAAATTTCACAAATTAGAGGGTGTTTGGGATTGAGTTTCAAAACAACTTATTGACTTATTGGCTTTTCCAAAAAGCCAATAAGTCAATAAGTTGTTTGTGTAACCAAAAAGCAATTTCTATTTTGACTTTTGGCTTTTAGCTTTTAAGGGTGAAAAAACTGTTTTTGAAAAGTTAGAAATCCTGGCTTTTGACTTTTAACTTTTGGAGAAAAATTGCAAATATATCACCCATACAACCAATATTCACAATAAGTTAAACGAAACAATTAAAAAAACAACAATTTATTGACTTTTTGAGGTTTCTCATCCCAAAAGCTAATCCAAACACTTTTTTTAAAACTCATTTTCAAAAAGTCATAAGACAATAAGCACTTTTGACCAAAAACACTTTTGCATCTCTAAACTCAATCCTAAACACCCTCTTAAACTCTTGTATGTATCTAAAACGTATTTGGGTGTATGTATGTTGGCAAGGCATAATAATCATCATCAGCAAATAATAATAATAATAATAACAATTCTGGTATAATTTGATTTTGAGAGGGAGAGATACCAAGATCACACCTTTTTATTTTAGGGTTTGCAAAGAAGAAGACGAAACAGTGATGGAAGAAGACCACGAACAAGACAAACCTAATGACAATGATCGATTGAAATCAACCGTTGATATCAAGTCAGAGGAACAAGTATTAGGTCATACAGCTCTTCAAACCCCTGAACATGCTATTAATAATAATAATAATGCAGAGCATGATGATAACACCACTGCAATTGATGGTACTATAGACAATCGGCATAACTCAGTTGCAGACACACAAGTATCAGTTGACAAAGAAGAACATGGCGGGAACAAAAACGACGACGTAGAGGAAGGAAAGGTTGATCCTAAGATGGAACCAGAAACCAAGGAAGAGGAGGCGATGGCCTTGGTTGAGGCTGCGCATGAGGAAGGGGAGGGAATTAAAGCTGTAGAAAGCCGGAAATCGTTTCTATTGGAACCGAATTCGGGTGTGGAAGATGAGTCTGGAACAGAGGATGAACAGGCTGAGTTTATTAAGGAGCTTGAAACTTTTCATAAAGACAGGTTTTTGGAGTTTAAGCCTCCAAAGTTTTATCAAGAGCCACTCAATTGCCTTAAGTCAGATCCTCTCTCCATCACTCCACATTGCTTGCCTTATTATTATTATTATTGTTTTATATCAGTTTTTGATATAGTGTTGTCATAATTTGATAGGTTATGGAGATCGGTGATCAGGCTCGGTGGCTACGAACAGGTTTTCTCCATCTCGTAAATCTTATATTTTGATTATACCTGTTTATTACATAAGTAGCTACGGAATATCTTTTCTTTGCCATAAACATGTTAGAGAAGTGTGTAGATTAGTTTTTGGGTGACTAGATGAACAAATCTTTACTCTGCGTTTATGTTTTGGGCGATAGTACTCGTTGCAGAATATAGGGGTGGGCATGTGTGATAGGCTGCAAGACACGTGTATAATGGTTAAGAATGTATTTTGTTTACTTGAGCTTGTACTTTTAAATAAGGGGCTTAAGTGTCCTAGTTGTTAATAGTTAATAGTTATGCGTATGTATAATATCACAAATTTGGTAAACTGGCTTAGTTAAACAAACATGTAAAACTCTGTTAATACTTAACAGTTACAACTTACAACATGGGTCAGGGTCTTAGTTGCATAACTTTCATATACTTAGTGAATGTTAATAGCAAATTCTCATTATTGATGATTCTTACTGTATATAACTTGTATCAATGCTACAATTGTATGGTGGTGGGCTGGTGGCCTTTCATAGCAAACTACTTAAGATGTGCGGTTCTGTGGTTTTTTTAGTACTCATTAGATTAACAGGGGTGTTTAGCTGGAAAGAAATGATCCTGTGAAGTGAACAACTGAACATAATATGCTACTGCCATGCTTATTCCACTATTTGTTACTTCTAGCTTTTCATGTTAAGTTGTTAACTTTAGACATGTTCCTTTTCGATTTTACCACACTTCATTTTTGCAGATGCTTTTATTATTAAGTATTAACATTAAGTAATACAAGGAGACATGATAATTGAATGTTTTGACATGAATTTATATGATATCAAGGCCATTTGCGTTTTCACATAGAGGAAGAAGATATCTATGATTTTATTCAAGCATAATATGAAATTTTAACCGTTTTATTCAATCTTGCAATTGCAGGTGACCTCATGCAAGTTGTGGCGACAAATTGGAGAATCATTTAAACCCCCAAAGTAAGCATCAAATCTCTTGATTCGAATGATACTCTATTTGCCAAAGTTTTTAACTTTTTTTTAAACCAAACCTGTTATAAAAGGTTGTTAGAACCTCTAAAGAAATTATAATTTGAATTAGTTAAATTTCCGTGGAGAGAAACAGTGTTCATTGGTCTCTGGTTGTGTGATGGTTATTGTCAATGCATCGGGTTAGCAAAGAAACTTAGTGGTAGAGAAACAGTGGTCATTGGCCTAACAATTACCAATAATTTTCTTTTTTATTCTCTTCGCTTTCAGTTGATGTCACTTAAGAAAGGAAACAAAGTTGTAGCAATCTTTATCTGAACTTCATATCGCCTCTCTCTTGTCATGTTTACTTACCATATGACCATATCTAATTACTTTCATAAGTTATTTTTAAAGACCAGTTTCAGACACTTGGGATTTATTTTTGCAGGACTTGTACTACTGTCTCATGGACATTCCGATGTTTTTATGAGAAGGTAATCAATTACTCTAGTCTTACTATATACACACCATTCTAGTAAGTGTGTGAATTTATGACTCAATACAAAAACATGGCACTAACCTAACTTGGAATTCATTCGTTTGGTTTAATCTAAAGGGGTTCTAATAAGTTTCAGGTAGAACCCTTAAACACGTTTAGTTGAACAAGTTGGGTTTGGGTCAACCCAGTACGTGGCTGACCCATTATTTAAAAAAAAAATTGTTTTATGCCATTACTTAATCTGGTTGGGTATTCATGCCAAAAATTGCAAGTTAAAAATGAGACGGGCATTGAGTTTATAGTTTAAATGTATTTGTTCTATACAAATTTGTATTTTTTGTATGCAAAAATAATAATAATAATAATAATAATAATAATAATAATAAAAATAAAAAATTCTTTTTTTCGGATTAAACGGGCCATGTTTGTATTAATCCATATGTGTCATGTTGGGGTTCATGTACACACAATTTTTGGGTTTGTGCTGGGTCTGAGTTGCTAACTCATTAACGTGAACTGTTTAGCACCTCTACATCTTGGTGAAAGTCTACTGCTTTTCTTTGACTTGAATATCAAAATTTGTTAAAGTTATCTTTTAGGTTCATAATCCTAGAGATAGGTAGCAGAGTTTTGTTGGTGCATTTTACTCTAAAGTCTAAACCTCTCAGGTCATTGCCTTTTGACGATTACTAAGAAGTGGAAGGCTCTAACATTTTACTCTCTGGCTAACATATATGTTGTATAGGTTGAACTTATGTTAGCTATAGTTTCTTTATAGTTTTGTAAACACGTTGCTATTTAGAAGTGTAAGTCAACAAGATATATATTTTTTTACCACAAATAAAAATGTGTTTCAGTTCGTCCTTCATAGTTGCATGGTTCTCTGACCTAGCCACGATTTTGGTTTTGGATCGGACGTACTAAAATGTGGTACGGATCGCGTTTCCGAGCATAATATTGGCGTTCCAGAAACACACCTGTCCCCTCTTCCTTGATTTAAATTTGACCCAATTGATGACATCCATGGGGTCGTAGGTGAGGGCGTGAGGCTAGGTGTGGGTTCAAGTCCCACAAAGTGGGCAATAGGTGGATTTTAGGAGTAGTTTTGTTGAAAAAAGGTAGATTGTGGGATAATGATTTCCATTATACTCATGAACTTCATCTTTCTTCACATTCAACTGCACCTTTGAGTGTTGTCTTTCATTTTTAATAGCTATTAAATATTTTATGCTTTTATCATATATTTTGGCAGTATCTTTTTTCCTGGTTTCTATTCTGTTGGGGATTTCACGTGCAAATGCACTCCATGGCTTACCATTTGTTTAAGTTAGATATTTGCCTATTGAAGTAGTTAGCGCTTAGGAACATAAAATTTGCAATTATCTATTACTCTGCTTCTAGACTATTCATCATCAAATCGCTGACACACAAGTCTGCAGGCATTGCTTGAATATGAAAAATATAAGAGTAGCATTGGGGAGCTTCCGTTCACTGATGTCTATTCTGCAGAACTTGTTTCTGGTGTAAAACAGGTATCTCATATCGTCATCATTGATTATTTTTGTTATTAGAAAAAAACCTGTGCTTACACGATCCTATTAATGTGCCTATTGAAATATTTTTCTTGTTTAATTTAGAAAATTGTAATTTCTGCCTTGTTAGACTTTACATGCAATGGGTGTGGATGTGGCACGTCGTCATTACACTATCAATTAACACATTCAACTTGAATTCCCAGCATGATCTTTTTTTATGGTTTATAACTGCTTGATCATCTTATCTGTAGACCAGTATAAATCAAACTCCTGGACCTGGAAGGGCCAGGAGAGATGCAGCAGCTCGAGCTATGCAGGGTTGGCATTCTCAACGCCTTGGTAATGGTGAGGTTGGGGATCCAGTCATCAGGGTATATGCTTATATTCTTGAATTTAGTTTTTTGTGTGTCAAGGTTTATATATCTAGAACTTGTATGTGTATCTTTTATAAAATTTGAACTGGCACTATAACTTCTGTTTTGTAGGATAGGACTTCAAGTATGTCTGTGAAGCGAGAAAAGCAAGGCATTGGTACAATTTGCGTTGAGTTATAGCTTGCACATCCTTAAACATCCATACTTCTGTTTGAACTTAATATCGTGTTGCTATATAGGCTTGCTGAAGCGCAAAAAGCCATCTTCGGTTGAACGTGCAGTCAAAGTTGCACGCATGAAAACATCAAAACCACAGTTGAGATATCCTGTTTCTTTGTGAATCTGTATTAAATTATGCAGGATTCGGTTTTATGAAGAAAAAAATGTTACGGAGAATGGTTGTGTTAATAAATTTCTCCAAATCCTTTTGCATTGACATACGCTGCTGTAATGAATTTCTCAGATTGGACTCACCGGTTGTGGATGTTGGCCCTCCTGCTGATTGGGTGAAGATTAATGTGCAGAGAACTGTAAGCTTGTTCGTATACCCTCTACTATCTTCTAAATAGTTTCTTCTATTCTTGTAACTGGTTTAGTTGTTAGTCTAATTGAAGGCGAAGGGGTTTCATCAGTCTTCTAATTTTATTTTAACTAGTTTTGAAAATTGATTTTACAGAAGGATTGCTTTGAGGTGTATGCTTTGGTTCCTGGGCTTTTACGTGAAGAGGTAACAAAACCATCTTCCTTTTTAATATAATCCCTCAGTACCGTTATTAGTCCATACGGGTTTCTCATATATTCTGTGGATGGAAGTAGGTGCGGGTACAGTCTGATCCAGTTGGTCGCTTGGTTATATCTGGTCAACCAGAGCAGCTCGACAATCCTTGGGGTGTTTCTCCTTTTAAAAAGGTATGCCTGATAACATATTTATAAGGATTTGATTATTTAAAGCATAGATTATGACTAAAAAGTCTGTTTTTGTGAAGGTTGTGAGCTTGCCATCTAGGATTGATCCTCATCAAACCTCGGCTGTTGTAACTCTACATGGTCAGTTGTTTGTGAGAGTGCCGTTTGAGCAGCCAGCCATTTAGTAACAGATGCAGAATGTTGTAGAATTTGTAGCTGTGCAGTCCTGTACTGTATTTAATTAGGTTTAAAATATCAAACTTGTGTATGTTTAATACTTATTTTTTATAAACATGTCCTAACACAAATACATGGATCTAACTGGAACCATCTTTTTTTTATTTTATCTGAGCTATAAGCTTGTTTGATCCTTTGATGTTTCGTTGGTCGTCACACATCAAATCATTGTGTACTAACAAATTTTTTACACTTGTAGCGAAGTATTTTCGGCTTGAATATTTATGTACTTATTTATTAACGATAACTGTAGTTGTTAAAAGTATTTTAGATGTTTGTTATTAGTCAAAAACTTTAGTTGTATCGTAAATTAAATTGCAAATCGCATGTAAATTAAATTGCAAATCGCATGTAACTAAATGTATCGCACTATAATAAATCAAGATCCTAATAACTTTATATTCTTTTAACCCACAGATTCAACCTTTGCATGTACGTATTGTCAAAATCAAAACTGATCTATTGATCAACAGTCTTATGATACAATGATAAAACAAGGTGAACTGTATGCTTACATTACTATATTCTCCTGTCCATGATATTTTTCCATGGAACAATGATGAAAGCAGGATTCTCATCCTTGTCGGTGTTCTTGCATTTTGCAGACATGTCCATGGTTCTCTCTCTGTATTTGTGATCGTTGTTGCCATCGTTGCATGTTGCTGACACGTCCATGGTTCCCTCTCTGTACACATACACCAAATCGTCTTTGACCATTCTCATCCACTTGTGGCTCCTGTCATGAGCGTGGTGCAATGGTACTCCCCTGCAACAAGTTCAATTTATCACATTACAATATGTTTTAGTATACATTTTCTGATGTTAACCTTATTCGCAGCAATGTAATGCACACATTTGAGCATCAATGGCTTGATTACCACCTAAAGCATTATATACATAGAAGAGATAGTGTGCACAGTTGAGCATCAGTATTTTGATTACTATTTAGAGCATATAACAAACGACTTTTACATGGAACTGATAGCGTGTGTAATTGAGCATCAACGGATTGATTACAATCTAAAAGATATAACAAACGACTCATACATAGAACTAATAGCGCGTGCATTTGAGTTTTAATGGCTTGATTACCATCTAAAGCATATAATAAAGACTTTCTTAAAGAATTGATAGTGTGCACATTTGAACAGCAATGTCTTGATTACCATCTAAAGCATATAACGAACGAGTCTTACATAGAACAGATAGTGTGCACCTTTGAACATCAATCTCTTGATTACCATCTAAAGCGTAGAACGAACAACTTACATAGGATTGATAGCATGCTCAGCTTAATTACCATCAGCCATCTAACGCATATAACAAACGCTTGGTAGATAAAATAGATAGTGTGCACATCAGTGGTTTAATTACCATCTAAAGCATATAACGAACGATTCTTACATAACAGATAGTGTGCACATTTGAGCATCAGTAGCTTGATTACCATCTAACCGCCAACACATACCAAACAACTCTTACCTACAACAGATAGCGTGCACATCAGTGGCTTGATTTGTTAAACTTGGAGGAAACTAAAACTTTTATTGATTGCTGGTTTTAATTAAAAACATAAGAAACAAAGGTTTATATAGACTAGCTATTCTAATCCTATTAGAGCTATAATACTAAACTAGTAAAACAATAGGAAACATAACTCAAACCTAATACTAATACTAATAGATAATTCAAATAAAACAAACTTGATTATTATTTTACTCGTTTAGTCCTTCGACTTTAGCCCTTCTAGTTGATATCGCTACAATTTAAACATGATTACCATCACATAAAATTAATCTTAATAATTGCTATATAGTAGCTACATTCAAAGTCAACACTAGCACCTTTCCACACAAAATTAAAAACAAGTAATCAGCTTTGTAAACACAAAACTAAAAGCACATACACAACTACACATTCCAAACCACCCACAGTAGAATGGTATGGGGAAATGAATATTAGAGGTTGAGGCTATTTAATCTTAAGTTCGAATCTGAACCAGAGGGGTTTTATCGCAGTGGGACTTCGGGCGGCGGGTTTTTCCTCGAATTGGTTGCTTGGTGGACTTGGGCTGCCCAGTGGGCATCCATTTGTTCAGTGCTAACCCACTGACAGTTCGGGTGATATTTAGTTGGCCGTTAAAAAACAAAGAAAAAAAAACCCAACTACACATTCCAACACACACCATTCTAGTTAACAATGATTTTCAAAAGAACCAAACCCATCTCAATTACCATCATTTTGACCACCCAAAGTCAAACCAAATCTCGATTCTTAAAACCATCTAACTTCCAACATCAAAATCAAAAACAAAATAGTAAAACCCGAAAACCGAAGCTCACCGAACATGAAAAAGATCGGAAATGTTGTGCATACGGAGATAAAAGTTGAGGGAATCCAAAAAAGATCGATAAGTGTTGACATGCAACCCGTCAATTCTGGGATACGGAAGACGGGGACGAGGAGGAGGAGGAGACTGGCATTTTAAAAGACGAGTTCCGGCGGCCGAAAACGAGTACTCTTTCCAATCTGCAGGGGTGGAGGAAGTAACAACGGTGGTGAATCCGAATGTAGACAAGATGTGATGGAGCTCATCGTGGGTGATGATGGGCTTGAAGTTGGGTGTGTACCATATCACGAGTTTTCGCATGCATGATCGCATACACTCCAATTCCACTTCCATTTGCCTGCCGGCCGATTAATGTGGATTGGGTTTTAATTAACAGAGCGTCAACTTTGTGTCTGGGAAGGTCAGTTTGAGAGTGAGCAACTGAGCATGCAGCATGAGATGATAAAGCAAACTATACGGGTGGGTGGGTAGTATTTGCATTTGTTTTCTTTGGATGGGTTCAGTCGGATCCAGCTAACGTGCCATATAGGGCTGTTCACGAGCCGAGCTGAACTGAATGGACCTTTGCTTATGCTTGGCGCATTTACAAACCGAACCGAGCTGAGCGGCTCGTTTACAACCGAGCCAAAAAGTGAGCAAGCATTTTTCGAGCGAGCGTCGAGCGAGAAACGAGCGGGGAGTAATTCGGACAACCATGAAATTAGGATGCTTTCTTCAATGTTTTCGTTGTCGAGTGACAACTAAGGTCGAACTATCTGATGAGGACACTAATATTAAGGTGCGAATGTTCAAGAATGAGGCTTAGGTTGAGGCTGGTGAGACAATGAGAATACTACATAGATTTTTGTTGGCGTGCGTCTTATGATTGGACTTAGGGATGCAAACGAACCGAACGAACACGAACAAGGCTTTTTTCGTGTTCGTTTGTTAAGAAAAATATGTGTTCACGGACAGTTCATGAACACTTACCGAACGAGATTTTATGTTCGTGTTCGTTTGTTAAGAAATCACTCATGTCCGTGTTCGTTTGTTAAATTTGTTCACGAACGCACATGAACACAAATACGAATAGACATTCATGAACACAAGCAAGTGCTTATGAACACAAAAAAGTGATCATGAACGAAAATAAACCCAAACGGACATATATTAACTTTCTTATAAAATCGAATTCACATACATATATTTACCTCATATAAATAGTTTATTTATTAATTTAGGTAAAATAAATAAAAGTAAAAGAATATCAAGACAAATTATAAAAATTAAAAACCTTATTAAACTATCGAACACAAACGAACACGTTACCAAACGTTCACGAACATAAAAGAACGAATGTGACATATGTTCATGTCCGTTTGTTTTACTAAACGAACGGAATTTTTTGTTCGTGTTCGTTCATTTATTAAACGAACGAACACAAACGGTTCATGAACCGTTCGCTGAAAGTTCAGTTCGTTTGCAGCCCTAATTGAACTGTAAAATTCATGGAAAATGTCATTTATTTTTCTTGGTGAAACAATTATTTTTATAATTATGCATTAAGTTTAATGTTACCATAACCTCCATGCTGCAGACCAAAAAAACTTATAAGCAACAATTTTCACCTGCAAATTGATCATAAATCTGTTTTCTACTTCACCCAGACAAAATGCGTATCATCCCATAACATACAATTAATTTAACAACAAGACACAGATAAATTCATAATAAAACTAGGCAGCCCTTGGTGAACCTCTCATGCTAATATTCACACTATTCCTCATCGTTCTTCTGCCGACTCCTGCATTTTGTTTTGTCATCATAGCCACAAATTCCCCATAATCTATCCTCCCATCCTGCAAATTAACAACACAAATTCATTAGACACAAATCCTCTGCAGATGACACAGACACACGCATAACGTTTCTACTGACATTATCTTGATCAACTTCTTTGATAATATCCTCAACAGGAAAATCAGTTATGCGGTGATCTGCACAAGCCTGCTGAACTTCATCAACTGTAATATAACCGCTTCCATCCTTATCAAAATACTTAAACGCAGCAACCAAATGTTCCTCCCGTTCCAGTTTGTTTAGATGAAGTGTAGCAGCTACAAATTCTCCATAGTCGATCGTCCCACTGTTGTCCACATCAGCCTGAAAATTAATGTCATTTACCTGTTATTTTCCGTCTAACAAATTTTGGGTACAAAATAAGGTTTTTGATCATAGTCTTACTGCATCCATCAGGTCTTGTATTTCCGTATCCATTAATGTAGAACCAAACTTCCTTAAACCGGCTTTTAGTTCGTCAAATGTAATTGCGCCACTGTTGTCCGTATCCATTGCCTTAAACATTTCCTTTAAGCCAGCAATCTCTTCTTCTGACAAACTCTCTCCTATAACCTTAATCAAAACAAGAAAGAGGTTCAATATTGTCTTTTGCATAAACCACATGGCATTTTTCAAATGTGTGTGTGCGCGTACAGAGTGAGGTTCATTACTATTCACTAATCATTGCGGGAACAAAATAAACAAACCTAATTTTATTTTTTTCATATAAACGATTATTTCATTTCTTAAACTTGCCAAGTTACATCAAAATAGAGGGTAGACGGGCAACAAGATGCGCCGCCACCCATTTCTGAATCGCGAACCCTAATCTGCCAAATACAAACCCTGCCCCCCTGAGATGAACTATTAAACTAATTTGTTCTTCTCACATACACTTGTGTATGTTTTGTATATAAAAAAAAACCATTAAACTAATTTGTTCATGTCTTCTATTAATTTTTAAACATTTACCTAAACATGTGTAGGTTCTATACATCATAATCGATTTTTTCTTTTGTTTTAGGATAAATGAATAGAAGACATGAAGAAATTAGTTTAATGATTTTTTTATATACAAAACCCTGCTTGTCTTTGGGTGGGCCGGAGGAAAACACGCTTGTGTCGACCTAACAGGTGTATCTCCCCTGGTTGGTTTGAGGGATAGTGGGTTTGTAGCAGGGCAAGCAGTGCAGAAAGCAGAGGCGAAGAAAGTTGAGAAGCAAGCTAAAGCCTGTGAGGAGAACCAACACGTTTTCGTACCCCTGACATTTGATACCTTTGGCTCCCTGGCACCGGAATCCATCCGTTTCCTGACCAGAGTCCAACGAGTTATTCATAGCAGTGTCTCGACTCCGGGGGGGCATGGGTTTGTTTTTAGCAGGTTAGGGTTTGCAGTCCAGAAAGGGGTTGCGGCGCAGCTTGTTGCCCGCCTGCCCGCTATTTTGATGTAATTTTTCGCGTTTATGTGTTAATAAAAATTAAATTAAAAAAAATGAATAAACATTGCATTCCAATGATTTTATTGTATTCTAAAAATTTTGCAAGATCGAAAAAAATGAATGATAATTTCGTTCACCCTGCTCTTACAAAAAAAAAAAAAAAAAAAACTATGTTCTCCCTAAAACCTTCCCGTATACATATATAACGTCTACTTACCCTCAAGGCCATCTTCTTTAACTTATTCATTACTGAGAATTGCTTCAGACGAGCCAGAACTTCGGGGTCTAGTTCTCTGTCAGGAGCAACTCCATTTTCACATATCCAAGGATGGCCTACATTGATTATAAACAAAACTTGTCCCATTGTGATACCGTTGATATTAATATTTACAACAAAAATGGTTACAACAAAGCACTAATATCATGTATATTCTTTCTTGAACTAACATTAAAATATATGCACAACAGGTATTCTAAACGATTCAAAATGGTAAAAGAGAGCATACAGAGAACTTGATAGGCAGTTAACCGATCCAAAGGGTGAGAACACAACATTTTTCTAACAAGATCTTTTGCACTGTCAGATATATCTGGCCACGGGTCTGATTCAAAGTCTAGTTTTCCCTTCAAAACCGCGTCAAATATTCCTTGTTGCGTTTCTACACAAAATAGTTCAATAAGCATCCACAAAACTGTTTAAACGAAATCTAAACACATAGTTTATAACGCATACATACCAGCCCAAAATGGAGGTACGCCACTTAAAAGTATGTAAAGTATCACCCCGGCTGTCCATACATCCGCTTCTGGCCCATAACGCTTCAACAACACCTCAGGAGCAACATAATATGGACTCCCAACCACATCTGAAAATATTTGACCTAAACATAATAAAATCCAAGTACAAGTTAGAAATAAAATATGAAACAAAAATATTAAAATACCAAGTGTTGTATGTATACCTGGCTTGAAGAATACGGAGAGTCCGAAATCAATGGCTTTTAGCGAAAAATCATCATCCTTATTAACCAACAAGAAATTCTCAGGTTTCAAATCTCGATGCATAACTCCAAGCGAATGACACGCCTGAACAACATCAATGATGATCTTGATCAACTCAGCAGCTTTCCTCTCAGTGTAATTTCCCATCTCAATAATCCTATCAAACAGCTCTCCACCATTGCAAACCTCCATGACAATATGAACATATAAAGTATCTTCATATGCACCTTTAATGGATACAATATGCGGGTGCCCGGACAAATGGTGCATGATCTGAATCTCCCTCCTCACATCCTCCACATCATCTCTCGAAATCAACTTCCTCTTCGATATTGATTTGCAGGCGTAATCTATACCGGTCGAATTCTCTGTGCATAAATAAGTTGTTCCAAATTGACCCTGTCCTAGTTTTTGCCCCATTGTGTAAAGATCACGAATGTCTTCGGTTTTATGACCGATAACATAGTACGCTTGATTCGCACTGCCACGGCGGTTCATTATGTATCTTTTTTTGTTAACAATTTGAGGTATATTATTGGGATGTAAAAACCTAACGGTTTTAGGTGTTAATCATAATCTAGAGTGTTTTCCTGTAAAAATGAAGATTATGCGAAAAGAAATAAACTGAAAGGCTGTTTCTTGATCATCAAATATTACTGCAAACAAATATAGTTTATAATCAATCAGCAAACAATCAAACATAAATGAATGCACATTATCTTTTGTTTAAATGCCTAAACCAAACTTGTTATAGATTAGACCAACATTATGTGATAAATTCATAATTAATTTAATAAATTACGTCTTTTTATTGATTAAGACAATGCACATATGAACAATTATTGAATTAATGAATGAATGAATAATAATAATAATAATAATAATAATAATAATAATAATAATAATAAAAGTAGAATGAATGAATGTACGTACATGTAAATAATAATAATGGTGGAAGGATGGATGGATGAATGAAGATGAAGGAGATCGATCACGTAAGAAGAAGAAGAAGAAGAATATTATGATTGAAAGCTTTTATGATTGTTTTGGAAATGGAATAATATTATTATCAGATCATGATGTGTTGAGGAAAAAAGAAGGGATTAATTGGTTGTTGGGTGCTTCGTGGCTACGTGCTGACCACCATATGACGTGGCTTCATCATCTAATTGTAAAGTTAATAAAATAATATTATTATTTAATTTAATTAATAATTAACAGACAAGTCTCTTACAGGTTGACTTTAATGTAAAAACAAGAAATTCCTTGCCTAATTGTCAAATTGACTTTCTATGTGTAAACCCCTAAATCACGCAAACTGACTATTCAGATATCTTTTAATATAAAGGATACAATCTTTTAAATTGAGAAAAAAAACCAAGTTCAAAATCAGGGTTCAAGACAAAGGATATCAGGTTGTAATGGGTCTATGTCTATGGTGTTTTCAAATGATCTGGTAGATCTTTCCGTCCCACTGTTTATGGCCCGTAATTTCAAACCTATCTCAAGTCATGTCTTTTTAGTTAAGTGTTGGTTTTCGTCCCCTTTTTAATAAGGTTTTTTTGTTTTTTTTTTGTTTAAAGGTTAATGTTTAATGTTTAAATGACATAAATAACCTCACATAAGGTGCACTTGAGGGGAATTAAATAGAAAATTCGGATGTTATTAGGCAAGTGAAGTGAAATGGCAACAAAATGGTAAGCACAATGTCGAAATGGCAAGATTTAAGAATTTGGGTTAAAATGACAAAACTGATCAAACCATATGGACGAAAACAACACTTAACTTCTGTTTTTTTAAGTTGGGCCTTTTCAACCCCTTTTGCTTTTGTCTAACTTAGCCAACTACCTACTCTTGGATCAACCATGTATCACTAATGCTGAATGGTTGCCTATCCCCTTAATGTGCAGTTTTTTTTTTTTTTTTTTTATTTTTTTTTATGGTTAAATAAAGGACAAAATCAAGATGGTGCTTTGCATGAAGTCAATTTACTGCTACATAGTTACAATAACAAACATCTACACATAAATGTAAAGCAAATTCATGGGAACCCCCAACTGATTTACATTTTTATTTTTTCGATTTTGCTGATTAGGGTTGGAGTCAGATGAATACAATGTGTGTAGGGAAGGGTTAGTGTATAACTTGGATTAGGTTCACATACTCGCAATTCGACGAAAATGATCCTGAATATTTTGTTATGGTATAACTTAAAGATAAATAATGTCAATGTATTTCTAAATAAATAATAATGTTAATCGATTAGATAATAACCAAGTTACATCTGGATAATGGGTAAGCGAGCAACAAGCTGCGCCGCTATCCCTTTTTGAATCGCAAAACCTATTCTACTAAATACAAACCCTTGGTTCCTCGGGCTTTGCGAGTCACTATGGACCACCTTCTGCACCCGCTCCAAAAAGCGAACTGCCTCAGGGGCTAGAGATCCAAAAGTGTCGAAGGCAAACGGAATGAATGTCAATGGAAATGCGCGTATACATTATAGCGAGAACTGCATATAAAAGAGTTGTTTCACAGCATCAAACCTTAAGCCAAATATTTATTGTTGGACCAAGTTCCCTCCAACAGTGAGGGATCCAACAGTTTTATTAGGCTGCTTTTCAAGTCTTTATGGTACCAGATTCATTTTATTTAAATTAAGCAGATACCTAGCTGCAGATACATATTACGCGCCAACTAAATGCTACATTATTCGGTTTCCTATCTTGGTTTTTTTTTATTAAAAGACTTGGTACTATTTCATGAAACAAACTAGAAACTATTTTAGCCTAAGGTATGGAAAGATGGCCCTGTGCCACAAGAGATGTGATACAATCATCAAACATCTCCTGAATCGACTTGAACTTGAACCCTAAGCTCTTGATCTTTGCAGTGTTAAGCTCATAATACGGTCTGTCATGCTGCTCAAAGCTGAAAAACAATCCACATTCAGTCAATAATAGTTATAATAGTAAGAATATAATTGTAGTACCTCTTTGGAATTGGTAGTGTGGGATAACGCGCTGACAGAATCGACACAAGTTCATTGTTATCAACGACATCTGAGCTGCACAAATATCGCCCTTCAGCGTCTTCATGTTCATAAACTAGAATATGGCAGAGAGCAACATCATCTATATGAACATATCCCATCCTTCCATGCCAATAAAACCTCTCCGTTTCCCCTGTTTTTATTCAAACTTACAACTCTTGTATTTATTCTTTGATAATAATTACAAAATTAATAAAAAAAAAAACACAACCCAAATCGACCCGTTGGTAAATATATGGGCCTGGGCTTTACCTTGAAGCAAGCCCAAGACATCTGATGCTGTAGAACATAAAGTAGGAGGTATGCTTGGTCCCACCACAAAAGATGGAATAACAGTCACCAAATTGATCCCATTTTCATTGCAAAACTCCCATGCTGCTTTTTCTGCCATGGTTTTAGACACTACATACCAAATCTTGAGTTTTTCACAGATTTCAATAGAGCTCCATGATGACTCATCCAAAGGTATTTGAAGGTCAACCTTGTCTTTGACCCTGACTGTGGAAGATGATGAAGTGAGAACCACTCGTCTTAAAGACGGGTTCTTTTTGCATGAACGTAACACGTTTAGTGTTCCATTAACAGCAGGATTTATGATCTCTTCCTGAAAAATGTGCGCGTTTAAGAAAAAGATGGCATCATGATTAGACTTAATGAAGGTACAATGTACAAACATACCCTTGGATCAGTAATATGTCCAAGAACAGGAGAGGCCATGTGAAAGACGCCTGCACACCCCATGATCGCGTTGTCAAAGCTTCCTTCTTCTGTTAGTTCGGCTTTCACAAGGCGAAGCCTTTCTTTCGCCCCTTGTAGATTCCATAAGTGAGCTAGTTTTGCTTCGTTTCCTACAAATTTAACCACAAAAAGCTTGTAATCTTTGTACACACTTGTAACACTTTTTTTTACAAGTAATTGATGTGTTAACTACAATCATAAGAATTATATTATCTTAGTAATAAACTAGTGTTGTGATTAAAACATTAAGAGTTAACATGTTTCACATGCTCTTTTTAGCTAAACTTTTTTTAGTTTATCTGTTGACCCGTTAGAGATAAAAATATAACCCAAATCAATAGAACGTTAGGAATGCACAAATTGAAAATAATAACACATACCAGGGTCTCTAACGGTGCCAATGACATGATAACCGGATAACAGGAGTCGTTTGATGAGCCAAGAAGCCAAAAAACCCGATGCACCAGTTACACAAACCGTGCCATAATCCATAACTTCTTGGATGGCAAATGGTGTGACATTATAAAATATATACAGGTGCAGGTGGCCAGGACGTTTCACATGGTAGTATGGAGAAGTTAAGTCACATAATATTAATGAGGTCTAGTTTTAAAAAAAGCCATACCATTTTTTTGGTTTTAGGCATGGGAAAAAAAAGGAAATTATAGCATAATGTTGTTTTACTAATGCATTCTTTACTGATAGGTTGTTGATAAATGTAAAGATTAGCAGAACTAATTTAAAAGAATATATTATTTCTTGAATCGTAATTGAAATTAGATTATTAAAGAATGTTGAGAATGTTTGGTATAAAGTCCGAGGGGTATTTCTGTCATTACCCTAAAGTAGTAAATGAGGGCCTAAGCTTGTTTCTACTTGTTATTTCTTTCTTAGAAAGTATAAGGACTAAAGCTGCCAATTAACAAACTTAGTTTGTTAATGACCGTTATTAGGTTCAGCTTAATAAAATGGGGTGATTAAACTCGTTCTAGGGTTAATCCTTCAATTAGAGTTTCTGATCAAAGCAGTTGTTATTCTTTCAATTCCTTTTGTTCTCTTTCTATTCATTTGGTCTATACTTACTTGTAATCATTTGATTCTTGATTAATAAACATTCGACTGACTTTGATCCATTGTTTTGATTGTTTAATTGTGTTCCAATTGTTATTGTTTTTCAACAATTGGTATCAGAGCCAGGTTGCTCAAAGTGTACAAGTTGGATTAACGATCTTGATCGGCAATTGGTCTGATGGGTTCAACGTCTAAGTTTGTTTTAGAGAAATTTGATGGTAAAAATGATTTTAATTTGTGGAGAGTTAAAATGCGAGCCCTGTTGGTTCATAATGGGGTAGTAGATGCATTGAAGGGTGAAGATGGTCTCCCTACTGGTTTGACAGATAAAGAAAAGAAAGAAGTTATGGAAAAGGCTCATAGTGAGATAGTTCTGAGCCTTGGTGACAGGGTATTGAGAGAGGTATTGATGGACGGGGTAAATCATGGTGTTTTAGATGCTTAACTATGTGTTTTTAATGCCGTTTGAGCGTTTATATGCTTTGAATGTGATAACTACGCAACTTTGTGTGATTGTAGGTTCAATGGCATATTTGGATGGATTTGGAAGCTTAAATGTGGTTGAGGTTGAGTTTGGATGGTGAACCGAAAATATGGAGGTGTTCATGGACGTTGAAGCGTTAAAGAGAAATTTTGGATGAGCCAAGAACACCCGAGTCGGAGGCTGCTACTACCACTACCACCACCACCACCACCACCACCACCACCACCACCACCACCACCACCACCACCACCACCACCACCACCACCACCACCACCACCACCACCACCACCACCACCACCACCACCACTACTACTACTACTACAGGATACAATAAATTAGTAGGGACATGCACAGAATTTAGATGAGAAAAGTTTTGGGAACGTGTAACGGGTGATGGGCAGAGGTACTAATGAAGGTAGTCTCCCCTACTTTAAAAATGTTTTCTGACTGAACGTTACTAGGGACATGCACAGAATTTCGGCTAACAGAGAGTGTAAAAGTACACAAGGTTTAAGGTTTTCTATAGAGATGGTCAACAAGAAGGCTCCAACAAAACTAATTGAAGCTTATGTAAAATGTTCTTATCGAAAATGCTAGTTACTAGTCAATGATCTAATGAAGAGGTAGTAATGGGTAACGGGTCGGTTCTTGGTTAGACTCCTAGTCCGTTCCCGCAGTATCGTTTATGCTTATATATAGGGTGTACCGCAGCTGACCCACCACACTCCCGATACTTTGGACTCGTACTGATTGTCTACCAACAGCCTAATTAGAATCACACACCACCCTCATGTACCTGTAAGCCCATGATTGCGTTCCGGACCGTAATCATCGATTTACCTTACACTTGGGTGTTATGCTTTTCCATAACCCTATCCTAAGTAATACTAGAAACAAATGTGTGCAACCAATATGTAATAGCCACTGTAATGAAATAATGTTCAATCATGACATGGTTAGAGGTCCTTCCCTTCCGGGTTTTCCTTTTAACCGTAATGTGAATAACATGTAAGTATAAGACATGGTTAGAGGTTCTTCCCTTTCGGGTTTACCATTAACCAGTAACTTCTGTTCACATCGTTGGCTTTAAACACCCATATTGATAACCCTGAGGTTTACACCGTTCCCCTCGGATTGAAGAAATATTCTAATCCGAGTCGTACGTGGGCACCGGCTTAGATCTCATACGAGTTATCAACTAGTATGTTCGTTGACCATGATGATGAACAAAATAATGTAAAGTATAACAGGGTTTTGCTCAAAACAAGAAAGAAAATATGCATGCCAATATGCGTTCAAGTAAGTATATAAGTATAGCATAAAATTCCGACTGAATGAATAGTATAACATAAATCGAGTAAATCTCACAATTGCATAAAATGAAAGTAAACGAGTTGAATTAATGCAAATGGTCAATGTGAAAATAATCACAAATAACGTGTTAGAAATAGCTATGAATAAAAATGGTGCAATAATAAAATAATGAAATTTACGGCAAATGAATGTGCACGGAACGGGTGTATAGCCTACTGGCATGTGAGTTAAAATCTTGTAATTTAACATATATGCATTATACTATTTTAGCAACATTCTGATAAAAAGATATGTCCATTGTGTTGTTAAACCAAAAGTTTTGCAACTGAAAGAGTGTAAGTGTAAAAGGTAAATTTTCACAGTTTACTCGACTTTGTGATATTGTTGAAAGAATAGTAGTGATGCATGAGAATAAATTTTTTTTTTTAGAAATCGAAGTGTGTTTTAGATTCAAAACAGGTTCATTTGCAAAATCTTCGTAAATACACATTTTCATGTGTTTACGAGAAGTCGAGTTTGAAAAATGTTAAAAGGCTTATTATTAGTTGCAAATTTCTCTCGAAAATATATATTGGATACGTCATATGAAAACAGAAGATTTACATTTGGTCTTTAAAATATGCAATACAAGTTTGTAAAATGCAAAATGAAACCATTTCATGAAGTATGTGTAAATCGAATGTGTTTTAAAATACCAAGATTTAAAATGACGTGAATGATAAAATTAACGTATGTAATAGATTACCAATATTTAAGAAAGTTCATAATCAACGAGATGTAGAAATAGATCCTTGAGATGTGGATTTCACTCCTAACTCGAAGATGTATTTCAAAAGTGAAAACGATTGTGGAATGAAACCAATCACTAAGTTAAGGATATCACTCCCAGCTTAGTGGTTAAGTTTCTTTTTGAAGGAAACACTCTTTGAGGTGTGGATGTCGCTCCTATCTCAAAGATATATTCCAAAGATAGATAACATATAGAGGAGTGAAACTAATCACCAAGGTATGGATGTCACTCCTAACTTGATGATATCGTTTCGTTTGTGAAGTACGAGTGTCTTCTTCGCCAAGCGAAATATCGAAAGAATAACGAGAAATAATCATAACGAAAATATCTTGAAAGAAAATAATAGGAAATAAGAGAAATATAAATGAGAGGACTCGTGAAAGTAAGCTTAGTTATAGACTAGGCTAAAAGGCATTCTAATAACCTAATTCCCTATAACCATGGCTCTGATACCAATCTGTAACACCCCAACCGATGGCGGAAACATCGAGGTGTCACGTAGTGACGATTGTTCAATAGCTCATGGACTAAAGTGTAAATTTGAATACATTGATTAAATAATTTATTACATTGAAATGAAATTACAGGATACAATAATTCTAAAGTGACAAGTCTAGCTAAGATACAATGTAGTCAAGACTGAAATATAAAATCCAAAAGCCTAAAAGAAGCGTCTCAAAACAACCTGAAACATGTACAAAATATTTTGGTCAATACAAAAATTGTATTGGTGAGCATACCCTGTTTAAATAAATATAGTAGAAAAGTGTTTAGCAATTCATGTGTCGTATACTGTTTGCAATTAGAGTTTTAATGATAAGTTGCGTTAATGTAAAAGTTGTATAATATATGAAAGGTTGTAAATGTGGTTTAAATAATATAATTATTACCTATTGAATATTTAGATACAAATATGTTTGAATAATTAAGATAAAATAATTTAGTTAATCACTTTAACTAAATTAAAATAAATACAATAATCATAAATATATAAATAATTTCGAGTTACACAATGATCCAACAAAAGATAATAAAGACATTAAACCATATGAGTATTTCTATTTTATAAGAATATATTTATAAAATAGATGTTTAAATTGTATAAATAAATAAATGTTTAATTATGTCTATTTAAACGCAAATAAGACTAATAATACCAGACATGATCCAAAAATGTTATTTTTATAGAAAATGGATGCTTTCTGATGTAAACAAATAAAAATAATTTTCTCATAATTTTTATAAACTTATTTATATTTAAAACTGATTTAATAGAATTAAATCATGTTTAAATGATTAAAAATAGGAAAATTCATAAAAATAAGTGTTTTCTGAACCATTAATTTTTATATAAGTTCATGATGATGAGAAATAATTACCCAAAAAGTTTGAGATTAAAATCATTAAAAATGAATTTTTAATGAATTAAATATGATTAAAACAAGTTAAATCAATAAAAATATAAAAATAAAACATTTTTCAGAAAATAAAAGTGGGGTAATTTTCTATGAGGTGTCAAGAAGCTACTCCTAAAATTTTACAATTTTTGGAGCAAAAATGAATTTATTATGAATATTTTGAGTTTATATAATATAAATAATTAATATAACATTAAATATAATGATAGGATAAAGAAAAGAAAAAAAAAAAGAAAATGGGATGGGGACCCTATGGTTCGAACCCGGGGTCACCCCTATGACAGCATTAATCATCAACCACTACACCACAAAGACTTTTGTTTAATAATATCAAATTGAAATGTTTTTAACATATAACCATCTCTTCATCTTCTTCCCCAATTCTTAACATAAACCCTAACCCTAACCCCAATTTAATAAACCCAATCAAGACGCGATTACAGTCCAGTAATAAGGGGCTTTTGTAAAGGGATGGCCGAATAACCAAATGGCACAAGAAAATTGAACTTACAATATGGTATGATGCTCGTATTCAAGGCGCTCAAAACCCGAAACAAAAATCACAATTTAGAGGTCTTGGAGTCGTGTTTAGAGCTGTTTTTTAGTGATTTTCGGAAGGGTGTAAGTGCAGAATTTGTTTGGCGTAAATGATTTATGTATTTGTTTGTTAAAAACGCCTCATAACTCCGATCCATAAATTCCGGCGGTTACATTCCTTAAACCCGAATTAAAGGTTGGTTTAAACTGATTAATTGCGTACAATAAGGTATGGAACGGTTACACAAAGGTGGAGAAAGGATATAGGAATGTTTAAATGAATTAAAGTGTGGTTAAACTCGAGTTTTTGTGTTTGGCCGGAATATTTTCCGGCGGCCGGAACTGTGGCCGGAAAATCGGTTGTGCAGGGAAGAGGGAAACCAACTTTTTGAACTTTCAGAGGTTGGCAGAAAAGATCCCTCATGTTTTAACTAGGTTAGATTAACTATCATATTGGTTAGATTTTCTTATAAAAACTTAACTTAACTAACCAAGCTTAATTTAAATGTTTTTAAACTTTTATAAAACTTAATTTTTTTTAAATCTTTTACGAATACGTTTCAACATACACATTTGATTAAACTTATACTCGAACCATAATAAATATAAACGACAAATTTTAGTTCGCTCTAAAATTAAATTTGAAAACGACGAAATTTGACAGGGACTAAAATGGAAATATTTGAAGGCTATTATTGTCAACTAGATGGAAGTCGAGGGTGACGAATGTCACACTTGTTTTCATTTGCTTATCTTTTTATCATTCACATTCGGTTTTTCTTGCATCGTGAGTAGTTTGATAATTTAGAGGGTAGGTGATACTTGTGGGTTGGTAATTGAATTATACAGGTTATTATTAAAAACTTGTGTTCGGTTATCACTTGATTTGAACCGTCCAACAAAACTATGTCTATGTAGTATCCAATCATTTAAACAAGAGTAGGGTGGATCATTAACCGGAAGCCTGGAGGGGATTACTTCGTTTATATTATTGTTACAACTTCTTAAATTCAATTAAAAAAAACAAAGTAATTAGATTTTAATTTACTAGTTAACTTACAAAACTATACTTTCCACCAATTCCCTGTGGAGACGACTCAACTTCCATATACTACTATTTTCATTATTTTTGACCGACCAAACGACATCGATCAAAATGGCGCCGTTGCCGGGGAATCGGTGCGCTTAGTTAGATAGTTTTGTTTTAGTTTTATTGCTTTTCTTAGTAAAAAAAAAAAAACAAAAACAAAAATATTTTTCTTTTTCTAGTGTTTTAGTTTAATTTTTGTTTTGCTTTATTTAGTTCGGTATTACGTGTGGTTTGCTTGTTTGTGTCTGTGCAGGTAATTCAGTTGCATGCATCATACACGTTATTCGGGCAAAACTTCACCATTAATTTACGATCCGGAAATTGAAAAGACGGCTAGAAAGAACAAAGCCATTCATCAAACCCGACCAACACTAAACATGAGCCATCACAGTAACCAAGATAACCAACATCCACCGAACCAACCTGACCCAATACCACCACAACAAAACCCATTGGGCGATATTCCTTCACGACCATTTCAAACAGCACCAACTCCAAGACAACCACAACCATTCCCACAATTTAACCCAGATCCGAACGCTGGTGGTTCTAGACAATTTCAGCAAAGCCATCAAGAGCATGACGAGTGGGATGAAAAATATGAAAATGATCAAGCTTTTGAGGCCCCACAACAGCAACAACAACCCAACCACCCATTAGCCTTAAATCGACAACCACCACAAAACCGAAACCCGAGATCTAACAGTAATAGAGCAACGGATTCACTTCATGGAGATGACAGTATGCACGGTACAGCGGGCACTTTTAATGGTAGAGTTGCTGATTGGGATGGAGGAGTTGCTGATGATGGATACTACATGAATCAGGATCAGTTCGACTATGATGAGCATGATGAGTTTGGTCCGCAATATCAGCAGCAACATCAGCGAGGGTTTAATATCAGGGGACATAATCAGGGACAGAGAGGGGTCCCTCAGAATCAACCAAGAAATCAAGTGCGAGGGAATGGGCAGCGGCAATATGTAGATGGAGTACCTCGGGTGAACTACAGACCTCCTGTAAATGGCGTTGGGAGCCATTTTATTCCGGTGGCCACCGAGCACACTTCACCTGTAGTACCACCACATCAGAATGGAAGGAGCTTTGAGGTTAGACCACAATATTTGAACCACCTTCCGAGTTTCTATGGTAAGGCAACAGAGGAACCCTATCTACACATTGCGGAGTTTGTGAGTATTTGTAACACTATTGGGGGCCATGGGTTTAGTCAGGATGAGGTGAGATTGATGATGTTTCAGTTCACCCTCAAAGATCAAGCGAAGTTATGGTACCATTCATTGCCTGCTGGGAGTATATTCACATGGCAAGAGCTTCAACAGCAGTTCTTAGAGGAATATTATACTATGACTCGCACTACTGATGCTCGGGAGGCTATCAGAACTTTCCAACAACACTCGGGGGAACCATTTCATGAAGCCTTCACGAGGTTTAAGGAGTTGTTACGGAAGTGTCCACATCATGATATACCTATGTGGGAACTGATTAAGTCATTCTATGATGGCTTATTACCCGAGGATGTTAGAGATTTGAATGCCAATAGTAATGGTACCTTTTTGACTAATCATGAGGATGTGGATTGGGAGTACATGGAGAGGTTGGCTGTGACATCAAAGAGACAGGCTCGTGCTAGTAGAAGAAGCAGAACAGGTGCAGCTAGGGGTGTTGATGCAGAGGCTGAAAAGAGAATAGCAAGCTTAGAGCGACAGATTGCACAGTTGACAGCTGGTAGAGGCGCAGGAAGGAGTGATGGAGCAAAGGCAGCTAATTCTTTTACAGTTTGCTCCATTTGTGATGATTTGGGACACATGGATGTTGATTGTCCTACTAAACAAGGGAAATCTGAAGAAGTAAATCAGCTTTATGGACAACGAAAGCCATATGATATGAATTCTAATTCATATCACCCAGGTTTGCGAAATCACCCTAATTTTAGTTACAGTAATACTTCTAACCAGTTGAATCCTCCATCACAGGTACCTAATCAAAACAATCAGAGAGGATATTCAGGCCAAGGGAATTACAACAACCAAAGAAATTATCAGCAAGGATCTGGAAGCAATCAAGGGAGTTCTCAAGGCAACTGGAGAAGTCAAGGAAATCAACAGGGTGGCTCTTCGGGACAGGATGGATCAGTGAGAGAGATGTTGACTGAGTTTATGAAGTCAACAGGAGAATTCATGAAGTCAACAGGCGATTTCATGAAGGAGATCAGAAAGGACAACGAAATCAGAGACAAGGAGTACAAGGCCTTGGCAAAGCAAGTTGGCCAAATTGCTGAAGAGATGTCCACCATGCGTCGAGATCCAGGTAAGTTGCCTAGCACCACTGCAGTGAATCCAGCACATCAGGCATCAACCACGAAGAATGTGCACATCAACGCGGTAAGTATTCTCTCCAATTCTGAAGATGAGCAGGAAACGTTTTCACAATCAAACATTAAAGTTAAAAATTTGAAAAAAAGGTTTTGTGAAAAGTTTTTTGAGGAAAATGTGGATGCGGCCAAGGATAAGTGTGGGAAAGTAAAAATTGCACCATTCCCTTCGGCCTTATTAGCACAAAAAAAAATAAAAATAAGGGCTTTAAGTAAACGAGACCCATCGAAGGACGAGGGGTGGGAAACCTTTAAATAAGTTAAAATTAATTTACCATTAGTTAATGTCATTCAAGAAAGTCCTGCTCATGCTGAAAATTTAAAAGAATTAAGCACCCAAAATCGGCACAACAAGCTGCCAAAACAGTTTGTCTTATCGGCGCATGTGCGTGCCGCGTTATCGGGTACAGTTCCACCTAAGCGCCAAGATCCGGGAGCGCCCCTTATTTCAATACAAATAGGGGAGCTTAAGGTTGACCGGGCACTTCTAGATCATGGAGCTTGTGTTAGCATTCTCCCGGGAAGTATGTATGATCAACATGAATTTGGTCTATTACAAAAAGTTGACACCACAGTGGTGTTGGCTAATCAAAAACCCATACGTCCCAGGGGAATGTTAACTGATGTGATAGTTAAGGTGGAAGACTGTTACTACCCGGTGGATTTCTTGGTGCTAGATTGTGAGAAAAATGTTAAAGGCACACCACACACGATTATACTCGGTAGACCATTTTTAGCAACTGCTCATGCAGTAATCAACTGTGCTGATGGAATGGTAAGTATTAGTTTTGGGGATAAGAAATTGAGTTTAAATGTGTTTTCAACTGTTACTGACCCAAAAACCGAGGAGATGTGTTGTATGGTTGACAGGATGGCAGAGATTGGTGAGAAGCCAAAGAAGCCAAAGAAGAAGAAGAAGAAGGCTAAGAAACCGCCTGAATTGGAACAAGAAAATAACGGGTCAACAAAAGAGGATTCAATGCTGAACATAAGTTATGACCCACATGAGTACAAGCAGAATATGTGCTTGGAAGCTGAGGGAGGCAAGCATCCCGTTCGACCACCATAAAAGCTATATCAGTTACAAGTCTGGCTGAAGACTCATAAACTTAGCGCTACCGGGAGGCAGCCCAGAGTTTTTATGTTATTATTTGCATTTTATTTTGAGCGTTTTTTTATGTGTTTTGGGATGTTAGTCCACTTGGGTTGGTAACATTGAAACTTGAGCATGTTGAGTGAGAGAGGTTTTGAAAAGCATGAAACACCATACATTGGGGACAATGTATCCCAAGTGTGGGGATGGGGACCCGAGGGATGTAAGGTGGAGTACTTACCTTTGCAAGAAAAATGTGGAATTTTGAAAATTTTTGAAAATATGTTAACGAAAAATCTTGCAAAGTTGTCCTTTTTTCTGTTTAATCCGACACAAAAGCCAAATTTTCAATCACCAAAGAGTCTTTTGCCAAACATGAAAGTACGAGATCCCCAATCATGGTTGTCCCTTTAAGTTTCATGAGAGTGTTTCTGGTGAGCGTTTTTAGAGGAAATGAAAAGAGATGCCTAACTAGGGGTAACATGCTTATAGGACTTGCATATGCTACATGTCGGCAGCCCATTTCCCTACATTGTGAGACTTTGAGCCTACTAGATATTTAGTGATATAAATGTTTCGTTTCATGAGAGTAGGCCAAATGCTTCTTAGTTGCAGAATTTGTATAATTCGATACATGCTAAAGCTTTAGGCAAAATGTGCACATAGATGAGAAAGGCAATGTAGGAACCCATTCGTTTGTTGATACCCTTGTGTTGTTTGTGTTGACCCGTTTGTTAAACATTACCATTAGTAAACCATGTTGAGCCTAAACCTTTCAATTGTTAAACCTACATGATCACCCAAATTGACCCATTTACCTTATTGAATAAAAATGTTGACATCCAATGTGTTCGTAATGCTTATTGTTTGAGTTACTCAATATAAAAAAAAAGAGAGAGAGAGAAAAAAAAAGAGAAAAAAGAAAAAAAATATATATATGAAAAAAAAAGAAAAAAAAATAGAAGTTATTGTTATAGGTCAATTGTGCCCAAAGTTGATGTGTTAGTATGTTTGTGTGGTTTGTGAATAAGGATGTCAAACATTTGTGTTAACCCCGTTGTTTTTGAACCATTTGTGAACCAAATCCATCCTACCTTTACCCGAAGCCCAAAACCCGTAAGTCCTTTTGATATGTGCACGGTTTATAGCTTATGTGTGATTGTTATACAAACCTATGATAACGAAGTCGCATTCTTGGTTTTATGAGTGTTATATACTAGCACACTATACGCTAGTCCAGATATTAAACCGAGAGGAGCGAACATTGTGAGGGGTGTGTAGCATATGTAGATGATAATAAGCATGTTAGTTTTGGATAGGCAAGTCGTGTTTTAAAATTGCGCAACACTTGCTCGCCAGATTGTCAATCTCGATTGTGTAAGTCTATGGGACGGGTATGATTGGGGACCTTGGAAAATCGATAGGTGAAGGAATTGGAGGTGATTTGTTAAGTAGGTGAGTCGTGTCTTGAGATGGTTTGATTGGGGACAATCAAAGGTAAGTGTGGGAATGTGATGGACGGGGTAAATCATGGTGTTTTAGATGCTTAACTATGTGTTTTTAATGCCGTTTGAGCGTTTATATGCTTTGAATGTGATAACTACGCAACTTTGTGTGATTGTAGGTTCAATGGCATATTTGGATGGATTTGGAAGCTTAAATGTGGTTGAGGTTGAGTTTGGATGGTGAACCGAAAATATGGAGGTGTTCATGGACGTTGAAGCGTTAAAGAGAAATTTTGGATGAGCCAAAAACACCCGAGTCGGAGGCTACTACTACTACTACTACTACTACTACTACTACTACTACTACTACTACTACTACTACTACTACTACTACTACTACTACTAATAATAATAATAATAATAATAATAATAATAATAATAATAATAATAATAATAATAATAATAATAATAATATATTATCGATAATAATAATAGTAAATGAAAGAAAATGGATGGAGACATGACTGACTTTGTCTCGAAAGAAAAGAAAAAAAAAAGTAAAGCAAAAGTCAACATTGTCAGTCTTGTTATTTGAAGCAACCGTAGGCCATAGCTAGAATGAAAACAGCAGCTAATAACATGAATTGGAGCAGAGTATGACCACCGTAAGCCCTTCCTTTTCAGCCGTAACCTACGGCGGTTATGAGAAAAAAAAGGAAAGTTGTTTCTCCAAGATATTTAAGCCAAAAACCTTCAACCCTAAAATTGGCCAGCCCCTATACACGAAAATTAATCATCTTTGGGAGCAATTTGGAGCTACAAACATCAAGATTCACCATCATTCATTCATACTTTCAATTCTAATCATCATGTTCGGTATTATTATTCATACTTTTGAGTTGTTTCTTGTTATCATGAGTGGCTAAACATCTTGTAATCACCTCCGGGTGTATGGTTTATTTGTGAAACCTTAACTCTTGTTTGATTTGGTTTATGGATTGTTTTTCATTTAGTTGAAGAATATTTGTGGTTTTTATCATTTAAGCGATTCACTTGTTTTCATTTGCTTATCTTTTTATCATTCATATTCGGTTTTTCTTGCATCGTGAGTAGTTTGATAATTTAGAGGGTAGGTGATACTTGTGGGTTGGTAATTGAATTATACAGGTTATTATTAAAAACTTGTGTTCGGTTATCACTTGATTTGAACCGTCCAACAAAACTATGTCTATGTAGTATCCAATCATTTAAACAAGAGTAGGGTGGATCATTAACCGGAAGCCTGGAGGGGATTACTTCGTTTATATTATTGTTACAACTTCTTAAATTCAATTAAAAAAAACAAAGTAATTAGATTTTAATTTACTAGTTAACTTACAAAACTATACTTTCCACCAATTCCCTGTGGAGACGACTCAACTTCCATATACTACTATTTTCATTATTTTTGACCGACCAAACGACATCGATCAAAATGGCGCCGTTGCCGGGGAATCGGTGCGCTTAGTTAGATAGTTTTGTTTTAGTTTTATTGCTTTTCTTAGTAAAAAAAAAAAACAAAAACAAAAATATTTTTCTTTTTCTAGTGTTTTAGTTTAATTTTTGTTTTGCTTTATTTAGTTCGGTATTACGTGTGGTTTGCTTGTTTGTGTCTGTGCAGGTAATTCAGTTGCATGCATCATACACGTTATTCGGGCAAAACTTCACCATTAATTTACGATCCGGAAATTGAAAAGACGGCTAGAAAGAACAAAGCCATTCATCAAACCCGACCAACACTAAACATGAGCCATCACAGTAACCAAGATAACCAACATCCACCGAACCAACCTGACCCAATACCACCACAACAAAACCCATTGGGCGATATTCCTTCACGACCATTTCAAACAGCACCAACTCCAAGACAACCACAACCATTCCCACAATTTAACCCAGATCCGAACGCTGGTGGTTCTAGACAATTTCAGCAAAGCCATCAAGAGCATGACGAGTGGGATGAACAATATGAAAATGATCAAGCTTTTGAGGCCCCACAACAGCAACAACAACCCAACCACCCATTAGCCTTAAATCGACAACCACCACAAAACCGAAACCCGAGATCTAACAGTAATAGAGCAACGGATTCACTTCATGGAGATGACAGTATGCACGGTACAGCGGGCACTTTTAATGGTAGAGTTGCTGATTGGGATGGAGGAGTTGCTGATGATGGATACTACATGAATCAGGATCAGTTCGACTATGATGAGCATGATGAGTTTGGTCCGCAATATCAGCAGCAACATCAGCGAGGGTTTAATATCAGGGGACATAATCAGGGACAGAGAGGGGTCCCTCAGAATCAACCAAGAAATCAAGTGCGAGGGAATGGGCAGCGGCAATATGTAGATGGAGTACCTCGGGTGAACTACAGACCTCCTGTAAATGGCGTTGGGAGCCATTTTATTCCGGTGGCCACCGAGCACACTTCACCTGTAGTACCACCACATCAGAATGGAAGGAGCTTTGAGGTTAGACCACAATATTTGAACCACCTTCCGAGTTTCTATGGTAAGGCAACAGAGGAACCCTATCTACACATTGCGGAGTTTGTGAGTATTTGTAACACTATTGGGGGCCATGGGTTTAGTCAGGATGAGGTGAGATTGATGATGTTTCAGTTCACCCTCAAAGATCAAGCGAAGTTATGGTACCATTCATTGCCTGCTGGGAGTATATTCACATGGCAAGAGCTTCAACAGCAGTTCTTAGAGGAATATTATACTATGACTCGCACTACTGATGCTCGGGAGGCTATCAGAACTTTCCAACAACACTCGGGGGAACCATTTCATGAAGCCTTCACGAGGTTTAAGGAGTTGTTACGGAAGTGTCCACATCATGATATACCTATGTGGGAACTGATTAAGTCATTCTATGATGGCTTATTACCCGAGGATGTTAGAGATTTGAATGCCAATAGTAATGGTACCTTTTTGACTAATCATGAGGATGTGGATTGGGAGTACATGGAGAGGTTGGCTGTGACATCAAAGAGACAGGCTCGTGCTAGTAGAAGAAGCAGAACAGGTGCAGCTAGGGGTGTTGATGCAGAGGCTGAAAAGAGAATAGCAAGCTTAGAGCGACAGATTGCACAGTTGACAGCTGGTAGAGGCGCAGGAAGGAGTGATGGAGCAAAGGCAGCTAATTCTTTTACAGTTTGCTCCATTTGTGATGATTTGGGACACATGGATGTTGATTGTCCTACTAAACAAGGGAAATCTGAAGAAGTAAATCAGCTTTATGGACAACGAAAGCCATATGATATGAATTCTAATTCATATCACCCAGGTTTGCGAAATCACCCTAATTTTAGTTACAGTAATACTTCTAACCAGTTGAATCCTCCATCACAGGTACCTAATCAAAACAATCAGAGAGGATATTCAGGCCAAGGGAATTACAACAACCAAAGAAATTATCAGCAAGGATCTGGAAGCAATCAAGGGAGTTCTCAAGGCAACTGGAGAAGTCAAGGAAATCAACAGGGTGGCTCTTCGGGACAGGATGGATCAGTGAGAGAGATGTTGACTGAGTTTATGAAGTCAACAGGAGAATTCATGAAGTCAACAGGCGATTTCATGAAGGAGATCAGAAAGGACAACGAAATCAGAGACAAGGAGTACAAGGCCTTGGCAAAGCAAGTTGGCCAAATTGCTGAAGAGATGTCCACCATGCGTCGAGATCCAGGTAAGTTGCCTAGCACCACTGCAGTGAATCCAGCACATCAGGCATCAACCACGAAGAATGTGCACATCAACGCGGTAAGTATTCTCTCCAATTCTGAAGATGAGCAGGAAACGTTTTCACAATCAAACATTAAAGTTAAAAATTTGAAAAAAAGGTTTTGTGAAAAGTTTTTTGAGGAAAATGTGGATGCGGCCAAGGATAAGTGTGGGAAAGTAAAAATTGCACCATTCCCTTCGGCCTTATTAGCACAAAAAAAAATAAAAATAAGGGCTTTAAGTAAACGAGACCCATCGAAGGACGAGGGGTGGGAAACCTTTAAACAAGTTAAAATTAATTTACCATTAGTTAATGTCATTCAAGAAAGTCCTGCTCATGCTGAAAATTTAAAAGAATTAAGCACCCAAAATCGGCACAACAAGCTGCCAAAACAGTTTGTCTTACCGGCGCATGTGCGTGCCGCGTTATCGGGTACAGTTCCACCTAAGCGCCAAGATCCGGGAGCGCCCCTTATTTCAATACAAATAGGGGAGCTTAAGGTTGACCGGGCACTTCTAGATCATGGAGCTTGTGTTAGCATTCTCCCGGGAAGTATGTATGATCAACATGAATTTGGTCTATTACAAAAAGTTGACACCACAGTGGTGTTGGCTAATCAAAAACCCATACGTCCCAGGGGAATGTTAACTGATGTGATAGTTAAGGTGGAAGACTGTTACTACCCGGTGGATTTCTTGGTGCTAGATTGTGAGAAAAATGTTAAAGGCACACCACACACGATTATACTCGGTAGACCATTTTTAGCAACTGCTCATGCAGTAATCAACTGTGCTGATGGAATGGTAAGTATTAGTTTTGGGGATAAGAAATTGAGTTTAAATGTGTTTTCAACTGTTACTGACCCAAAAACCGAGGAGATGTGTTGTATGGTTGACAGGATGGCAGAGATTGGTGAGAAGCCAAAGAAGCCAAAGAAGAAGAAGAAGAAGGCTAAGAAACCGCCTGAATTGGAACAAGAAAATAACGGGTCAACAAAAGAGGATTCAATGCTGAACATAAGTTATGACCCACATGAGTACAAGCAGAATATGTGCTTGGAAGCTGAGGGAGGCAAGCATCCCGTTCGACCACCATAAAAGCTATATCAGTTACAAGTCTGGCTGAAGACTCATAAACTTAGCGCTACCGGGAGGCAGCCCAGAGTTTTTATGTTATTATTTGCATTTTATTTTGAGCGTTTTTTATGTGTTTTGGGATGTTAGTCCACTTGGGTTGGTAACATTGAAACTTGAGCATGTTGAGTGAGAGAGGTTTTGAAAAGCATGAAACACCATACATTGGGGACAATGTATCCCAAGTGTGGGGATGGGGACCCGAGGGATGTAAGGTGGAGTACTTACCTTTGCAAGAAAAATGTGGAATTTTGAAAATTTTTGAAAATATGTTAACGAAAAATCTTGCAAAGTTGTCCTTTTTTCTGTTTAATCCGACACAAAAGCCAAATTTTCAATCACCAAAGAGTCTTTTGCCAAACATGAAAGTACGAGATCCCCAATCATGGTTGTCCCTTTAAGTTTCATGAGAGTGTTTCTGGTGAGCGTTTTTAGAGGAAATGAAAAGAGATGCCTAACTAGGGGTAACATGCTTATAGGACTTGCATATGCTACATGTCGGCAGCCCATTTCCCTACATTGTGAGACTTTGAGCCTACTAGATATTTAGTGATATAAATGTTTCGTTTCATGAGAGTAGGCCAAATGCTTCTTAGTTGCAGAATTTGTATAATTCGATACATGCTAAAGCTTTAGGCAAAATGTGCACATAGATGAGAAAGGCAATGTAGGAACCCATTCGTTTGTTGATACCCTTGTGTTGTTTGTGTTGACCCGTTTGTTAAACATTACCATTAGTAAACCATGTTGAGCCTAAACCTTTCAATTGTTAAACCTACATGATCACCCAAATTGACCCATTTACCTTATTGAATAAAAATGTTGACATCCAATGTGTTCGTAATGCTTATTGTTTGAGTTACTCAATATAAAAAAAAAGAGAGAGAGAGAAAAAAAAAGAGAAAAAAGAAAAAAAATATATATATGAAAAAAAAAAGAAAAAAAAATAGAAGTTATTGTTATAGGTCAATTGTGCCCAAAGTTGATGTGTTAGTATGTTTGTGTGGTTTGTGAATAAGGATGTCAAACATTTGTGTTAACCCCGTTGTTTTTGAACCATTTGTGAACCAAATCCATCCTACCTTTACCCGAAGCCCAAAACCCGTAAGTCCTTTTGATATGTGCACGGTTTATAGCTTATGTGTGATTGTTATACAAACCTATGATAACGAAGTCGCATTCTTGGTTTTATGAGTGTTATATACTAGCACACTATACGCTAGTCCAGATATTAAACCGAGAGGAGCGAACATTGTGAGGGGTGTGTAGCATATGTAGATGATAATAAGCATGTTAGTTTTGGATAGGCAAGTCGTGTTTTAAAATTGCGCAACACTTGCTCGCCAGATTGTCAATCTCGATTGTGTAAGTCTATGGGACGGGTATGATTGGGGACCTTGGAAAATCGATAGGTGAAGGAATTGGAGGTGATTTGTTAAGTAGGTGAGTCGTGTCTTGAGATGGTTTGATTGGGGACAATCAAAGGTAAGTGTGGGAATGTGATGGACGGGGTAAATCATGGTGTTTTAGATGCTTAACTATGTGTTTTTAATGCCGTTTGAGCGTTTATATGCTTTGAATGTGATAACTACGCAACTTTGTGTGATTGTAGGTTCAATGGCATATTTGAATGGATTTGGAAGCTTAAATGTGGTTGAGGTTGAGTTTGGATGGTGAACCGAAAATATGGAGGTGTTCATGGACGTTGAAGCGTTAAAGAGAAATTTTGGATGAGCCAAGAACACCCGAGTCGGAGGCTACTACTACTACTACTACTACTACTACTACTACTAATAATAATAATAATAATAATAATAATAATAATATATTATCGATAATAATAATAGTAAATGAAAGAAAATGGATGGAGACATGACTGACTTTGTCTCGAAAGAAAAGAAAAAAAAAAGTAAAGCAAAAGTCAACATTGTCAGTCTTGTTATTTGAAGCAACCGTAGGCCATAGCTAGAATGAAAACAGCAGCTAATAACATGAATTGGAGCAGAGTATGACCACCGTAAGCCCTTCCTTTTCAGCCGTAACCTACGGCGGTTATGAGAAAAAAAAGGAAAGTTGTTTCTCCAAGATATTTAAGCCAAAAACCTTCAACCCTAAAATTGGCCAGCCCCTATACACGAAAATTAATCATCTTTGGGAGCAATTTGGAGCTACAAACATCAAGATTCACCATCATTCATTCATACTTTCAATTCTAATCATCATGTTCGGTATTATTATTCATACTTTTGAGTTGTTTCTTGTTATCATGAGTGGCTAAACATCTTGTAATCACCTCCGGGTGTATGGTTTATTTGTGAAACCTTAACTCTTGTTTGATTTGGTTTATGGATTGTTTTTCATTTAGTTGAAGAATATTTGTGGTTTTTATCATTTAAGCGATTCACTTGTTTTCATTTGCTTATCTTTTTATCATTCATATTCGGTTTTTCTTGCATCGTGAGTAGTTTGATAATTTAGAGGGTAGGTGATACTTGTGGGTTGGTAATTGAATTATACAGGTTATTATTAAAAACTTGTGTTCGGTTATCACTTGATTTGAACCGTCCAACAAAACTATGTCTATGTAGTATCCAATCATTTAAACAAGAGTAGGGTGGATCATTAACCGGAAGCCTGGAGGGGATTACTTCGTTTATATTATTGTTACAACTTCTTAAATTCAATTAAAAAAAACAAAGTAATTAGATTTTAATTTACTAGTTAACTTACAAAACTATACTTTCCACCAATTCCCTGTGGAGACGACTCAACTTCCATATACTACTATTTTCATTATTTTTGACCGACCAAACGACATCGATCAGGTATCCAAAGAGACGACTGCTGCAGGCATTTGGGCAAAGTTAGAAAATCTGTATATGACTAAGTCATTGGCCAACAGATTATATTTGAAGAAAAGACTGTATACGTTTCACATGACCTCAGGAAAGTCCCTTGAAGATCACACTGATGAGTTCAATAAACTCATTCTTGATCTGGAAAATATCGAAATTACACTGGATGATGAAGATCAAGCAATTATTTTCTTGACTTCATTACCAGTTTCATATGAACATTTTGTTGAAACTTTAATGTATGGAAGGGAAACTCTTTCTATGGAAGATGTTCTTGCTGCCTTAAACTCAAAAGAGTTAAAGAAGAAGACAGATGTTCAAGATGATAGTGGAGAAGGGTTACTTGTTAGAGGAAGAAGTGAACAGAGATCTTCAAAGTTCAAGAAACAGTCTGGAAGATCCAAGTCAAGATTCAAGAGGAAGTGTTTCATATGTAACTCTGAGAAACACCTCAATAGGGACTGTCCTGATAGAAACAAGAAAAGGAAACCTGAGTATGGCCATAATTCTGCAAAAGGGCATAATGGTAATTCTTCTCCTGAAGGTTCTCAAGATGGTTATGATAGTGCAGATGTACTGATTGTAACAGAAGAGATCAAGTTTAAGGGAAAGAATGGAACTGGTAAAGTGTTAATAGTATCAGATGGTAAAACATGGTGGAGTTGGATCATGGATTCAGGATGCTCCTGTGACAACCTGCACCCTTCACTTTTCATAAATGTGCATAATTGGTTCCTCAACTATTTCAAAATTTTCATTTTTAACCCTCGTATTTTAATAGAACCAAAATTAACAATTTAATAAAACTTATAATTTTTATAAGTAAAAGTATGCACGTTTTATACTCACATCTACACCCGAGCACATATGTTTCAGACCTTGATACTCAAAGCCCTTAATTTTCGGTCCTAAAACAACTTAGTAACAGAAGGAAACAAGTCTAGAACTTAAAATTGATTAAATTAGAAAAAAAATATTTTTTTTTAGCCCTCACGGTCCGCTGAGACAGTCAAACAGGCAAAGTCTCAGTCAAAGTCCTAGTCAAACTCTCAATCAAAATCCTAGTCAAAGTCCTAGTCAAATAGTCAATTCATCTTAAAACCTTACTTTATTGTGTTGACCAATTTTAAAGCCTAATTGAATCCAAAACTAGTATAAAAACCCACCTATGACCCATTACACTTTGCACCTCTAAATCGATTGTTTCAATTCGATTAAACTCTCCCTCATACCTTTCTTCTATAGTATATTACTTCTACATATGAAGCTTTGATTATAAGCTCTTGTAACTAGCGAATTGGAAGCTTGATATTTTTCCTATTCGGTTGCTTTTCTTCTAAATTGGACTAGTTTCGTTGTTGAATCTTTGGATTGCTCGCAGTTTCACACTCGCTTAGTCATCTAGTCATTTGGCGAAAATGAGTATTTCCTATCCCCTTTTTGTCTTATTCATTTTTGGGGTGTTACATGTACACTTATACAAAATACACATACAAGTTCACATTTTTACAATACAATTCTAGTACATTGTGCATTTGCTTACATACGTGCTTTATGCTTAGACATTACATGTAGAATACATTTGTACTTAGTGAAATCATTAACCATGTACAAGCCGACCTTAACATTGGATAGCGCTATTGGATTGACAACCCGCCTAGGTTGATTCTCCCCCTTTTTCATCGGAGAATCCGTGGTCATTGTTAAGTTATTATCTAATTATTTGGATAAGTACACCGCCGTTCATTTAGTACATTATACAGTCACATGATTGATTTCGCTCATTTGTATGATACATAGTTTACATAATTGCACCGTAGCTTGCACTTGAATTGTATACCATTTTCCAACTTACTATATGTATTAAAACTAGGAATGCTCACCAACATTTCTTATATTGACAAAACCTATTTTGTACATGTTTCAGGTGCAGTTTGATCTTAGTTCCATAGCATTGGATTTTAGTGCTTGCTTTTAATAAGTTATTTCAATTTTCATGTTTCGTTCAGACTTTTGTATTTTTCCCATTTCATCTATGTAAGACAATTTAAATTATTCAATAATATATTTACATTTTAGTACCATGTGCTTTTGAACAATCATCACTACGTGACACCTCGATGATTCCGCCATCGGTTGGGGTGTTACAGATTGGTATCAGAGCCATGGTTATAGGGAATTAGGTTATTAGAATGCCTTTTAGCCTAGTCTATAACCAAGCTTACATTCACAAGTCCTCTCGTGTTTATTTCTCTTTATCCTATTATTTTCTTTCAAAATATTTTCGCTATGGTTCTTTCTCGTTATTCTTTCGGTGTGTTGTTTAAAGAAGAAGATACTCGTATTTCACAAACGAAACGATATCACCAAGTTAGGAGTGACATCCATACCTTGGTGATTAGTTTCACTCCTCTATATGTTATTTATCTTAGGAATATATCTTTGAGATAGGAGTGACATCCACACCTCAAAGAGTATTTCTTTCAAAAAGGAACTTAACCACTAATCTGGGAGTGATATCCTTAACTTAGTGATTGGTTTCATTCCACAATCATTTTCAATTTTGAAATACATCTTTGAGTTAGGAGTGAAATCCAAATCTCAAGGATCTATTTTTGCATCTCGTTTTTAATCTCGCTAAAGTTTTGGAATTCACTATTGATGGGGCACGTGCAATCTAGAAGGGTGAGCGCCTGTATCCTGAGTTTTTTGTCTAGGCCTGGTATTTCGTATAAATCCCAATCAGACGAGGGACCCGTATACCTACCTGGGAACTCTTGAGATGAGCATTCACTTATAGGCTAAAGTACGCCCCCACAAGTCAATTTCAAATACTTGAGTTAGTCAAAGTTTCCTATGGAAATAATTCAAATGTTTTATATCATTGATATTTATGTTTGTTTATCATTTGAAGACTCAATTTAATCACTTGTTGATTCACATGCTATTATTAATTGATCATTCGCTTTTGGATTCCTTATAATCATTATTAAAACTTTTTGTTCGTTATATTATCGCATTAAAGCTTACACTATTCCACTTATGCCTTTTGACTTTTACGCCATAAGGTATTACTTTTTTTGAGTTAAAACATTTTTACCCACGACTTAAGTTTTAAACTCTGTGTTTAACTTTGATCACATCTTGATTTTAGGAATGTTGCGTCATCATACAATTAAAAATGAACATGGTTTTTCCAAACTTATTATTTCAATCTGTTTTATACCTTCATGTTTACAAACTTACTTGATCGAAGTCACAGTATATCCTCATATACCTAATACTAATATTGCTGCACCCAGTCTCCTAAGCCATAGCCAACTACCATTAGTTAGAACTTCTTAGTCAGACTAAACTCATACATAAATGCCTACCAACACGATATGCACTAGTACACTAATCTCTAAAACGATTAATTTGACAACTTATTCTATAAGTCTTTTCACAAAGCCTATTCGCCAAATTAGAACACACTTTTCATACACCTTGTGCCTTGAAACAAATAGCCCGCTATGAGCCCAAAGAGATGCCTTAACGATCCTGCAAATAAATGATCTTTCAATGTATAAATTTCGTAAAAGTTTGAAAATTTAAAAGGTTTCAAGTTTACCCAGTCTTAACGGGTAACACTTCGATTTTCTCAACATTTCATAACAATTAAAATTTTCCGACTTTTCAACCCACAAGTTAAAGAAATGTTTAAAATTCAGAAAATTTTATTTTTCAAAATTCGTCAAGGCATTTGGGATCATTCACAACCTTCGCATCATTTTAAATCTTGGTCTTTCGAAACACATTAGATTTACACACACTTCATGAAATGGTTTCATCTTGCATTTTATAAACTTGCATTACATATTTTACAAATCAAATGTAAATCTGCATGTTTTCATATAACGTATCCAATATATATTTTCGGGAGGAATTTGCAACTAATAATATACCTTATAACACTTTTCAAACTCGACTTCTCGTAAACACATGAAAATGTGTACCTACGAAATCTTTTCAAGTGAACATGTTTTGAACTTAAAACATTCTTCGGTTTCCAAAAAGTTATCCTCATACCAGTAGACTATACGTCTGTTCTACGCACTTTCATTTACAGTAAATTTCATTATGTTTTTTTCACCATTCTATTTATAGTTACGTTCGTACATTATCTTATTATTTTTGTATTATTCTTTTGTTGCTAGTTATTTTCACGCGTTATTCGCAACTATTCTCGCACTAGTTATTAGTAGTTATTCTTACAACACTAGTTTTGAGCATTAATTTAACTCGTTTACTTTCATTTTGTGCAAATTGTGCGATTTACTCGATTTACGTTATGCTATTCTTTCAATCGAAATTTTATGCTATACTTATATACTTACATGAACGCATATTTAGTATGCATATTTTTTTTGTTGTGAGCAAAACCCTGTTATACTTTACATTATTTTGTTCATCATCATGACCAACGAACATACTAATTGATAGCTCGTATGAGATCTAAGCCAGTTCCCATGTATGACTCGGTTCAGAGTATTCCTCTTACCCAAGGGGAACGGTGTAATCCTCAGAGTTTATCAATATGGTTGTTTAGAGCCCAATGATGTGAACAAAAATTTACCGGTTAAGGGTGAACCCGAAAGGTGAAGAACCCCTAATCATGTCTTATACTTACACATTAATCTCATTACGGTTAAAAGGTGAACCTGAAAGGGGAAGAACCTCTAACCGCATCTTATACTTGAGCAATATCTACTATTTAACACATTTTGTGTAACATCGCCAAATTTTCAAATTATAATACGTATATTATTTTCATAATGTGCCTAAGTTTTATTTCCCGACCACACAACTTATATATATATATATATACATATATATATAATAATAATAATAATAATAATAATAAATAAAACTAGTTGTTAGACCTTAACCCAACCTAACACCCCTTTTCCTTTTTACATTTTCTGAAGCCCAGCCCAGACTAATATCCGGCCCAAGCCCAACAGCCCACCTCCTCTCTTGAATCAGCCCACTACTTGTTTGTAAAAAAAAAAAAAAAAAAAAAAAAACGTTTCTGCTCGGGATCGAACCGGAGACCAAGCTATACCACACCCACACTCAAACCATCTGCTCTAACCATCATATCTGTTTATAACTTGGCCCATTATAATTATATAACGATATTGAAACACCTCAGTTGACTTGGAAAGTCAACTGAGGTCCACGACATTCCAAAAACAACATCATTCACACGTTAATTGTTAAGGATTTACTGAGGAGCATGATTTCCGGCCTATTATGACTAGGATACACGATTGTTGTTCATCAATTCATACCAATTTTAATCATTAACGCGTCAACATTCAAGTCGTAGTCAACAATTACCATTTCGATCATCCGAGCTACTATACTATAAATTGAAGGTTTCTGGATCATCTCACCTCGCCGAACATCCTATTCCAATTCTCAATTTCACTCAAAAACCTTCTGTTCTTATAACACGATTACGCTTTTGACTTTACAAGTTGACCGACCAATCGAGCATCGAAACAACATTGTAAGCTTAATGTTTTATGTGGGTTTTGTATATCGGCCATCACTCATCAATAGCCCCATGATTAATTGGACTAATGATGAGTGAATCGATCTATTGCTGAAACTAGGGCTCGCAAATCTGATTTGGGGATAAAACTGAATTCGCGTAATGTATATATTTGTTTAAAACAGAGATAAATCACAACCACAGGCCTAGGCCAAGTGGTTGTGATTGATGCTGGTAACCTTAACCATCCGGGTTCGAATCCCGGCTTGGGCACCCTTTTTCCACTTTTTTTTTCAACAAACCAAATATATATATATATATATATATATATATATATATATATATATTACATTTAAACTTGTAAATTCATTTTAAAATATTAAAACCTTTTTATAAATTCTAAAAAAATTATTTTTATCAAATCTGATGTAAAAGTTTCATTTACAATTTTTAGTTTTCTGAATTTCATTTATTTAATATTTATAATAATTAAATCAATTTTATACCATTATATTTATAAAAATCCATTAAAATATCAAAACAGTTTTATAAATTCCCACAAAAATTATCCCGAGTTTGCACAATGATAAACTTTACTAAAATGATTTTTAATTCAGAAAAATCATTTATTTTATATTTTTTATCAATTTTTGTTAGTTTTAATCATAATTAAATCATAATAAATTCAATTTTTGATATTTTTGCACCAAAATTTTATACAATTTATTTCTAAATATTTAGAACAGAAATATGATTTTTAAAATAATAATTCTTTAATTTTAATATTTTTAAATATTAAAGTTAAATATTGGCAATTTCTAATTAAATAGATTTAATAATCTATTTTAAAGAAAATAATTTTATAAAAATTATTTTCATACTTCAAAAACATTATTGTAAACATCCTAAATCCAAACTTTATAAAAAGACTTTCATTTATTTAATCATCAAATTTCCCTTTTATTTAAACATTTTATCATAAATTCAACAATTGAATATCCCCAAATCGAAACCCTAGAATATACTTGTAGACTAGATAGACTTAGACTTATTATGTTGCCTTATACATAGGGTGATACTTGGCAATCTATTGGGCTACACTTATACTATTTCTCAATACCAAATACTATACCAAGGTGAGTTTACGTAACCATGTTTATGCGATTCTTTATACTTGCAACAATTATTTAAGCAATTCAACATGCATGTCTAGTAGTAAACTTTATTGCCTCATGAATTAGTCAACAGTTTCAACGAGTTTCAACGAGTTTCAACATTTACATAATCATTAGCTATGGCCAAGCCGGTGATACTCAATAATAGATCTATTGGATTGACAACCCCACCCGGATACGTGTACCTCCTACATAGGTAACGTGGGTGATTGTTATCGTTCAACATATTACTAAGGTGAACCGTAGATGACGGGATGGACCTAAACTAGTCGGAGGTTTGATTATGTCAACATATTATACTATTCATGTAGACTTAAATTTACGATAGACATACGAATTGCTAAACTTTTATACTTAAACTATTTGCTTGACATGACTTATGTATTCTCACCAACTTCTAGTTGACCCCCCCATTTTTCCAAACTCAACAGGAAATACTGATGCTTGAAGTCTAGAGCTAGCATGAGGAGATATTTGAAGTTTTAAGCTTTGTTTGATTATTTGATGTAGACTTTAATGTAATTCAATTTTGTAATGTAATAAAGGATTATTTAAACATATGTATTACCATGAGCTACTGAACAATCATTTCATACGTGACACCTCGATGCTTCCGCCATCGGTTGGGGTGTTACATTTTGGTTGCACGCATTGTTTCTTGTATTACTTATGTTAGTGTTATGGAAAATCATAGCACCCTAGTGTAAGGTAAATCGATGATTACGGTCCGGAACGCAATCATGGATTTACAGGTACATGGGGGTGGTGTGTGATTCTACTTAGGCTATTGGTAGACAATCAGTACGAGTCCAAAGTATCAGTAGTGTGGTGGGTTAGCTGCGGTACACCCTATATATAAGCACGAGCGATACTGCGGGAGCGGACTAGGAGTCTGACCAAGAACCTACCCATTACTATCTCTTTATTAGATCGTTGACTAATAGCTAGCATTTTCGATAAGAATGTTCTTACACGAGCTTCAATTCGACTTGCTAGAGTCTTTCTCTGGACCATCTACACAGAAAACACAAACTTTGTATACTCTTACACTCTCTATTAGTCGAAATCCTGTTTCACGTCCTTAATAAAGTTCGGTCAGAAACTTCTCTAAAGTAATGGAAGCTACTATAATACTATCTTGCCCTCACCAGTTACATACTTTTCCCAAACATTGATCATTATAAACTCTTAATTCTCTAACCTTGGGTCAAACTTTAAGGATTTTCAAACTCTTATTTTGGGTATTAAACAACTACTTCAAACTTTGTCAAATCATGGGTAATGCATTTTTTAAAATCTACTTGCCTTTTTTACAATTGTCTTTTGTTTCATGGAAACCTTCACTTGAAAGTAATTTCGGGACGAAATTTTCTAAAGTAGGGGAGACTGTGACAACCTGCACCCTTCACTTTTCATAAATGTGCATAATTGGTTCCTCAACTATTTCAAAATTTTCATTTTTAACCCTCGTATTTTAATAGAACCAAAATTCACAATTTAATAAAACTTATAATTTTTATAAGTAAAAGTATGCACGTTTTATACTCACATCTACACCCGAGCACATATGTTTCAGACCTTGATACTCAAAGCCCTTAATTTTCGGTCCTAAAACAACTTAGTAACAGAAGGAAACAAGTCTAGAACTTAAAATTGATTAAATTAGAAAAAAAAATATTTTTTTTAGCCCTCACGGTCCGCTGAGACAGTCAAACAGGCAAAGTCTCAGTCAAAGTCCTAGTCAAACTCTCAATCAAAATCCTAGTCAAAGTCCTAGTCAAATAGTCAATTCATCTTAAAACCTTACTTTATTGTGTTGACCAATTTTAAAGCCTAATTGAATCCAAAACTAGTATAAAAACCCACCTATGACCCATTACACTTTGCACCTCTAAATCGATTGTTTCAATTCGATTAAACTCTCCCTCATACCTTTCTTCTATAGTATATTACTTCTACATATGAAGCTTTGATTATAAGCTCTTGTAACTAGCGAATTGGAAGCTTGATATTTTTCCTATTCGGTTGCTTTTCTTCTAAATTGGACTAGTTTCGTTGTTGAATCTTTGGATTGCTCGCAGTTTCACACTCGCTTAGTCATCTAGTCATTTGGCGAAAGTGAGTATTTCCTATCCCCTTTTTGTCTTATTCATTTTTGGGGTGTTACATGTACACTTATACAAAATACACATACAAGTTCACATTTTTACAATACAATTCTAGTACATTGTGCATTTGCTTACATACGTGCTTTATGCTTAGACATTACATGTAGAATACATTTGTACTTAGTGAAATCATTAACCATGTACAAGCCGACCTTAACATTGGATAGCGCTATTGGATTGACAACCCGCCTAGGTTGATTCTCCCCCTTTTTCATCGGAGAATCCGTGGTCATTGTTAAGTTATTATCTAATTATTTGGATAAGTACACCGCCGTTCATTTAGTACATTATACAGTCACATGATTGATTTCGCTTATTTGTATGATACATAGTTTACATAATTGCACCGTAGCTTGCACTTGAATTGTATACCATTTTCCAACTTACTATATGTATTAAAACTAGGAATGCTCACCAACATTTCTTATATTGACAAAACCTATTTTGTACATGTTTCAGGTGCAGTTTGATCTTAGTTCCATAGCATTGGATTTTAGTGCTTGCTTTTAATAAGTTATTTCAATTTTCATGTTTCGTTCAGACTTTTGTATTTTTCCCATTTCATCTATGTAAGACAATTTAAATTATTCAATAATATATTTACATTTTAGTACCATGTGCTTTTGAACAATCATCACTACGTGACACCTCGATGATTCCGCCATCGGTTGGGGTGTTACAGCTCCTATCACATGACCCCTTATAAAGAACTATTCAAAGTCCTACACTATGAAGTTCTTGGAGAAGTGAAATTGGGTGATGATAGACCTTGTGTCATACAAGGCTATGGAACAGTTGTCTTAAAAATGGACAATGGGACAGAAGTGGAGATTCACAATGTCAGGTACATTCCTGGTTTAACCAAGAATTTGTTGTCATTAGGTACATTTGAAAAAGAGGGCTATAGTGTTAGCTTAAAGAATGGTAAAGCTAAAGTAATAAAGGGGTCCATGGTAGTGTTATCTGGTACTAGGATTGAAAATAACACATATGTTCTTGATGGTCATTCTGAGAAGGGTGAGGTGATAGTTGCAGAAGAAAGAAAAGAAAACTCTGTAATGATTTGGCACAAAAGATTGGGTCACATGAGTAGTATTGGTTTGAGAGAGTTAATGAAGCAAGGTGTCATAGAAGGTCTAACTGAGTGCGAGTATGGATTTTGTGAAAATTGTGTCATGGGAAAGGCACACAGGGTTAAATTCACAAAGGGGATCCATAGAACCAAAGGGACCCTAGACTATATACATGCAGACTTATGGGGGCCTGCTAAGAATATGTCTTTAGGTGGAGCTTCATATTTCTTGTCTATAATAGATGATTACTCTAGAAGAGTTTGGGTGTACCCATTAAAACATAAACATGAAGCATTTGGGCAGTTCAAGGTCTGGAAGGTTTTAGTTGAAATCAGATAGAAAAGAAAGTGAAGAAGCTTAGAACTGACAATGGTTTAGAATTTTGCAGTGGTGAGTTTAATGATTACTGCAAGAAGTGTGGAATAGCTAGACATAGAACTATTCCTGGTACTCCTCAACAAAATGGTCTTGTTGAGAGGATGAACAGGACATTGTTGGAGAGAGTGAGATGTATGCTTCATCAGTCTGGTTTGCCAAAGAGTTTTTGGGCAGAAGCAATTAAAACTGCTGTTCATTGCATAAACAGGTCACCATCAACAGCCATTAATATGAAGGTGCCTTTAGAAGTATGGTCTGGTCACAAGGTTGATGATTATGATGATCTAAAGGTGTTTGGGACTCTAGTGTATTCCTATGTAAACAATGGGAAGTTAGAGAATAGGGCAGAGAGATGTATACTGGTGGGTTATACTAAAGGGGTCAAAGGATATAGGGTATGGAGAATGAATAATGTCAGTCCAAGAGTTATAACAAGTAGAAATGTAAAAGTAAAAGAAGATTGTTTTTACAAAGATGTTATAACTGGAGCATTGGACTCAACTGAAAAGATGAAGGGAGTTCAGATTGAGGTGGAGACATTGATAAAGAAGACTGATGAAGATCAAGTGAATTCTGAACAAGAATCATCTTCAGGGACTCAAAATACTGAATTTGAGCATTCTATAGCTAAAGATAGACCCAGAATACAGGTAGTGAAGCCTATAAGGTTCAGGGGTAATAATGACTTTTCAGCATTTGTGCTGAATGTAGCAGAAGAAGAATCAGTGTATGAACCTCTCACTTATGATCAAGCAGTTCAGTCTGATGATAAGGATAAGTGGCTGAATGCTATGAAAGATGAAATGAATTCTCTTCACAAGAATGAGACATGGAGGTTAGTTGATAAGCCTAAAGACTAGAAGTTAGTATCCTGTAAATGGATATTTAAAGTGAAAGAAGGAATGCCAGGTGAGTTGCCTAGATACAAGGCTAGACTGGTAGCTAAAGGGTTCACACAAAGAGCTGGTGTGGATTACAATGAAATTTTTTCTCCAGTGGTTAAACACACTTCAATCAGAATTATTTTGGCTTTAACAGCTTATAAAGGGTATGAGTTGGAGCAATTAGATGTTAAAACTGCCTTCTTACATGGTAATCTGGATGAACAGATATACATGAAGCAGCCTTAGGGATTTGAAGTTGAGGGACAAGAAGAGAAGGTATGTCTATTGCTCAGATCTTTATATGGTTTAAAGCAATCACCTAGACAGTGGTATCTTAGGTTTGATGATTATATTCTGAGTCAAGGGTTCAAAAGAAGTTTATATGACAGTTGTGTGTACCAAAGAGAATATTCAAGAGGTGAATTTGTTTACTTGTTGTTATATGTGGATGACATGCTGATTGCATGTAAAGATCAACAAGTTATAAAAGAAACAAAAGAGATGTTGTTCCAGGAGTTTGATATGAAGGAATTGGGACAAGCTAGAAAGATTCTTGGGATGGAAATCACTAGAGATAGAGGTCAAGGGCTGTTATACTTGAAACAGAGTTCATATGCTAAAAAGGTGTTGCAGAAGTTTAGCATGGAGAACTGTAAAGCTGTTAAGACTCCCTTGGCAGCACATTTCAAGTTATCATCTAGGAACTCACCTATAACTGATGAAGAGAAAGCAGGCATGATTAATGTTCCATATGCTAATGCTGTAGGTAGTCTAATGTATCTCATGGTGTGCACAAGGCCTGATTTAGGGTATGCAGTGAGTTTGGTGAGTAGATACATTGCTAATCCAGGTAAAGAACATTGGAATGCTGTAAAATGGATTCTAAGGTACTTAAAGGGAACTACTGATTATGGGTTAGTATTTGGAAAAGGATCTGGTGATGACATTGTTAAAGGATATGCAGATGCAGACTTTGCAAAAGATTTAGATAATGGAAAGTCTATGACTGGTTATGCATGTACTGTGTTTGGTTCATTGGTTAGTTGGAAAGCCTCATTACAAAAGGTAGTTGCTTTGTCAACTACAGAAGCTGAATATGTTGCATTGACTGAAGCAGTCAAAGAATGCATATGGCTGAGAGGGTTTATCACTGAACTGGGAATTGATCTTGAAAAAGTGTATGTACTTTGTGATAATCAAGGTGCAGTTCAGTTGACAAAGAATCAGGTTTATCATGAAAGAACAAAACATATCAGGGTAAAATTGCATTTTGTTAGAGATGTTGTGAAGTCAAAGGAAGTCTTGGTGGAAGAAGTTGATACACTAGAAAATGCTGCTGATATGTTAACTAAGGTGTTATCTGGTCCTAAATTTGATTTTTGTTTGGAGTTGCTGAATGTTGGAATTGGATAAGTCTTTATCCCAAAAGGTGGAGATTGTTGAGAATGTTTGGTATAAAGTCCGAGGGGTATTTCTGTCATTACCCTAAAGTAGTAAATGAGGGCCTAAGCTTGTTTCTACTTGTTATTTCTTTCTTAGAAAGTATAAGGACTAAAGCTGCCAATTAACAAACTTAGTTTGTTAATGACCGTTATTAGGTTCAGCTTAATAAAAGGGGGTGATTAAACTCGTTCTAGGGTTAATCCTTCAATTAGAGTTTCTGATCAAAGCAGTTGTTATTCTTTCAATTCCTTTTGTTCTCTTTCTAATCATTTGGTCTATACTTACTTGTAATCATTTGATTCTTGATTAATAAACATTCGACTGACTTTGATCCATTGTTTTGATTGTTTAATTGTGTTCCAATTGTTATTGTTTTTCAACAAAGAAAAACTCGATGCAGGAGGAAAGCGAGAAAAATGCTATACATGTTCTAGCAAACTATAATGAAATTATGAGTTATAAGTTTTCTAGATCTATAGGTTCACATATCTATAGATGTGTGAACCTATAAATCGGACATGGCAATTAAAATAACTGGTATCCAAATAATTTATTAAGTAATGTTTCTCTAAACATTACAATCGTATAATAAAACTATAAAAGTATAAAAACAGACAATTACTCACTCGACGATATACAATTTATTCACGTATAACATTTGTTACGCTTTAACATTGTGTTATTCTCATAAACATTGTGTTTATATTAGTATATTTACACAACTATGAATGAGGTAGCCATCTATTATGCATCGGTTATGACTAAAATAGTTAGGCATTATATATTCTAGTGACAACGTTACTTTCACATGTGTAAAGTGATTTACTCCAACATCCGTTGATCATTGTCATCTATCGATGAACAAAATCCGTCTTCCTCAAACGAGAAGCAAATACATTACTCATAAATGTACCATGTTCATCTTCGATCTCTAGCCTCTTAGATTTTAGATTGATCCTCTTTCTTCTTTTCTTATTTTTCAAGGTTTAAACTGTGCTATTTACATATCTATATCTATAACACATTATAAAGGAGGAGTGATGTACCATATTGGAAATTTGACATGGGTACAATTTTTAAAGCATCAAGTATAAGAGAATAAAGCTTATTTGTTAAGGGTATTATAGGGATGATAGGGACAATTAAGACACTTTAAAGGTTAATCTAGACATTTCACTCAACTGCTTTTTGCTAAAAACTAAAATCACATTCCTATACTACCCCTCCAATCGATCCAGTCTCCGATTATCAGTTACAATTACAATAGGTTCAATTGAAAAGCAACGACTCATATGCTACCATCTATTTTTTTTCGTTCTTTCATTAATCTACGTCTCCTCAGTCTCTCTCTCTCTCTCTCTCCCTATTTACATGAACCCACCATCACAAGCAATCTTAAATCTTAAGTTCTGCCCCGATTTTTATTGAACTTAACGTTTACGTTAGATTAGATAATGTTAAATGATGTTTTCATAGTTTTGTTGCGGATTATTGATCGATTTCGAAGAGGAAATCAACCCATACCTGATTAGAGGTGATCGATGTGACTCATTGTGAAAGATGCTCTTCCCAATTCACTTTTATCAATCGCAAGGTAGGTTTCATCAGATTTAATAATTAACTACATTTCTTTTCTAATTTGCCTTCAATCGATTATTGAAGTTTGCTGGAACTTGATGGATTTCAAAGCTACCATTATGAACCAGAAGTGTTAAGTGTTTTGGGTGAAGTTTACATGTTTGTCTCTCTTCATGATGCTAAGAAGGGTGTTTTGTTTAGTGATTTCCCACCTATGGTTCAACTTTACCTAAAGCATTTGAATATGATTTCACAAGGAATACAATGGTAAAGGTAACTATCGCAATACCTTTTCACATTCTAGAGTGCTTTAATCTCTTTTATGTTCCTATATTTTAAAAATATATTAGTTTTTATGAAAGTGTTTTGATGCATAATTTAGATAAATGATCGATATGAATTTCCCATTGACCTCGACTTTGCCAGGGAGAATTGCATATATTTACCTCCTGATGCTGATAAGAGCGACTGGAATCTTTATACACTTCACATGTATCAAATCTGTTCACAATCAAGTTAAGAGGTTACAAATACTGGTTAGTTTCAAAGTTGGTATATCGGGTTTTATATAAATATCGGCAGCTCCATCATAATTGGTATCCACACTTTGTGTTTAGTCTTTTCCACCTTTTAAAAAAAAAACAGTGTATTGGTTCATAGTGGTGGTGTGCAAAAGGTGGACATTATTATGCATTTATCAGACGAACTCTATCAGAAACTCGGACATTAATACGCATTTTGAGTTGTGTCTTCCTTGAAATTTGAATTATGTATATTTTAACTGCTGAAATTTACTTCTTGTATTAGTACTCGCCTTACAAAAGCTTATGACTACTACTATTCTGTTTGATGTTTTAAAAGCTGTTAACTCCACCGAGTCTGTAGAGGTTGCGGATGAGGTAAATACTCAAAATTTCTTTTACCCTTTAAGAACTTCTAATAAATCATTAATTTTTATATCCATAGATTTTGGAAGCTAGCACTAAGGTTACTGAGAAGACAAAGATGTATGTTCCTTATAATATACTTCCACTTGACCTTGATAGTTCAAATCAAGCTATTATTAGATATCCAGAGGTAAGTTCCAGACTTCTTATTCTCAAGTCATTCTAGCATAGCCTTTATTGGAAGTGCCAATTTCAACCCATTTGCTGAGGCATGATTTTATTCGGGTATGTTTTTAGTAATGGGTCAAACGGGTAGAGTTGAATTGGTTAGCTAAAACTGAAATGGGTCAAATGGGTTGCAAGTTTCCAAAATGATTTTTTTATGAATATAACCTCTAGGGACCATGATGTGTTACACTTACAATTGGTTAATACAAAAATATATTAAAGGATATGATTATTACTCAAGCATGTAATTGACCCCTGTAATCTTGGCTGCTTCGTCAGGTTAATTTAAATAAACCTCATCTACAATCTATTATTGCTAAACAAAAAATCTATAATCTATAACTTATAATAAAAGAATTGAATATTGATGAAGTGACATTCAATGGAGGCCTCAACCCTCATTTGAATGTGCCACGTGGCATGTTGAGGTGGGAGTTTTTATTTTTTTTTTAATTTTTTTTTTCATCCATTCTCCTACACTTATCTAACCCTAATCTTTTTAAGAATTTAAAAACAAATTTAGATTTTTCTCTCTAATGTTTCCTTTTGTTCTATGTTTGTTCCTTTTTCCCTTCCATCGTTTTGAAAATTTAGATGTTTTACCTTTAATCATAATTTTTAGCTTTCCAATTAAGTTGAGTCGTAAAAGTTAATAGAGGGGTTGATACATGGTGAAAATGTGAATGACAATAAGAATTTGAGAACACAATTCAATTTGGAAAGATTCCAACTATATAATCAACCTTTTGTTTTGTTAGTGGCATTTTTGAAACATGTTGTAGGTTAATATAAATTTAAATTTGGGTATCTAATTTTGGTTGGCTATTTTATTTGTTTTAAGCAGTGCTAGCAACAGCTACTTATATATGTGAATAGTATGATGTACATGCTCATATTCAAGCTTTATGAATGTTTAGCAACAATTGCACATCAATAAACAAATTCCCTATATTTAATAATATAGGTCCCGATTTTTGCGTCAATCGTTGAACCAATTTTAGACACGATACGTGAAGGATTGAGGCCGATGACATATATAAGGAGGAACAACCTTATATCAAGGAGGGTTTGTGACAAAATAGATTAAAGATGCAAAGCAAGTTGGATGGTAATGCTGCAACCTTTATATTCTTTCAAAGCAAGTTGAATATTTTTAGTTCTATAGTATTTTATTATTGTTTCTGCTGCTGCTTACAACCCTTTGGGTAATCTCATTTTGGATTAAGAATGTGAAGTAATAAGTAAAGCTAATTTTTGCCTTCTACAAAGGTTTTGGCTATTACAGTTTGGGTAAGCATATAAAAAAAACAACATTTACTAAAGTTCTGCATATTTTGTAGGAAGTATCTCCAACTCTATGCTTCAGTACCTATCCACTTTGTTTTTACTAAAGTCAGCGAATGCAGATATGCAAGTGGAAGACTGGAAGTCCAAATGTTGAGTGAAATGGCAGGTTGAGACTATAGGTCTTTAAAATTTGGACGATATACTGCTTTGTGTATGGATGTTATCACTCTATTAAGATAAGTAAAAATTAATACTTTTTTTTATTCGGAGCCGTTACTAATATTGGTTTCAAGGTTTTCGATCGATGTGAACACGCATAGTGATACCGTAATGAACCGAACGGTAATGAACTGAACCGTAGTGATACCGAACGATTTCCCGCCGCAACGCGCGGGGTAAATTTACTAGAAAGTTGGGTCATCAAATGTTCATCGTCAGGTGAATGGCAATATTTTATTTTTTTACGAAAGTTACCAACTTATATTTATAGTCTATGCATAAAGCGGGATTTTATCTTATATAAACTGCCACAAGACATTGCAGATAATCTCATGGAGAACGGCCCATGGCATGGAGTAGGTGAAATTGCTTCTCTTCTGGTATTTCACATGTTTGTCCTTTTTATTTTTTACTTTTTTTTCAAAAAGGTTTTGGGTCAGTCACGTTGAAAGCCGTTAGACATGTATCCAAAATTTTGATCCAAAGATTTTCTAAATTGTTTTACATAACGAAGGTTATTTCTGCTATCACATTGAAATCATATGTATTAATTATTTATACAATTAAAAAAAACTTGATAAAATATAGCATATGCTGGCCCGGTTGCCCTGTCTTGACCAAAATCAGTCATCCATTTATGGGCTGAACATAGTGAAATACATATAGACTTAAACAATGCCTTGCTCTTGATATTTTAGGATGAAGTAAACGAGCTCATTACCATGACTCCAGGGAAAAGAGAGACATGTATCATCAGCCTTTACTATGATTTTGACAATGAATGCCTTACTTGGGAGGATATCGGCAAAAGGTACTTAATACTGCTTGTTAACCAGTACGAACATGTTTACAAGATTAAATGAATATGCTATAATTATTTTTGGCAATTTCAATTGATTCAGTTATAAATTGTTCAATTCAAGCTATGTTTAATTTCTAATGGGCAAAAGAAAAAAAGTTATGAACAAGAAACGGTTCAAAGAAGTAAGCGTATTTTTAATGCTTAAACTTCCTAGAACATTTTATATAACAAAGTTAGATTATTATTATTATTGACATAATAAAAGTCATCTCATTTTGGCACACTACTAAAAGAATTTAGGCAAAAAAGTTTAAGGGTCCACTCGATCCGACCTACCCATTTAGATCTGCACAAAAAGCTGAAAATCGTCTGATCTTCAGTGGTTTTTCAGAATAGGATTGTCGAAGGAAAGCGTGAAGCACCTTGGACTTGATGCACTAGATCAACTAAAACATATCGGTAAAATATTGAATTTTGATATATATTTTTTAAGAGTATATACATAATCACACACTCTTTTCGCCATTAGGAAGACATATTCATAATGTGCATACGTATCAAATATTGAACTCAGTCATTACTTAAAGAAACGAGTCCTTGATGGCACGTGTCGGGGTCTTGAATCCAAATTGATCCTTTTATGTCAACCAATAGGGCAAAAAAGGGATCTCTTACACCCATTTTATGCATGTCGATATGTGGATTTACTCCTTAATTTGAGTATAAAAAACAATTGTATTTCTTAACCACCACAACCTGTTGAACTTACCACTTATATCGCTATGTACTTACTTGTTTCTCCATATCTTTAAAATGTGTTTACTAATATAATTCTCACCAAATGCTAAAGGACTAAAGGCAAAGATCATGTAGTAGAAGTAGAATGAAGAGCGGGTAGAATACCAGAATACCATGGAGAATGTTATAACAGTAATTAGCCTTAATAGAAGCATCTTTGTAACCTTATTTCCCGCCATTATCTTTGTTACATGTAATTATGTATTTCAGATGTAATGCTTACATCATCATATTTGGGTTTCATCTACGTCCTACACAACGAGATTGTCTTCACTCTTATTTAGCCATGTCTTTGAATGTTGTCTCATTTTGTTTTGCTAGAAACCGAGAAAGGGTAGTGGTTCATAGTAGACACCATAACTAAATCTGATATTAGTCGAGACACCCGCTGCAACGCGCGGACATTTCCACTAGTGATATATTAAGATATGAATGTTTCAAAAAACCCATCATTGCATACAAACTTTAAAATAATCTCTATTGACATGACGTAAAAAACAAACATATTATCTAACTTTAAACATAACGGACGAATTCAATAATGGGAACATATTAATTCGATTATCTAACATTCAATAAATAAAACAAGTTGCATGCTACGTATACATATTGATAGAATTTTTTTCATTTTATGTCTAGATTAACCGTGTAACACACGGGTCTCTAAAGTCTAACCCAAATGTGAACCACGCCTTTTCACCGATCTGACCACTAATATTAATTATGAAAAGAGGTATGGTGTAAATGTGTATAGTACTAGTATTTCTATAATGAGAATGATACAGGCTAGAAATGGAAAGGAAAATCTACAATGCCTGGTGACACAACCCCAACAAACTATGCAATGAAAAGACAATCATATTAATGAATATGTATTGATAACAACCCCTCTAATAAATAACCTATTGCTCCTCCTGAGTTCAAGGGCTTCGGATATTTCTCCGATTCGGTTGACCGGATGTAAAGAAAAAATATGTCGTCAATAAGGGTGGAGAGGGTGGTTTGTGATACATAGCTGTGATTTGGATAAAATCGAATGACATTAATCATCACGACAACGTTGATGTATTGTGCCTAAGTTACATCTAAACAAATGACGTTTAGATGATAACAAGACAAGATATATCAAATCAAATGATGTTAATCATCAAGACAAATTTAAAGTGATAAATATGACAAACACGTGTGGATACATACAAGGCAGTGCTACATTTTTGCAACTATTCAATTTCCTTATACCTTAACATAACTAAGGTATAGAAATATGGCCTTGTGCCACAAGAGATGTCACACAATCATCAAACATCTCCTCAATCGTCTTGAATTTCAACCCTAAGCCCTTTATCTTCGCCGTGCTAAACTCATAATACGGTCGGTCATGCTGCTCAAACCTGAAATACTATCTCCATTCAGTATTTCATAATTACAGTAACATGTTAACTTATAGTTTTAGTACCTCTTTGGAATCGGTAGTGTGGGATAACGCGCTGACAAAATCAACACAAGTTCATTATTTTCAATGACAGCTGAGTTGCACAAATATCGTCCTTCTGCGGCTTCATGTTCATAAACTAGAATATGGCATAGAGCAACATCATCTATATGGACATATCCTAGCCTTCCATGCAAATAAAACCTCTCTGTTTCCCCTGTTTTTATTCAAAATTACAACCCTTGTATTTACATAACTAATAATAATATAGAGCCCAAATAGGCTCGCTCAGTCGTTCATAATAGCAATATTTTGTATATTTAGTATATTCCATAATTCTTGGCAGCTTTGACTAGACAGCATAATTCTAGGCAACCAGCTTTGACTAAGATAGCATAGGTCTAGGCATCCTTGTTGTATTTTCCATAGATAGTGATAATATCTTGTACTATAAATTCACTCGATTGATAATAAGAAAAGCATTCAGAAACATTATCTTCTCCTTTATGGTATCAGAGCAGAACATCTTCTCCTCTGAGATATTTCGATCCCCTGTTCCAGCAGTGTTTGCCCAATCAGCATCAGTCTGCTGCTGTCCCTGTCTTCCAGCAAACACCACCCTTCCGCCCACCTTCTGCCCTCCTTCCCCCGCTGCTCTCCTTTCCCCTCCGATCCCATCCTCTGTTTCCTATCCCATGGATGCTAAAATTCATCCAGCAATGGCGGTCACAAATATTAAAAACATCATTCCCCTAATTCTCGAGGATGAATCCTCTCACTACTCCACCTGGACAGCCTTATTTGAGGTTCATTGTCGTGCCTACCAAGTGCATGAACACCTCCAGCCTCGTCCTCTTGCCGCTGCTCCTTCTGGCTCGTCATCCGACACCGACGCAGGCAACATCCTCGCTGCCAAGGCTGAGGCTGATGCCCTCTGGGCGCGTCTTGACGCCTTGGTTTTGCAATGGATTTACGGTACAATATCCAAGCCTCTTCTCCACATAATTCTGGTTCCGGGTCAAACAGCTTATGAAGCCTGGTCGGCTATTGCTGACCATTTCAATGATAATAAAACCGCTCGCCAAATCCATCTCCAGCAACAATTTTCCAATATCCATCTCGAAGCCTTTCCAAACATGGCTGCGTATTGTCAACAGATCAAGCACCTCGCGGATCAACTAAATAGTGTTGGTGCCCCGGTTGACAATCAACGCCTTGTGTCCCAACTTCTCGCGGGTCTCACTGAGGCTTACGAGAGCATATCCACAGTGTTGCAAAACCGTGAACCTTTACCACCCTTCAGTGAATGTCGTTCCCGTCTTACCATGGCTGAATCAACCAAGAAAAACATATCGGCTCGGGCTGCTGTCACATCCGCCACCGCTCTCGCAGCCACCACAGCCTCTCACCCGTCACCATCTGCTGCTGCGTCTGTTTCCTCTCAAAACAGACCTCGTGGTAGAACCCGGGGGAGGGGACGTGGTGTCTCAAACCGTGGAAATCGCCCCACCAACAGCCAACCTCAACACCCATACATTGTTTTTCCCAACTCTTGGGCAGCTAGTCAGTGGCATTCTCTCATGCAAGGGCAGCAGTCTTCCTCGTCTTCACAAGCAGCTGCACCACCGTGTCCGTATCCGTCCGCACCTCGGCAGAACAACAACTCTGCTGGTATTCTAGGAGCTGCCCCTGATCAGGCGTACACTGCCACTTTATCCCCCACGGACATTCAACAGGCTCTTTATGCCTTGTCCCTCAACCAGCCGGACCCGCAAGGTTTCATGGACACCGGTGCTTCTGGCCATATGAAACAACCACAAGGTAACGATTTCCCGTCTTCTTTTAATACTTGCACTAACAAATATATTGTTGTTGGGAATGGCATGACCATCCCCGTGATTGGCCAAGGCAACACGACCCTACCGCCACCCTTCCCACCCTTTAAATTAAACAACGTCCTTTATGCCCCAAACCTTATAAAGAACCTTATCTCAGTCCGAAAACTCACCACTGATAATTTATTATCTATTGAATTTGACCCCTTCGGTTTTACTGTGAAGGATCTCAAGACCAAGGCGCACCTCCTTCGTTGCAATAGCTCGGGAGATCTCTATCCATTGACAGCACCACTCCCCTCCACTTCCACCTCTACAGCTTTTGTGGCCATTACTCAAGACCGTTGGCATCAACGACTTGGGCACCCGAGCTCCTCCACTATGAATTCATTGCCTTTATTTGTTTCTCGTGCATCTAATAAAACTGACAAAACATTATGTCAAGCTTGTGTTTTTGGCAAAAGTGTGCGTATGCCATTTTTTGATTCATGTAATCGAACTAATTCACCGTTTGATATAATTCACAGTGATCTGTGGACCTCTCCTGTGCCTAGCACCGGGGGCCACCGATATTATGTTTTGTTTTTAGATGACTTCACAAATTTTTTGTGGACTTTTCCCTTAACAAATAAATCCAATGTATTCTCTATTTTCACCATTTTTAACAATTACCTCACCACACAATTTGGGGGTAAAATCAAACAATTTCAATGTGATAATGGCAAGGAATACGACAATACTTCTTTCCACAACTTTTGTCGTCACCACGGGATGCACTTCCGTTTTTCTTGTCCCTACACCTCTTCCCAAAATGGTAAAGCTGAGCGAAAAATTCGAACCATCAACAATATGGTTCGCTCCCTTCTAGCCCAATCCTCCTTACCACCATCCTTTTGGCACCACGCCCTTGAAACCGCCACCTACCTTCTCAATATCATACCTAACAAACACACTCAATTCCTTTCTCCTACCTCCCACTTATATAAATGTGATCCCACCTACGAGCACCTTCGCATGTTCGGATGTTTATGTTACCCTCTCCTTCCCTCAACCACCATCAACAAACTTGCCAACCGTTCCAAACCATGTGTCTTTCTCGGTTACCCGCCTAATCATCGCGGCTACCGTTGTTTAGACCTCACCACAAATACAATTTTTGTCTCTCGTCACGTACAATTCGAAGAGACCATCTTTCCCTTTTCTCGAACCCAACCCACCCAATCCGACTCATATGATTTCCTAGATAGTGGTCTACATCCGCTTCTATGGGATCATCTTCACCCCAGTCCACCCACACGGCCCACTCCTTCAAGCCCACATAACCGGTCCACTCCCCACACAACTCAGCCCACTCCCTCGGCACCTTCCCAGCCTAACCCAGCCCAACCCCTAACCTACTCTAGACGCCCACGTCCACCCACCGGCCAAACATCTGGCCCACCTTCTCACCCCACCACTTCAGCTCCAGCAGCCTCCCCCCTCCAGCCCACTGCCCCCTCCAGTCCGGCCCAAAACAACCAGCCTTCTCCTCCCACACCTGAGCCCACCACGAGCCCTGATCCTCCTCCCCACTCGCAACCACCGCCTCGTACCATGCGCACTCGTGCCATGGACGGGATTACCAAACCCAAACACCTCTTCAACCTCCACACCACCACAATCGTCCCTATTCCCAAGTCCCCACAGGTTGCCCTGGCCTCTCCCGAATGGCTCACAGCCATGACCAATGAGTTTAGTGCACTTATTAAAAATGAGACTTGGGAGTTAGTTCCTCGTCAACCTGATATGAATATTATACGGTGTATGTGGCTTTTCAAACATAAGTTTCGTTCAGATGGCAGTTTGGAAAGATATAAGGCTCGTTTGGTTTGTGATGGTCGCAGTCAACAGGTAGGCATAGATTGTGGCGACACTTTCAGTCCGGTTGTTAAACCGGCAACGATTCGTCTCATTCTCACCTTGGCTCTTTCACGATCATGGGCCATCAACCAATTAGACGTTACTAATGCCTTCCTACATGGTCATTTGGAGGAAACCGTTTATATGCATCAGCCCATGGGGTTCTGGGACTCCCGATTTCCGGGTCATGTTTGCAGACTGAAGAAATCCCTATATGGTTTAAAACAGGCTCCACGAGCCTGGTACCAGCGATTTACTGACTTTGTCTTATTGCAGGGTTTCACACAAAGCAAATCTGATCACTCTTTGTTCATATATCATCATGGTCCGGACATTGCCTACCTGCTTCTCTATGTAGATGATATTATTCTCACCACCTCGTCTGATGCACTTCACGGCCGTATTATGCGATCATTATCTGGAGAATTTGCCATGAAAGACTTGGGTCCCTTGTCCCACTTTCTAGGCATCTCGGTTGTCAGGACCGGTGACAGCATGTTCTTATCCCAGCATTCTTATGCCAGAGACATTATACATCGGGCCGCCATGGACTCCTGCAATCCAGTTGCTACTCCTGTAGACACTGGCTCAAAGCTCAGTGCTCATTCGTCCACCCCATTTAATGATCCTACCACATATCGCAGTATAGCAGGTGCTCTTCAGTACCTCACCTTTACACGGCCAGATATCTCCTACGCAGTTCAGCAAATATGCATGCACATGCACTCTCCATCTGATGATCATTGGAACGCTCTTAAGCGTATCATCCGATATATACAGGGCACTTCAGACTACGGACTCTATTTTCATCCTGCCCCGCATATTTCTCTTCGTGCATACACTGATGCTGACTGGGCAGGATGCCCCGACACTCGCAGATCAACTTCTGGCTACTGTGTATATCTTGGCGACAACTTAATCTCCTGGTCGTCAAAGAGACAACCCACAGTTTCCCGGTCCAGTGCAGAAGCTGAATACAGAGGCGTTGCTAATGTTGTCTCCGAAATCTGTTGGATTCGTAACCTGATGCTAGAGTTGAAACAACCGCTTCTCAAGGCTACCCTCGTTTACTGTGACAATGTCAGCGCCATTTATTTATCAAGTAACCCCGTTCAGCACCAGCGGACCAAACACATAGAACTGGACATTCACTTCGTTAGAGAGCAGGTACAACGGGGGTGTGTTCGTGTCTTACATGTCCCGTCTCGTTACCAAGTAGCGGATGTCTTCACCAAAGGATTGCCTCGACTACTGTTTGATGATTTTCGATCCAGTCTCAACGTACGCCAACCTCCCGATTCGACTGCGGGGGTGTAATAGCAATATTTTGTATATTTAGTATATTCCATAATTCTTGGCAGCTTTGACTAGACAGCATAATTCTAGGCAACCAGCTTTGACTAAGATAGCATAGGTCTAGGCATCCTTGTTGTATTTTCCATAGATAGTGATAATATCTTGTACTATAAATTCACTCGATTGATAATAAGAAAAGCATTCAGAAACATTATCTTCTCCTTTAGTTCATAAATAAATGTAGGGCTGCAAACGAACTGAACTTTCAGCGAACAGTTTACGAACCGTTCGGCGGGAAGTTCGTTTGTGTTCGTTCGTTTAATAAATGAACGGACACGAACAAAAAATTATATTCGTTTAGTTAAACGAACGAACATGAACAGAGGTCGCGTTCGTTCGTTTATGTTCGTGAACGTTCGGTAACGTGTTCGTTTATGTTCGTTTGTGTTCTATAGTTTAATAAGGTTTTTAATTTTTATACTTTTTTATATTCTTTTATTTTTATTTACTTTAATGTATGTGAATTCGATGTTATTCAAAAGTTAATATATGTCCGTTTGTGTTTGGTTCTGTTCATGAACACTTGTTTGTGTTCATTAATGTCTGTTTATGTTCGTGTGCGTTCATGAACAAAATTAACAAACGAACACGAACATGAGTGTTTTCTTAACAAACGAACACGAACAGAAAATCTTGTTCGGTAAGTGTTCATGAATTGTTCGTGAACACATAATTTTCTTAACAAATGAACACGAACAAGGCCTTGTTCGTGTTCGTTCGGTTCGTTTGCAGTCCTAAATAAATGGGTTGAAATTACCGCCTCTGGAACTTACCTCGAAGCAAGCCTAAGATATCTGAAGCTGTTGTGCCTAAAGTAGAAGGTAGGCTTGGTCCTACCACAAATGATGGCATAACAGTCACCAAATTAATCCCATTTTCATTGCAAAACTCCCATGCTGCTTTTTCCGCCATGGTTTTAGACAGTGCATACCAACCCTTGTGTTGTTCACAGTATTCAACAGAGCTCCAAGACGACTCGTCCAAAGGTGTATGAGGGTCAAGATTGTCTTTTACCCTGACTGTAGAAGATGATGAAGTGAGAACCACTCGTCTTAGAGAGGGGTTCTTTTTACATGAACGTAACACGTTTAGTGTTCCGTTCACAGCGGGAGTTATGATCTCTTCCTGCAAAATGCGAGCGTTGAAGAACAAGATGGCATCATGATTAGACTAAATGAAGTACAAACAAACCTTTGGATTGGTGATCTGTTCGAGAACTGGGGAAGCCATGTGGAATACGCCTGCGCACCCCTTGATCGCGTTGTCAAAGCTTCCTTCTTCTGTTAGTTCGGCTTTCATAAGGCGGAGTCTGTCTTTTGCCCCTTGCAGGTTCCATAAGTGAGCTACTTTTGCTTCATTTCCTACAAAACTTGTGTTATCTTATTAACAATCTATCGTTGACTGCTGCGAATAAAATGATTTGGAAGTTTATTCGTTAGAGAAAAAAATATAACCCGAATAGATCATCTTACAAGTAAACGTGTGATATTGTTACTTGGCTCTTTAGCAGGTTATGAATGCATAAAATGAAAAGAATACGACATACCAGGGTCGCGAACGGTACCAATGACATGATAACCGGATAATAGGAGTCGTTTGATGAGCCAAGAAGCGAGGAAACCTGAGGCACCGGTTACACAAACCGTGCCATGATCCATAACTTATTGGATGCTGAATGGTGTGGTCAGAAAGTTTCACATGGTTGTATGGAGATTGGATAAGTTAAGTTAATTAAGTAGTACCATCACTTATTTTGGTTAGCCCCACCAAATTGATGAGGCTTCAATTATCACAATGTAGGCTTCAATTATTTTGGTTAGCCCCACCAAATTTCCAGACCCTAGCCGATTGGCCTCCCCGGCCCACCCAAGGGACGACCCTGCTATTTATAGCCCAAGGAAGGAGAAGGAGTGTGCCTGATGTCGCCATCAAGTAATATCATATTTGCCCCCTCTGTTCTCGCCTGCCAGCGTCTGCAGAGTGGGTTCCCGTCTGTGGCCTCTAATTGGCCAGACGTTGTTGTCAAATAGCCCTTGATGTTGGCTTTGCCAAAACCGTTGGTGGAGTTTAAGGATTCATGGAATCGTAGCACGCGATTAGTCAGCCAACCCTGCCACGTGTACTTTCTGTCCCCTCAACTTTGACCGTTAGTGGAGTGAACACCTAGTACACTTATGCGCAGGCTCTGATCGGCCACACATTGTTGTCACTCGCTTGGGTAGTGAGTTGTACTTGCGCGCATTATTACTCGCGCGTCTATGGTTCGTGTGTTGTGGTTTGGCCTAGTTAGCTATTTGTGACTTTTGGATATGGGCTTGAGCCTGGCCCATGACTAGGTTTAGGCCCATATCCCATCACTATGGAGTATGGATATCACGCAAGAACACAAACAACTACATTTTTTTGGAAGGTGTGTTTCAGCGGAGAATCCAAACGATGCACAACCCCTCAACCCCAGTTCGAATCCAAGCCAAACGCGGGTGTTGAATTTCTCACCCCTTAGTGCGAGTGAGGGGACTCGATTATTTATTAATTATCTCAAATACAAAACCGGTAAGTCTACAAGACAAACTTCACATCAATACTAAGCTACTCAGGAAAACAAAAACTGAAACTAGTCTCTTATCAACGCGATCAGAACCCTTAATGATCTCAAAAGGCAGATTAAGACTTGAGAAAAAGATGCTTTCATGAGTCCATCTTATATTTGAGAGGTCTTGCAAGTCGCAACTGTTTAAAAACAGTCCAGTTAAAAAGCCCATATAAATTCTTTAAGCCCACTTTGATCTTTAGAAGCCCACTAAACAGCTTCAATAAAATGCTCCAAATAGGTTCAATATTCAATTCTCAAACACAAGAAGCAATTTTAAGCACAAAATATAAAATATAAGTATGATAATGATTAATGAATATATTTTCAACATCATTTAAACTTTAAGAACACAATCATTAGATGATAAACATATAAAGTATTAGTAGACGATGTGTAACATGCGTTTGGTATAAAGATTCTTTATTTTCTTTTCCTTTTTTTATGTTGACTTGGGATTTCAACCACATATCGATTCAAAATTGACCACTTATCTTTTAGGCGCTTTTGTGTATTCAGCATTCAGATTTTTATGATCTGATCCTCATTTTGCCCCAATTCGACACACACATGTACCATTATGCAAGTTAAGTTATTGAAATTAAATTGTTTTCATGGTCTGCTATTTATGATGATATTCAATTGCAGGTGATGCCCATAAAATTATTATAGAATTAAGTATCATTTTTATTTTTAGGCTACATGTAATGGGGTGACGCCCCCAATGATAGGCGGTGAAGTGGCGCTAAACACCGTCCCTGAAGCGTTACGTAGGTGAAAGGGGAGGGGGCGTGAAGCAATTCTTGCTAGTGATGGAGAAGAGGGCGGTTGGCCTATGAAACCAAGTAACCAACCAATGAGATATGTTCTTCTTTTTTTTTTTTTTTTTTTTTTTATCCTGATCATGTGGCCTAGTGGTAAAAGGGCCGGTTCTCTCTTTGGAGGAGCCGGGTTCGATTCCCACGGGAGGCATGTGATGGATACCCCCACCCTTGTGGTGGGGTAGGTGGTTGGGAAGTGATGGAGAGACCCTTGACTCTTGTGGTCATGGGTTCGACTCCTGATCCCTCCAGGTTTTACCGGTTCACTACCGTCGTGCCTTCGGGCGGGTTTGTGGGCTGGGTTTTCCTGGAACAGGAGACGGGTGGGCCGAAGGGCTCTGTCCGTACGGACTAGAGGCCGTCTGGGCCCCTTTTGGCCATTGGGGGCCGCGTACAGAGTACCCGGAAATACTTTAGTTGATCGTTCAAAAAAAATGTTCTTCCTTTTTTTATGTGTTTTAGTTTATCGAGCTCGTTTATATATTATTTTAATGGATGATTGGTAGTGAAAACTACTAAAGGTGACAAAAAAATGAGTGAGAGCTTGTGTAGTGATGTAACACTCACTTTATAATATGATACTGAAAACAAGTAAATAGCATTAATACGAACATAGGCAAATAGGCAAATTGCAGGATAGTTCATTGAGATTCACATAATGTAAGACTGAGACACTATTCCATAATTGATAAATGGCTTGGAGTGTGGTGCAAATAACACTCTTTGAGCATGAACACACAATCAACAACATTAATCAACATATATCAAATTTGAATACAACAATTTAATAATAAATGAGTTGTTGTAACAAAATGCTAGACTTACAAACATTTTACGGTATTTTGCAACTTAATGAGATGATTCACACCCAAAAAGATGACTTTTTTACCTTTACGGAATTAACTCTTCGATTTCTTAAACCCAATGCTCATATTATGTCCTTCAATCTCAAGCCATAACCTTGAAAAATATGCCAAGCTCGACGTGTTTGTGAATGACGAAGACAACAACGCCAAATCCGTGTTTGTTTGTCAAACCGAATGTTGTATGATATATATAAAATTATAAATAGATGAAAATTACATGAGGATCCTAGTAACTTTTTAAATTGGGATAACAAAAATGAAAAATATAACATGTTATGTTTATTAAAGCCCTAAGACTTGAAAACTTTTGTTATGCGTGACAAAATGGACAAATTGTGAGGGTTGGGTAATGGGTTAAAAGTAGGACCGCAAGCCAATGATGTCATGGTAACATGGTTGAGGTGGGAGGGTTTAACATATTTGATGGGTTCCCGGCTGCCGCCCAGGTAGGTCTCAAGTTCAAGTCAAGGCAACCCTCTTGATCCTAGCCAGGGTCTATGGTGGTATCTCGTTGAGGCGCCTAGATGTTGGCTTGAACTCGGTCTGTGTGTATGCAATATGCTGGGTAGTTTCCAGCTGAGCTAGCCGTTAAAAAAAAGTAGGACCACAAACGTCAAGGTGACCACAAACGTCAAGGTGAAGTTCGACTTGAATTTAGCTTGACTTAAAAAAAAACTATACGTATTAAGTTTACTATTATAATTAAAAATATTAGGATATGAGTAAAAATATATCCGATAACAAAAGGATTGAGTTATTCTACAAAGGCTACAAAAAATGAGAAGGGTGAGAAGGATACAAAAAACACAATAGATCATGAAATATGACACAATGAACCATAAAACATAACACAGTGCAAAAAAAATGTAACACAATGCTAAAGATCAAAGACACAATGAATTGAAAAAATGACACAATGATGAAAATAAGAAAAAGACACAATGGTACATAAAAGACACAATGATATAACGCAAATTCTAAAAACTACAAGCTAAAACCCAAAAAAACGAAGACCTAAAAACTAACGTCGTAGGGTTCGATAAGACGATTCCAATGTTGCTTGAATGAGTTCAATCGGAATCCGTTTGATACCCTTCCTACGACTTCCTATTTTTCTTTCACTGTGTATTTGATCCTAAGCCAATAACAAAAATGTATTTTATGTGTACATTTTATAACAATATGACAATATCTCAAAAATCGTCAATAGAAAAATCTAAGAAAAAAAAATTAAAACATATATTTGTTTATAAAACGTTTAGAAAATTAACTTGGTCATACCGACACAATAGTTCTTGCTGCTGTTGCTTTTTGTATATTCCATTTAAAAACCAAGGGCTTGTGTTTAGCAGGATAGACTTTGCGATTTAAAAGGGGATAGCGGCGCAGCTTGTTGCCCGCTTACCCACCATCTAAATGTAACTCGTTTTGTGTTGGTATGAAATAAAATGCATTATAAATTTCTAAAAAAAAAAAAAAAATTTAAAAAACAGCCGACAGGAATACACCTCTTTTTATCTATAAATAATTTCTTTATAAATAACTATTGTGCTATATATAATAATAATTAAAAATATATTTCCTTATAAATAACATTTAAAAGGTTCACTAAAAAAAGAAAACTTGTACATATTATAAAGAAAACTTGGACCCATAAGACTAGATAGATCATATCTTGTCATTTTTTCAACGCTTCTTTTTGTGCTCCTTAATGACCAAAAAATTGGATCTCTTATAATGATAACTAGTAATGATAACTAGCCAATTTCTGTCGTTTTTTGCCACTCATTTTTCACAATATTTTTCAGAAAATTTCCTCAATTATTCTATCCCTGACTATTCATAGTTAGTTAAATTTTTTCGAAATATTAGAGATTTTTATAGAATGATAAATGGAGTGGTTTCGGGGATACGTGGACCCATAAGACTAAATGGAGTGGTTTCGGGGAGTGCTCTCGAGGTGATGACATGGACAACTCCCCCAAGGGGAACACCCCCCCCCCCCCCCTTTCAAAATCAGTGAATTCGAGGGTTATACCCCATTTTCAAACTTTAGAGGAGAAAATGAGGGAAATGATGTAGCACTGATATGACTCTTGAGGAAGTTGGGGGAAAACCCAACCACACCATATAGCCTAACTAGCCATGACTTCCTATCCTAGAAGAAACTAGTAAATTGCCCCGCGCGTTGCGGCGGTTTTTAAACGTGACTAAGTACGTAAAGGTAACCCAAGTTAAAAAATAATTTTTTTTACCAAAATGGTAATTTTAAATTAAAAGTATTTGATACATAAATCAGGATATTAAGTTTTCTTTTAGTTAGTTGTAATATACAGAGAGAAGGAGATAGAATTATTGGCAACAAATACATATATTATATGAGGTTAGACATCATGCTTTTAAAGAGTTATACAATTCAACAAACAAAAAAAAGACAAAAATGTCCAATTACTACAATGTTTATAAGCTCCAACAAAGCCTAATAGAACCATCACAAACATTGCTTGTTATTATTAAATAGATGTGTAGAAGGATTCAATGAAAAGCTTGGGTTTTATTGAAATTGAATTGGGGTTTAATTAGGTGTTATGAATAGGGGTTACATGTTGAAATGGATATGAAGTATGCATTACACATATATACAATGAGCATTATAGGTTGTACACAAGGGCATAAAGGGAACAAAATGACCAAATATTGGAAATTTGTGAAGGGACTCTTCAACTCCCATCTTAAAAATTGTGTAAAATTACCTTCTTACCTATCTCTCCTCCTTAATAAGGTAGTAGAGATAAGATAAGGAGCCATAACTAACCATAAAAATTAGGAGTCGGGGATGATTGGTCTTGAATCTTCATCGTTCACAAACACGTCAATCTTGATTTACTTCTGTAACATTACTCAAATGATTGGTACATGAAGATGTCTAGAATCTAGTAATAGTTATAGGTGCCCATGTGGTACTACTCTTCTTGTGTACTTGGTACTACACATGTACTCGCCACTCGTACTACCACTACAAAAAAGTCAATTAATCAACACACAACAAAATCATTTGATGGCATAATAATAATAATAATTTATTAACATTATTAGGCTTATACTCCATCTTATAGAATCACATCACGCTCGATCCAACTTTCTTTCTTGTTTTGAATTTAAAAAAAAAAACATGACTTGTTTATTTCCTCATGTTTAATCAAGTGACTAAGTTTTTTACTTTAGTTGTGATCGTTGATAGTTTTTCTCATTCTGTATTTTATATGTTTGGGTACGTGTTAAAACGGATTGTGTTCTAATACTGTTTTATTTAATACTGTTTTTTTTAACTTCTAGTGTTAGTGTTACACTATGTATAATATAACTACGTGTTTACGTTTAGTAAGTCTTTAAGTTATATATATTTTTTACACTTACAAATGTGTAAAGTTGAAAATTTGTGAAGCAATTTATCAAATCGAATTATATCCAATCCTGAATACATGAAAATATACAGACAAACAAGTTAAATCTGTCTAAAACTGTTAAGATATCTTGGATTTTTTAACAATAATTTCAGGACTTTTCAGGGTAAATACGTCACAATATGCAATTTTGTATGATCTAAACCAACAACCTTTTGGTTGGGACACATACACCTTAACCATTAAGATGTCCCCTTAAATATCCATATTTAAAAATGTAAACAATATTTTGTGGTGTACAATCAATCCATCCATAGACTCCAAGAGAAGAGACCAAGAATCTTAATTTCATGGGCTCTTTTAAAAGATTGTTCTTGTCTCTTGGGATTGTAATATTGGGCCATGGGCTCCTACTTCACACTTCACACTTCACTGTAAGTTGGCCCAAGTTCCATTATCTATATTATCTTATTAAGGAGGAGTGATGGCCAAGATTGTCATTTACATTTCCGTACAACTTAACAAGCAACAGGTACAACATACTTAAGCAAGAAATTTAAGGGTATTTTGGGCATAATTGTGACAATTAAGACACTTAGAAGGTTAAAATTGTAATTTTATCATAACCTCATACTCACAACTTAAAAACTTATTCCAACCTTACCCCCATGGTATATGATTGATCAAAAAACCATTAATGTAATAAATTTCTTAAATGTAAGAATGTGAAGAGCCTATGAACATCATAAATTATGCCTAGATTTTTTAAATGGCTTGGCTTGGTTGGTTTCAGAAGAAGAAGTTGATTCAATTGGGGGAATGGCAATGAAAGGAATGATATACCTGAAAAGGAATTGGTAAACCGGAGAGAGCAGGGTCTTTGAGAAGTTCACAGCCTACTTCACTAGCACCTACTACACATATTCTTGAAGATCGTCCCTCAACTACATAAATAACAACAAGAGAGAGGTTAGCTTATTAGCTTAACTACATAAATAATTAATTGATTTAATATAATATTGGTGAATGAATAATTCAACCTTTAGTGGATTTTTTGTTTTTGTTTTTATAGGCCCATTGCCCAATTTACAGCCCCTTCTTATCACCGTCTTAATTCTTTGCTCCTAAAAAAAGCCATATCTATATTATCTATATCTATATTTAATTTGGAGTTTTTTTTTTGTTTTTGCTAATTTGGGTGCAGAATTTTTAGATGGTTACAAAAAACATGTATGATGTACCTTTACAATCAGTATTAACAGATTTACATAAATCAAAATTTCAAGATTGGTGCAGAATTTCAAGATGGTTACAAAAAACATGTATGAGGTACTCTTTGACCTGATTTCTAATTTGTTGATTTCTTTTTTTCTTTTACACATTTGATCTTATATCTAAAGCTGCAAAACTTTTGTATTTCGTGTTTTTATTTAGTTGCTTGCTGTGAAGAAGTTGGGACAAAAAGGTAATCAGTCGACAAAAGGAGGAAGCGTTTATTGATCTTATTAATGATTTGATAAAATTCGGCATGCGAATGTTGTTGAACTCATGGGTTACTTGTTCTGAGCATGGTCAACGATTATTAATTTACGAGTATTGCGGCGGTTGGACCCTCTAGGATGCGTTACACGCGAATGATGATTATAAAAGCAAATTTTCATGAAGTATGCGCATAAGATTGGCAAAGGAATTCTCTTGCAACCAGCAGGTTTGATACCTAGATTTACTTGCTAATATCAACGTGAATTATTCGATTATTCGTTTGTTGTTCGATTTTTATACCTTTTATAGTAGTTGATGATTGTCTTGTGCTAAGTGATGCTATTAATTTCTATTTTTTGATTTGTCAACCCGGTGTGCATATATTTGTAGTTTCTATAAAATTTAATGAACTCTCACAATATCACTTTCATGTGGTGTCGTAGCATAACTACAGTAATCATATTTCCTATTTTCACTTTTATTATTTGGTGATTTTTATTGGCTATCTGAATCTAAGATGACAAAAAAAAAAGGAACTATGGCACCAAGCAGTGGAAATCAATTTCTAGATTTTTTTTTTGAAAGATAAAATTTCATTCAACAAAAAAGCGAGGACCTCGAAGAAAGGACCACGCACAACATAATTACATCAAATACAATGGGTTTCTAACCCAATCATTCCAGACAATCCTCTGGTTCTTAGATCTAAACTTTAACCAAATATACGTTATAGCCTTGACCAAAGAAACCACCTCCGGTACCTTCGGATCACCGTTTTGAAAAACCGCCTTGTTTCGCTCTTTCCAAATCGCCCAGCTGGTAACCCAAAAAATCCCACCAATAACCTTTTTCTCCTTTGCAGGCCTTGGACTTAAATTCGGCCATTTGATAACTGACTCCAAGTCCGGGAAAGAAGCAGCATCCAACTTACACCATCTCCACACCAGCGCCCAAACACCTGAAGCAAAGAAGCATCTAAACAAAACATGGTTTACCGTCTCCTCTGTAGCGCTGCACATGGGACAGGTCACACTAGGTAACTGCACGTTTCTCTTGTTCAGCTCGACTCTCGTTGGAATTCCGCCTTTATCTAATCTCCACATCCACAGGTTTATCTTGATCGGAACCCATCTGATCCATCGAAAAACAAGGCTGGTACCCATCCCTTGGTGCTGGCACATGGACTGTTTTACCGCCGCAACTGAGAAGTCCACAGTCGGCTTGTTATCCCATATCCATATATCTTTGCCGTCTACAAACTGAACCTGCGAAAGCATAAACTCAACATCTTGTTTCTCCGAGATCCCTTCGACAGACAAGGTACCCGAGGCCCAATCATCTGACATCTTATAAAGAGCCCCATCAAACTTCACCCGATCACTAACAACACAATCCTTCTCTTGTTCCAAAGCAAAGAGGGCTGGCCATCTAATGAATAAGGGGGTTTCGCCAAACCACACGTCCTTCCAAAAACTGATTCTGTTCCCATTACCTAGTTTGCAGGTGATCAAACTAGCAATAGACTTACCATCAATACGGTGCTGCTCCAATAAGCTCACAATCGCCTTCCAAGCACCCGGAAGAGATCTTTTAACCGGGAGAAAAGACCACTTACCACGACCTCCATGAATACTAATCACTACTTTTTTCCATAAACTTGCATAACTAGTCTTGAATCTCCAAGCCCATTTAACCAATAAAGCAACATTAACATCACACAACTTAGATATGCCCAACCCCCCATATTTCTTTGGTCTAGTGACCACATCCCAAGAGACCCAATGAATGCCTTTACTATCTTTATTCCCAACCCACAAGAATTTTTTCATCAATCTTTCGATTTCTTCCATTACCGCCTTAGGGGCTTTGAAAAGAGAAAAATAATAAACCGGAATACTAGAGAGAACCGATCTAATCAACGTCAATCTCCCACCCATCGATAATAACTTAGCTTTCCAAGATGAAAGACGGCCTTTCACCGTATCTATGACGGAACCCCAATGAGTCGATCTATTCATATTCGCGCCGATTTTGATACCAAGATACACAAATGGTAATTCGCCAACCTTCCAACCCAATAGCTCAGCCATGGAAACAACATCCAAAGAGGGCACCCCCAAACCAAAAATATGAGACTTTTGCGCATTGATTTTCAGCCCAGAAATCATATTAAAAATGCGCAGCAAACGGTTAGTGAACATAATATTATTCGAGGACCAAGAACCAATAAGAAGAGCATCATCCGCATATAACATGTGGGATATACACGGACCCGCTCTACTTACATTAATACCCTCAATATCTCCCAACAAACACGCCTTAGAAATTAATTTCGCCAAACCCTCCATCACAATGAGAAACAAGAACGGAGATAGCGGATTGCCCTGTCTAAGACCTTTTTTACAATCAAACTCAAAAGTAGGCGAACCATTAACCAACACCGCCGAACGAGCCGAATGCACAATGCCTCTAATCCACAGGCACCATCTATTTGGAAAACCCATTTGAGCCATGATAGAAAGTAAAAAATCCCAGTTCACATTGTCATACGCCTTTTCAAAATCGATCTTCAAAAAGAAAGCCTTTTTGTTACACTTCTTAATCCACCCAATCAACTCATTTAGAACCAATGGCCCATCCAATATAAATCTCTCTTTAAGAAACGCGGATTGCGAATCAGAAATCACGTCTCCCATTACATTTTTTATCCTAGCCGCTATCACCTTCGATATCACTTTATTAATCACCCCAACAAGGTTAATGGGCCGGTAATCTTTCAACCCCAAAGGAGTTTTATTTTTTGCAATAAGAGTAATGTGGGACAGACTGCATTCTTTACTAATGGATCCCGTCTCGTAAAATTCTTCAAACAATTTCAAGAAATCCTTCTCCATCAATGACCAAAAATATTTAATAAAGAAAAAATTAAAACCGTCTGGACCAGGCGCCTTGTCAGAGCCACAATCAAAAACTGCTCTTTTAATTTCTTCATTAGAAAAGGGGCCAACCAAATCGTCAATCTTCTCAACTGGAACCTGATTGAAATTATCGCAAAAGAAAACCGGCCTTCTATGTTCTGTCTCACGAAAAAGTTCTCTATAAAAACGAAGAACTTCTCGTTTAACTAACGAAGGTTTAGAAATCCATTCCCCATTGACCAGAACCCCCGGAATATTATTAGCCGACTTCCTACCATTGATGCACCGGTGAAAATATGCCGAATTTTCATCTCCCAGAGACGCCCAATTCACCCGAGACTTTTGTTTGAGATCCTTATTCTTCAAATAAACCATTCTCTCCAACTCTTTTTTACTCTCCTCCCAAATCCAAAGCTCATCTTCCTCAAGCTCACGAGACTCCACAATCAGTTCCAACCGCCTAATATCATTCCTTAAACATTCTGCGTCCGCCTCTTCTTTTTTTGAGAGCGTTTTCCACCAACTCTTAAGAGCTAGTTTAACCGCCAACAACTTCTTTGTAATGATTATATCAGCCGGCCCATCAACAGAAGTGTTATTCCAAGTTTCTCTAACAAGCTCTTCACAGCCTTCCCGATCTATCCAAGAATTGAACCATTTGAAGGGTTTTGCACCGTAGTTCGATTCATAAACAGTAAGTAACAAAGGGCTGTGATCAGACATCTCTCTTGGTAAAGCTCTAAGACAGGCGCCATTCCACTTATTAAACAGCTCCTGGCATACCAACATACGATCGATTTTGCTCATCTTCATACCCTTGCCAGCACCTGTCAAAAAAGTGAATCTACTTCCCTGCATGTTAAATTCTTGTAAACAAGCTTCGTCAATAAAACTATTAAAATCTCGAGCAGCCCTGATATTAAATTTAGAGTTTTTTCTTTCACAATCCCATCTAACCGAGTTAAAATCACCAATGAAGATCCACATTCCCGCCATCCCTTGCATAACATTCAAAAGCCGCTCCCACAACACTCTTTTTTCCCCCACCTTCTGGGGAGCATAAACATTGACCACATTCAAAATAGACCTGTCTTCCGTCAAAGTACCAGTAGTAACAATAAAATTTTGATCCAAAGAAGTTTTATATTTTTTAAACTTCCTAGGATTCCATACACTAATCAAACCACCAGATTTTTCTTTAGCCCCAACAACATCAACATCATAGTCTTTATTACCCCAAACCGTAGCTAACTCGAACTTACCCATATCCGCAAGAAGGGTTTCTTGCAGACCCAAAAAATCAACATTAAATTTTGAAATCAAACCTTTACACCAAGAGGCTTTTCCAACCGCCCCTACCCCTCTAATATTCAATGATAAAACATTCATCGCTTACCGGATTGTAAACCTTCACCATCAATAGATTTTGAAATTAACTGCTCGAATCCCTGGAGATCAACGCCTAAACGACCGCTGAACTCCTTAGTTGCTTTCAATTCTTGTGCCTTCGATTTTACGTTCGCATCAGAATCTGCGGAATCCTGGACGATATCAACCTGATCAGGTTGAATATTCCCCTGCTTAGGACCGTCTTCTGTTTCTTCAATAAGAGCTTCAAAGGAATTAGCCACATGGACTGGGCCAAAACCCCTTGTTTTTAAGACATTAACATCCTGGCCCAAGATAAAAGGATCCAAATTGAATGGATCATCATCGTTCAGCCCAACATTCTTTAAACCCTTGGTGGGCCTGTCATTGCTACTGGAATAATGCCCCCCAGATTCACAGCCCACCTCCACATTTTTTTGTTTTGACTTCTTTCTTTTTAGTATCTTGACCGAGGTTTCCATACCAATATTATTATGACAGAGATTTTCACCATCAATGTCATTAATATCCTCCATTAACCTTTGACCAATGATTGGGCTATGATTTCCTTCAACAAACTTCTCTCTCCTATCAACATAACTCTTGTCATTTACTACACCCTCTAATTTATCACTTTCCATAACAGGCTCCACCACCGGAGATCTCATCGGACAATCCTTTGTTTCCTCATCCTGCGTCCAATCTCCGTCGACGTCATTCACAAAATCCGATATCCAATCTTTATCGTCCTCCTCAATCCATACTTTAAACGTTTTTCCACGCCATTTTAAGAAAACAGTGTCTTGAACTCGGGTACCATGATTAAGAAGCACACCAATGTAATGAAAAGATGAATCTAACTCCAAGCTTTCTAACAACGGTTTCTTGATAACCGTTCCAAAAAAGCTCCCAATGTTCTCGAAAACCTTGTCGTCAACCATACTCAACGGTAACCCCATCACCTTCAACCATGCAACTCGTTCATACGGCACCACTTGTCCTTCCCAGATATCCACAGAACTGAATAAATCAGTTCTACCGATCATTTCATCTCTAGCCATAATGGCATGTTCCTTCAACCGGAAGGAGATCAGCATCCTCAATCCACCCAAGCACCAAACCTCGCCTTCCCGTAACCCCATCTCTATCAACAGTCCTCTGATGTTCTTAAGCACCTCAAGATCACAAAGTTTAACAACTACCGATCTCCCATGAAGATTCTCAAAAGCACAGATGGAGTCATCAATATCGATCGTCTTTCCTGTAGATGCCCCAGAAAATGCCTCCATATACGACATAGTATTAGCACCACATTCATTCTGTTTTCTAAACCCTTCTTCCTGACGAGACTGTTTATTCGCTCCCATATTCTTGGAAGGACGAGCATCACGTTGGTTATTGATTTCTCCTTCCTCCAGAACAAACTTAGCCACATTAGCTTTCAATCTGAACTTTCCAAGACGAATAGATGATAACACCTTCTCCATCTCGCTTCCGTCTTTGACATCCAGCAATGAAACGAAAGCAAATCTTTTCCCCTCCCAATTCCTTTTTCTCGCCACATAAATGTCGAAAATCGTCCCAAAATTCCTGACCTCCTTAGCCAAATCAGCACCACTACACCTGTCTGGAAGATTTGACACGAAAAACTTGGTTATTCTAGCCGATATCTCCACCGGAATGTTTTTCCGGCGAGAGCCCATGGAGAGAACTTTTTTTTAACCAACTAAGATTATCAATTTCTAGATGATACTAATATTTTTGCCACTATAATTATCTACAAAGTTTTATTTGGTTTGTTGTGCTAATATTTTTGATACTATATTTTGTTGAATAAAGTAAAATGTCGTAAACCCGGGTTGTGGTTCGTAATCAACATCATAATTGAATATAATATAAATCGAGACACCCGCCGCAACACGCGGGCATTCCTTCTAGTCTCGTTAAAAAATAACTAATCCCATAAAATATCATGGTAGTCGACCAAAAGTCAAAAACACATCAATCAAAGTACTCTAAAGTGGACGGGGTAGTCTCTGACAGTCACCCCGTGATAGCCGTGATTGTCACGAACACTGTCCGGTCAAGTGAATCACACCTGCGAACAAATAACATTGTGATGCATATCACACTCGCTAGCTATTAGCTAGCCGTTAGCCAACGGTCAAAAACATTAAAAAAACCAAAATTTAATTACTCTCACTATAAATACACGTATTCACCCTATTTTTTTAGACACATTCAAAAAATTCTTCTCATCTTCAAAAAAAAAAGAAAGAAAAGAAAAAAATCATACAATTCTTTTCATCTTTACAAAAAAAAATCACAAAAATCACACATAAAGGTTACGTGGACAGAAGAGGAGGAAATTGTGTTCGTGATCGTGTACAACACCGTACACCCAACCATGCCGCATCAACGAGCAGTGGTCGTGGTCATAGTCGTGGCCGGAGCGCTCCATGTTGGAAAAAGTGTTAGCCGAGTTTGGTGCACTTGTCGGGGGATCACAACGTACGTGTGATTCAATCTCTGACAAGTATGCGAACCTCGAATCTAAATGTCAAAAGTTCGAAAAAAAAATTTAAGGCAGCGAGGCTAAACTACCCCGACGAGACAGAAGATATGCAGAAAGACTTCGCTAAAATCGACTATGCTACCGAGGTCGGCGTGAATTTTTCGCACGTTTTGGCATGGCGAATGCTACGCAACAAATTTTAGGTTTTATATTTTCAAGTAATGTTTTATTTAATTTCTAGTATTTTTTTTTTTATTTAATGTAACTTTTTATTTATTTAATGTAACTTTTTTATTTAATGTAAGTTTTTTTTTCATTTTATTTCTGTAATTTGTTTTTATTTTTTTATTTAATGTAAATTTTTTTATTTAATGTAATGTTTTATTAAAAAAAAAAAAAAAAAAAAAAAAAGCTTCACGCCTTCATCCATACATGTGTCACAATCTTCCGTCCATTTATGATTTATTTCTAACACAACCGTACTCAAGAAAATCCCACAAATAGCGACGCTATAAGTAGGGTCTGAGGAGGGTGAGATGTAGGCAAACCTTACCCCTATCGTTAGAGATAGAGAGACTGCTTCCAAAGAGACCCCCAGCTCAATATCAAGCACACATAATATATATAGATAAGTATACAAACACCAAACCCTCATCGGGGGTGAGTAACAGAGAAAAAAAATTATAAAAAGAACCTCATGAAATAACAAAATTATACATAAATGCACAGAGACCATCCATACAGAACGAAACACAGACACACCAATACCCTACTCGTAATTCTTAAAAATCTTTAACTTTGATTGTAAGCCTCCACAAACTCCTATCTTGAACCATATCCTCCGAGAGGTATAATTCTAACACATTACAGTCAATTCCTTACAAAATATCCCATACCAACAAACGTTATCAGTCACTATGGTTTTTAACAACAAATATGAGTCTAACTCATCCACCAACGCAATCCGCTTGGTTCCGAGGGTGGACTTCCCACTCCTCGGAACTTAGGATTCATTGTCATCAACGCCTAAGACATTCGCGAATATTTTCATCGCGATTGTGGGCGCCGGTGTCCTCAGCCTCCCATACACCTTCATGCGCACAGGTTGGCTAACCGGATTCGCCTTGATTTTTTTTGTATCCGGTCTAGCCTACCGCGGCATGATGCTATTAATAGAAACCCGAAAAAAAACTCGAATCCCCTCTTTATTGTTCCTGAATCAATTCTTTCAGTGATTTGGGGTTCACTGTTTGCGGCCCGTTGGTCGTTTAGTGATCGATATATTAATACTAGCATCACAAGCCGGGTTTTGCGTAGGGTATTTAATATTTATTGGTAACACATTAAGTCATTTATTTAATTCCGTACCTTCTAAGTCAGGAAACTATCTTAATACTACTCCGTACATTTGGGGAATAAAGGCTAAATTGCTAAAACATTTTACATATGGAGTTGTTTTCCATTCCAACTTGGGATTAAACTCCATTCCATCTTTAACTCTTCTGGCCCCATTGAGTATATTCGCGGACATTGTTGATGTTGGTGCAATGAGTGTTGTCATGGCACAAGACATCGTCTTTTTTTAAATGACGACGAATGTGCACGCGTTTGGGAGCTTTTCAACGTTTTGTTATGGACTTGGGGTGGAGTTGTTTTCGTTGGAAGGGATTGGAATGACATTGCCATTGGAATCAGAAGCCAGGGATAAGAAAAGGTTTGGGACAATATTGGGTTGGGCCATGATGTCCATTCCAGCTATGTATGGGTTCTTTGGAGTATTGGGTTACTTTGCTTTCGGTGAAAACACATGAGATATTGTGATCGCGAACAGGGGTAGAGGTGTGTTAAGTTCGTTAGTGCAGATAGGGCTAAGTGTGAATCTTTTTTTCACATTTCCATTGATGATGAATCTGGTTTATGAAGTTACGGAGAGAAGGTATTGGGAAGGGAGGTATTGTTTGTGGATGAGATGGTTGTACTTGTTGGTCATGGTAGTGAGTTTAGTGACGCTTTTGGTGCCGAATTTTACGGATTTTTTTTTTATCGTTGGTTAGTAGTAGTACTTGTTGCATATTGGGGTTGGTGTAACCGGCTTTGTTTTATTACATCACTAGCTAATAACCCGGGAACGTCCCGGGGGTGAAATTTAATAATATTTAACGTTGCTTGTCGTTGAGCATTATGAGAAAGTGGTTGACGCTAATTTTACGTGTGCACATGTTATTAAATATTAGTATACAAAAAGATGTAATATAAAAAAAAATTGTATAATCATTAAAAAGTATAAAGATTCTATAGGTCTATTACAAATATGAGAAAACTTCTTTGTAGACAACGTTCTTGGTTTCTGATTGTGGTTCGCCATCTTTGTTAAGAATCAACAACCTTAGGCCATCTTTACTTTTAACTCTTGATAAGGCAACATAAAGCTGACCATGTGTGAAAACTGGTTCTTTTAAGTAAAGGCCAACTCTTGACAACGATTGTCCTTGACTTTTATTGATTGTCATGGCAAAACACACTGATAAAGGAAACTGTCTTCTTTGGAATTTGAAAGGAATTTTGGTGTCTGATGGTATCATGTTTATTCTTGGTATAAAAATCTTCGTTCCAACATTGGCACCAGTTATAATCTCAGCCTGAAGAACTCGTTTACCAAGTTTTGTTAGCCTTAATCTTGTGCCATTACACAGTCCTTGTTGCTGGTCAAGGTTACGTAAAAGCATTACCGGTAGACCAACTTTTAGAACCAATTTGTGATTAGGCAAACCTGAAAAAGAAAATATTATTTAAATATATAATAAAGAAATTACAATTGTAAAATAAAGAATTTTCAAACCTGAAATTTGAAGATTATTAAGTACATCAGGAGAATATAAAAGTTCTTGAAAAGGGTTTAAAGTTTCTGAAGGACAGATACTGTTAGAACTAAGATATTCTCTTTGGTCACCTGGGAACAAAGCGGTCAATCTATCATTTAATTCATGGACAATTTCATTTTTTGGAGCAAGAATTGCTCTTTCAGAAAAGTATGATTGATTGCCATGTTGTTGAAGAAGTGATGGATAAACAAAGTCAATCAAACTCTGTATAGGATCAGATGAATCAGAAATTAACAGATCATTTGGTATCTTAATGTTTGCTTCTTCATCATTTGGATCTCCAACCGTTCCTTCACCAACTTGTAGGAGCCATTGAGTAAATTTTTCGATCTCTTCAAGATTTGACAATCGTGAACCAATGGCAAGTCTCATATTTCTTGTTAATCTTAAAAGCTTGCATTGTGACCATAACTTTGATGAAGTTAAAGATGCATCGACAATATCTTGTCTAGTACCGTTTTGAACAACAGGTAAAATCTGTCTGAAATCTCCTCCAAAAACAACAACTTTACCACCAAAGGGAAGTGGTAAAGCTGAATTGGTACGTGTAGACAAAATATCTTTCATTGTTCGATCAAGGGCTTCAATTGCATGTCTATGTACCATTGGTGCTTCATCCCAAATGATTAGCTTCGTTTTCTTTAGTAGATTTGCCTCATCACTATTTGGTTTAATATTGCAAATTGCGCTCTATAATCTCATCAGTTCCCTAAATATTAAAAAAATTATAAAATCTAATAAATACAATATACTGTTTATACTCGTTATTGACTTCTTTGATTATTTTGGACTTAAAAAATCATGATCTTTCACTTTTTTGACACTTGAATTCCTTTTTCCCAACGGAACCAATTAGAAAGTTTTCTTTTGTATGTAACAAGTAGGCTCTAACCCTCGCGTTGCGACGGTAGCCTTGGCTTTTGTTATTTTCATGGCATAACATAACTTAAGTGTAAATTATTTCCTTTTATAAAGCAAGGTAAAGCTAATTGGTATAATAATAACAATGACTCAAACTTAGTGCAATATCCGATTCGCATACATACACATAAAGAGAATTATAAAGTTTTTATAAGTCTGTGCTTTGTGGTGGGTTATTCACCTTAAACTTATTATTAAGTAAAATACTATTTAAAATAAATTAATAATGATAATAGGTATCTTAAGAATTATAAATGTCGTATAATTATAATTAGTACAATATTGCCAAATTTAATTTTCACGTTTACAATTGGATTTAATATAAGTTTAATTTGTAACTTTGTAGTTTATTTTATTAAAACAATGAAACTTAAGGGGCTTTTATGTAAATTGTTTCAGAAATTATTTTGGTTTCTCTTTACTTTCTATCACTCTGTTCAGACCCAAGAAATCTGACCAACTGATATGAGTTTCCAAATCAATTGAATGCGTATTTGATGTTTCCAAATTCATTAGGTGCATTGAAGTTAAGTCACATAATTGTGATCGTTCAAATTGAAAGTATGTCGATTAGATCTTCTTTATTGCACAGAAATTCCGTTCATCGTTAGATTCGGTTATCGTCTTTAAAAAATCATAATTGCGTCAATCTATTTCTTTTGTTCGTTGTCTCTGTTTCGCTTTATAATCGTCGGCACTCGGCAGTCCTTCGTTTAATCGATTTACGATTCGAAGTTTATTTTCAAGATGATTTTCGACAGTCCTTCGCCGTATATGTTTTCCGAAATTTGATGTTTCAAGTTTTGCAACAATAGTTCCATGGTACTTCGGGAATAATTTTTAATGAATTTTTGATGCTTGTGATTTTGGGAATTCCACTTCGATTCGGAGTTTTGGACAGTCCTTCGCCGAGATCGATTGAAGAATTCGCAAAGGAAATAGCTATTGCCATGATGTTTGTGTTAAAGAGAAAATGGTTGAAGATGGAAAGTGAGAAATCTATGAAGAAGGAAATGGAAACCTGTGACTTTGAGAAATCGTGTGAAGACGAATTGGAAACCGCCGTTAACTTATTTTTTTTTATAACGGAAATAGTAACTTCCGTTAAGTTACTTTTTGTATGTATATATAATATGTGGTAACAGCTTGGAAGTTCCTACATATTATTACATAAATATGTTAAAATCATATATTCTTTCCCATTATAAGAAATTAACTAATATAGTTACATATTCTTATAGTTAAATCATACCTGTTGTCTATAGTCATAGTGAATTATCAACTTAACAAATGATTTCACCATACTTCTATTTCTGTAAAATAATAAAACAAATCAAGTTTTACACCAAACTCATCTTCAACAAATCTGAGCAATATATGACATCAAGTATATTACAAACCAATATATCAGAACAATTATATTACAATTTCAACTTAACTCTATTACAATTTCAACGTAACTCATAGATACATTATATGCGCAAACCGTAAGTGGGGCGTACCAACCGCAAGCTATGTGTTGGCAAATGATAAGACTATGTGTTGTGGCCCGTGAGTCGCGAGCCACAAAAAAAGCTATGTGGATCAGCCTAGCCACAACACCCCTCAGCGAACACTGGCGCGAGCGAGCAGGCGTTAGTGACATTACAACAGAGAACCCAGATCTCATTAATGATGAACAGATGCATCACTTGTGGATATATAACACATTTAGTTGACAAAATCTATTATTTATAACCAAGAACAACATCGAAAGTAATCTGTGCAGATATAAATTGAAAACCACGTGGCATTCTAATTATAAATAACAGATATAAATAATAAATTATTTATCAACATCTAAATTATTTATCAACAAACATGGTGAATTGGCAAAGGAAAGTAATCTGTGCAGATATGCGAAGAAATAACAATTTCATCGTCTAAAATGACCCTGGGGTTGCAAGTTCGATTCCTGCTTTGTGCAGGAATTTACCCAAGTATTACAAGGGGCTCGGATTGTGGGAGTTTAGCCGGTCAAAAAAAAATGAGAGTGACTAAAAAAGCAGCCAATGAATTCACACCACTAAATAATCAAACCTAAATCTATTATAATCAACTTAACTGACCTTCAAAACATCTATCAATTCTGTTCATACATAAATAATAGATTTAAATAATGAAACCTAAATTACTTATCTCATTCAATAGATCTAAGAAATATGTACCATCAAAAGATGTATCTGTGACACCCGGCAAATTCTGGTTAACAACGTTGTCTAGATGAAAGTCTACCTTAGCGAGTCACGTGTATATTGCACTTAACTGGGTTAGTTAAGTCGGGTTATGGTTCGGGAACTATCGGTTTAGTCTAGAAGATCACTGGATGTTGGTCTAGAGGTTCATTAGATGTCAGTCCTTAACCAAGTGTACAAACGGTGACGATTTGTAGGATCGTCAGGGCATACGGAACATACAAGTCTCGAGTCCCGGGAATTGGTGAACGAGTGTGAATATGTGTATTTACAAGTGTTATGTGTTTACAATCATTATGTGACTTGTCGGTATGTGAATATGTGTTAACATATGTTAAAACGGGGTTTAACGCGCAAAATACCAGGAACCAGCCCCTATAGGCGATTAGGGGTGGCTAATCGCCTATAGGAGGGGCGATTGGGCAGGGTTATAGGCGATTGGGGGCTAAATGCATGATGTTTCATGCGATTAGGCCCCAAATGCATGAAGTTACATGCGATTAGGACTCCTAATCGCGTGTAAGTCTGCACAATCGCGTGTTACGTGCTGGACGACTAAAAACGACTATAAATACCATACTTGATCTCCTAAACTTCATAATACAAACCCTAGTCGTCCCATAACCCGCCCCAACACACACACAACCTCTGGAACGCGATTTTTGATCAAAACACAAGGTTTCAAGCTTAATCCATCATTCTTTCACAAATCTAAGGTTTGGTTTCCATCCATGCAATCTTATAAACGTTTTTATTCAATCCCTAATGGTCCAGACCTGTTCTAAAACGAAAAAGCTTTCTGAAAATCGTTAATAATTGTTGTTAATCGGATTCTAACAATCATACATGTGTTATGTGTGTTTATGATTAATATCTAGGGTTTTTGTGATTAAAGATGAGTGATTAACATGTTGTTAGGTTAGTTCAGAATAATATTGATGTCATGATTAATGAAATCTGAGTAATTGATTATTAGGGTTATAGTTATGCATGTTAATGTGGTGTTTCATGCTATGTGTATGGTGTTTGGATTACATGGTTGCATGCAGAGCTGATAATACGAGGTTAAACGAAGGATTTTGGTTTAAACATGTTTAGAATAGTTGTTGGGTTGATATTGGGTGGTTACACACGTTCTGGATCTGATTTGGAGCGTTAAACGCGCGAAAAACCGGAACAGCAAGGTTACAGGCGATTAGCAACCCTAATCGCCTATGTTAGAGGCGATTAGGAGGCCAATCGCCCATGTTTCATGCGATTAGCCCTAATTGCTAGTAGATACATGTCTTACGAGCTAAATGCTAGTAGTTACATGTGGTATAGCCCTAAATGCTAGTAGTTACATGTGGTATAGCCCTAAATGCTAGTAGTTACATGTGGTATAGCCCTAATCGCCTATAAAGTCAAGGTTTACATGTCTTATGACCCTAAATGCCTATATTACATGCGATTAGCCTTCCTAAATGCCAGTTGACCAACCTAAATGCTAGTTGACTTTTCCTAATCGCGTGTACTGCTGCTGTAAGTGTAAATTAGCATTCCGAGACCCGATTTGACCTGTAGGAACATGCTAGGAACCCCGTAACATATCTAATAACTTGGTAACATATGTTTGGGTGTAATTATGTGATACGTGAGCTATGTGCTATAACTTGTTGGGCGTTAACGTATGTTAAGTGTGATTGCATGATTGCATGTTTGAGAGTGTAAACATAACACGGGGAGTCTCGGGTCACCAATGGGATGTCGAGTCTTGTGATTTGGGTCAGTTAAACAGTCACGGTGTTTTCAAACGAACTTGGTTATGGTCTGGACATCTAGGGACTAACTAACCTGCGGGTTATTAGTCTAAGTGCTTGTAACTGTCATATGTTAGGTCGCCGCTTTACGGGACTAGCATAGCTGCTGAGTTATTCGTATTACGAAGTAACGCAACTTAAGGTGAGTTTACGACCCCTCTTTTAAACTGGTTTCATATTTTCGGGGGAGAAAACATGTGTTAAAACGATTATTTGGTAACTACTGTCATACTATGGGTTTCTATTGTGTACTACACGATCTTTGGAAGTCCCGGGGGGAACCATGAATGTGCGGGTTTGCACAACGGGGAAATGTGAATAGCGCTATTGGGAGTGACCAACCCCGCTCGTCGACTTGGAGGGTCGGCGGGTGCATATTGTCTCAAACAGGAACAACAGGGTTACTACATCGGGCACACATTTGGTTTGCGAGTTAGTAATGGTTTTCCAATCGTGGTAGTAACAAAACATACGCCTAGCTAGCGTACACTGGTTTTCGATTTGTTATAGTATGGACAGGTTGACTTGGTACTTGGATTACAAAACCTGTAAACTCACCAGCATTTTTGTGCTGACGTAAACTTTTACTTGTTTTCTCAGGTCGCTAAGGTAGCACGACTGGACTAGGGCGCACGCGTTTGCACGGCGTCTAGTTAGGGTTGCATGGTTTACAAACGTTGAACATTTGGTTTACTATTGAATATTGTTTTGAATAAGCTTCCGCTGTAAACGGGAATTTTAAACATTGTTTTGAAATTGCATTATGTTCATTTTAGACTTATTTATTGTGATCGTTGGTTTGGATCCTGGTTTGTCATGCGCCTCGCGGTAAAACTCCGCAAGTGGATTTTGAGGGTGTGACAGATTGGTATCAGAGCCAGGTTATAGTGAACTAGGACTGCATGTAGAGTCTAGTCTATAGCCGAGTCGCACACACTAGACGGTCACATGGTACTAAACATTATGGTGATTTACGTATGGTCTTGTCGGGGTGTCTCTAAATCATTTGGTCTTTCTACGTTACATCATCCGTTCTATATTAGGTTGGGTTACTTGCTTTCTAGGCAGTGTAGTATATTGGGGTAACTCGTATACTCTTGAGATTTGTCCAAGGCTCGGACTTCTCCCTTTCGTACTCCAATAGAAACATTTGCCATAAACTACCGTAGTATTACGGTGTATAGCTAAGAGTCTATGTTCGGTGATTTGAACTTTGAACTAGGAGAACACTTGGAGGACCATGTAGAGCGGTTTATCATTTTGGGTGCACACAAAATCATAAACCGAAATGCATGGAAGCCCTAGTGGGCTCTGGTTTTGAAGGGATAGTCCTGGATTGGATCTAGCTTTGATCTTGTAAACATTAGTGGTTATCTTTATCTGCGAAACTAAATTTTCTCGTTCTTTCTGCCAGAATCATGTCTGGAGTACGAGGAGGATGTGGAGGAGGTCGCAATGGTGGACGTGGTGGTGGTCGCGGTGGTGCTGGTGGTCGTGGAGGTATTAACCTATCGCAGGCTGATCTGAACAACTTGCTCCAAGCTGCCTTCCAGTTAGGGCACAACGGTGGTGGTGGTAAGTTGATTTATCCATTTTCTTTGCCTCATTGGTGAACCTTGTTTACATTCTTCGTGGTTTCTCATGCGTTTCATTTCAGGTGGTCCTGTTAACCCACCCCCACCTATGTGTACCTACAAGATGTTTCGGGACTGTATGCCCCAGGAATTCTCTGGCACTGAGGGTGCGGTGAGCTTGCTTAGGTGGCTGGAGAAGGTGGAGTCAGTGTTTCTGATGTGCAACTGTCTCCCAGAGGATCGAGTTAAGTATGCTGCTGCGTTATTCCAGGATGTCGCTTTGACCTGGTGGAATAACATCACCCAGAATATGGGTATTGGGGAGGCGTATGCTATGCCTTGGGAAAACTTTGTTCAACTGTTGAAGCGAGAGTACTGTCCGAGGGAAGAGGTGCAGAAGTTAGAGCACGAGGTGTGGAACCTCAAGATGTCTGGGTCTGAAATTGAGAAGTATACTGTGAGGCGGAATGAGTTGGCAGTGCTGTGTCCCGATCTGCATGTGCCAGAATACAGGAGGATTGAGCATTATATCTCGGGGTTAGTACCTGAGATCGCAGGGTTAGTGGCTGCAGGAAATTATCCTACATACTCAGAGGTGGTCCGATCGGCCCATAGGATGACCAACTTGAAGGTGAATGAGGATATTTTGCCTGCTAAGGGTTCGACTGTCAAGGCCCCAGAGAACAACAAGCGCAAGTGGGATAATGAAGGAAAAGGGTCTGGGCCAGCACAACAGGGTAAGAGGTTTGATAATGGGGGTTCTTCTTCTTCGGGTAACAAACAGGGTGGTTATGCGGGGAAACTACCTAAATGTAACAAGTGTGGACGTCATCATCAAGGGAACTGCGACAGTAACCGTTGTCATCGCTGCCAGCGAACAAGGCATTTTGCTAAAGATTGTCGGGTTACACTTCCATCGACCCAGGCCCCGACTACTAACTCAGCTCCTACTACTCAAGGGACTACGGGAAGACAAGGATGTTACAACTGTGGTGAGACTGGGCATTACAAGAAGGATTGCCCAAAACTGAAGCAGGGTGGAAACAACGGAAATGGGAACAACGGGGGCGGTGGCAGAAATGCACGCGCCTTCGTCATTGGGGCCGCTGAGGCTAGACAAGATCCTGACACAGTTACCGGTACGTTCCTTCTCAATAATCGTCCTGTTAGTGTGTTATTTGATTCTGGTGCCGACAAGAGTTTTGTATCCATGGAGGTTAGTCGACTGCTAGATGTAGTACCCGTACCATTAGAGACTAAGTATATTATTGAGTTGGCTGACGGTAAAAAGATTGAAGCTACTAGTATCCTTCGGGAGTGTCAATTAGAGTTGTCGGGTTTGTCGTTCCCCATCGACCTTATGCCGGTACCTTTGGGTAGTTTTGACGTGGTGGTAGGCATGGATTGGTTGTCTTTGTATCGCGCGGAGATTGTCTGTTACGACAAGATTATTCGGATTCCTCTCCCTGATGGAGAATTCCTTTCTGTGTACGGTATCACGGGTGGTGTTTCGCTAAACATCATCTCTAGCATGAAAGCCCTTAAGTGTCTTCGAAAGGGTTATCCGGCCGTTTTGGCACTTTTATCTGTTTCCTCTGGTGATGAGAAGAAGATCGACGATATTCCAGTTGTACGCGAGTTTCCTGATGTTTTTCCCGATGATTTATCTGGTCTTCCTCCCCATCGTCAAGTCGAGTTCGGTATTGATCTTGTACCAGGGGCTGCTCCTATTGCTCGGGCCCCCTACCGTCTTGCACCTCCCGAGATGCAGGAATTGTCTAGTCAGTTACAGGAACTCTTGGACAAGGGTTTCATCAGGCCAAGTTCTTCCCCTTGGGGAGCCCCGATTCTATTCGTCAAGAAGAAGGATGGAAGTTTCCGATTGTGTGTGGACTACAGAGAACTGAACAAATTGACCGTCAAGAACCGTTATCCTCTTCCACGTATTGATGATCTATTCGACCAACTCCAGGGTTCTAGTTACTACTCCAAGATTGATTTGAGGTCCGGTTATCACCAGTTGCGCGTAAGGGAAGCTGACGTTGCAAAGACTGCCTTTCGTTCACGTTATGGCCATTTCGAATTCTTGGTCATGCCTTTCGGTCTCACGAACGCACCGGCGGTTTTCATGGATTTGATGAATCGCGTTTGCAAACCATATCTGGACAAGTTCGTCATTGTGTTTATTGATGACATTCTGATCTACTCCAAGAACCAGACTGAACACGAGGAACACCTGCGTTTGGTTCTGGAACTCTTGCGACGGGAACAACTTTACGCCAAGTTCTCAAAGTGTGACTTTTGATTACGCGAAGTTCAGTTCCTAGGACATGTGGTTAATGAACTAGGGATTCATGTCGATCCGGCTAAGATCGAAGCGATCAAGGACTGGGGAGCACCAAAGACGCCAACTGAGGTGCGGCAATTCCTAGGCCTTGCAGGCTACTATCGTCGTTTCATTCAAGGGTTCTCAAAGATCGCTCAACCCCTGACCACTCTCACGCAGAAGGATAGGAAATTCGACTGGGGTGAACCACAAGAGTCAGCGTTTGAAGAACTAAAATCTAAACTGTGTTCTGCTCCTATTTTGTCTTTACCTGAAGGCCCTGATGATTTCGTTGTTTACTGTGATGCTTCTATTCATGGTCTCGGTTGCGTGTTGATGCAACGCGAGAAAGTGATCGCGTATGCTTCTCGTCAACTCAAGGTGCACGAGAAGAACTACACCACCCATGACTTGGAGTTGGGTGCAGTGGTTTTCGCGTTGAAAATTTGGAGACATTACTTGTACGGTACCAAATGCACCATCTACACCGATCACAAGAGTCTTCAACATATTTTCGACCAACAACATTTGAACATACGGCAGCGTCGTTGGATTGAACTCCTGAACGACTATGATTGTGCCATTAAGTACCATCCTGGCAAGGCGAATGTTGTAGCAGACGCCTTGAGCAGGAAGGAATCAACTAAACCTCGTCGCGTTCGGGCGTTGCAACTCACCATTCATTCATCTCTACCTGATCAACTCCGTTCTGCTCAGTTAGAAGCTTTGAAGGAGGAAAACCTTAAAGCAGAAACTATGCACGGTGCCGACAAGCACCTCGAGCGAAGGCCTGATGGCCTGCACTACTTCGCAGAACGCATATGGGTTCCTTTATTCGGGGGACTACGGGAGCTTGTCCTTGATGAGGCTCATAAGTCCCGGTATTCTATTCATCCTGGTTCGGATAAGATGTACCAAGATTTGAAAGTGCTGTACTGGTGGCCAAACATGAGGTCAGATATAGCCTCATACGTGAGCAAATGCTTGACCTGTGCTAAGGTCAAAGTGGAATACCAGAAACCGTCAGGTCTCTTGCAACAACCTGAAATTCCGGAATGGAAATGGGAACGGATTACAATGGGTTTTGTCACGCAACTTCCTAAATCACCAAGCGGGAATGACAAGATATGGGTGATTGTCGATCGGTTGACGAAATCAGCCCATTTTCTTGCTATTAAGGAGACCGACACCATGGATCGTTTGGCTCGTTTTTATCTGAAGGAAGTTGTTTCTAAGCACGGGGTGCCGGTTTCTATTATCTCGGATCGTGACTCCCATTTTACTTCTCACTTCTGGAAGTCTTTGCACAAGGCTTTGGGTACCCAACTAGACATGAGTACAGCTTACCATCCACGGACTGACGGTCAGAGTGAGCGCACGATTCAAACTTTAGAAGACATGCTGCGGGCATGTGTGATCGATTTTGGCAAAGGTTGGGAAGCTCATTTACCGTTAGTAGAATTCTCGTACAACAACAGTTATCACACGAGCATCAAGGCGGCTCCGTTCGAGGCACTGTACGGGCGGAAATGCCGTTCTCCTCTTTGTTGGGCTGAGGTGGGTGAGAGTCAACTCACTGGGCCTGAGCTAGTGTACGAAACTTCGGAAAAGATCGTACAGATTCGTAACCGGTTGGCAGCGGCACGGGACCGGCAAAAGAGTTATGCCGATCGGCGTCGCAAACCATTGGAATTCCAAGTTGATGACAAAGTACTTCTGAAAGTTTCACCGTGGAAGGGCGTCATACGCTTTGGGAAGCGTGGCAAACTCAATCCGTGGTATGTCGGCCCATTTACGATCCTGGAACGGATTGGACCGGTGGCATATCGTCTTGATTTACCGACGGAGCTCGGTAACGTACATAACGTCTTCCATGTGTCCAACTTGAAGAAGTGTCCGGCTGACGAGTCTCTCATTGTTCCACTGGAAGAGATCAAGGTTGATGATCGTCTTCGAATTGTGGAAGAACCTGTGGAGATTCTGGATTACAAGATTCGTAGCCTACGTCATAGCAAGATTCGCATCGTAAAGGTTCGCTGGAACTCGAACCGGGGACCAGAGTACACGTGGGAATGGGAGGATCAGATGAAGTCTAAGTATCCTCATCTCTTTCCTAAGGAAGCGTTCGAGTCGAGATATGTCTCTTCTGCAGCTGAACGAATCTCGGGGCGAGATTCCTTTTAACGTGGGGACGATGTGACAACTCGGGTAAATCTCTCTTTTTGGTTTCTATTTTTGGTTTCTATCTTTTGTTTGTTTCCTTCGATTATTCCTTTTGGTACTTGTGCAATTTTCGGGACGAAAATTCTTTTAACGTGGGGATGATGTGACACCCGGCAAATTCTGGTTAACAACGTTGTCTAGATGAAAGTCTACCTTAGCGAGTCACGTGTATATTGCACTTAACTGGGTTAGTTAAGTCGGGTTATGGTTCGGGAACTATCGGTTTAGTCTAGAAGATCATTGGATGTTGGTCTAGAGGTTCATTAGATGTCAGTCCTTAACCAAGTGTACAAACGGTGACGATTTGTAGGATCGTCAGGGCATACGGAACATACAAGTCTCGAGTCCCGGGAATTGGTGAACGAGTGTGAATATGTGTATTTACAAGTGTTATGTGTTTACAATCATTATGTGACTTGTCGGTATGTGAATATGTGTTAACATATGTTAAAACGGGGTTTAACGCGCAAAATACCAGGAACCAGCCCCTATAGGCGATTAGGGGTGGCTAATCGCCTATAGGAGGGGCGATTGGGCAGGGTTATAGGCGATTGGGGGCTAAATGCATGAGGTTTCATGCGATTAGGCCCCAAATGCATGAAGTTACATGCGATTAGGACTCCTAATCGCGTGTAAGTCTGCACAATCGCGTGTTACGTGCTGGACGACTAAAAACGACTATAAATACCATACTTGACCTCCTAAACTTCATAATACAAATCCTAGTCGTCCCATAACCCGCCCCAACACACACACAACCTCTGGAACGCGATTTTTGATCAAAACACAAGGTTTCAAGCTTAATCCATCATTCTTTCACAAATCTAAGGTTTGGTTTCCATCCATGCAATCTTATAAACGTTTTTATTCAATCCCTAATGGTCCAGACCTGTTCTAAAACGAAAAAGCTTTCTGAAAATCGTTAATAATTGTTGTTAATCGGATTCTAACAATCATACATGTGTTATGTGTGTTTATGATTAATATCTAGGGTTTTTGTGATTAAAGATGAGTGATTAACATGTTGTTAGGTTAGTTCAGAATAATATTGATGTCATGATTAATGAAATCTGAGTAATTGATTATTAGGGTTATAGTTATGCATGTTAATGTGGTGTTTCATGCTATGTGTATGGTGTTTGGATTACATGGTTGCATGCAGAGCTGATAATACGAGGTTAAACGAAGGATTTTGGTTTAAACATGTTTAGAATAGTTGTTGGGTTGATATTGGGTGGTTACACACGTTCTGGATCTGATTTGGAGCGTTAAACGCGCGAAAAACCGGAACAACAAGGTTACAGGCGATTAGCAACCCTAATCGCCTATGTTAGAGGCGATTAGGAGGCCAATCGCCCATGTTTCATGCGATTAGCCCTAATTGCTAGTAGATACATGTCTTACGAGCTAAATGCTAGTAGTTACATGTGGTATAGCCCTAAATGCTAGTAGTTACATGTGGTATAGCCCTAAATGCTAGTAGTTACATGTGGTATAGCCCTAATCGCCTATAAAGTCAAGGTTTACATGTCTTATGACCCTAAATGCCTATATTACATGCGATTAGCCTTCCTAAATGCCAGTTGACCAACCTAAATGCTAGTTGACTTTTCCTAATCGCGTGTACTGCTGCTGTAAGTGTAAATTAGCATTCCGAGACCCGATTTGACCTGTAGGAACATGCTAGGAACCCCGTAACATATCTAATAACTTGGTAACATATGTTTGGGTGTAATTATGTGATACGTGAGCTATGTGCTATAACTTGTTGGGCGTTAACGTATGTTAAGTGTGATTGCATGATTGCATGTTTGAGAGTGTAAACATAACACGAGGAGTCTCGGGTCACCAATGGGATGTCGAGTCTTGTGATTTGGGTCAGTTAAACAGTCACGGTGTTTTCAAACGAACTTGGTTATGGTCTGGACATCTAGGGACTAACTAACCTGCGGGTTATTAGTCTAAGTGCTTGTAACTGTCATATGTTAGGTCGCCGCTTTACGGGACTAGCATAGCTGCTGAGTTATTCGTATTACGAAGTAACGCAACTTAAGGTGAGTTTACGACCCCTCTTTTAAACTGGTTTCATATTTTCGGGGGAGAAAACATGTGTTAAAACGATTATTTGGTAACTACTGTCATACTATGGGTTTCTATTGTGTACTACACGATCTTTGGAAGTCCCGGGGGGGAACCATGAATGTGCGGGTTTGCACAACGGGGAAATGTGAATAGCGCTATTGGGAGTGACCAACCCCGCTCGTCGACTTGGAGGGTCGGCGGGTGCATATTGTCTCAAACAGGAACAACAGGGTTACTACATCGGGCACACATTTGGTTTGCGAGTTAGTAATGGTTTTCCAATCGTGGTAGTAACAAAACATACGCCTAGCTAGCGTACACTGGTTTTCGATTTGTTATAGTATGGACAGGTTGACTTGGTACTTGGATTACAAAACCTGTAAACTCACCAGCATTTTTGTGCTGACGTAAACTTTTACTTGTTTTCTCAGGTCGCTAAGGTAGCACGACTGGACTAGGGCGCACGCGTCTGCACGGCGTCTAGTTAGGGTTGCATGGTTTACAAACGTTGAACATTTGGTTTACTATTGAATATTGTTTTGAATAAGCTTCCGCTGTAAACGGGAATTTTAAACATTGTTTTGAAATTGCATTATGTTCATTTTAGACTTGTTTATTGTGATCGTTGGTTTGGATCCTGATTTGTCATGCGCCTCGCGATAAAACTCCGCAAGTTGATTTTGAGGGTGTGACAGTATCAGTTCTATCCAGCTCTAAAATATGAAACATAAATCTATTATTATAAATAACAGATATAAATCTGTCGTGACTAATTAAACCCTGACGAACACTCGGTCCAATCCCGTGACCACCATCTGGTTTAAACATCATAGACCCAATGGAGCTCTGCAACACTAACGACACAAACGCAAAGGCGAAAACAACAATCAACATACACAAGTAAAACCAGTTGGTTCCTCTAACTGAAAACAACTTCCTATAGAGAACAGATCTGGCTCCATAAACGTTAGATCAACGGCGATCCGATAAGCTGGATGCAGAAGAAGAAGAAGAGGTTTTTGTAATAAGTGTGGAGGAAGATTTAGGGTTTCGCTTTAACCGGAACCGGTCACGGATTGGATATGAACCGGTGGTGGTCGTGGTAACAGATATAAATCTGTCGTGACTAAACACAAATTACTGTCTCGAAACAACACTACGTTCTCCCTAACATAACTTTAATAAACAAAATCGATTAGCATAGATTTAGAACTAAATTGAAAATAATAATAATAATATAGATTAAAATGATGAGAAGAACCTGTACGGAATAGTGGAGGTTATTAATATGTAGGGAAAATAGAATAGAGAGTGTGGAGGTGAATAATAATAATAATAATATTGTGAGCGTCGCCGGTCATGGACTGAGAGATTGGTATAGAAAACAAAATTAAACAATCAATAATACTTAAAAACTATTAAAAAAAGGCTGAAGATTAACCGATTCAAGAACTGATGAAGAGAGAAAAACTGAAGATTATTTGAGAGATGAGAGAGAGACGTGAGAGAATGAGAAGAGGCAGATTATGAATAGGATGATATTTTAGGGTTTTAGTTTTTTGATTTCTTTTTCATTAAAAAACAAAATAATTGAAAACCATCAAAACCTTTCAATTAGAATGCCACGTGGCAGTTTCAAAGGGATATTGAAGTTACCATTGAACGCCACGTCAGCAAAGTTCTTTTCTTTTATATATATTAATAGATGTTCAAGAATTAGCTAAAGAGGGAGGAGCTTATGCACGATTTGGCAATGATTGTTCTTAGCGTGATTCAGAGGATCCCTGTCACAACCCGACCCAGGTGGGCCTGGTCAGAATACAGATTGATACCAAACTTGCACAGCGGAAGTAACAATTATTATATTTAAAGGTTTTATACAATTTCTAATCAAAATAATAATACAATCTAATACATAATTGAAATAGTTAACCATTGCAGGGATGAATCGTGGCATTCGTCGAAGCAACTTCAGATGAAAGGTCCACTAGCGGTAGCGGTATCTACTGAACGTATCCCTTATTTCCAAGTAGTGCAGTCCTTGAACTAGGTATCCACTAAAGCATTTCTCTACCTTGTAGTTATATCCATACACATCTCTAGTCCTCAAGCTTGCTTATGACCTCATACTTCACATCTATCCATAAGTAGTACCTGAACACATGCTTAAAAGAGTTTAGGTCAACAAATATGTTGGTGAGTCCGTGAGTGCGTTTAAATGGTTTTCAAAATAAGTTTATCATCTCAAAACAGTTTATAGTTCAAAAACAAGTTTAACAAGTTCATACGGTTCAGCTCATGGTTTAGCACTGGTGATGTACCAGTCACACCCCAATCCTAACACTGGATCCATTTGCTCCCATTATGGACTCCCTTGGCAAAATACATGACACATACCTCAGTGGAGGGTTTCCCGGGCTTCTGGGTCCACTGCGTGCGGGGGATTCCCCAAGTAGCGCTACCCACATATTAGGCGGCCCAATCTCCCATTGGGTTAATGAGTGTGACGGTTCGGTTATCGGGAGCACATCTTGTCACATCACTGGTTCATCATATTCTACTGGTTAGCCACTGGAAGCATGTATTCACCCCAAAACGTTTATAAAACTAAAAAGAGGGGAGGTTCACAAGACTCACCTGGAAGTAATGTATTCGAATATTTTATAATAATCGAGGAGCATGATATCTTGTACTAGTATTCTCCTGCTGAAATCCTGAGTCGATAATTATTATTATTAGTCTTGGTTTTTATCGATTAATGGTTATGCGTGTGGGACGAGCTCATACGTACAGTTCTTATTAATATAGTTTTATTGTTAGTGGCAAGGTTATATTATCTAAATAAATGGTGTGCCTTTTCTGGTTATTCGAAGTTTCAACATTAGTAGACGCCTTATGTTCTTAGTCCACTCCCAAGTGTCGAGGTACATTGCCATATATATGTTCGTTCGTATTTAGTATATAATGGTTATAACTACGCTCCAACTTTAGGTGTCAATTCTGTTTGTCTCTAAATCCTGTTCGTGTTTCAAGTCTGTGTCTATATGTCGTATTGACTTCCTAACTCGACTAATGTTGGTTATTAATAGGTCTGGGTCTTCAAGTTTTTAATGTCCATGGTTTTCAATGTAGCCTTTATTCTAATTCCAAAGTTGTGATGTTTAGGCCTAGGTATATGAGTTTGTAACCAGTATACGTTGCTTATTTCTTAATTCTAATTTTATATCCTAGTGTTGTTATGTCTAAACCTTAAGCCCTTAATGTTTAAGTCCTTGTTCAATCGTCCAGCTAACAGGTAATAGTGTTTCGATGCTCTAAGTGTCTTATGTTGATGTCGTAGTTGTCCGAGTCAATATATCTTATGATCCGAAATTCCAACATCTCAAGCTAGTAGGCGTGTTTGGTTATTCCATGTCAAGTTTCCAATCGTCTTATGTCCCTCTCTAGTTCAAGGTGTCCACCTCTAATATCTAATTCAAGGTATACGCTAATGTCATGTCTAGCCCATGGTCTTGGTCCGTTACAAGCTCGTCAAGTCCCACACACAAGTTATAGTTAAATTAGTTTATAAATAAATAAATAAATATAATTATCGGATTAATGGTTTTGGTTATACCTCTCACGGTTCGGGTTGACCCGGTTACCTCAGTTGACCAGGTTGACTTCAGTTGACCGCGTTGACTTCAGTTGACCGAGGTTTGACCCGTCTCTCTAACCTCTTTCTGAACCGAGCTAGTTATAACCCAAAACACCTATAACCCTTTCTAGTCGGAACCTGATGACATGGGTAGCTTAAAGCAAAAATAAATAAACAACATTACTGAACAATGCTTAAAGGGTTGGAGCCTACAAAGGTTCAACAACCAGGAGCATCCTAAGTCAAAAAGATGACTTGTCCCGTCATCTTTTTCATCGAGCAAAACAAACAAGCTGATGGAGTAACATCAGCCAACAGACCGCAGGTCCATAGCAGCCACTTACTATTTGTGGGATGTCCTTTAGTTGCAACAAGGCTCAAGGCAAGATGCTTTCTCCTTATGGAGTTCTCCTTTCTCTATAAATCAGAAGCTGATTCCTCAGCTCTGATTAAACCATCACAATCACTTCCACTTCAATCTTCTTATTCTTTTGGTCTTGCACGTGGGGAGAACAATTCTCTTCACTCGGATCTCAAGAACTTCTTCTTCTGGTTTCGAGTACATCTCAAACCAGAATCTTAAAGCATCTAAAAACAATAAAAATAACCTTGAACCTCCTTCTACGTTTGCAACGTAGAAGGACACCACGACCTGCGTTAGGCAGAGTGGAACCCTTGAACCCCTGAACCTCCCTTGTGACTCAGAACCATCGTTAGGCAGTTATTTGTTGTAGCAACAAGTTGGCGCCCACCGTGGGGCTGCGCCATTTTCTGTACTCGAAATTAGTTGTGTAGCTCCGACTCTCCCCATGTCTGGCCCTGAGTCTCAAGAAGAGGTCAATCAGATATCTCCAAGCACAGATCAGACCTCTCCGGCCAGATCTATGTCTTTCTCCACTCCAGGAGGTACTCCGGCTGGGACTCAGTCCCCACCTGCTCACTCTGCGTCAGCAAATCTGCAAACTTCACCTCCCACTCGTTCTGGGGTGATGTCTCCTTTTCCTGATCTTGCACAAACTCCACATCGCATAGATCTCACCCCTGAAGGAGTTGAGAGAAACTTCTTGCAGCTTAGATCCCTTTTGAACCAGTATGTTATGAAGGAAAGGGACAAAGGAGTTCGTCTCCGGCTAGATTATGACGAAGAGGAAGAGATATCACTCTCTCCTGGACCTCCTCCTCCTCTCACTGCCACTTATGGACGCAGACCTTCACCCAGGGACAACAATGCTGGTCCGAGCAACACCCACATTGTTTCTCACTACAAAGCAAGGTCCAGTCCTACTGCTTTCCCATTGTTTACCACTCAAGCTGCCACCACTGGTATGCCACTGGGACATGAGATGACTCTAGATCAACTCCTACAGTCACCTGTGGCCAGTGTCCCACCACCAACAGCCACTTCATGGGAGTAAGCCATGGCTTCACTCCCCATGGCCAGAAACGCTTCTATGTGCCTCCCCATGACAACCAACAATGTGGCTACCGAGGGCATTCAAGGCTTCAACCTTATGCCCTACATGATATCTCAAATGATGGCTAACTTCCCTTGGCAACAACTCATCAGTCAGGCCATCGCTGCCCAACAAGGAAACACTGGAGGAGTAACCAACAACAGGGTGGAACACACCGTTTATCAACCCTACAAGCCAAACAGCATATCTTGCCTCTCACCAAAGATAGCAGATTATGATTTTCCTAACAAGCTAAAGATGCCAGCTCATATAAGAACGTATGATGGCACTGATGATCCAGAAGATCACCTTCAGATCTTCTCAGGGGCCGCTCGGATCGAGAAATGCGGTGATCCTGAGTGTTAATTGATGTTCATGCAAACCCTTGTTGGATCTGCACGAATCTGGTTCAATGGCTTGACGGCTGGAAGCATCCGTACCTTTGACGAACTTGGTAAAGGATTCCTGGCCAACTTCTCACAACAGAGACGTTGTGTCAAGGATGAAACCGTCATCTTCCAGACAAAGCAAAAGGATGATGAAAGCCTGAAGAGCTTCATTGAAAGATACAAGAAAGAAGGTCTTACTTACATTGGTGCCGATGAAAAGATGAAGGTTGCAGGTTTCATGAATGCCATCAACTCAAAGTACCTTACCAGGGAGTTCAACAAAAGTCTCCCTAGAACCCTTGAAGAGGCCTTAGAAAGATCTAAAGCTCACATTCGAGGAGAGGAGGCTGTAGACATCAAAGAATAAAGGAAAAGGGCTTCCAGCTGGAGAAGCAACAGTCCTACTCGAAAGAGAGGCAACTATGGCACCTATGACAAAAGATCCAGAGGGTCTGAATCACGAAGGTCTGAAAGCAGGAACCCTCCAAGCCGAGATAGAAATGTCAACTTCACAGCCCTCACCAAAACTCCTCAAGAAATCCTGGCAACAGAAGAAGTTAAACACACCTTCAGACCTCCTCGTCCCTTACCAAAAAGTAAAAGAAATGAAAACTCCAACCAATATTGCGAGTTTCATGAAGAGAAGGGACATCACACCAACGACTGCTTCCAACTCAAGAAAAGAATTGAAGAAGCCGTCAAGTCCGGAGAACTAGCCCACCTGGTCAAGGGTGTTAAAGAAAATATGGCAGATGGCAAGAAGAAAGACGTTGCCATGGTGTTGGTTGAAAATGAAACCCCCAGCAAGCGACAAAGGTTGGAGGATTGGGAAAGACAAGACATCTACTTCCCCTGTACCAAGGAAGAAAAACACTGTGATCCACTTGTCCTTGAAGCCTTCGTGGGTTCCATCAACACACAAAAGGCCTACATAGATACCGGAGCTGCTACTGAAATAATGTTTGCCAAATATTTCAACCTTTTAAGCTCTGAAGAACGCTCCATGCTACGGCCTGCTGAAGCTGCCATAAAAGGCATTGCTGACATACCCATCAAGCCCCTGGGCGAAATAACGCTTGATGTAACCTTCTCTAATGGTCAAATGCGAAGGACTGGGCCACTAACCTTCGTTGTTCTAGACCTACCGTCTAGCTATGATGTCATCATTGGAAGACCTGGGGTAGTAATCTTTGATATGACGGTTTCCATCAGCTGAAAAAGTGCAAAGTTCCCCACCAAAGAGGGTGTCGCAACCCTCCAACCATCCACTTCGGTGTTAACCATTGATGAAGATCAAAACAAACTTGGTCTCAGCATCAACCCCAAGTACCCTGATCAAAGGATACGGGTCAACACAACCCTTCCTAGGGATACTCTCACAAGGCTTGAAGCATTGCTGAAAGATAACGTTGACGTTTTCGCTTGGTGCCCAAGTGACATGACTGGGATCCCACGAGAAGTTGCTGAACATGAACTAAGGATCCCTTCCAACGTCAAACCCATAGTTCAGAAGAAAAGAAGTCTTGCTCCAGAACGAAGCAAGGCTGCATGTCAAGAGGTAGACAAACTAGTTGAAGCCGGTATCCGTCGAGAGGTAAGATATCAATCATGGGTTGCAAACCCTGTGATGGTTTGAAAGCCTGATGATTCATGGAGGATGTGCATCGACTTTAAAGACCTCAACAAAGCCTGCTCCAAGGATTGTTATCCTTTACCTGAGGTTGATCTGAAAATAGACTCGCTTACAGGCTTCCCCTTCAAGTGTTTTCTGGATGCCTATAAAGGTTATCACCAGATACAAATGAAGGAGGAAGACGAAGAAAAAACTGCTTTCCATACTGACAAGGGTATTTTCTGTTATAGAAAAATGCCCTTTGGTTTAAAAAATGCAGGTGCTACTTACCAAAGGTTGGTAGATAAAGCCTTTGCCAAGCAAATTGGCAAAAACATGGAAGCTTATGTGGATGACTTGGTCATCAAGAGCAAAACTGAAGATCAAATGCTCATTGACATACAGGAAACCTTCAACAACCTCAAAGAAATCAACATGAAGCTGAATCCTGTCAAGTGTTCCTTTGGTTTCGAAGAACGAAAGTTCTTGGGTCATGTTGTAGGAAAGCAAAGCATAAAGGCAAATCCGAACAAGGTTCGAGCCATCCTCAACATGAAGTCACCCCAAACCAAGAAAGAGGTTGAAAGCTTGAATGGCAAACTGGCTTCCTTGAAGCGTTTCGTGTCTAAATTGGCTGAGAAATCCCTACCTTTCTTCAAGACCCTCAAAGGTTGCACCGACAAGAAAAACTTCAGGTGGACGGAAGAAGCAGAGGAAGCCTTCAACAACATGAAACATTACCTGGCTTCCCTTCCCACAATTGCAACACCTGAAGCAGGGGAAACGATCTCTGTCTATCTTTCAGTTACTGATGAAGCCTTCAGCGATGTTCTCACCATAGAAAGAGACAAAGCTCAGGTACCCGTCTATTTCTTCAGTAAAACGTTAAAGTTAGCAGAGGTCAAGTACCCTCCTTTGGAAAAACTGGCCTTAGCCTTAGTGCAAACAGCCAGAAGGCTTCGAATGTACTTTCAAGCACATCCCATACAAGTAATCACCGACCAACCAATCAAAAAGTGCTTGAAAGGCCTGAGACCTCGGGACGACTAGCCAAATGGGCTGTTGAGCTAGGTGAACACAAAATCACCTACGTCCCAAGAAAAGCAATAAAGGCACAAATACTTGCTGATTTCATTGCTGAAATTCCAAGGGTGGAAACGGCCGAAGTTAATATCACCATAGATGAACCCATTGATCCAGAAGCCTGGAAGCTTTACACAGATGGGGCTTCCAGTGTTGAAGGATCAGGGGCTGGTCTCGTACTAATCAACCCTGAAGGGTTAGAATTCACGTATGCCCTTCGTTTGGAATTTCAGACAACTAACAACGAAGCAGAATACGAAGCCCTGATAGCAGGACTCAAGCTTGCAAAAAAGATGGTGGTTCATAAGCTTCAAGTGTTCACTGACTCACTACTGGTTTCCAATCAAGTGAATGATAGCTACATCGCCAAGGAACCTAATATGAAAAAGTACAGAGAGAAGGCCAAGGAGATCATGAACACCTTCCAGTGTTGCAAGATCAAACAGGTTCCAAGGTCTCATAACAAGAAGGCTGATGCCCTTAGCAAGCCCGCTTCGTTAAACTTTGCTCACCTTACCAAAAAGGTGTTGGTTGAAGTGATCAAACATCCTGCAATATCAGAACTTGAAGTTCAAGACGTCATCACTGAAAATGAACCAAATTGGATGACTCCATTTGTAAGATTCCAACAAAGAGGTGAACTACCCCAAGATCCTGTTGAAGCTGAAAGGATTCGGATCAAATCCAAGCAATACATAATCCAGGACGAGATACTCTATAAAAAAGGGTACTTGGCCCCATTGCTTCGATGTGTTGGTCCTGAACAAAGCAGGTACTTGATCAAGGAGGTTCATGAAGGAATATGTGGAGCTCATTGTGGTCCAAGATCAGTCGTGGCAAAACTCATGAACCTAGGTTACTTTTGGCCTACCATGCATCGTGATGCATCAGAACAATTGAAGAAATGTGAAGCCTGCCAAATCCATGCACCTGTCCTAAAGAGTCCCAAGCATGATCTGGTGCCCATTACTCCAGCATGGCCATTCCACAAATGGGGAATGGATATCGTTGGACCCTTCCCACCAGCAAAAGGAGGGGTCAAATTCCTGTTGGTTACAGTTGATTACTTCACGAAGTGGCCAGAAGTGAAGCCTTTGGGAAAAATATCTGGGAAAAAGATAATTGAATTTGTCTGGGAGAACATCATCTGTCGATACGGCTTGCCTGGGGTGCTCGTTACAGATAATGGCAAACAGTTTGCAGAAAAGCCATTCAGTGCTTGGTGCAAAGAGTATCGAATAACACAAGTCTTTAGCTCTGTAGCATACCCTCAATCCAATGGGTAGGTTGAAAGAATGAACAGAAGTGTGGTTGAAGGGATCAAGGCTAGGTTGGGTCGTCAAGGAGGAAATTGGTTGGAAGAACTGCCAAGCGTTCTTTGGGCAATCCGAACCACTGAGAAAACGAGTAACAAGAAGACACCTTACAGCCTTACCTTTGGATCTGAAGCAGTCATACCTGCTAAAATTGGGGTCACCACACCCAGAACCCTTCATGTTGACATCCAGGCAAATGAACGAGAAACGTCACTCAATCTTGATCTCCTAGAAGAAGCAAGAGACTTGGCAGCAATAAGAGAAGCCAGGTACAAACAGAAGATGGAGTCCTACTACAATGCCAAAGTCAAGCATGAACGCTTCAAGCCAGGTGATCTGGTCCTAAGAAACAATGAAGCCAGCAAGAAGGAAAACCAAGGAAAGCTAAGACCCAAATGGGAAGGCCCCTACACCATCCTTGAATCCCACAAAGGAGGGTCTTACAAGCTTGCCAACATGGAAGGCAAGAAGCTCCCTCAACATTGGAATGGCAAGAACCTTAAAAGGTTCTTTGTTTAAGTTGTAAGAAAATGTTGTTCTCTTTGAAAAGCAATGTAATGTTATCATCAAATGAATGAAAGGATCACTGAATCCTCTTTTGGAAATTTTGTCTTTCTATCCTATGATCAGGTTGAGAACCTTGCAAGAAACTCCATGGCAGGGGCCATGTAAGGGGATGAGCTCCCAGGCCATTTCGCTCAATAGGTTCGAGGATTGAACGGACCTATATAAGGGGTGAGTTCCTAGATCAATCCGACTCCATGAGATAGACAAAAAAATAATTTTATAAATCTCATTGACAGGCTTGAACAACCTACACCAATCGTTCCTTAAGTTTAAAAAACAAACTTACGAAAATACATTGAGAACACTTGTATAAGTGTATATAGGATAGGTGGTGACATGTTTGCCTAGACTACCTTAAGGATGAATGACTGCAGCATTCAACCTTTGAAGGTGCTACCGGATAAACATTCCCAAACAACAACAAAGACAAACACACATAACAACAAAAAATGAACAAAAGATGAACAACGATAAAACTTAAACAACAGCCCTAAAGGCTTAACATTTAAGGGCATTTAACAAAGCCAAGGAGTAGCATAATTGTTCAAAGGGCAACAGCCCATAACCATCAAGGAACCACTAAAGGTTCCAACAAAAGATAAAAGCGTTTTGAGACAAAACCACAGAGTTAATTGTTTTAACAAACCAAGATGCTAAGAAAGCTACGAATAGGAAGTTCAAGCATCATTACCAGACCCTGAAGGCTTAGAGGCTTCATCCTCATTCCCAGCCTTGACCACCTTTGCCTTATTTGCCTTTTTCCCCTTCTTTGGTAGCTTCTCCACAAGACCAGCTTCAGAGGCTTCAATGCTAGCATCCTTGGAAAGTGTTTCAGCCACATCCAAAGTCTCTTCACTATCGCCAGAATGTGCCCTCTTCCTTGAAACAGATTGAAGCACCTTAGCAGATACAACTTCGTTTAGACCAGCAGGCTTCAATTCTTTCAGCTCCTTCAAGGGTTTCCCATAAAAGGAAGAAACTTGTGCAACATAAGGATAGCTGAAGTGTTCCATCTTGAGGACAGTTTCCTTGAATACATTCAAGGAGTTAGGCTGATAGAGGGAAGATTCTTCCAAGACTTGGCCGGACTCGTGAGCTTTGAACCCTGCAATAAAACCAGCATGCTTACCATGGGTCAAAAGCTTGGTGTACACCTCCCCAAGGGCAGAATTGAATTCAGCAGAGTGAAGGAGGTAGGTAACGACTTGCTGAAAGACCTCTTCAATTAACCATTTGTTATCACTATGAGCAGCAGCAAGAGAAACATCCAACTCCTTCTTTTCACTTTCAAATGCCTTTTTCTCTGCTTCCAAGGCCAACTGATCCGCCTCCACCTTAAGCCTAGCAGCTTCATGCCTCGCCATCTCAGACTCATGCCCTCTTTTCAGTTCATCAATCAGGGCAATCAAAGTAACCTCCTTCTGAGCATACTCCTCAGCATCCCTCTTCATGTCAGCAATGGACTGTTTCATCTCCCTCTTCTTCTTGGCAAACTCACTGTACTTACCCATAACCTTCCTAAACCTGCTAATCCCCTCTGGCAGCATAGCAGCAAGGTTGCAGGTACCCACCATCATCTTTGCCAACAGAGCATCATCATCCAAACCTTCAAGACAAGCCTTGGCACCAGGAGTAGCAATGTGTGCAAGAACCTCCTCACAAACAGCCGAAGACTTGAAGTTATCACTAGACTTCACATTCCACCCAGGAACATACAGACCTTCCTCATCAAAACTAGCTGACCCATCCGTTTCTTTCACCACCCCAACCTTCACCTTCTTGCCCTTGCTTTTCTTAACAACAACATCCACCAGAGTATCATCCACAGTCTGATCCTTCTCATTATCAGACTCTTCAATATCATCACTGACCGTCACCGCTTCAGAAGGATCAGCAGACTTGGCAGCCTTCAAAAGCCGTCTGCTGGACCTCCTTGTTGAAGCCTTGGAAGAACTAGCTTTAGCAAAACCCTTCACATTAGGGACAGCAACATAATTGGTCCCGTCATATCTCCCTTTCTCATACTTGGTCAATGCATCCTCCCCATCTGCTGCTTCAGCATCAGAAAAAACAACGCCCGAAGCATCATCACCTTTGATAAAGTCAAGAGCTGACATAACTGCAAAAATACAACACATAAGGAAAAAACAAAGAAAGTGAATGAAATCAACAACAAACAAAATTCATACCCTGACCATCCTTCATCACAACAGGATCTCTACCCGGCTTGTCCCAACGAGTGCTAACACCGGATAATACTAAGAAAGGTTCAGTAAATGGACGAAGCCTCGAAGGACATGCTCTAAGAGTCGTTAGAATGTTATGATCTAGTTCGGACTCTGAAGGTTCCCCTTCGTTAAGAACGGCCTCAGGATGCCTCCACATAGGCTTAAAGGGGAAAATAGAATCAGACACCCAAAAGACCCTATTCTTCCACTGCCCAACCGTTGTAACATGGGAAGAAAGAAGGTTAGTCTCCACTGATGACCACTCGAAGGTGAACCAGTCACCATTCTTGGCAAGGCGAAAGAATCGCCTGAACATCAATAGAGTGGGATCATACCCTAAGGCTCTACAAAGACATTCAAAGTGTAAAACACGGCCAACACCATGTGGATGGATTTGACCAAGGGAAACCCTATAATACTCAAGAACATTCAACAAAAACACAGAAAAAGGATGACGAAGGTTTGCAAATTCAAAATGACGACAGTACAAAGCAATAGAACCAGATGGACATTCAGAAACAGCAAGTTTTTTACCAGGAGCCACGGGATTGAATGACAAATCTATATCCCACTCGGCACAAAACGATTCCACCTCTTTCTGAGAAAGAGTGGAAAAAGTAACGGCCATGTCCTTTTTAGCGCCCATTGTGCTTAAAAGGATGATCAGTAAACAAAACAACAAGAAGAAAAGACTAACCTGCTGTGGTGAAAATCACGAAACCCTAAGATGGATCAAACGTTTGAGAGGAAGAAGATGAAGAAAGGAAAAGAGTAAAGTGAAAAATGAAATAAAGAAGGATTAAAAAAGAAAAAAGAAACGGTTATTTCAATTTAAAAAAAAAACTGTAATTATGGCATGCAGTAATTACCTCTGAGCGAACTGCCACATGTCACATCAACAATCCAATCAAAATTAAACTGCTGAGTAATAACTGCCCAAATCACAGCGAACCCTCGAACCTTTCAAGCAAAGGATAAACTAAGAAAACAGTCAGAAGCTTTCAAGCTATCTCATCAAACCTTCTGACTTGGGGGGCTGATGACGTGGGTAGCTTAAAGCAAAAATAAATAAACAACATTACTGAACAATGCTTAAAGGGTTGGAGCCTACAAAGGTTCAACAACCAGGAGCATCCTAAGTCAAAAAGATGACTTGTCCCGTCATCTTTTTCATCGAGCAAAACAAACAAGCTGATGGAGTAACATCAGCCAACAGACCGCAGGTCCATAGCAGCCACTTACCATTTGTGGGATGTCCTTTAGTTGCAACAAGGCTCAAGGCAAGATGCTTTCTCCTTATGGAGTTCTCCTTTCTCTATAAATCAGAAGCTGATTCCTCAGCTCTGATTACACCATCACAATCACTTCCACTTCACTCTTCTTATTCTATTGGTCTTGCACGTGGGGAGAACAATTCTCTTCACTCGGATCTCAAGAACTTCTTCTTCTGGTTTCGAGTACATCTCAAACCGGTATCTTAAAGCATCTAAAAACAATAAAAATAACCTTGAACCTCCTTCTACGTTTGCAACGTAGAAGGACACCACGACCTGCGTTAGGCAGAGTGGAACCCTTGAACCCCTGAACCTCCCTTGTGACTCAGAACCATCGTTAGGCAGTTATTTGTTGTAGCAACAGAACCCACCATAACAAATAACTTAATCGACATTAGCCCTTCCTGCTCTCATCATCATCCACATCGGGATCCACTGTACAACCATCTCTACCCATCGTACAACCACCACTTCCTATCAAGCTACCAACCGTCGCTTACATCCATCCTATTAACCATCACAACCACTACCTTTAACCGATTATTATCAAAGATAATAGTGGTGGGTTTGAGGTTGTACCTTGATTAGAGGTTGATTCGGGGCTGAGGGCGGCACCGCCGCCGGAACCACCACTTCGCAACCGTCTTCTTCTTCGGTTCCAGTTATCGCCACCACCTCCGTTGTTATAAACCACCATCTGCCTCTGCCATCGTCTTCCTTTTCCCCTTCACGAGCTCTCTTTCTTTCTCTCTCTGCTTCCCCTCTCTCTCTCTCTCTCTCTCTCTCTCTCTCTCTCTCTCTTCCGTTCCTTTCTTCTCTACGTCTCTCTCTCTCTCTCTCTTAATGGGGTGAGGGTGATGTGGTTGTTGGGTGTCGTCAGCCGGAGCGCCGCTGTGGCGGTGGCAGAGGAGCCATCCGGCTCCTTTCTTCCTCTAGTCTGGTTCTCTCTAAATAATATGTGTGAGTGTGTAAGGTATAAGGGGAAGGGGTGGTGGGTTTATATAAGGGGTTGGGTTTGATGGTTTCATAAACCATCAAATGGTTTTCTATTATGTTGTGGCAACATGTGGGGAGGACAAGTGTCCTCCCCTTGTGACTAAGCAAAGGGGCTCGGGTGTGGGTTCGGGTCCGTAACGTTAATTCGGCCCGGTCTCACAATAAGTACAAAGTAGTTTGAGACTATAGTGTTTGAGAGTTTGGTTTTTTTTTCTTTTTTTCTTTTTTAATGATTGAAACAAGTTAAAAGAAGTCTACATATATACATGCCCCCTTTATTTTAATTAAACGCTCGTAAAAATGACCGTTGCATTTAAATATTCAACATATATTCGTTGCTTACAACCAGGAAAACGGTCCACGAGGCCTCTACCAGTACCCATGGACAACACGGATTGCGGCCCGTCCCCTCTAAGTTATTGATAATGAAGGGTGATTTATAATTTTCGATGATTAGAGTATCTCCAATGAGCCATTGGAGATCAAATCATTGGATGCCTTTACCATTGGAGGGAGAAGCTCTTAGGTAGTGCTGCAAACGAACTGAACTTTCAGCGAACAGTTCATGAACTGTTCTGCGGGAAGTTCGTTTGTGTTCGTTCGTTTAATAAATGAACGAACACGAACAAAAAATTTCGTTTGTTTAGTTAAACGAACGAACATGAACAGAGGTCGCGTTCATTCGTTTATGTTCGTGAACGTTCGGTAATGTGTTCGTTTGTGTTCGATAGTTTATTAAGGTTTTTATTTTTTACACATTTTTTATATTATTTTATTTTTATTTATTTTACCAAATAAATAATATATATGAGGTAAATATATGACTATATGAGATCAATAAACCTGCTTTTTGTATCCAATATATGTTTCCACATTCCAATGTTGATGCCCTCCACTCCAATGCACTTTTCCAGTACCAAGTATGTTTGGACAATATAAACTCTTTTTATCTTAATTTTGGGTGGATCTAACTAATGTCTTAATAATGTCTTAATGTATGTGAATTCGATGTTATTCAAAAGTAATATATGTCCGTTTGTGTTTGTTTCTGTTCATGAACAGTTGTTTGTGTTCGTTTGCGTTCATGAACAAAATTAACAAACGAACACGAACATGAGTGTTTTCTTAACAAACGAACACGAACAGAAAAACTCGTTCGGCAAGTGTTCATGAACTGTTCGTGAACACATATTTTTCTTAACAAACGAACACGAACAAGACCTTGTTCGTGTTCGTTCGGTTCGTTTGTAGCCCTACTCTTAGGTGATGAGCTCTTGCACAAGGGCATGGGTTTGCCTAGGTGGGCCCAATGTAAAAAAAGAAATGTTTTATTTAAATATATTGTGTGTAATAAATATGTGATGAAGTGGAAAAATAAATCATGTGTTGGTTTATATGCAGAATTCTGTAGAGGAATGTATTCCTATAAAACAGGACACACCCAGTGGCATCCAAGAGAGTTCGAAGCACCCGACGCGCCCGTGCCCGCGCCTGGGCACGAGCATGAGCACGGGCTCGGGAAGAGGGCGATGGGCGTAATGTGGTATTTTGATGACGCACTTCGCACGCTCGCATCCTTGCGAGCCGCCTTTATATTTTTAACCGAGCTTGGACTGGTGTGGCTCGAGCCTGTGGCTAAGACTGGTTAATTAATGTGGTCAAGTCTTTTCGAATTCTAAACAGTCAAATGAAATTAAGTGCTGAATAATGAGTATTAATATTGTATTCATTCCAGACTTAATTTCAATCATTGAATTTCGTAATCAATGAGATGTTTTTCATGGTTCGGTTTCGTGTATAAATAATGAGTTTTGTACTTTGTTGTAGTACACAGAAAATTCTTTACAGTTCATGTTCTCGAACCACCACCTTCTATCAGACAATTTTCCTAACTTTTCTGCCCTCCACGTTCTTGTTTCAGGTGCTAGGTTATCTCCGGCAGTGCAATCTGCTTAGGCTGTTGTACCCTGGGAAACAGACGGGTTCACCTGGGTGGCCCGAAATCTGTTTTAAGGGAAGCGTGTTCTACACGTGCCTCAGTCACATCGACTTCTCTTCTTGTTTCGTATATTTCTTTTCTGTTTGTAATTTCATTTACTGTATTTGTATGATTTTTAGTTTCTTTATTGTATGTAATCCGAATATATTTAATAAAGTTGTTATTTGTTTTGTTTTTGTGAACGGTGGTCCTACACTAGATTATTAAATTATATGAAAATTTCCTCTATGTCAAGGGTATGATACAGTTGTACAACCTCATATGTCCCGTTTAAATTTTATGGTTTTGACTTTTGACTTACAAAAGTCGTGTATAGGAGTACAAGACATTATGGCTTGGTTGATTTTCTATTCAATGATTTGAACTCATTGTCAAAAGTCAATGGCTCAGTACAGGGGGCTAAGCTTAGTTATGGGGGTCAAAAGTCAATGGCTCAGTACATGGGGCTAAGCTTAGTTATGGACGGGTGCCTCGGCCCTCCCTGTTTTATGCTCAATAGTGTAAATTTACGTGTTTTTTTTCGAAAAATTTATATGCATTGAATCCCGTCCACTTCGTTTTAAGGGTTTTAAAAGTTTTGTGACTCCCCTTCCCCCTACAAAAATTTCCATGTTAGGTGGTTAAGTGCACATGAAAGATAACTTTGGTTTTGGAAAGCACGTCACGACCACACACTAGGAAATATACTTGTAACAGAATATCTTTAAGGTAGGTCATAGGTGCATGTGTACTTATTGTTCAAAAAAATCAACATTTTCTCATTTTGTCAAAACACATATGTCAATCTAAACAAAGCATTAGTCATGCTTGGCTGCTTCTTATCCTACGTACCCATTGATTAAAGTCCAAAGTCAACTTTATATATGTATTATTATTTAACTATGAAGACAATATGTCTCTTTTATTCACATTTGCAAATTCCAAGCTAAGTGTATAACACGTTTATGAATATATTTTACAAAATTAACAACTTTTAAGGTATTTTTCATCTTGTAGCTACCTTTTCTTTCTTAACATTAGTAGACCGTAATTATGATTTATAACTTATCGGTACCTTTTATTTTAGTTTTCTTAAAAATACAATTGAATGCATTTGAAGGTTTTATAAACAAGAAAAAAAAGAATCATTTTATATACCAAGTTGTATAAATATACCAAGTTGTATAAAAAACAAAACAAAAACAAACGGCACAAGATAGTGGTTTATAATTATTATAATCAGCTTAATTATTAGTTGTATACTTGTATGAGAGTTTGAAGTAACCTGAGGGGTTTTGAGAATTAGGGGTGTTTGGGATTAATTATTCAAAACAAATTATGCGTTTTGAAAAAGCAGGAGTGGAGTTGCTTATAAATTATTGCGTTTTGGTAGCCTAAAAAATTGATTATCTGCGTTTTCAAAACGCAATCCCAAACACTAAAAACTGATTATCTGCGTTTTTAAAAAGCAATAATTTAAAAATCAGATTCAAAACGCAATCCCAAAGTTTTCTATAAAGGTAAAATATTTTTTACGGTTTCTTGAATCCAACAAATAGATTTTGTAAGCAACCAAATGGCAAAAGGCGACCCTAAACGTCCGTCGGTGATGAAGCTTGAACTTTTATATAGGGGGAGCAGAAAGTCACAAGATCTGGACTTTTTTTCTTACAACAAAGTTTCGGTTTGACTATCTAGTTTATATCGAATCAAACAATAAAAACTCTAAATTCAGTCATTCAAATTTAATCTTTTACATGTAAAAAAGCCATTTTTTAACAAACAAAGAATAAGCTACAAATTTCATATCAACTTAACCTATAATCGAACCTACTTGACTACACTTATATCCTTTGATTAATACTATTATCAATCCATACAAAATTTGTAATTAACTCATCCAAGAGTTAATTTCATAGAGTTTAGAGCATAAAGAACTATTTGCATAATCTATAGTTTGATGAATAATAAACTCTTCGATTATAAACTATCCAAAAATGCATACAGTCCAACTTCATACTAAAATTAATATGATTAAACAAGTAGCAAATTCAAGGTTTTAGGTTTACGTTGAAAGGTAAATCATCAGATCGAATAAACACTAAAAATGCGTTCTATCAAGCATTAGATCAAAGTAATAGAACAATACTCACCAGTCACCACCTGATATGGACGAAATCCCCAAATCAACTTTCACGAAATCCCCTGTCTGAACCGATATACTTGGTGTCGCTTGAAATCGTCTGTGGATTTCAGCTTGATTCGCTTGAAAACAACGAGATCCCCACTCCTCATACCCCAAATCGAGTACGAGATCGAGAGGTCAAATGTGAAACACAGAAACAAATATTGTAGTGGCGAGTTCAGTTGTCGACTAGGTTAGATAGAGAATTAGGGGGTCGGTTAGTTCTTCTTCTTCTTTTTTTTAATGTGCGTACTGCCATATTAGGCTTTAGATTTAGGTGTACAGTGCTTTAGGTTTATCAGGTAAATGGTTTTAGGTTAGAGTTTAGACTAAACCATTTTTTTTAAATCAGGGTGGGCCGAGAGCGATCAATACATATTAATTTTTTTTTTTTTTTTTTTGGGAATAATAGAATATAATAATATAATTGTATATTTAATAGATTATTATGTAAGGGATTGTCCCTTCCATATTTTAAGGGATTGTAACATGTATTTATAGTGGTTATTATTGAATGAGAATACTCAAGGTTTGAACCATATCATTTTACATGGTATCAAAGCCATTACCCTAATTCTCACAACCCTTTTCTTTTAATTTCTTCCTGCCGCAAGCTTTATCCCACATTTGACAAAAAAAAAAAAAATCAGTCATTCTTTACTTCGTAATCATCAAAGCTTTACCCCACCTTAGACACAATTTTTTTCAGCCATTATTTACTTCGTAATCCTCATCATATATTCCCTATGTCTTCCATTCACCCCGCTGTCGCTGTTACCAACATTAAGAACTTTATCCCACTTATCCTTGATCACCAAACTGAGCACTACAACACCTGGGCCGAATTATTCATCATACACTGCAAAGCGTATGATGTTTATGATCACCTTTTACCCCGCGTCCCTCCCACAACAACTACGGCTACCAAGGAAGCCGAATCTTCCACCAAACCCACTTACCAAGAGTCTTGGGAGCGTTTAGATGCCATTGTTCTTTAATGGATCTATGGCACTATCACCCAAGATCTCGTCCATACCATCATGGTTTCCAATACTACCGCCTATGATGCCTGGTCTCGTCTCAAAAACCTTTTCCTATATAACGAAGCCGCTAGAACCATAGCCCTCCGAAACAAATTTTTTAACACCCGCTTAGAACGTTTTTTCGACATGTCTTCCTATTGTCAACACATGAAACTCCTCTATGACCAACTCATTAGTTTAGGCGCCAATGTCACTGAAAACCAACTCGTCATGCAAATCCTTACCGGCCTCACCGACCAATATGAAACCATCAAACTTATCCTTCAACAAACTAAACCTTTACCCGACTTTTACAACACCCGCTCACAACTATGCCAAGTTGAAGATCAAAAAATTTCACAGGCATCCCTATCGGCTCAATCGGCCGGTACAGCCTTACACACTGCCACAACAACTTCGAACCCATCCCCTAACACTTCGCACCCGACTCTTGCTGAAGACACTGACCGCGGACGCGGCCGTTTCCGTGGCCGAGGCCATGGACGTGGTCGGGGCTCCTATGGCCGGGGTCGTTTTCAACAAAATATTTGGCAACCCTCGAACCCTTGGCAAAACCCTCCTTGGACCGGTACCCCACAACCTATACCCATGTTTAACCCCTGGACCCACTAGACATACCCACCCTGCCCATACCCTTCCAATCCCCTTAGCCCATACGGTCTAACACCACAGGCCCAATTCCCATCATATAATCCCTCGGCCACTTCCACTAATTCAGCGACAGGCCCAAACCAGCCCTCCCAGGCCCAGCAACAGAAACCGAATACCACAGCTGGGCTGTTAGGCCCAAAGCCAGACGCAAACACTGCTGCTCAGTCCTATGCTGCCAACTACTCTCCCACGGATATTGCACAGGCCCTCTACAATTTGGCACTTCATCATAATGATCAGTCCTGGACCATGGACACCAGCGCAACAGGTACAATGTCTTCTCAATCTGATAAGTTCCCCTCTATTTTTAATTCTAGCATTATTCGCAACATTATTGTTGGGAATGGTAAAACCATTCCGGTTTTAGGCCAAGGCAATATTACCTTACCACCACCATTCCCACCCTTCAAAATTAACACTGTCCTTTATGCCCCTAACCTTGTTAAGAACCTTATTTCTGTTTGCCGTTTTACCACTGATAACCATTTAACTGTCGAATTTGACCCTTATGGTTTTACTGTGAAGGACCTCCAGACCAAGAAACCTATCCTACGGTGCAATAGCTCGGGGGATCTCTACACTCTCAGCTCGTCCAACATCACCAACCTCACCTCTACTTCCACCTATGCAGCTATTTCTCAAGACATTTGGCATCAACGCCTCGACCACCCAGGCCCGGCTATTTTGAATAATTTAAAAACTTCAAATTCTATTAATTGTGGTTCTTTAAATAACAATGTTTGCAGTGCTTGTATTTTTGGTAAACATTCTAGACTTCCGTTTTTTGCTTATAATACAAGTACCATTATGTCATTTGATCTTATACACAGTGATGTTTGGACCTCCCCTATTGTGTCCAACGGGGGTCACCGTTATTATGTTTTGTTTTTGGACGATTTCACCAATTTTTTGTGGACATACCCTATTTCTCATAAATCTGATGTCTTTGCCATGTTCACCAAATTTAAAAATTTTGTCCAAACCCAATTTAACACCAAAATAAAACAACTTCAATGTGATAACAGCCGTGAATATGCCAACAACCAATTTCATACCTTTTGCAACTCAAATGGCATGCATTTTCGTTTCTCGTGCCCCCACACCTCATCTCAAAATGGCAAAGCTGAACACAAAATAAGAACCATCAACAACCTCATGCACACCATCTTAGCGCATTCCTCAATGCCCACAACCTATTGGCCCCATGCTCTTGAGACCGCAACCTACCTACTTAACATCATTCCAAGCAAAATGCATAATTTTCAAACTCCAACCCAACGACTTTACAATTGCATGCCTACCTATGATCACCTTTGTGTGTTCGGATGCATGTGTTACCCCCTCATTCCTCGCACCACCATTCACAAACTTGCCTACCGGTCTCACCCATGTGTCTTCTTGGGATACCCCTCAAACCATAGAGGTTACAAATGCCTCAACCTCAAAACCCGCACCATCACCATCAACCGCCATGTCCTGTTTGATGAAACCATATTCCCCTTTGCCAAATCACATAAAACCACTCCTCACACATATAAATTTCCAGATGACCACATACACCCTTCATTCTATTTTCAACCCACTACTACCATGGCCCCACCCGATCCACATCCTGACCAGACACCACCCGTCCCACCCATAAATCCCAATTCACTCATTGACCAACAACCGGCCCACTTACCTATACCAAACCAAGGCCCAAACTCCCCACTCCACTCACCCTCTACAACGCCAGCCCACACCCATTCACCTTCGGCCCACTCTCCACAAACCAACTCAACCGGCCCACAGACCAACACATCACCAAATCAGTCCCCCTCTCCCATACCAATTCCACCACCGCCCCCTACCCGCACCATTCGCACCCACGCTATGTCCGGTATATCCAAACCTAAACAAATATTTAATCTTTCGACCTCCACCGTTGCCCCTTTACCCAAAAATCCCAAAGATGCCTTGTCTAATCCGGAATGGCATAATGCAATGAAAAACGAATTTAATGCTTTAATTAAAAACAAGACTTGGGAACTTGTCCCGAGACATCCTGATATGCATATTATTCGTAGCATGTGGCTCTTTCGTCACAAATACAGGTCTGATGGCACACTCGAGAGGTACAAAGCTCGTCTGGTTTGTGATGGTAGAAATCAAGAAATTGGGGTTGATTGTGGGGAAACATTTAGCCCGATTGTTAAACCGGCCACCATTCGTACTGTGTTGACTTTGGCACTTTCTCAGTCGTGGTCTATTCATTAATTGGACGTTACTAATGCATTCCTACACGGGAATCTCTCTGAGACTGTTTATATGTATCAACCCATGGGGTTTCGACATCGGGATTTTCCCGATCATGTTTGTCGACTAACAAAGTCTCTCTATGGTCTTAAACAGGCACCGCATGCATGGTACCAGCGGTTTACAGATTTTGTCACTTCTATTGGGTTCCTACAGAGCAAGTGTGATAATTCTCTTTTCACATATCACTACGGGGGTGACATTGCCTACTTGTTAATTTACGTTGATGATATTATTCTCACTACTTCTTCAGATAGCTGATATCTTTACCAAAGGTCTACCTCGGGTTCTATTTGAAGACTTCCGCTCCAGTATCAACATTCGCCATCCTCTTGCTACGACTGCGGGGGTGTAATAGAATATAATAATATAATTGTATATTTAGTAGATTATTATGTAATTATGATAATGATTATCTGTTAGGACAAAGAGGATTGGTGAAACCACTTTTGGAAACCTTAAGTCTAATTCACTTCTGTCATTTTGGCTAAGTATAGAAGTACTGAAAAGAAAACAAAGAACTGCTGAGGAGAAGATATGAGAAGTGCTGAAGAAGAAACTTCATCAGAAGTTCTGAAGTCCAAACCAGACAAGTTCACTTTAGAAGTACTGAAGACAAACTACTCATCAGTAGTTTGTCATTCATCAGCACTTAGCATCAGATATTTTCCACCGCCTTTTGCATCAGTAGTTTTATTGTTTATTATTACTTTTAGCTGTATTTGTTTGTTTCAATGTTGCAACTTGTGCAACTTGTTTCTGTTGTTTCTGTACTTGCTTTTTGGGCAAGATACATGTATGTAAACGTCTATAAATAGGAGGCTTCAACCTTCTATTTTAGACATTGATTTTAATAGAAAAATCCTTCAAACACTATCACTGTTCTATTCCATTTATGTATTTATTGTGAATCTATCTAAGTATCTAATTCTCATTTACTGCTTAGATTCATAATAAATACTTGTCATTTATTAGTTTCAATCATCAAGGGGGAGTAATAACTCTTCCTTAGTATAAAAAGTGTTGCTTTAACTTATACATTCCGCTGTGCTTATTATCTGATATACAAGGGCTTGCTAAACACTTAAGTGTCAAGATAGCAAGTTCTTACTTAGCAAAAAGAGCAAACTGATCCAACAATTGGTATCAGAGCATTGGTTTATCTGATCACATATCAATCTAACAAATTGAGAATCAGACACAAAGCTCTTATTGATATTCAATAAAAAGATCAAAAGTTCACTTTTTATCAACATCCATCACTTAAAAGAGTAATCTGACAAATCTATACTCTTTAAAATGGATCCACATAATACTGATTCTGCCACTAAACCTGCCATGCTTGTGAGAAATGAGTACAACATATGGCAAAAGAGAATGGCACATACCTTGTCACAAACCAACACAGGTTGTTGGAAATCTGTGATATATGGTCCTCACATACCAGTAAATATTAATCTTGAAACTAATGTTAAGGTCCCTAAGGACCCTAAAGAATATACAGATGATGATTTCCTAAAACTTGAGCTAGATGCAAAAGCATTCTCTATGTTGGCAATGGCTCTCCCAAATGAGATATACTCTGGCCTTTTACATTGTGAAAGTGCCAAAGAACTCTGGGATTGTCTTAAAGAACAGTTTGGAGGAACTGAAGAGGTGATTGCCAACACCAGAGAAATCTTAGCTCAACAATATGAGACATTTGCTCATATTAATGGGGAAACTTTGACTCAACAATTTGAAAGATTTTCCTCATTAATATCTGAGCTAAAGTTAAATGGTCAGACCTATACAACAGTGTCTATGCTACATAGATTTTTAAGGTCTTTACCAGACAAATGGGAAACATACTCCATTGTTTTAAGATCCTCACCAGATTTTAGCTCCCTCACTCTTACAAAACTCCATGGGAGATTACTTACTTTTGAGAGAGAAATTGATCAAAAGAAGAAATTACAATCATCTGGTAAAACTGCTGATGACTACCTACCAGGTAGTACAGCACTTTTGGGACAAGACTCACCAACTTGTTCCTATGGATCTTATGACAATATTGACATAACAACTGGGATCTCATCAGAAAGATCTTTCCCAGGTTATGACAATAATGACCAAAGTCAAACTGCTGATAATCTATGTTTTATCATGGATGATTTGAAAAACTTTAGCAGTGATGACTTAGAAGAAATGGACATATTACACCAACTGGCCATGCTAAGCATTAAAACTAACAAGTTTTATAAAAGGTCAGGAAGGAAATTTCCAGGATTGACCAGTAATACAAAAATTGGTTTTGACAAATCTAAATTAAGATGTCACAAGTGTCAGAAGTTGGGACACTTTGCTAGAGAGTTTAGAAGCTCTAGCTTTAACCAATCACAATCTGGAAATAACTATAACCCCAAGTATAATAGGAATAATGGAACTCAAGGGAGTGCTCATTTTGTACAGGCACAAGCTCCTCAACAGCAATATATGCCACAAGTACAATATGTTCAAGTGCCTGCTCAACAGATGCAGAGCCAACAATCAATCCCTCCCTTTCCAGCTGCTCAACATCCTCCACAGCCTCAACAACCCTCTCAACAAAGTCTTTTTACCTCAGGGTATGTTGACTGGAGCAGTCTCCCTTTTGACACCACAGAGTGCAATCCTGATGCAGACAACAAAGTGTTTGACATCAACTGGGGAGAACCAGACAATGGCAGAAAGAACTTTGCCTTAATGGCATTTGAAGGCTGTACTTCAAAATCTGCATTGTCACAGGTATCAAAAGAATCTTTGACAAAACTTTGCTCAAATTCTTGCAAAGAAACTTTGCTCTCATAAGAGAGACAAATCTGCACTTACAAGGTAAAGCCAATGATTTAGAAAGAAAATACACACAGACAAAATGTGATTTAGAAAGAAAACTGTGTGCTAAAACAAAAGAAGTTTCTAAATTAACTGACTCAGTTATTGAAACCCAAGCACAAATTAAAATCATGCTAAATGACCCGGGAGATGTCAGACAAGAGCTTGCTGACACCAGGATCACATGTGAAAAATGGGTGGAATCTTGTAAGGGGTATCAATTATTGCTAAACAAACAAAGTGCTTCAAATGTTAAGTTTGGCATAGGATACCATCATGTTGAAACACCAACAGATTTTTCTCCCAAAACTACTGAAGATGGGAGAAGAATTGTTTCAAATGAAACTTCTGAAGGGAAAGAATGCACATCTTTCCATGAAAACTTTCTAAACAGAAATCCTGGCATTTTTAAAGAAAGTACTTCAGAAGTATTAACAAAATCTGACAACAAGCCATCAGTAGTTTCATCTACATCAGGAGTTGAGACCCTGAAAACTACTGATGAGCAAAATCTCTTCACAAATGTCAGAAATTTGCCTTTAGATCAAAACAAAAGGCAAAAGAGTGTGAAATTTGTGGTCTGTTCAACCACAAAACTGAATTTTGTAGATACAGAAAAGGAATTCAGTTTAATCAAAAAATTAAACAACAGGTTGTGGGAAATCAAATCAGAAATGATTATGAAAGAATCTTTAAACCCAAGAAACAACAACCTGAAAACACCTTTTCTCAGAAAAAGATAAAATCTCAACCAAAATCTTTTTCTCAAAATTCTTTGTCAGTAGTTAGACCTAGATCATCAGCAGTTTCACAAACTGCTGAGATACAAAATCTAATGAACATGGTACAACTACTGATGACCAAGGTTGATGGTGGTCCTGAAAAGGATACCACCATGGTTCTTAATGAAAAATCCATTGCCAAAAAGACATGGATTTCTCAACCTGGTCAAGAACAAACTGTAACTGTTCTCAAGAGCAAACCCAAAGCCAAACAGGCTTGGGTTCCTAAACCTAACTAATTTGCTTTTATGTGCAGAGAGTTTCCAGGGGCTTAAACAGCATATGGTATGTTGATAGTGGAGGCTCTATGCACATGACTGGATGCAGATACCTGATAAACAACTTTATCAGCCAAAGAGAAGGATCTGTATCCTTTGGGAACAATGCTAAGGGATATGTGCTAGGACATGGCAATGTCTCCTCTGGCAAAATACAGTTTGACAAGGTCAATCTGGTGGAAAACCTTGAATACAACTTGCTGAGTGTGTCACAAATGTGTGATAAAGGATATTCTTCCTTTTTCACAAAGACAGCATGCAAGATCATCTCACCAGAAGGCCAGAAGTTGATAGAGAAGATTATTGAAGATCATACTTTGCTAATTGCCAAAAGATGTGGCAATGTCTATGCAGTGGACATTGAGAAAGACAAAGTATTGAACAACACTGCCTGTTTCTTCTCAAGGGCATCAACTTCAGAAACAGATCTCTGGCACAGGAGACTTGGCCATGTGAACTTTAAAACCATAAATAAAGTCACAAAAATGGGCTTGGTCAGAGGTCTACCTTTGAAAGTATACCAGTGTCAAGAACACTGTGTATCCTGTTTAAAGGGAAAGCAGCATAAGTCCTCCTATAAGTCTATTGAAGAATCAAAAACAACTGCATGTCTTCAACTACTCCATATGGACTTATTTGGACCTGTCAAAATTATGAGCCTTGGTAAGAAGAAGTACTGCTTAGTCATCATTGATGATTACTCAAGATTCACATGGGTATTCTTCTTATTCTCCAAGGATGAGGCTGCTGAAATCATCAAGTTCTTCATTCTACAAGTAGAGAAACAATATTCTCTATCTGTCAAAACCATTAGAAGTGATAATGGGATAGAGTTCAGGAACAAAACTCTGGATGAATTCTGTTTGTCTAAAGGGATTATTAGACAATACAGTGTTCCCATAACTCCTGAACAAAATGGTGTAGTAGAAAGGAAGAACAGAACATTGATAGAAGGAGCAAGAACAATGTTAGCTGATTCTGGACTACCCTTGTACTTTTGGGCAGAAGCAGTTAACACATCATGTTATGTTCATAATAGAGTTCTTGTGGTCAAGAGACATTCCAAGACTGCCTATGAAGTTCTTCATGGCATGAAGCCCCTTATCTCCTTTTTCAAGGCTTTTGGGTGTCAATGTTTCATCTTGAACATCAAGGAATCTATCTCAAAGTTTGCTGCCAAAGTTGACTCAGGTTACTTTCTTGGTTACTCCTCAACTAGAAAAGCCTACAAGGTTTTTAATTCTCACACCAGGATAGTAGAAGAAACATTGAATGTCAAGTTCAATGAGTCAAAACACACTCTTATTCCAGCACATCCTGCTGAACTCTTTGACCTTGACAACTTCCACTTTGGACCTGAAAAGACTGTTACTCCTTCCAAACCTACTTATTATGGTGATCAAAGGTTTGAAGATGAGAATCCTACACCATGGACTCCTCAAACAGTCATTAAGTCAACTTCAACACCATCAGAAGTTTCACAAACTTCTGATCCAACAAATACTGAAGGCCAAACTCAAACATCTGCTTCAGCACCTGCAACTACTGAAGAAGCTAAAACTGCTGAACCAGATATTATAGACCTCAGTAGTTTGTTTGAAGAACAAGAGCCACCTACACCTGTCAGTGGTTTACAACAACTGATTGAACACAGAGATCATCCACTTGATCAAATCATGGGTGATATAGCTTCAGGTGTTCTTACCAGAAACCAGCTCTCCAACTTTTGCCTATTTTCAGCCTTTATTTCACAGTTGGAACCAAAGAAGTACCAGGAAGCCCTCAAAGACAATAATTGGGTGCAAGCTATGCAAGATGAACTGCTTCAGTTCAACAAGCAACAGGTCTGGGAAATCTGTCCCTTACCTCCAAACAAGCAACCAATTGGCACAAGATGGGTTTTCAGGAACAAACAAGATGAAGCTGGTATGATAATCAAGAACAAGGCAAGACTGGTAGTTCAAGGGTACTCTCAAGAGGAGGGAATTGACTATGATGAAACCTTTGCTCCAGTTGCAAGGCTTGAGGCCATCAGGTTATTTCTAGCCTATGCCATTTCCAACAAAATTAAAGTTTATCAAATGGATGTGAAAAGTGCATTTTTGTATGGAAAAATAAAAGAGGAGGTGTATGTCTGTCAGCCACCTGGGTTTGAGGATCCTTCTCATCCTGAGTGGGTGTACAGACTGGACAAAGCTCTTTATGGGCTCAAACAGGCTCCAAGAGCCTGGTATGATACACTCTCCACCTTTTTACTCAAAAATAACTTTACAAGAGGTGCCATTGATAAAAATCTTTTCATTAAACATGTTGGAAATCATGTCTTACTTGTTCAAATTTATATTGATGATATCATCTTTGGTTCAACAAACACAAAACTGTGTGATGATTTAAAGAAACTCATGCAATCAAAATTTGAGATGAGTACCATGGGAGAACTGCAGTACTTTCTAGGACTGCAGATCAAGCAACAAACAAATAGAACTTTTATACATCAATCAAAATATGTTAAAGAATTATTGAACAAATTTTCTTTAAATGACTGTAAATCATGTTCCACTCCCATGACACCAATCACACAAGTTGAACCTGATGATCAAGGAAAACAGGTTGATCAAACCATGTACAGATGCATGATAGGTTCCCTTTTATACTTAACTGCTTCTAGACCAGATATTATGTTTTCAACATGTGCCTGTGCTAGATATCAATCAGCACCAAGGGAATCACACCTTATAGCAGTCAAAAGAATTTTCAGATATCTGAAAGGAACTCCAACACTTGGAATTTGGTATCCTGCTTCAAGCAATACCAAGTTATCAGCTTTTTCAGATAGTGACTATGCAGGGTGTAAAATGACAAGAAAGTCAACATCTGGTGGTTGTCAATTCCTGGGTAACTGTCTAGTGTCATGGCAATCAAAGAAGCAAACATCTGTTGCAACTTCAACTGCTGAAGCTGAATACATTGCAGCTGCAAGTTGTACATCACAGATACAATGGCTCCAATATCAACTTCTTGATTATGGAATCAAAGAAACCAAGACACCTTTGTTTGTAGACAGCAAATCTGCCATTAGCATCATTCAAAATCCGGTACAATTCTCAAAAACCAAACACATTGAGATAAGGTACCATTTCATAAGAGATTGCTATGAAAAAGGCAAGATTGAGGTGAAGCATGTTGCAACAGCTAATCAAATAGCTGACATCTTCACAAAACCCCTTGACACATCAACATTTCAGAAGTTAGTATCCATGCTTGGGATGCTAAATTTGTAAGTGTTTATTTTATTATTCTGCAATTTTTCATTTTTCACTTACAAAAAAAAAAAAACAGACAAAAAGTCTGAAACAAAACTTCTGAAAAGAGAGAAACTACTGATGAACAAACATCAGTATGGGGATAAATTCTGAAAAGTGTGTAACTTCTGATAAAATAAACTTCAGAAGTTATGAATAAAAGTATTTATAAAAGCATTTCTCATCAGCTGTTAAAACTACTAAAGAGAAAATGGGAACTACTGATGAAGTAATCCTTCATCAGCAGTTTAAGTCAAAAGGGCAAATCTGACTTTTCCCATCATCAGAGGTTTGACCTAATCAGTTTTAAACCTCTGATAAAAAGATTTTTAACCAAAGGCGGTTCAAAAACTTCTAATAAAGAAGATTCAAGCGGTTAAAACTTCTGATAAATACCTTTTTCTCCACACTTATCCTTTCAAACTCAAAATATCCCTCCTTCTCTCTCAAAAACTCTCTCAATAACCTAAACCTGCAAATCAACTGTTCGATCAAAACCCAAACCACATGGCTCTAGTTCTAAAGCAGGGACACAATCAAAGGGCCTTTCTTGAAAAACAAGAAGGCTGGTCCCAATACGATGAGATCATTGATCTTGTCGTAAAATCCCAATATTTTACTGCTCTCACAATAAACCCACCAATTCACACTGAAACTCTGAATGAGTTCTGGGCAAATGCTGAGACGGTGACAACAGATGATGAAGTCATTTCCCTCAATTCAAGAATAAAAGGGAAACCACTGACCATCACACCGGCCACACTGGCAACAAGACTGGGTCTGGATGATGTAACTGCCCCTGACCATGTTGCTAATTCTGATATTCACCTAACCATGACTGAGTGTGGTTATCAAGGTACTCTCTCCCATGCTACTATCTTCAAAAAAATATTTTGAACCAAAATACAAACTTTTGTTTCATTATATTATTATGTGTTTGAGTCCTAAAACTGGGTCTTATGACCAGATGCCCTCCACTTTTCAACCAATATTTCATTCTATTGTGAATGAAACTAAATTCAGGGCATCAAAACTATTTTTCAACGAGTTGGTGTTACATCATAATAATACCAAGAAAAAGTTTTTGTTGTACCCAAGGTTCATTATGCAATGCATAATAGGGGAACTGGGTAATGAGGTGCTTGTGGGGAAAATTTCAACTTTAAATCCTTTAACATCACAAGCATACTCAAGGCATAACAAACCGGCTGCCTGGCCAGAAGATGATCAGGGAGAACAACAACAAGTCCCCCTGAAGCCCACATCTTCCAAACTTACACCACCAAAAGCCAAAAAGCCCAAGCCAACAAAGACAACAACCCACGAACCCAAAAGAAAAGCTGTTCAGGAGGTTGAGATGCCTGAACATGCTCATGAGCATTCTGCTCTTCAAATTGGTGAGACTGAAACACCCTCTCAGTCTCATCCATCTCAAACCCCACCAAGAGCACCCATAACCATTTTATTCAAAAGAAAAAGACTTAGAAAAACTATTGAAACACACTCTTCTTTTGAAACTGCTGAACAACAAATTTCACCTATTGCCCAAACTACTGAACCAACCCCACAAATTTCTGAACAAGAGGCAATAGAAATTGCCAAGCTTCTCTCTGGGCTAAAAGAGAAGGTCCCATCTGATTATGTCAGTCCCCTACAACCACAACAAACAGGGGACATAACCACAACATCAGACATGGATGTGGACATCTCTAGCCCTATCCCAAGAGATGAGGGTGGACCAGAGTCTTTAAGCCCAATTTTAGAGACTCTTGGGGCATCTGAGGCTGCTACTACTCAGTTACCACCCAGTGGTGGATCTGAGGATAGAAGTAACATAGCTAAGACCTCAGATGTAGCAACTAGTGATGAAGGCTTAATGCCTGAAGTAGGAAATCCTCAGAACCAAGAACAAGAGGTTCATGAGAGAACTGAGTTGGGCTCAGCTCATGATTTAACTGAGACAGTCCTCATTGAGGGCAACATCAGGGATTCAGATGATTCCATTAATTTGGATGATGTTTCACAAACACAAACTACTGAATTGACGGCACATTATGAATGTCCTGTTTCAGGGGTATCCAGGCTCAAGAAGCCAGTCACCCCTGCACAGGTTAAAGCCCACTCAACCCCTAAAACCCCTAGAGTGGCATCCTCTGTACAACATGAGGATCACCCAAAAACACCCCCTTCACAACAAATGCCTACCCAATTCCCTGGGCATACAAGCATAGACCTGAACCAGCTATGCAGCCCAGAGGGTCCCCTGTACCACATGATGAACACTCTCATCAGAAATCACTTCCAAACATACACAGCTAACTTGGAGCTGTCTATCAAGAATCAATTTGGAGTGATCAAGACGAAGATGAATGATCTGTCCAACAAGATAGACTTCAACAGCAAACAGATTGCTCATCTTCAAGGACAATTCTCCCAACCCTCAACCTCAAAACTTAAAATTGATGAATCCAAAAAGGGGGAGAAGATCAGGGAACCTAAGGAGTCATTCCAAGCCAGGATAAGGGCAAGAGTGGCCATCCTTGAAAGAGATCAAAAAGATCAGGCCAGGAAAGAAAAACTGGCCAAACAGTTTGGTGTCTCAGTAGAAGAGATTGAAGCAGCAGAAAAAGAAGATGAGACCCAAACATCTGAAGAATCCCTAAGGCACAATGAAGAAACTTCTGATGGCAAAAGTTCTGATGAAGAATCAGAAAGTACTGAAGACAATCCTTCAGTAGTTGACAAACCATCAGCAGTTGTCAACCCATCAGAGGTTAACACTTCCAAACCTCAAACTGCTGACCCTTCCAGAACCACTGCTCCCATTCAACCAACATCTAATCCTATCAGGCCTACAACTGTTACAACAATGACTGTACTAAACCCTTCTCCTATCTCTCAATCAGCTGAATTATTAGAGAAGATCTTAGTTGCAGCCAACAAGAAGGCCAGAGAAGATATGATCTGGAAAACTCTGGAAGAAAGGGATGATCTAGATTTAAGCCATGAAGAAAAACTTCAGGCTTATGAAGCTGAACTACAAAGGCAGGCTAGCCTTGATGAGATTGCTGAACAAGATAAAAGACAACAACTGGTGTCTTACATTACCAAGAACAGCAAGACTAAAGCCTTTACACTCAAAGGACTCTCTATGCAAGAGCTGACAAGAAGAGCACAACTGCTTGCAGATAAAATGGCCACTAGCAAAGAAGGAAAGGCCAAGAGAGCCCAGATTATAGAAGAACTAGTAGCAGAGGGCTATGGTTCAAAAGCCTCAGTATCCAGATGGAAAGAAGAAAGACTAATGGATACTTACAGAAAATACTTGGCTGCCAAGGCTGCAAATCCAGAGAAGTTTCAAACTGCTGATCCTTCAAGGTCAGTAGTTAGAACTTCTGGTGTATCAAGAAGACCTGCTACTCAGAGAAAGAAGGCAGAGGACAATGTCAAAACTGACTTCAAAATGGTACTACTTGAAGGAAGTTCAATAGTCCATTCAGATTTTGACATTGAGGAGAAACCTCTGTTAACACAATTCAGGGATCCTTCCATTTTTGCCTACCAAATACAAAAGACCATCAAAGAAAAGCTGCATACCAGAGTAGTGACTGAACACCATCTCCCAACTGTTCAGATGCCTGATATGCAACAACAACAAGGAAGAGACTCCCACCTGAGGCTATCTGAAACTGAAAGCATCCAGCACTCAGGACCATCAACCCAAGGGACAAGTCTGGTTCCCTATTCTTCTGAATTTAACAAGTCAAAGATACCTATCATCAGATGGTCACTTACTGATAACAACTCAGTATTGTTGACAAGAAGAGACCTCTCAAGCAGGGCTTACAAGAAGATCAGTGATCTGAAGAAACTGTCAACACAAGACCTGCTCACAATTCAACATCTGGAACCACAGAGAGGATCTCTATCTGATGGTCAGTTAAACCAGCTCAAGAACACCATGTACAAAGAGATATGGAAGATTGTTCAAGACAGAAGAAAAACATAAGGAATTAGTAAGGTTTTGGCTTCATCAATCCAGGGGGAGATTGTTAGGACAAAGAGGATTGGTGAAACCACTTTTGGAAACCTTAAGTCTAATTCACTTCTGTCATTTTGGCTAAGTATAGAAGTACTGAAAAGAAAACAAAGAACTGCTGAAGAGAAGATATGAGAAGTACTGAAGACAAACTACTCATCAGTAGTTTGTCATTCATCAGCACTTAGCATCAGATATTTTCCACCGCCTTTTGCATCAGTAGTTTTATTGTTTATTATTACTTTTAGCTGTATTTGTTTGTTTCAATGTTGCAACTTGTGCAACTTGTTTCTGTTGTTTCTGTACTTGCTTTTTGGGCAAGATACATGTATGTAAACGTCTATAAATAGGAGGCTTCAACCTTCTATTTTAGACATTGATTTTAATAGAAAAATCCTTCAAACACTATCACTGTTCTATTCCATTTCTGTATTTATTGTGAATCTATCTAAGTATCTAATTCTCATTTACTGCTTAGATTCATAATAAATACTTGTCATTTATTAGTTTCAATCATCAAGGGGGAGTAATAACTCTTCCTTAGTATAAAAAGTGTTGCTTTAACTTATACATTCCGCTGTGCTTATTATCTGATATACAAGGGCTTGCTAAACACTTAAGTGTCAAGATAGCAAGTTCTTACTTAGCAAAAAGAGCAAACTGATCCAACATTATCCCTTCCATATTTTAAGGGATTGTAACATGTATTTATAGTGGTTATTATTGAATGAGAATACTCAAGGTTTGAACCATTTCTACAGGGAATTTATACCCCGATGAACAAAAAAGCGGGGGAGGGGGGACCCAAGCTTCGACCCTAATGCCAGCGATCACAGACAGCGCTAGCTAGCCGAAACTCACCATCTTCAGTTTTGGGGAAAAATTGCAGTTCGAAGGTCCACTACGGTAAAATCCGGTTAGAATAAGGTCCACTGCGCTAGCTAGCCCAAATCTTCACTTTCTATCTAATGCTAGTTCAGCTTTGCTCATTGGCAAATTTTGGTTTTCTATAGTTATTATAGAAGCATTCACCCGTTAACAACAAATGACCCAAAAATAAATGACTATAGTGGTTATTATTGAATGAGAATACTCAAGGTTTGAACCATATCATTCTACAGGGAATTTATACCCCGATGAACAAAAAAGCGGGGGAGGGGGACCCAAGCTTCGACCCTAATGCCAGCGATCACAGACAGCGCTAGCTAGCCCAAACTCGCCATCTTCAGTTTTGGGGAAAAATTGCAGTTCGAAGGTCCACTACGGTAAAATCCGGTTAGAATAAGGTCCACTGCGCTAGCTAGCCCAAATCTTCACTTTCTATCTAATGCTAGTTCAGCTTTGCTCATTGGCAAATTTTGGTTTTCTATAGTTATTATAGAAGCATTCACCCGTTAACAACAAATGACCCAAAAATAAATGACTAAATGAGTATATCATATACTCACAGTCTCACACTCTCACATGTACAAAATAACATAAAATGATAAAAGAACACTAAACGTCACGTCACTTAAATTGAAAACTATGACTACGTAGAAAGAAATTTAATTAACATAATTTGAACAATTGTGTATGGCCCAACTATATTTAACAATGTTAATTTCTATGTACCATCTTAGTCTTAGAAATATTCTAATACCGTAGTAAGTACATTGGTTGGTTATATATCACTTTCTTTAAATATATATAAAACCTAAAAACTCCAAACCATGATTTTATTTGGTTAATAGTCATATAGATCATATACCCTTTAATTGTCTCTTAAAGAAATGCCACTGTCAACATGTACCAAAGTTTTCAGTGGAGATTAAGTTTTTCCCATGATCATGATCAGGTGAATCGTTTGGTGGTGTTGGTCATCGTCTCCTGAATAGTCAAAGCATTGAGTATGAATGGAATGTTGTCTTGCATAGTAGCACGAGTATGAGATCCATAAAGAAGTGTGTGTATATATAATTATTACATTATGGGGCCTTCTAGTTTCTAAACTACTGTGAAGCAAAGTAGGGACAACTTAACTGTATTGGAGGTATTAGCTAATATTGTAAAATAGCTAATAGGAGGCCTAAAATGAACTTACACGTTCATAAAATGGATTTTGCTCAATGGATAGGGGCTGTTTGGTAGCCTCTTAATGGGGCTCTTAACCATTCAGTGCTGAATGATTCAGCATTCAGCGCGTTTGTTTCAGCCTCTGAATAGAATGGTTAAGGCTGAACCATTAAGATTTGGGATGTTGCTGAACCATTAAACACTGAATCATTAAGCACTGAACTAGGCTGAACCTTAATGAAACTCTCATACTAATGTGGGACAAGAAAACTAACCATTAAGAGGTCCAACTTAATGATTCAGCACTTAACCATACAGACCTCTTAACCATTCAGACCTCTTAATGATTCAGCACTTAATCAACCAAACAACCATAATAAATGAAGTTTTGATCAAGACAATGTATTTGAAGCCTGAGAAAATCTTTAGAACCTATAAACATGACAAGACAAAACAAATTAATAATATAAACATTTAGATCATAAGAATTACAAGAAAAAAACCATAGTGTCACACGGTCGTCTATTGAGGTCTCATGTAGTGCTTCCGGTGCCCTGGGTGCCAACCACACCATCCCGTTATGATCCGGGTCGCTAGTTTCATCCCGCCTTAAACTCATCAAAAGAACGGCAACAACTTTCAACTAGTGGTGCGTAGGGCTGCAAACGAACTGAACTTTCAGCGAACAGTTCATGAACCGTTCGGCGGGAAGTTCGTTCGTGTTCGTTCGTTTAATAAAGGAACGAACACGGACAAAAAATTCCGTTCGTTTAGTTAAACGAACGAACATGAACAGAGGTCGCGTTCGTTCGTTTATGTTCGTGAACGTTCGGTAACGTGTTCGTTTGTGTTCTATAGTTTAGTAAGGTTTTTAATTTTTATACTTTTTATATTCTTTTATTTTTATTTATCTTAATGCATGTGAATTCGATGTTATTCAAAAGTTAATATATGTCCGTTTGTGTTTGGTTCTGTTCATGAACACTTGTTTGTGTTCATTAATGTCTGTTTATGTTCATGTGCGTTCCTGAACAAAATTAACAAACGAACACAAACGAACACGAACATGAGTGTTTTCTTAACAAACGAATACGAACAGAAAATCTCGTTCGGTAAGTGTTCATGAACTGTTCGTGAACACATAATTTTCTTAACAAACGAACACGAACAAGACCTTGTTCATGTTCGTTCGGTTCGTTTGCAGCCCTACTGGTGCGTTCATCAGATAGACACATAAGCATATACACCTTACAATCCACTGAGACTATACCCATTATTAAAGTCCCAGATTGGCCAGTAACCCAAGTGTTCAAACACAAAACCTAGCAAAGTGACCACTTGGCCCGGGACATTACCCACTTCCACGAAATCATACACATTTTTAATTTACTAAATGTTAATATGTTATTATTAATTAAGGGATAAATATGTATTGAGTTTAAGTCTAACTTGAGTTTCTTTTATTAAAAAGAGTTTGCAAGCATTGATGTTCTAGAAGTGTTAAAAGTTGAAAATAAGATAACCTCGCACATTTTTTATGACAAAACTAGTTAAAGGATCAATGATTTGCTCAATAAATTACAGATTCAACCACCAAGTGGTTTCATTTCATCATTAAGTGCTCTACAAACCTGGTATAAAAAATTAATAAGTAACAAATGCCTTAAAAAAATGACACATTTGCCACTTGAGTTGTAGGCCAGTGTTAAGATAAAAAAAAAACTCTTTGGAAAAAAATTCATGTTCAAATCATGGGCAAAGTGAAAATCAAGAGAAATTAACTGTTCAAACCCGGCCCATCATGTGAACCATTTAGACGAAATCGATGTTCTGAATACCTAGTAAGATAAGAACTCGATTCTAAGTTCGAACTGCGCAGCAGCGCGCAGCAGGCGACTGCGCAGCAGCACGACTGCGCAGCAGGCGACTGCGCAGCAGCGCGACTGCGCAGCAGCGCGCAGCAGGCGACTGCACAGCAGCGCGACTGCGCAGCAGCGCGCAGCAGGCGACTGCGCAGCAGGCGACTGCGCAGCAGCGCGACTGCGCAGCAGCGCGACTGAGCAGCAGGCGACTGAGCAGCAGGCGACTGCGCAGCAGCGCGCAGCAGGCGACTGCGCAGCAGCGCGACTGAGCAGCAGGAATAACACACCTTTGGGTCCATTTTGTGTCCAAATCTGAGCGAATTACGGACTTGCGAACCTTCAATCGAGTCAGTTGACGGCTCCAGTGACAGCGTAACAATGTATTATATATGCCAAAACAGCCCAGAAATCTTGAATAACCCAAGCTCGTTTCCATAGTTCGCTCAACGGATCACTTGCATTGAAGTACAACTGAATAAAAAGCATAAAGATTTAATAGTGAAGAAGCAAAATAAAGAAATATAAATTGACATAAATACGTTACGTGGATGAAGACGCAGTGCTAAGTACTAGAAATGCTAGCACCTATCAGCATAGCAATATTAATGACGACGATAAAAAGTAATTTAAAAAACTTTAGCTTGATTAACTTACTTATAAATGGGTAGATTTAGGTTTCATTTTATCTCAAACGGGTCAAATTTAAAACTTCGCGAAAACCATAGTGGAATGGAAATCACACAAACTCTATTTTTAGTGCATACAACAAGCATCATTTAGATATTACTATTATAATATTGTTTTTGTAATTATAACTAACACATTAATAATTTACCAAAGATTTTGAAAATGATAAAAAAGCATAGTACCTCGTAACCAATCCAAGCAACATAAACCAACACTGATAAAGCTAAAGCGTTAGTAAACTTTCGGTATAGTTCAAGTTTGCCCATGCTTCTCCGTGTCTGAGTCAAAATTGGCAGAACAATATAACTAATCAGACTTCATCATTATTAACCAGATTAATTACATGTTTTTGACACATCAGTTAGAAGCTTAGCCGCCTTCTTATTACATTAGAATTCAGCATTGGAAGCTAGATGCCAGCTTGCAATTATAAGCAAACATCAAAACAAAAAACAATCACAGAAAAAAAAAAAAAAACAATCCATTCAAGTGCCATGTTCTAAACCATATAATTGGCATGAAAAAGCTGAAGAAATAATTTTTATTTATTTTATTAATATGGAAGCCAGTGCTAAATAATATGGTGAATTTGGTAAATGGGCAACATCAACATGCATAGCATATCTTATTCTATAAATAAACACACATACATTACACTTTAATAGGATACATTAGCAAGCATGCAAGCTAGTTTAAATTTATTTGATGCCCACACTTTAGAATATTATTAGCGCGATTAAATATAACAAATTAACATCAATAGCCACTCCTAACATTTTGCCTTAAAAATAATAAACTATATATAATATAAAACATGCTGATCACGAAACCTAATAAAAACAAAACTAATGAGCAATACCTTTAACCTTATTACAAAACGGACAGCATTCATACTGATACAACACAACCTCCTTGGGAACCAGATCTAAATGAACCGGTTCTTTGGTATACGCCTCTTTCTCCGCCAATAACAACGCTCCAGCACCAGCAAGACAACCTAACGAAATAATAACTTTAGTCGCTCCAGGAGATCCGGTAGACGAGGAGATGGATCGTATAGATGAAGAGAACCAGCGGCGAGAGGATGTTGCGGCATTGGTGGTGATGTAAGAAGCGTTAAGTTGGAGTGTATAGCGATTGCCCTTGTAGATCTTTCAATTGAGGGGTTTCAGAATGAGGGTTTCTGATAATGGAGAGGTTTCGATTGAGGATTCAGAATGAGCTAGGGTTTCGATTGAGGGGTTTCAGTATGTATGTATGTGTTTGTAGAATGAGGGTTTCTATTGTTTCTAAGAAGAAGATTGGATACAGACATGATACATGAAAGGAGGGGACTTAAATGTGTGGGAGGGAAATTAGAAATGTGTGAAATCTTGACACTAAACATGACACACAGTTGTTATACTATCATGGTTTTTAAATTCTTGACATCAAATTGTTGACACGCAAAAAAGCGTGTCATTATTTAACCAATTTTTATAAACCATGACACTTTTTTTTATGACACACGCTTTGAGTGTCATAAATAGATGCGTGTCATTAAATGTGTGTCAAGAAAGGGGTATTTTTCTAGTAGTGTTCAACAATTATTTGAGACATCAAAATTGCATAAAATCCCGTGACTTATCGTTTTAAAAAAAAAAGGCAAAAGCTGTGACATTTTTTTAGAGCATAATATAAACCAACTCTAATGAACAATAATTTTATTTTATTTTTAATAAAATTTCATATATCATTTAGTTATATTTTTTTTTCTAATAACTTTTATTCGTTAACTTAAAAAAAATCCAGATACGCAATAATATTTAATTTTTTTATCAACATTCTGATATGATTTTTAATACATAGTTTTATTTATAATAAAATATTTTTTAATACTGTAAATTATACTGAGTACCAATATAATATTGTACAGAACCAAACTGATACCAACCAAACATCGATACCAATAATAATAACTAGTTATATTTTTTGAATAGTAATATCTATTTATATAGTTTTCAATCATTTATCATTTTTTATGTTTATTTTTTTTTATATAATTAAGTTTGTATTAATAATGTTTTATATTCTGTGTAGGGGCGGATCTATAGTAATAGCAAGGGGTGCGGACGTTGCAGCTCAACTTCGCGCGCATAGTGAAAAATTAGTGGAAAATTTGGTTTTTTTTACGAAATTTGAAAAACGTTGCTACTAAAATGAAAAAAATAAAAAACGTTGCTACTGAAAAAATGTTTCTAGATCCGCCACTGATTCTGTGCATATACCAAATCCAGCCACATCATTGACAAAAAAAAATCACATTAGTTTTGCTTAAAAACAATTAGATGGTTTGGAAAGATAGTAACCATAAATCACAAAAAAAGAAAAAAAAAAAAAAAGAAAAATGTACAAAGCAAGTAACTTAAACTAGTAAACATACTAAACTTATTATTCAGGCATCTGACTTGGTCTTCTCCTTCTGGCTCCACCCACCTAATAACGACGTTCCCTTCCCTTCCCTTCCCTTCCTACACTGTACATACACAAAATTCCATTATCACACATATCCCACCACACCCATACTATACATCACAAAATTACAAATTTAAAGTTGGCACATCTTACATAACCCCTCATTTAATATTAAGTCATGGTCAAGAATATTTTTTAAATATTTAACCTCTCATCCATCAACATTTCATACTTTGTTACATATTCAAAACTACACCCTTCTGATTAAAACTATGAAATATTGAGTAATATCAAGTTTTTTTTTTTTTTTTTTTTTTTATTTATCATGGGTATTTGCAGTTCTTCAACTAATAATATAGCTCCTTCCACCACTCAAAACCTTAGTTCAGGTACATAACTTACATCTTTAACTTGTTTGTTTTCTTATTTAAAAACACTAGCTGCGATGCGGCGGCGCAGTTTATTACCCGTTTACCTTCCGTTGTTAGATTACAAGGCTGATGTATTAAGAACTATGTTCTTTATAAAAAAGAAGAAAAATTTATGAAATCTGTGTGATTATTATCCATTTATTTGTGGGTTTTGTGTTTAGAGTTGACTTACTGTTATGTATGATATGATTACATCTCAATCTTGTTCATTGACCATGCAAAGTTTGAACCTTTTTTACTTTTCTTGATTCACTTTGCATAAATGTTTGTGGGTTCTGAGTATTCCGTTGACTTATCTTATAATTTCATCTCAATTGTGTTGAAACCTGTTTTTCTTGATTTAGGGTTTTATTGTTTTAATTTAATCAAGATTTTGATGATACAGTAACAGGAAGTTCACATACAACAACCAAAACAACCTCATCATCAATATCATCATCAGGAATCAGTAGCAATGTGTCTGGAAACAGCCAGTTTTCATCAGTAAGCAGTGGTGATGATCTTGGTCCTGATGGCCAGATCTTGGCTCATCCAAATCTTAGGGTTTATACCTTTTCTGAACTCAAATCCGCTACGAAAAACTTCCGAAACGATACGATTTTAGGTGAGGGTGGGTTTGGTAAGGTTTATAAAGGCTGGATTGAAGAAAAATTTGGATCTAAACAACATGGAAGTAGTTCTGTCATTGCTGTCAAGAAGTTGAACTCTGAGAGTATGCAAGGGATTGAAGAGTGGCAGGTAATTTGATGCGTGTACAACCGGTCATTGCATTATGTACAAGTTGGTAATGCGGGTTCGGGTTACTTGATGAATATTGCACATTTGTTAGAATGTTGGTAAAGATGCACTTTTTGATAGGTTAAAGTTAGTGTTTACATCTTTTGAGTATTTAATTGCTTTTTTTGGAATGAAAAAGGTTGTGCAATGTGCATACCACCAACTCTTTAATTGGGATGCAACATGATTAAAACAAGAATGTTTTTTATTCCTTATTATTTTATTTTGTGAATGTGTTAGTGTGAGTTGATAATATATTGTTTGTGTCAATTTAATAATTTATCATTACACTACGCGCCTCCAAAAGTTTTAGAGCCTGTTTGGTAGCCTCTTAATGAGGCTATTAACTATTCAGCTTTGAATGATTCAGCATTCAGACTGTTTTTTTCAACCTAAAAAAAACTTTGAATGGAATGGTTAAGAGCTGAATCATTCAGACTGTGTATAGCTGAACCATTCAACACTAACCATTCAGACCTCTTAATGATTAAGCACTTAATCAACCGAACAACCCCTTAGTTATGTTTTCTTACTGTTCAAAAGGTTCTGGATCCGTCATTGAAGGTTAATCTAATACATTAAATCTATGAAACTTTGGCGCAGGCTGAGGTGAACTTCTTAGGAAGGCTTTCGCATCCGAATCTTGTGAAACTTTTGGGATATTGTTACGAGGGCAAAGAGCTTCTACTTGTATATGAATTCATGCAACGTGGCAGCTTCGAGAACCACCTTTTCGGAAGTAAGGATCCTTACTTGGTTGTTAGTTGGTCATGGAATGTTTCATTTTATGAGTCTGTTTTATATGGTGTGCATATGTGTAATAAATAATAAATGGAAACTTATTTTGAGTGTTTTGACTTTTTCAGGGGGGTCAACTGTTCAGCCACTTCCGTGGGATATACGGCTTAAGATTGCAATTGGAGCAGCTCGTGGGCTGGCGTTTTTGCACACTTCTGATAAGAAGGTTATTTATCGAGACTTTAAGGCGTCAAACATATTGCTTGATGGGGTAAGTTGAGCATTGTTGAATGTATCTCATTCGTGAATGATTTAGGGCCCCATGAATCCATGATTGATTAATAACTTGGATCAATTTGGACGAACAACACGGAGTATGCACAGATTTGTGCAGGCACTCTCGAGAAGAAAGAACATAGAAAACAACAAACACACACTTAATACACACACTAATATTCACACATAATATCGGTACAAGGTTGGGAATTTATACGCTTGTAAATATGGCAGTTATTTTAACCGACATCACTAATCGACACAACTTTTCTAAACGTTGTTACCTAATACATGATTCTGACTTTTCTGTATGACTTTTAAGTGCAGTTTGACTTTCTAAATTGACTCCAGTTTGACTTTCTGTATGAAGTTTATGTTCAATGACTCTCTGTTTTGTTTATATTTTCGCAGTCGTATAATGCAAAGCTATCGGATTTTGGGCTGGCTAAAATGGCATCGGCTAGCCAATCGCATGTCACAACACGGGTCATGGGTACATACGGTTATGCTGCTCCTGAATATGTTACCACAGGTAAGCTTAATCATTTAAGTGTCACAAGACTCACAACGCATTGCTAAACTGTTAAACGATGGAGCCAGACTACACCTAACCAAAGAAAACCAAGGCAATTTAGTTCGACTTTTGGCTCATCTGTCGAACCAAACCTTCTGCTACCTGTCACCAAAAGTGTGTTTTAAACGCATAAAATTTCCTAAATCGCTTTATTAGATTATTATTTACAATCGTATAGTTTTTTAATCATACTTGACATACTTTTTGTCTATTAAATGTCAAACCCAACCTGTTTTGATCTATTACCCAACTCTCGCAATCCGTCCATTATACAACCCAACAAGGAGTAAACTTTCAAATTGTTTCTCAGGACATTTGTATGTGAAGAGTGATGTCTATGGTTTCGGCGTTGTGCTGGTTGAGATGCTAACAGGCATGCGGACACTTGACAATGGTCGCCCAGCTGCCCAAAGAAATCTAGTAGACTGGGTCAAGCCATATCTGTCCAACCGTAGGAAGTTGAAGAACATAATGGACCCACGGCTTGAAGGAAGATACCCTTCAAAAGCCGCAAGCCAGGTTGCACAACTAGCTCTCACGTGTCTTGGGAATGAACAGAAAACCCGTCCATCAATGAAGGAAGTGGTGGCAACACTGGAACGCGTAGGTGATATCAAAGAAAGGCCAAAAGTGCCTAGAATACACAATTCAAGCCCTCGCTCGCCATACCCAAATGGTCAACAACCTTTGCGACATCGTTCACCGCTTCATGTTAAGGAAGATGTAAGCCAAAGGAGCCAAGATTCACCAAAAGGCTCATGATACATGTTAGTAATATACATATTTGTTTTTTTGTTTAATCTGATTGTGAACTTAACATACATATGTTGTTGCCAAAGGGTATGTAGCACAATGGTATCAAGGTATTAAAATGGTGCCACTCCGAAGTGATGACGGTTCGAGTCCGGTTGTGGGCAAAAGGTGTAGATTTAGGTGGTTGTTTAAGTCCCATTGTGGCAAATGGTGTAGATTTAAGTTGTTATATGGCTTGATTTTGTGAAGGTTTAAGATAACATTTTATTGTAAGCTTTATAAAATAGGTTTGAGCATGATATAATTTATGTTAAAAAAAAAATTGGTGTTTAGTTTGTTTTATATGGGCACGGCTTATGAGACTGTTTGGTTAGTTTTATATGGACATTAAGTTATAAAAATGTTATAATACAAACACACACTGATATGTAATATGTGTGATGGAATGGTGTCTTGATGTCTTCCTCATGGTGTTGGGGTTTTAGTCCCATGTGGACAAATATAGATTTTATTGAACACTTGCCATGCTCCGATGGCCAGCACCCTCTCTTCCAACCATTAGGCTAGGTGGTATGGATTGGAGCCTTTAAGGGCTTTATTGCGCCATATTAGCGCTACATAGGCAGTTGGTTCTAATAGCGCCCCGCTTTTGTTTTTTAAATCGTTGGAGAAAAGGATAAAGCGAAGTGGGGCCCACAAACTAGCTGGTGTTCCTCGTTAATGGGTTAGCGAATTGGTCAATGGTACTCCCCATTGGTGCTCAGGCAATGAGGCAGGGGAAGCTATTGCTTGAGTTGAGGTGAAGAGGGGCGTGGACCCATACCACCTAGCCTTATAACTTGGGTTCAAGACTTTTTTTTCTTCCCTTAAATTGATGCAGCCATTACATTCAATCCAATTAATTTGAGGGTAAAAATTAAATTTGCAGCCCATGTGTATTAAATATTAAAGAACTTTACATTAAAATAATCATGATTCATGACCATAACCAATTAAATAGTATTTAGCTTTAATCAAATGTAAAGATTTAAAGCAGAACTGTAATCAAAATATAGTAATTTTGGTATCTTAATTTATACAAGTCTCAGTATTCAATTTCAAGCGAACATCAGTAACAATAACAGTATTGATATTATTGGCCCGGTAATGCATTCACTTTTATTATTTTTATATCTATGTTAAACACGTGTAGACTTCCTTTTAAGTTTTAACCATATCACGCCTTTATTTTTTAGGGTTTCTCTTTCGATTAATATAACGAGTGTTAGTATTGTAATGAATCAAACCGATACTAACCGAATAATAACTTTCTATTGACTCTCTTATTTTTTATTTTTTGTTATATCTATTAATATATATAAAAGAATTGAACATTGCTGACGTGGCATGCAATGGTGCCTTCAACCTCTCCATGAAACTGCCACGTGGCATCATAATTGAAAGATTTTATTGTTTTTGAATTATTTACTTTTTTAATTAAATTGAGTTATTTTAGGAAAAAATAATTTAAAAATAAATTTAAAATTTTCTCTCTCATATTTCCTCCCATAATTTTTAAACGTTTATATCTTTTATATACGGAATTTTTTAAAGAAAAAAATTACACCAAATTAACGAACGTTTTATTATCTTTCCAACGAGTACCATAGTGCTATATAAAAAACGAAGAAAAAATCGACTATTTTTTGTGGGGTTTCGTTCATACAGGAAAAAAACACACAAACTGTTCATGTTATTCATTAATCATGTTTTTTCTTTTAAACCAGGTTTTTATCTACGATGTTGAAAATCAGCCCAATCGCCATGTTATCATTGGAATTTTACTAGGTATAGTTAATCAAGAGAAGCTAGGAGAAAGAATCGCGCAATACTGCAACACATGGTGTCAGCTTATAGCAATGTTATTTTTTTATTTATTTAATTACAAGAGTAATAATTATTACTATTAATATTAGTATTATTAGAATGGTTATATTTTTCAACCCCGGGACGCTCCCGGGAAGAATTGGTAGTTGCTGGCGTGGCGTTCAATGGTGGCCTCAACCATCTCTTGATTATGCCACGTGGCATAATGAGATGCAATGGTTACAAGTTCCAACTTAAGTGTTTGTTTAGTTGATTAAGTTAGGAATTATAGGAGCCATTAGAATGTGAGAAATTAGAGAGATGTGATGAGTTTTTGAATAGTTGCAGCTTACATAAGTGATCCTTTAGATGATTACTGATTAGGTTTTAGATTAGGGAATATGAGTTATTACTGATTAGAATACTATGAACATGCAATGATTGAGAGATTTTGTGGTTAGTTAACTTGAGCCATTTGCAATAGGTTATCACGTAAAATTAGATTTTTCAACCCCGGGACCTTCCCGGGGTAATCAGCTAGTAAGGTATAAAAGAAACCAATAAGATCTTTGGCCTAGCCTCTCGCTAAGCTTGTTACATAAGCTTTTTTTTTTTTTTTTTTTTTTCGCTTAACGAAATATATTTTATTTTTAATTTTAATTTAAAAAAAAAGTAATAAAAAAGTAACGGAAAAAAATCAAAATCTAATTGCCCCAAAAGTCAAAACGCAAACTTGATAACTTTGAGATACAAATAACAAAACGCGTAGTATTCGTTTTAACTATTCTTTTTTAATCTATTTTCAGTATTTATTTTGTGAAAAAATGTCCTCTTGTAATTAATATGAACACTTTTATTATTATTACTAGGTTTGAGCCCCGCGTGTACACGCGGTACATGTTCATGTAAAATGAAAAAAATTCTATAAAGATCGCAGTATGCAAATTTTATTTATTGAAAGTTACGTAATACAATTCGTATGAATTTTGGTTGATTGTAAATTATCATAAAAAAAGTTTAATGTTACCCAATAACAGATATACGAATCAACAAATGTTTGAATAGACGTGATTTAAAAACAAATAATGAAATGAATAAACATATATTTTTGTTGTAACGGCATGCAAATGAAGATTAAATTCAAAGTAAATAAATATAGTTTAACAAATCACACAACCAAAAAATTATAAAAAAACGATTTATGCAAAATATGATCGCATACTTATTCACAAACTTCAAAATATTTTTTTATAGACAACATTTGTTATTTATTATTAACGTTGTCATCTTTATCCAATATTAGTATGTTCAGGTCATCCCTACTCTTGTCAGTTGGCAGCGACATACAACTGCCCATGTGTAAAAATAGGATCTTTCAAATACATATCCTAAATAGGGTTCGTCCTTGACTCTTATTTATTGTCATTGCGAAACTTAAAGTAAGAGGGAATTGTTTCTGTTAAATCTGAAATGAATCTTCTTATCAAATAGGGACAGCCTAATTTTTTGAATAAAAATTCGCATTCTAATGTTACTCTCTGAAATTATTTTAGCTTCTATAAAAATGTCCTCCTGTAATTAATATGAACACTTTTATTATTATTATAGTGACGGGTGACCTGCTTTTTGTTCACCATATGATCAACGAAATCGGGCACACTGAAGCTACCGGCATCTCCCATCTCTAATGTCGACACTCGATCTGGTTCTCCGATCATATCACCGACTAAACGCAAACTAAAACGTTCCTTTATCTCTCCACCTGTCTCCACAGCCATGAAATCACCATTCAAAATATTAACACCTTCTCTGATTGTACTCATCTTCCTGGTAATCATTCCTGCCTCCTTGTTTATAAATTAATGCAACCCTTGCTTATTTATTCTATACATATAGCTGCTATTAGGGTTTTTGATCGAATTTTGTTGTCTAACCTTTACACATCTGATGCAACTAATTATAATATTGTTATTAAAAAACACAGTTATACTATGTGATTTTAAGCTCAAAAGTAATGTTTAAGACGCAGAATTGTTATTAGTTATGTTAGAGACTTAGCATCGACATTGTTCTGTTTGTACCATGTGTTTAGAAAGTTGTACTGTTGTTTATGGATTTAGGATTAAACTTTGGTTATCAGCTTTTGGTAGTTGCTACTTGCACTAAATAGAGTGTTTGTATGGATACACGGATGGTTATTGCGGCGGTTAGCTTTATCGAATAAATTGAGCTAGTTTCGGACTTCCGGTCATAGATGAAAGTTTCTTTAAGCTACCTGTCAATTCCTTTGTTCTTGTTCAAACTTTATGCATTTCAAGGTTTCTGACTTTATCCGGTTGTGATCTGTTGTCTTATTTAATTATGTATATGACTGTTCCTTTTTGTATATTGCGTATTTAATGTGTACAAACAGGTCCTGATTCATGTTTCTTTAGCTGGAGCTGATGCATTTGATTCTTCAACAGTGTAAGATCACAATTTTCTTGCTTTGTTGTTAGATTATAAATGAACTGTTATACATATAGACCTCGATAAATTGGTTTAAAAGTTTGTTTTTGTATCTTTTTCAAGTGATTGTGGATCCCTGTAACATCATTATGCGTTTTTTTTTTCAGTCAAAGAGAGATTAATAGGAAATGGCCAATGTTTGACTGTCCTCAATGTTTGAATAAGAAGGTACTATACCTCATTTTCTCTTTAGGAAATGATAGCTAGAAGATCTTACTTTATTGAGTATCATATGCTTTCTTAGTTATATATTGTACTCTTTACTCTTTAGCATACATATGTTCCACTGAATGCACCTTTTCATGACTTATTTAATTAGTTAATCAGCTAATTGATTCATGAAGATATAAATTACATATTTTATCTTGACATTGCTAAACTGAATGGTCTTTTCTTGTATGCCTGAAAGTGGTTTCAGTTACTGAATAAGAAGTGAACTGTGCAGGAACAAGTTAACACAAACTCTTTGGTAGTTGGAAATCATAAAGTTGAGAAGGTAATAATCCAATTTTCGTTATCTTAATGGTGCTTATCAATGATGATCCCAAGTCTTTTGTGATGCATTGCAGGATATAGACATAATAGTGACATACACAGACACTTCTGGTGCAATAAAAATTAGGACTGTGAAGTCCAAAGATTTGTCAGCTTCATGGGTTTGGAAAAACCCAATTGATGACAGTCAAAGCAAAGAGGACGTCTCAAAGGTAATACAGTTTTTTGTTTAAGGTTATCTTTGACACATTTGAAAAAAATAATCAAATGCCTTCACTAAATCATGTTCCTAGTCAAGCGTTGCATAAAATATGTAGTTTACACTTGAGTAAAGGAGCTATTTTGAGCCAATTACTTGTGAATGGGCCTATCCGGGGTTATGTTTTATGCGCAACAAGTCAAATGGATAGAACAAAAAAAATAGCTAAAATGGAAATGGGTACAGGTTGATAGACGCCCAAAATATACTTGCCAATGTACATAACCTACTAAATTACTTTATTCAATGATAATATTATCATAACAATATATACTTTGTAATCATAGTTAATACACACTATAAATTAAAAAAATGTTAAAAAATTCGAACAAGTGTTTGTGCCTAAACTGTGACTTTTTATGCAACCCTCCCATTTGCTACATCAACTCTTGAGTAATACTGACACTTGTCACGTAATTTGCTTCCCTTTTTAGGAAGAAGTATACTACGGTTTTAATTTTAATAATCCTTTCCTGCTAATTTTCTTTCCGTCTTTGATTAACCAGTCACTAAAAGATCAGCCTGAAACAAGAATAGAGGACAGCAACCAGCATTTATACAGTGAACATGCAGATATAAACGAACAGCCACATAAAACTTCATCTTCAGTCCATCCAGCAAAGCTCAAACGTCGGGTAATTAGTGAATGCTTCTCTTGATCAAGTTTATTATCACTAACCATACTTATTTAGGTAGTCATATTTTTTTTTTTTTTCTCATTAAGGCCTTACGACAAGAGAGGCGGGATCGCCGAACTGCAGAACTCATACAGGTAAGCCAAAAAATGGCGACTCAGATGGAAGAAGCCGCCATTGAACGTGCTAAAACGTTTGACACCAGTGTCAAGGGTAGATATGGTATTTGGAGAAAAGAATATGATAGTCCAAATTCAGATTCTATGGTGAAGCTTATGCGTGACCAGATAATAATGGCAAAAGCTTATGCAAGTATTGCAAAAGCCAAAAATGAAACTGGTATATATGATTCTTTAATCAAACACTCTAAAAGAAGTCAGCAAGCTATCGAAAAAGCAACTTTTGATAGTGATCTAGGGCCAAGGTATTGCTTTTTGATTTCTTGAAACTTTCTAACAATTTCTTTTGTACACTTGTACTAGAGGTGGCAAGACAGATGAGTTGGGTAACGGGTCAGAGCAGCTCCATTTTAGTACGGTTTGAAACGGTCCTTTTCATTTGACCCCCATACAATATTTGTGTACATTTTCTAAACCTATTATAAATACTTAGTGCGCTAATTATGACTACAAAACAATAATATTATGATAAGGATCTAAGTCTGGAAATAAGAACTTATGAGGTTTTATGCATCAAAAATATAGTTTGGGCTACTTTCAACCTATTTAACCTGCTCGACTTAGCATTCTTTTGACCTGTTTAAGATATAAACCACTACCCAAATCAAACCACTCTCAAGTAAACAGGTCAAAATTGTTACTTACATCTTGTACATGTTGGCTCTTTTTCTTACTTGAATTTTGTTTACCCCCACCATCAGTGCAGTTGATCGGGCTAAAGAAATGGGGCATATCCTATCATTGGCTAAGGACCAATTCTATGATTGCATCATAATGGCAAGAAAATTAAGGGTTATGCTTCAATCCACAGAAGCAAACGTCGATGAAGTGAAGAAAAAAAGTGCATCTTTAACACAACTAGCTGCCAAAACAGTACCCAAGCCATTGCATTGCCTTCCTCTAGTACTCACCACAGATTATTTCTTGCTTAGTGATAAAGATAAAAGAATTCCTTATAAACAAAATCTTGAAGATCCTTCCTTATACCACTATGCTATATTTTCAGACAATGTTCTAGCAACATCCGTAGTTGTGAACTCAACAGTTCTACATGCAAAAGATCCTGAAAAACATGTGTTCCATATTGTGACAGACAAACTAAACTTTGCAGCCATGAAAATGTGGTTTTTAGTCAACCCTCCGGAAGGTTCTACAATCGAGGTTCAAAATGTGGATGATTTCACTTGGTTAAACGCTTCTTATTGTCCTGTTCTTCGCCAGCTGGAATCATCTAGAATGAAAGAATATTATTTTAAAGCACATCAAACATCGTCTTTAACGGCTGGTTCGGATAATCTTAAATATAGGAACCCGAAGTACTTATCAATGTTGAATCATTTGAGGTTTTACCTTCCTGAAGTGTACCCAAAGCTGGATAAAATACTGTTTTTAGATGATGATATTGTTGTTCAAAAGGATTTGACACCTTTATGGAGTGTTGACTTGCAAGGGATGGTCAATGGTGCTGTGGAGACCTGTAAGGAGAGTTTTCACCGGTTTGACAAGTATTTGAATTTTTCTAACCCGAAAATCGCAGATAATTTTGATCCAAATGCATGTGGTTGGGCCTTTGGGATGAATATGTTTGATTTAAAGGAGTGGAAGAAACGCGATATTACAGGAATATACCATGGATGGCAAAATATGGTAAGCCCGCCTGCTATTCTAGTACTTTTGTGGCATTTTTTTTTGCTAAGGGTGGTAAGAGGGTGGGTCAGGTGGGTTAATTAATGGGTCAAATGGGTTCAGTGTGAAATGGATCACTTTTGTAGTATGAGTTTAAACCGATCGTTTTGGATTGACCCCCTTTTGTTATTTTTTATATTTCTTTTATAAATAATTATGCGTTATCTATCCAAAAACAATATTATTACAATATAATAATAAAAAAAAAACAATTTAGGAAGTTGTATGCATTAAGTTACCACTTTGGGTGTGCCAACTTGTTTGTCTGTTTCCTATGTACCTAAATCTGATAAGACGACCCGTTTGATATGAAGCACAATCCATATCAACCCACTCATGGATAACAGGTTTTTCCAACTTATGTGTTGTTTTTTGGTAGAACGAGGAAAGAACTCTATGGAAGCTTGGGACGTTGCCACCTGGGCTGATAACGTTTTATAATTTGACCCATCCATTGGAGCGGAACTGGCATGTGTTGGGCCTTGGATATGATCCTGCCCTAAACCAAACGGAAATAGAGAATGCAGCTGTTGTACATTACAATGGGAATTATAAACCATGGTTAGATCTTGCTATCGGTAAGTATAGGTCATATTGGTCAAGGTATGTGAAGTTTGATAATACATATCTACAAATTTGTAACATTAATAGCTTCATGTTATCATAATAATAATAGTAATATTCTTGTCCCCGCATGTAATACGTTCATTTGTTTGTATACAAAGTCAAGGAACAGAATTTTGTTTAGTATGAAGTATGAGCATTATTATACAACATGATTTACAGAATGTGCCTGGTGTAAGTGACTTCTAATTTTGTTCAAACTGTTCTATACATGTGCCTGCAAGAGGTTATCTGATCAGGGTATGACTATGCTTACATGTATGTATATTAAATATAATTCAATTCAATTCAATAAACCTTCTAAAGTAGTAAGTGATTGAGTCCTATCATCTTCAAATTCACCTTTAACTGGTTTACTGTTTTACGCCATCTTGGTAAAGGGTTTTGCTCAAATTCTATAACTCAACTAACTTTATTCCATCCATTATATTTTATTAGGCTAGTGGGTGTGGAGACTAAAACAAGGTTTAGTCTCAATGTCACTATGATGCCACATAGGATATGTTTAGTCTCAAACATTTTGAGACTTGAGTGGGGTGTGGAGACACCCACACTCCATGTCAGAGACAAGCAAAAAAGTGCAGGGGGCGGTGTACATGTCCGAGACAAGCAAAAAAGTGCGGCGGGGGGGGGGGGGGGGGGGGAGGCTGTGTACCGGGTAGCCTTAAGGTTAATACATTCAAACTTGCAATGCGATGTTTTAAGTTTTAACTCATAAATGGACTTGCAGGGATCATTTACGGTTTAGATATTAAAGAAAGGTATTATTTTATTTTATGCTGTTAAATTACTTCAAAGTATTTATTTAGTCTCTCCTTAAGCATTAATTAATATACGTTTTACAAACAAAAAATAATCATAACTTTCAAGTTTTCAAAAATGCGTCCATCGCTAAAATTAAAGTCTTCAAGAGATACATTCTCTATGACAATTATAGAATTGTCAATCAATGCATTTTCAATTATCAAGATGCTTTATAAAATGTCCGTAATATTATATACAAGATACATGCCTTGTATATTCAAGATGATCAATCATGATGTCTACAATACATTCACAAATGATCCTTTAACTCTTAAGGTATCATCAAATCTCTGCAATAGATACATAAATGATCCTTTAACTCTTAAGGTATCATCAAATCTATGCAATAGATACATAAATGATCCTTTAACTCTTAAGGTATAACAACTAATTTTCCTTGTCCGTACAATTTAATTAAAAGCCATAATTTAATTAAAAAAAGGTTCATTTTCTAAAAGCCTCTTATGTCTCGTTTCTCAACCTTATATTTTTTTGCGACATGGTAAGGAATTGGTATATTTAAAGTTTTATTTTTCATTTTCATATATGGATAAGGATAATATTTAAGGAATCTAATATACATTCTTTTTCCCTTATACCATGTGTAGTGGGGTGTTAAGAGGGCCTTAAATCCCATTTTAGCGTCCCTTAAGGCCCTCCACACCGCCCCCTTGTACCTTAAAATCCCAAAACAAGTATCAGGCGTTAAATTTTTAACGCTCAATTTTGAAATGCTTCCTTGAAATTCATGCCAGCCAATCAAATGAGAAGAGTGGGGCGCTAATGTTCCAGCCACTACGTATAGCCTTATAATTTAAGGATATGGTATGTATACCAATCCTAACATAAAAGCTCTTAGAAGTAAGTGACTTAAAATAGTTTTTTGTTTTAATATAAATCACCAACAACAAACTTTGTCATGAACTTTTACCGTAAGCTGGCTTGTCAAATTTTTATTCTTTAATTTCTACATTAGCATCTATTATGAATTTCTATATTTGTTAAACTAATATCATAAAATTACAATATATATTAAATTTTTTATATATTTTTATAAAAGTGTGTACATATAGCCTAAAGTAAAACAAAAAAAAATAAAAATAAAAAAATCAAGGCCCCATAACACCTGTTTGTAAATGGAGGAGACGTCTAAAGTTCGCTAGCCAATAGCATAAGCCGTGTTGGGCCACTATCATAAATCGTGTTGAATAGCCGAGCCAAGGAGACGTCTAAAGTGTCATACCCCTAGCCATTAGAGTGAAGGGAGTGGAGGCGTGGTTTATGACGTGGAAGGCCATTCAACCCCCACACATCACCCCCATGGCGTGGAAATTGGGGCGTGGCCCTTTGGGTGGGATGTTCTTCACCGGCGTGGGGCGGGGGTAGGGGTGAGATGACACAATGCAAATGGTTTCTTTTTTTTTTTAAACTAAATAACCTTTAAATATTTAAAACCCAAGCTTCTTTTTCAAACCCCTCCACTCCCCATTATTTTAAGAGCTTGAAAAGTGAAGCCTACATGACAACTCATGCCCCTTTTCGAGCCCCACACTCTCTATAGTCTTAGCACGTGTATTATTTAAGTGTTTTGGATCACGTCTATAAATTAGCCAATTAAACACGGGTAAGATTCTGCTTATCTCGTTTTTTTTTTTTTTTTTTTTTTTTTTTTTTTTTTGAAATCTCTAGTTTTTATCTTATAACTTATTTATTTTATTTTGGTGAATATAGGTTGCTCAACATTTATTATTGTGATTTTACCCTTAAAAAAATAGTCCCTTGTCTGCTCTTTTTTCGTCTTACCTGCAGTTGTCGCTTTATTACATTTCATATCCCCCTTAACTATTATAATCAAACTTAGTTTAGGCAATGCAATATGAATCACCCATCCATTACATCAATTTCAAACCTTTCCAACTGGGTTACAAAGATCAAACAATTATCTTTTAATGGTAGATGGTTAGACGCACTCTCTTTATACAATGACTTGAACAAATCAACAACAATTCAATTAACAGAGCCTTCATTGTTTCATCCACTTTTAAAGGCATGTTCAGCGCTATCTTTAAGACATGGACAATCCCTTCATGCATCTGTTATTAAACTCGGTGCCCTCGAATCGTCTACTTCTATAGGAAATTCCATCATGGATTTTTATTTAAAAGCTGGGCTTTTGGATTCCACATTCAGTGTCTTTGGTTGTATGAAGATTAAAGATTCTGTTTCTTGGAATATTATTATTCCTGGGTGTGTTGATCGTGGCGATTTCGATAGCGGTTTGTCTTTGTTTATGCAGGCTAGAGAAGCAGGGTTTGAACCTAATGTTTCCACTTTAGTGCTTGTTATTCAAATGATTTATAAGGTTGGAGCTTTACATGAAGGGGAGAAAATGCATGGTTATTTAATCAAGACTGACTATTTGGCGGTTTCGTCGGTCGAAAACTCTCTTTTGGGTATGTATGCGAATATGGAAATGGAGTTTGCACGTAAGCTGTTTGATGAAATGTCTGAGAGAGATGTCGTTGCTTGGAGTGTTATGATTTCGGGCTATGTTAGAAGTGATAATGCTCATGTTGGTTTGGGGGTTTTTAAAGAGATGTTGTCGCAGTTTGGAAAGGGAGTAGATGGTCAAACGGTGGTGAGCGCGCTCAAAGCCTGCACCAGTTTAAAGAATCATATTACAGGAAGAGCGTTACATGGGGTTGTCGTTTGTAAAGGTTTTTATAATGATTTGTTTGTAGGTAACTCTTTGATCGACATGTATTGCAAATGTAGCGATCCGGATGCTGCATTTCAAGGTTGGAAAGATATGCCGTTGAAAAACAGTGTTTCGTGGAATTCTCTTTTATCTGGATTAGTAAGTAACGGGAAACATTCTGAAGCGATTGATCTTTTTAATTCAATGCAGAAGTCTAAGACCGAGCCTGATGCAGTCACGTTAGTTAACCTCCTACAAGTATGCAAACATTTTGCAGACCCGCTTGTGTGCAAATGCATTCATACTGTGATACTAAGAAAAAAATATGAGTTGAATGAGTTCGTAATCAATAATCTAGTTGATGTTTATGCGAAGTGCAATCTTATAAGTTCTGCACAAAGAATGTTTGATTCGATGAAGATTCGAGATACTGTTTCTTGGAGCACAATGATTGCAGCTTTCACTCATTGTGGCTTGCCTGATGAAGCAATTGAAGTCTTCAATGAAATGATACAAACACAAGAGAAACCAAACGCTATTACTGTACTAAATCTCATAGAAGCCTGCTCTTGTTATTCTGAAGTAAAAATTCCAAAATCGGTTCATGGGATCGCCATCAGATTAGGGCTGGCAACCGAGACAACTGTCGGGACAGCCATTTTGGATATGTACTCAAGTTATGGAGATATAATTACATCAAAGAAGGCATTCCATCAGATTATTAATAAAAATGTTATATCGTTCAGTGCCATGATTGCAGCATGTGGTATGAATGGGCTTCCTCGTGATGCATTACGTTTGTTAAGCGAAATGGAAATGCAGGGTTTAAAACCTAATTCCATAACAATACTTTCAGTGTTATCAGCATGTAGCCATGGAGGTTTGATAAATGAGGGGCTATCATTTTTCCAAAAGTTTATCAAAAGTCAAGAAGTCAAACCGAGCTTAGAACATTACTCTTGTTTAGTAGATTTATTAAGCCGGGGTGGGAAACTCGATCTTGCAATGGAATTGATTGACCAACTGGCAAATGGACAAAATGTCGGTGCAAGTGCTTGGGGGGCGTTGTTGAGTGGTTGCAGAATGAGCTACAATGGTAATGATAATATTCGAGAAAATGTGGTAAAAAATGTTCTTGAATTTGAACCGGATAACTCAAGTGGTTACATGCTTGCATCAAACATGTATGCTGCACGTGGTTCATGGGACGCTGCTGCAAGATTTAGGACCATGGTTAAAGATAAACAGGTTAAGGTTGTGGCCGGTTACAGTATGGTTCATGTTAATAATGCGTGCTGCAAGTTCATCGCAGGAGATAAACGTCAGTTTATGCTAAAAGAAATACTTGAGGAATTACACAAATGTATGAAGATGGAAAAGATACAGGTTAATTAGTACAAGTTATGGTATTTATATAGAAAGGAGCAGACATACATGATACATACATTTATGTAATGTTATACATGACTATAGTCTATATATAGTTCACACTTCACAGGCGTAATCTTAAATCCAAATCTGAACTTGAACAGGCGGAATCATCTTGTCGAGGCGCAGGGAAGTTCAAATCAAACCTAAACGGCTGCGAAAGTAGTGATGTTGTCGCTGTTACTGTTGCGGTTGGGACAACACCATCCTCTTTCTCAAGGTGACACCTTTTGTGTCCACCAAGTGCCTGTCCACTTGCAAATATTTTCAAGCAAATGCTGCATTTGTGTTGCTGATTGATACTCAAACCCTCACCACTTTTATCACAATAACTCGAATAATCGCCATACTCAAGTTCTTCAGTTCCAGTTCCTGCATCGTTTCTTGTATTTGCGAAACATCCCTTCACATTCTTGTGACTTGCCCTATGCCCCCCTAACGCCTGGTGCGACCCGAACACCTTCTTGCAACTCGAGCACTCAAATCGGCTTTCAGGATCATTAACCTGGCTAAGAAACACGTAGTTTGGACCGCAGTGATGTTGGTAACTAGTAGATGCATAGGCGGTTGTTGTTTTCACATTATTCAAACCTGTTGGTGTGTTGGCAAGCATAAGCAAGCATGCCGCCACATACTCATCATCCTCAGTAGTCGTAACAGCAGCGTAGGCATGGCGATCAGGCTGCGGGTGGTGGATATTCGGCGGCGGGTTAATCCCTCTCCAAGGTCTCTCAGGGTGACAACGCATATGACCAAAGAGTGCTTTCCATGACCAAAACCGCTTACCACACTCGGTACAGGGACGAGTGATCTTTGGAGCACTCGGGTCGGGTTTTTTCTTAGTAACCACCCCAGAATGGGTACCAGAAGATGTAGAAGCAACAGCAGTAGTAGTAAGAATGGGCTTGGTGTTGTGAAACTGGACCATCTTGGTCCGTTTCTTGGTTGGATTGTGGTGGTGATTGGTTATGGTGGTGATGGGTTGAATGTTATTATTATTATTCCATGCAGGGACGTGGAAAATGTGAAGAGGGTCGGGAGAAGAAGGGGAGAGTTGTAAATCCGGTGGGTTTAAAGGGATGGTGATATTATTATTATTATTATTATTATTATTAGTATCATTGTTGTTGATGTTCTGCATGATGGTGTGGGTGTAGAAACTGAAGGGAGAAGGAAAGGGTTGAAGTGAGGGGATGAGGGTATGTATTAAGATGGTGGTGGTGATGACGGTTACACACAGTAAGTGTGTGAGAGAGAAGGGAAAAGGTAGTTATTTTCAGTTATGTGGGTGATTATGTCTTATTTTGAGCTATGAAATGGACTACGAGGCCACGCTTTTCGGAGGTTGTTCTTTTATTTACAAATCTTGATCTTGATGATGAGTCTCTTATTTAATTACCCCGCTTTTTTACTTGAATTTCAAATACTTTGAATTTATATAATTTTACTTATATCATATGTGTATTTTTATGTCTTTATGTAATGTGTATAAAAAAAAACCAAGTTTACAATTATTTTAGTTGGGTCGCTTGGGTGGTTAAGGCTTTTTAATTTTTTTTTACAAAAGGTGTAAAATAATAAAACTTTTTCTTTCATGAGTGTTGCATTTCGTTGTTGGGTGTTGAAGTCTCAGTCATGCAAACAATGCAACTATCTTTCTCTCGATTTAAGATATTAACAACTAGGTTAGAGTCTCGTAGGGACCCACGGTTCACCTAAAAGTAAAATGAAAAAAAAAAAGTAGAAAAATAAGAATTGTATTATGCAATATGATTTGGTTACTAAATGTTTGATGATGCAATATGTATGAATTTTGATGTTAAATGCAAAATGTCATCTAACAGTTTAATGTAATGAAATGATGAATATATCGAGTAAGTAAATTTACATTTGACAACTGCAAACTACATAGCATACTATCACAATATCACACATTACATCATTTGGGTAATATCTATATTCTAATCATAACTAAGCTTAAGCATAGAACACTTATCATTTAGTTGGGGCTTAACGAACTTCAACCAATATTACACATTACATCATTTGGGTAATATCTATATTCTAATCATAACTAAGCTTAAGCATAGAACACTTATCAATTAGTTGAGGCTTAACGAACTTCGACCAATGGTCCATTTTCATTACTTCAATCAAAATCTTCCAAGTCTTGCTTATTGATAGCTGATTTTTCACCTTCGAAGTTGTTATCATTGTCATCACGATCCTCGGAGTGCAACTCATTTCCAATAATTTATGAAAACCTCCACCATTGTATTCTATATTTGTGTTCTACATAAAATATAGTTGTTGTAAAGATATGGATACGATGATAAGTAAATTAAGAAACAATCCTTAACCCACTTACTTGAATGGGTAGCTTAAATTTTACATGTTATCTCTCCAATGGTTCAAACCGATTACATAGCTAAAAAACAACTAATAAGAAAATGGGTCCAATGTCACATGCTGTAATATAAATTTCCTATATTTTATTAAAAAAATAGACACCAAAAGGATCAACCCCAAACCCATTTCAACATGTAGCCAAAAGGACCCATTGTACATACACTTTAGGCAACTTTTGACATGTTACAAAATGCCGCCAAAAAACGTCATTATTTAAATTGTGTAAATATAGTACTTAACAATTAAAAATCTTAATAAATAACATCAAAATCATAATCAATCATTCAAATCAATGACAATAAAATAATTCGCGTCTGAAATTGCCTTACCCATTATATACAAATTATTATTGACATATTAAAATTAGCACACTTAATGAAATCAAGATGATGATTATCGTTTAGTGACAATTGATTAAAGGAAAGTCGTAATATCAAAATGAAAGTCGGTCAACAATGTTAAAATGAAATTCGTAATATTAGTAACATCAATAAATACGATTAAAAATCTTAATAAATAACATCAAAATCATAATCAATCATTCAAATAAATTACATTAAAATTATCCGCGTCTCAAATTGCCTTACCCATTATATACAAATTATTATTGACATCTTAGTAATCATTATTAGTTGTGATTGAAGTAATATAATTCTTTAACAGAAAATAACATTTTGAAAATTTATATTATCATTTAATTTCGTTGTTAAAATTGGTATGTCGATTAAATGATTTTATTATTTGTTAAGGTTTATTTAGTATTGACGTGTCTCGAACAATTCTGCAAAATCGGAAATATTGTGCCTCGATTGACGTGATCAAGTAGGAATATTTATTTATGTATTTGAATTATAAAAAAAATGGAAGGATTCGTAATTGACGTGAATTGGTCAACAATGCTTAAAATTAGCACAATCAAACTCAAAGACATAAAGTCAAAGAACTGACCTCCATCAAATTAATAAAAACGTAAAAAGTTTTTGTTTAGATTAGGTCAACAATATTAAAATTAAGGTGGTAATATTAGTAATAGCATTGAAAATTACCTTGAATACATTATATATTTTAGGAAACTGTTAAATAGATTTAAATTATATTTATTATTAAAAGAATAATAAAAGTGTAGGAAAATAAATGTACACTCCTATCTTCGGATTATATTTAAATTATAAACTGTTAAATAAATTTAAATAAATGTTTAAAGCAAAATCGTATATGTTTAAAAGAATATCGTTTTATGACAATTGATTGAAGGAAAGTCTTTGAATTATAAAAAAATTGAAGGATTGATAATTGACGTGAATTGGTCAACAATGCTTAAAATTAGCACAATCAAACTCAAAGACATATAGACAAAGAATTGACTTCCATCAATTTAAGAAAAACATATTTTTTTTTTTACTAATGTCAATTAGTATTAGTAATATATTCGGTCAACAATACGAATTTTTACGAATAGTAAAACTAAAATCGTAATATTAGTATTAATATTAGTTAGTATTAGTAATTATTAGTAATTAGTAATATATTCATAAAAATAGTAATAAAAATATTTAATTCAGTCAATAAGATATAAATGGGATGAAAATTAAAAATCGTAATATTAGTTTTAGTATTAGTAATATATTCATAATTTAATTCGGTCAATAAGAAATAAATGAGATTAAAATTTAAAATCGTAATATTAGTATTAGTATTAGTATTATATTCGTAAATTAATTCGGTCAATTCGGTCAATAATAAATAAATTAGCTTAAAAATCGTAATATATAACATTAAATTCGGTCAATTATTATTAATGTCATTAAAACTCATAATAAAATATCATTAAAAATGAATAAATCCTATTAATTGCAGGCAAGACCAATAATAATTTGAACGAATAGTAATATAAATAATATTAAATATACTTTCATAAAGATAGATTGAACATAATTTCGTAGTAATATTAATATAAATAAATGAGATTAAAAAATCCTAATAAATAACATTCAATTCGGTCAATTATTATTAATGTCAATAAATAACACTAATTCTAACATACTAAAAATACATTAAAAATGATTAAATATTATTAAACATAAATTTGAAAAAAGTAATAATAAATAAATGATCTTAAAAATCGTAATATATAACATTAAATTCGGTCAATTATTATTAATGTCATTAAAACTCATAACAAATAATATTAAAAATGAATAAATCTTATTAATTGCAAGCAAGACCAATAATATTTCATAAAGATAGATTAAACATACTTTTTTGTAGTAATATTAATATAAATAAATAAGATTAAAAAATTATAATAAATAACATTCAATTCGGCCAATTATTATTAATGTCAATTAGTATCAGTAATATATTCGTAAAAATAGTAATTGAAAATTTTAATTCGGTCAATAAGATATAAAAAGGATTAAAATTAAAAATCGTAATATTAGTTTTAGTATTAGTAATATATTCGTAATTTAATGCAGTCAATATTAAATAAATGATCTTAAAAATCGTAATATATAACACTAAATTCGGTCAATTATTATTAACGTCATTAAAACTCATAATAAATAACATTAAAAAGGAATAAATCCTATTAATTGCAGGCAAGACCAATAATAATTCATAAAAACATATTAAACAAAATTTCGTAGTAATATTATTATAAATAAATGAGATTAAAAAATCATAATAAATAACATTCAATTTGGTCAATTATTATTAATGTCAATTAGTATTAGTAATATATTCGTAAAAAGAGTAATAGAAAATTTTAATTCGGTCAATAAGATATAAATGACATTAAATTAAAAAATGGTAATATTTGTTTTACTATTAGTAATATATTTGTAATTTAATTCGGTCTATAAGAAATAAATAGGATTAAAATTAAAAATCATAATATTAGTATTAGTATTAGTAATATATTCTTAAATTAATTCGGTTAATTCGGTCAATAATAAATAAATGAGCTTAAAAATTGTAATATATAACGTTAAATTCGGTCAATTATTATTAATGTCATTAAACTCATAATAAATATCATTAAAAATGAATAAATCCTATTAATTGCAGGCAAGACCAATAATAATTCATAAAGATATATTAAACATAATTTTGTAGTAATATTATTATAAATAAATGAGATTAAAAAATTGTAATAAATAACATTCAATTTGGTTAATTATTATTAATGTCCATTTGTATTAGTAATATATTCGTAAAAAGAGTAATAGAAAATTTTAATTCGGTCAATAAGATATAAATGACATTAAATTTAAAAAATCGTAATATTAGTTTTACTATTAGTAATATATACGTAATTTAATTCGGCCAATAAGAAATAAATAAGATTAAAATTAAAAATCATAATATTACTATTAGTATTAGTAATATAGAGTAAAGATCCGGTACAAATAACTTTTTTGGTAAGAACTGTGAGAATCAAAGGAGGGTATTTTTTTTTTATTTTTTTTTTCAATTTTTTTTCCCATATTGTTAAACATGTATTATAGTATTGAAAACTAAAAAAAAAAATAAAAATAAAAAATTTGGTGTAGAGTAATTACGTGTAGAGTAATTACATAATTACTCTAGTGTAAACTAATGTATTTACCTTAATGACGTAATTACACTAAAAACAATTTTTTTTTTTAATTTTTTTTGTATTATTCATCTAGAAAGAATGTTTAAGCACATGGGAAAAAAATTCTAAAAAAAAAAATAATTTTTTTTACCCCCTTTGATTCTCACAGTTCTTACAAAAAAACTATATGTATTTGATCTTTACTCTATTAATATATTCTTAAATTAATTCGGTCAACTATTATTAATGTCAATAAATAACATTAATTCTAACATATTAAAAATACATTAAAAATGATTAAATCTTATTAAATATAAATTCAAAAAAAGTAATATAAATAAATTAGATTAAAATTTTTAATACATAACATTAAATTCAGTCAATTGTTATTAATGTCAATAAATAATATTAAACATCTTAATAAATAACATTAAAAATGAATAAATCTTATTAATTGCAATCAAGACTAATCATAATTCGTATGTGGCAACTATAACGTCACTGCATATGATGTTTTTAGATAACAGAAATTTGTTCATGGCCTTCGGCACAGTCTGAAAAGATATGTATAAAAAATTAAAAAAAAATTATAAAATGAAATAGGCATTTTTACACAAAAGAAATAACAATCATACCAACACGGTTAACGAAGAGTCATGCAAAACCTTGAAGAATTGAGAACCTTTGTGACAAGACATAATAACATTGGTGTGTTCGGATGAGATCCTGATTTTTGAAATAAGTAAAACATAGAATGATTAAATCAGTTTAAAGGTAAATCCGATTCACTGTATATCTATCAATACCGATTTAAAAAGTTGGTATTTCTAAAGAATAATCACAAATGAATACATCAAATTGATAAATTTCTTGAAACGATTAAATGTTAATTATCCATGTTCATTCTAAATCATCTAGATCGTATTTTATAAAAAAAAAACCGATTAAAACTTCATTCTAAATGTATCAGTGTTTAATCATTGATAATAATATTATTGAAGAATTTGATTAAATAGTCAAAGATTAAAAAAACCGATTAAATCTTCATATGGATCATATTTTATAAGAAAACCGATTAAATAGTCAAACTAATTTTTGTAAACAAAAATTAAAAAACCGATTAAATCTTCATTGCAGAATTTGATTAAATAGTCAAAGATTAAAAAAACCGATTAAGTTAAACCATTTGATTAAACAAATGATAAGAGTAATTTATTAATAAGATTAATAGTAAAGCATCGAGTTTGTTAACAAAAATATCAACTGAAAAATCGTATACATAGGTTTTATCAATATGATTAAGAGTAAAGCATCGAGTTTGTTAACAAAAATAAGTAAAACACAATAATATTAAGCAATGTTAGAAGAATATGGATCGATGATTACCTTGAATCAATTGTGAAGAATCAAGAAAGTATGAAAGATGAAGGAGGAGGATAGAAAGGTTTGTTATGGAGAAATGAAGAATGATTTGGGGAGAATGAAAAAAAATTCTGAAAATGGTTTATATGGACTTCAATTCGAAGCTCCATATTGTGGTTGGATCCATGAGGACCCTCTCTAAGGCCTCCATTCGACCCAAGTGTATTTATTTATTATATAGATAGAATAGATATAAGTTAATTATGAAAAGACCAAGGGATTATTACCATAAGAATATACGGAATGGTTTTGAAGAAACGAGTATAACGAGTGTATAAGTACTTATTTCAGAGGAGGTTCGTGAGGTGGCGACTCATGTTTGCTGCAGGATATAATCATTTGCTTCACACCGAGCACTACTAGAAAACTGGCCATTTCTGACTAAAATTTCCGACCAAAAAAATTTGGTCGTTATTTCCGACCAATTCCCGACCAATTACCGACCAAAAAAAAGCGCTACTTTTAGGAACAACTTTCCGACCAGATACCGACCAAAAATAAAATTGTCGGAAGTTTGTCGGTAGATTCCGACTAATTTCCGACCAACAAAAGAAGAAAATTAAAAAAAAGTTTTGGTCGAAAATTAGTCGGAATCTACCGACCATTTTCCGACCAAAAAAAGTTATTTTTTTATTTGTAATTACCGACTATTTTCCGACAAAACTCGGCCAAAGCATTTGTATTTAACTATATGTGTATTTTCATGTACATGCACATGCGAATGTGTTTGTTTATGTGTGATATAATGTATATGTCCTTGTGTATGTGTTTATAAGTATGTATTTGTCTCGCGCATACACATAGTTATAGTATAACAAAAGATTGTCTTAATCAATGGGTCATGACAATGTACATGCACATACGTATGTGTATTTTATGTTAAAAGTTAGTAAAATAAAAATACTTAATGTATGATTAACGTGTACAAAAGATGGAATGGAAAAACGATGTCGTATATCATCGGTAATTTCCGACAGTTTTCCGACAAATTTCATGTGTGGTCGGTAAATGGTAGGAAATTTCCGACTATGTTCCAACAAAAATCAACTTCTAGTCGGAAAATGGTCGGAAGTTCCGACTAGTTTCCGACAAAAGCCTTTGTATTTAATTATATACATGTGTATTTGCATGTACATGCACATGTGAATGTGTTTGTTTATGTGTGTGTGTGTATATATATATATATATGTATGTCCTTGTGTATGTGTTTATAATATGTGTCTCGGCGCATACACAAATGTGTATGTATATAGATACACATAGTTATAGTATAACAAATAGCCGAACTATTGAAACAATTGGGTCATCCAAGCAATCCTCAACCGTAGTCTAGCTTACGTTTGTTATCCTTTGTCGTTGAACTTGTAGTTTGATTACCGTGTCGTATTTTGTTAGGGAACTTGCAATTTGATGACGGCGTCGTATTTTGTTAGGGAACTTGTAATTTGATGATGGCGTCGTATTTTGTTAGGAACTTGCAATTTGATAACGGTAAGTAATTTGTAGTTTACCTTGTGAACGGAGTATCATATCGTATCTTAATTTGCTGATTATCATTGTAAACAGGGGTTTTATAAATTATTTTCTGCATAAAATAATGCAGAAAAAATTGGAATTTTATCAGAAAACATGGATACAAATTAGTCGGAAAATCTGCCATGTTTTTTTGTCGGGAATTTGTCGGAAAATCTGCTATGTTTTTTTGTCGGAAATTTCTAGGAAACTTCATCGAAATTTTGTCGGAAAAGTTTGTTACAAATACGTCGGAAGTTTGTCGTAGATTATGCCGTGCTTTTTTTTGTCGGAAATTTGTAGGAAACTTTGTCGGAAAATAATGTTACAAATTAGTCGGAAGTTTGTAGGAAACATTGTCGGAAAATATTACCGACTAGATTTTTCAGACAAACGACATTTTGTCGGAAACTGGTCGGAAACGCTGTTTTCCGACCAGTTTCCGACCAAAATCTTTGTCGGAAAAGGGTCAGTTTTCTAGTAGTGGAGGCTTGATTCGTAACTGTAAATAACAGAGGGCCGTACGAAAGTAATAGAATATAATTTTGTAAATAGAATATGCCTTTTGTATTTATAGATAGTATTGATGTATATTAACTTACTTCCCTATTATGAGGGAAGACTTCATGTATTTATTGGGAAGATCAATGAAAGAAAGGCAATTACTTGAACCATATCAATCAACATGGTATCAAGAGCCTTCACCTAGAGCTTCTTCCTTTCACCATATACACAATTTCTGCCGCCTCCATACTCTGCGAACACATCTGTGTCGCATTCTTTTTCTATTTTTTTTCCAATCGGCCTCATTCCCACACCCTGCTACGATCATGGCATCATCCATACATCCCGCTGTGACCGTATCAAATATTAATAACTTCATTCCCATCCAACTTGATAGCCAAACCGAACACTACAATACATGGGCTGAACTATTTATCATCCACTGCAAAGCCTATGACGTTTTTGATCATCTCCAACCCCGTACCCATCCCACAGCCTCGTCATCTTCTGACCAAGAAAAAGACACCACAAAAACCTCACCCCAAGACTCGTGGAACCGCATAGACGCCATTGTTTTACAATGGATCTATGGTACGATTTCCCGTGATCTTGTTCACACCATCATGATACCTAACACCACCGCATATGAAGCATGGTGTCGTCTTAAAAATTTTTTTCTTGATAATCAAGCGGCCCACACCGTTAATATTCAAAACAAATTTTTTAATTCCCGCCTTGAACAATTCTCTGATATCTCTACCTATTGCCAACACATGAAACTCCTATATGACCAACTCACAAGCCTTGGCTCACCCGTCACCGAAAACCAACTCGTTCTCCAAATCTTGACCGGCTTGACTGGACCTTTTGAAAGTATCTCTCTCATTCTCCAAAACACCCAGCCCTTACCTGATTTCTATACCACCCGGTCCAAAATTTGTCAAGTGGAAGACCAAAAATCCACCCAAGCCAAACAATCCGCACAACAAGCCGGCACCGCCCTACTCACCACACCCGCCTCATCCACACCTCCACACACTGACACTCGCCAATTACCCAAACCTGAACAATCTGGCAGCTGCTATCGGGGACGAGGCAGGGGACGTGGCAGGGGCCGCATGTCGTATGGCCGAGGGAGGTTTCAACAAACACACAACTATCCCACCCAATTCTGGCAGCCACCTCCCTGGCCCAATACCCAAGCCCAGCAGCCACTTTGGAGCCCATGGTCTTACCCACCTTGCCCATACCCTTCGGCTCCCATGACCCAATCCTCGCAGCCTTCTAATTCGGCCCAATCCAATGCTTCAGGGCCCGGCCTCTTAGGCCCAAAACCAAACTCTTCTGGGTCGGCCCAATCTTATGCTGCAGGGTATTCACCAACCGACATTGCTCAGGCTCTCTACAACTTGGCACTTCAGAATAATGATTCCTCGTGGACTATGGACACGGGCGCGTCAGGTACAATGTCTCCTCAATATGATAAGTTTCCGTCTATTTTTAATTCTGGCATTATTCGCAACATTATTGTTGGGAATGGTAAAACCATTCCGGTGTTAGGACAAGGCAATATTACCCTACCACCACCATTCCCACCATTTAAACTCAATAATGTCCTATATGCCACTAACCTTGTTAAAAACCTAATTTCTGTTCGTCGTTTTACAACTGATAATCAATTATCTGTTGAATTTGACTCATATGGTTTTACTGTGAAGGACCTACAGACCAAGAAACCTATCCTACGATGCAATAGATCGGGGGATCTCTACACTCTCAGCCTGTCCAACATCACCAAACTCAACACTGCTTCCACTTATGCAGCAATATCTCAAGACATTTGGCATCAACGGCTCGACCACCCAGGCCCAGCCATTTTGCAAACTTTAAAAACGTCTAGTTCTATTTCTTTTGGTTCTTTGAATAATAATGTTTGCACTGCTTGTATTTATGGAAAACATACTAGATTACCATTTATTTCATCTAATACACGCACGTTAATGCCATTTGATCTTGTTCATAGTGATGTGTGGACCTCCCATATCATTTCAAATGGGGGTCATCGATATTATGTTTTATTCTTAGATAACTTTACCAATTTTTTGTGGACCTACCCTTTAACCAATAAATCTGAAGTTTTCACCACATTCACAAAATTTTACACCTTTGTCCAAACCCAATTCAACACCAAAATAAAACAATTTCAATGTGACAACGGGGGTGAATATGCCAATAATCAATTTCATAATTTTTGCAAAACCCATGGCATGCACTTCCGTTTTTCCTGCCCCCACACCTCCTCCCAAAATGGCAAAGCCGAACGAAAAATCCGAACAATTAACAACCATATACGATCCATACTCGCACACTCTTCCACACCCAACACCTACTGGCACCATGCTCTCGAAACAACCACCTATCTCCTCAATATTATCCCAAGCAAAATACATAATTTTCAAACCCCCACCCAAAGATTATATAACTGCCTACCCACCTATGACCATCTCCGCGTATTCGGTTGCATGTGTTACCCCCTCATCCCACACACCACCAGTCACAAACTTGCCTACCGTTCCTACCCGTGTGTCTTCCTCGGCTACCCACCAAACCACCGGGGTTATAAATGCCTAGACCTTAAAACCCGTACCATCACCATCAACCGTCATGTCCTCTTTGATGAAACTATTTTTCCATTCTCCAAATCACCTACTCCCGCCACTCACACATACACTTTCCTAGATGACAGTCCCCACCCCTCCATATACATGCCTACCCAAGGTCCTTCACATGAACATACCACCCATAAACCCACTGACCAGTCCACGCCCTCTCACTCCACGAATCACCAACCAGCCCACCATACATCCACCTCGGCCCACAATCCACCTTCTTCCCCAGCCCAGTCTGCTACACAAACCACAAAGACCCAAAACTTGGCCCACATCCCATTCGCTACCCACAATCAGACCACGCCTATCCAATCTTTGGCCCAATCCACCATAGCCAGCCCAATTCCCTCTACCCAACCCACAACGCCATCCCCTTCCTCACTTTCACCACCGCCCCAGACCAGCCCAATCCCACCTCCACCACTGCCTCCTCCAACCCGCACAATCACCACCCGTGCCATGTCCGGCATCACTAAACCTAAACATATCTTTAACCTATCCACAACCACCATTACACCCGTACCCAAAAACCCCAAAGACGCCTTGTCCAACCCGGAGTGGTACTCTGCCATGGAAAACGAATTTAATGCCTTAATTAAAAACAAGACTTGGGAACTTGTCCCGAGACGCCCTGACATGCATATTATTCGTAGTATGTGGCTTTTTCGTCATAAATACAGGTCGGATGGCACTCTTGAGAGGTACAAGGCTCGTCTGGTATGTGATGGCAGAAATCAGGAAGTTGGCATTGATTGTGGGGAGACATTTAGTCCGGTTGTCAAACCGGCTACCATTCGTACTGTCCTAACCTTAGCCTTATCTGAGTCCTGGTCCATCCATCAATTAGATGTGACCAATGCTTTTCTACACGGGAATCTTACTGAGACAGTGTACATGTACCAACCAATGGGCTTTCGGCACCGTGATTTTCCTGATCATGTTTGCCTTCTGAAGAAATCATTGTATGGTCTTAAACAAGCACCACGGGCCCGGTACCAACGCTTCACAGACTTTGTCACATCTATTGGATTCATACAGAGCCGATGTGATCACTCTCTTTTTACTTACCATCACGGGGGTGACATAGCTTATCTTCTCATCTATGTGGATGACATAATTCTTACCACCTCATCCGACTCTCTTAGGATGAAACTCATGGGCAGCCTTGCAGCTAAATTTGCTATGAAAGATCTTGGACCTCTCAGTTATTTCTTGGGTATCTCTGTCACCAAGTCGGCCAACTCAATGTTTCTCTCTCAGCAATCTTATGCTCTTGACATTGTGAACCGAGCTGGCATGACCAACTGTAACCCTGTAGCCACACCCGTTGACACTAAACCAAAGCTAAGTGCCTCCTCTAGTGTCCCATTTGATAACTCCACTATCTTTCACAGCCTTGCAGGGGCCTTACAGTATCTGACCTTCACAAGGCCAGACATTAGTTATGCAGTTCAACAGATTTGCATTCATATGCATAGCCCCACCACAGACCACTGGAATGCTTTAAAGCGGATTATCAGGTATATTCGTGGGACTGCCGATTTTGGACTGACACTATCAGCCTGCTACACTATTTCTCTTCGGGCTTATACAGATGCCGACTGGGCGGGCTGCCCTGATACCCGCCGCTCCACGTCTGGATATTGTGTCTACATGGGTTCTAATCTTCTCTCCTGGTCTTCCAAGAGACAGTCAACTATTTCCCGTTCTAGTGCTGAAGCTGAGTACCGTGAGGTTGCAAATGTCGTGGCAGAAGTCTGTTGGCTTCGCAATCTTTTACTAGAACTTCGCCGACCTCTTCCTTCGGCCACTCTCGTTTACTGTGACAACATTAGTGCTATTTATCTGTCTAATTAACCAATGCAACATCAGCGCACCAAACACATTGAGATTGACATACATTTTGTACGCGAGCACGTCCAACGAGGTACCATTTGGATTTTACACACACCGACTCGTCTCCATATTGCTGACATCTTCACCAAAGGCCTTCCACGCATCCTGTTTGATGATTTCCGCTCCAGTCTCAACATTCGGCCACCTCCTGCTTCGACTACGGGGGTGTAATAGAATATAATTTTGTAAATAGAATATGCCTTTTGTATTTATAGATAGTATTGATGTATATTAACTTACTTCCCTATTATGAGGGAAGACTTCATGTATTTATTAGGAAGATCAATGAAAGAAAGGCAATGACTTGAACCATATCAATCAACAGAAAGGTGGCGGCCGCCTAGAGTCTGAAATGACCCGTGATAGCAGACACAAAAATGGTGGTTTGGCCTGGTAAGTGTGAGTGTATTCTCTAGGAGATCGAATCCGAATCAAGGAGGCGTGACCTCCTATTTATAGGGGTTTACGCGGGCCTGAGACTATTTACCCATAACCTCGACGATGGGCTTGGGCCCGAATTATGGGTTTGCCATCCTTTCGGCCCAAACAGTTAGATTTGGACTAGGAGTTAGATAAAGTAAACTAGATAAGGAGAGAGAAATGAATACCGCCCTACCATTGGTCCACGTGGCGAGCTGTCACTGGCTGGGAGCGGATCTTTCTGTCTGCGTCAATGTGTCAGGTGGCTACAGTCTGCTCCTTCTAAATGACTCAGTGAAGTGACGCTTGAAACCATGGGGAAGAGTGCAACAAGTGGGGCTCGGGGGGGGGGGGGGTGCACCTTCTCTGCTAGTGCACTATGATGGCTCACGAGGCCTGAAGCACGTCAGGCTGTGAACTGTCCGCGGGAAACCATCACTGAGCTGGGCACATGGTCCTGCGCGGGTGGATTGCACTCCACGTGTGATCTTTGTGGACTGGACTCCGCTGAGGTTGAGGTTTGGCGGAGGGAGCTTCACGGAGTTATGTCCTCTTCCTGTAAACCATTCTGAATGGTTGGCTCTCCGCGGAGGTCTTATGATGATAATGATGTTGGGGGTAGGGTCCGCCTATGCCCTAGGAATTGGGACCCTACCCCTTCAAGTCCCCTCAGTCCAGTTTCTTTCCTGGTCTTGCGGAAGGGTCTGGTGGGGCGCTGTACTATAAGCTTGTGAGGTGGATGAAGGGTTGTCCATATTTGTTAGTTGGAATCCCGAGCGCACTCCGTATGTTGCTTATTGTCAAATGTATGCTAAGAAGTGCTCATTGCAGCTATTTAACATATATCAAGATAAAATGGAGCATTGTTTTTTCATAGGTTCCTTTAGCTTAAGGAAAAGGAAAACCGTTTTTCCCTTTTTGCGCATGTAGATGATGTAAATAATGACAAAGGAGAAAATCCTTTCCATTTTTTCATTAATGTGCTGAGGTGAAATGTGGCGGATAATGTCTTATTGTTTTTTCGTTGACTTATCGCCGAGGAATGACGTGATGCGCCTGTTCCTGAAAAAGAGTTAGGCGAAGATTGTCTTTGTAGAGTTTACGTTAAACTATCGTTAAGAAATGGCGTGCTGCGCCTAGTCTTGAAAAGGAGTTAGGCGGAGAACGCCTTTGTAGAGTTTACGTCAAACTATCGCCAAGAAAGGACGTGCTGCACCTGGTCCTGAAACGGAATTAGACGGAGAACGTCTTTGTAGAGTTTACGTCAAACTATCGCCAAGAAATGACGTACTGCGCCTGGTCCTGAAAAGGAGTTAGGCGGGGAACGTCTTTGTAGAGTTTACGTCAAACTATCGCCAAGAAATGACATGTTGCGCCTGGTCCTGTAAAGAAGTTAGGTGGAGAACGTCTTTGTAGAGTTTACGTCAAAGTATCACCGATAAATGCGGTGTTAATCCGCGAGTGATGTGGCAGATAAGATGGTGATGTGGCAGATAAGATGGTGACGTGTTTTGCCTTTTTGGGATAGTTAATGTGTAGCCAACGTTAGGCCTGTAAACGAACCGAACGTTCATGAACTATTCGTGAACTGTTCGGCGGGAAGTTCGTTTATGTTCGTTTATTTAGATAAATGAACGAACACGAACACAATTTTTTGTTCGTTATATTAAACGAACGAACATGAACACACGTTTTGTTCGTTCATTTATGTTCATGAACGTTCGTTTATGTTCGTTCATTTATGTTCGTTTATGTTCGTTTATTTCTGTTCATTTCTGTTTGTTTAATTAAACTTTACTTTATTTTTATTATTTAATTTATATTATATTTTATACAATATATTTGATATGTTCTAAAATTTAATCCTAACCCTAACATTCTAAACATATCAGCCGCTCTCCACACTTCACAGCCATACCTCCCTTCTTCTCCACACTCCACAACCCTACTAATTTAGATTTTGTTTTGGTTGCATTGTGATGTATTAGACTTGGTTGAATTGTGATGAATCATTATTAAACTTGTTTTTGTTTGTGTTCATTAATGTTCGTTTATGTTCATTTGTGTTCGTTTATGTTCATGAACTATTTGTTTAGGTTTTAATTGAACGAACATAAATGAACACGAACACGACAAATTTCTTAATGAACGAACACAAACACAAAAATGTGTTCGATTATGTGTTCGTGTTCGTGTTCATTCGGTTCGTTTACAGGCCTAGCCAACGTATTAAATTTGGACATGATTAGAAGTTAATTATTTCGCTGGAAATTTGAAAAGTTGCATTAATTTGGGGGAAAAACCAAGGAGGCGTGTTGAGGAATTCAAGGAGGTTGGAAGACGTGTCAGACGGCAGAAGGCATGTCTTCATGATGGCCGCCAAATCAGGCACGTGACAGACTAAAATTTCGTCTGGTGTCAGGCGCGTGTTTTTCCATGCGCGAGAGTGAAGTTGTTAGGCTTCGTTATGATGACACGTGGCAAGTGCAACACGTTCTATGTCAGGCATGTGGGAAGTACGCACGTTAAGGCAGCTTGCTGTCTCCAGGACGATGACACGTGGTGATTCGAGACGTCGTGGGTCGGGCACGTGGGAGACCACGCACGCGAGTGGAACCTCTCGGTGGCGAGTGGGACACATGGCTTTATCCTGAGCGTCCAAATAAAGAGTCGATTGTTCGTGTCTTCCTGTTGGGACCCATCGGTATAAATAGTTGTGTTCCTTCCTCTCTCTCTTCACTTTCCCAACTTTCTTCAAATTTTCTCTCAAAAACCTTTGATCTTTCCGGTTGATCTTCAAGTTCTCCGACTGATCTTCACCACGTGGCTTGCCATCCTTTCGGCCCAAATAGTTAGATTTGGACTAGAAGTTAGATAAAGTAAACTAGATAAGGAGAGAGAAAGGAATACCGCCCTGCCATTGTATGACACCCCCGCATTTTCAGGTTCCTACTTTAACTAAACTCTAGTTAACTTTACTTACATTCACAACATGTTACTTAACTAGGGTTAGTTAGGTGAGTCACATGTTGCACAATTATAGACTAGTAATTGCATAACAGAGGTAATTCGGGGAATTACCGAACTACGCATACGAGTATCGAACCCTGAATGTTGGTGAATTGAGAAAATAGATAATGGTGAATTAATTGTTTGATATTAATTTCAATTATGTGTTTCTGTGAAGCTATGTGTAAACTATTATGTGATTATGTGAATTTAAACCAAACATGTTATCAAAATCGTAATCGATCAACCGTTAGGATGGTTAGGGTCTAAATACATGGGGTTACACTTGGTATGGTCAAAAATAACGAAAACATCTAAGAAAACATGCAATACGCTGAACTAGGCCGCCTAAAACGGGCTGTGGCAAAGTGAACGGTCGTTCACTTTGGCCGAATGGCCGTTCGGTAGTCCCAGACAACTTAAAACGACTTAAACATCTATTTAAGCAACCTTAAGCCCCATGCACCTCATAACCACAACCCTAATCATCCATATCAACCCCCATACGAGAAATATACCCTCTAACACCTGCTAAAGCTCAAGAACATCATCTGGGAAGATTAGAAGGTGTTCGGTTCTTGATTGTGAAGTGCATTAGGTATATTATCTTAAACCTTTGTGTATTAACCTTCTTGATTATGTTTAAACACCATAATATAGTTTTTCCAGATCTGAAACAAAGTTATAAAGATTAGAACACGAGTTTTCAAAAGATTAACATGTTAAACATAAGGTCTCATGATAGTTATATGATTATGCTTGCATGATAGTGTATGTTATTGATTGTTGAACATCTAGGGTTTATAGACGATGGTACTCATGATGTATCTTGCATGATTTGGTCATGATAATGTATTAGGAATATTGTATGATGATTATTTGAGGTTCTTGATTGATAATATAAACCTAGGATTTGATATAGTTGAGAAGATTGCATGTTTAAAATCTGGACAAAATGTATGTGTCGAATTGTAGGCTCTGTAACTTGACTTTAAAGTATTGATTTTGATCAATTCTTGTTATGTGTATGTCTTACATGGTCTTAGGTTTCTGGAATGGGTAAGATCATGAGATTTGGTAGTTGTTTGATATGTTTTTGGAATTTTATTCTAATAAAGGCCTAAACTGATTTTCGGATTAAAAACTTGGGTCAACTTTAATCGGCTATATCTTGAGTTTTATAAAGAATTAGGTCATGAAATTTGGTCAGTTGGTTGATATGGGAATAATTTGGCTTTTCCAAGTGGATTCATCCCATTTGGATGAATACACAAGTTTTGAGAATTTTTATCGTAAACTGATCTGATGTGAGAGTTTTCAGAACCTAGTTGTAGTATCCGATTTTTCATAATTATTAACAAGGTTTTGATGCAAAATGAAAATAGTGGAATGACTATTGGAGTTAAAGAAATATTCAGTAAATGTTGGGAGTCTAATTCTTGTGTAGGTATTTTTAATAAAATCATTTCTGTAGTGCATAATCTATCCTAAAAACGCAGATTGTGTTATATGTGTATAGGTGCTTATTTGGAGTCTCGTATGACTTGATTTTAACTTGATCTTGCATGTACACTTATATGAGATGTAAATGACGCATATGATTGATAATAAACATAAAGTTCACCAACGGGTTCGTAGGGTCTACTTGTGCATGTAGATACGATAGGTTTCACTTAAACGTTTTCGCATAAACTAATGTCATGGACAAACGAGTTATGTGGTTTATCGTGTATACACACGTACTCACATAGTGGCACATATAATAGGGAGTCGGTAGCACGTCCTTATTTGTGAAGTTTGGATTTAGCTTGCAACCTAAGGTGAGTTTCACTACTCTTTTCTCAAAAGCATGCGTCTCGGGTTTGAGACAACTTTCTAAACTTTTTCTAGTCGGGTTTGGGACTACTTTTAAATCCCGGGATTTGGGGTGCTTTGGTTCACGGGGTGAATCGGTTTTGACTAGTTCACATCTTTGTCCTTGATGAACTAAACCAACACTATAATTGAAGTCCTTCACATACCGAATGAGTTGCCGGGTGGCAAGCGGGTTACTAGTTGATAACGCTATTAGGTTTCACAAACCTCACATCGTGCTGGGAGCACGAGTGTGAACTATAACTTAACATATATTATCATTGTTGATAGGCAATGATGCAAGGCACTTTGCTCACTGTTGTGAGAGCTCGTTGTTTAGCAGTTCGGTATACCTCTGTTTAGTTATCATGAGTGGGTTAGCTACCCTTGGCATGCGATGAACTAATGGCTACGTGGTTTTGGAAACCTACGCATTTACTTACTCATTTACTTTACTTTGTGAACTCACTAACTTTATGTTGATACAGGCTAGGATGCTTTGCAGGTCACTAGGTTTGGAGCACTGTAGGTCATGCATCATTGAGTCGTGGGATATTGAACATTATTAAACTTATAATTATTTATTTATTTGGTTTTGCATATGGCCGGCGTGTTGTTTTACGCAAGAACTTAAACGGTTATGTTTGGTTTACGCTTCTGCAACTTACTTAAACTTTTAATTAAACGTTAAATCATATTTTTGAAAACGAACTAAATGGTTTGGGAATTTAGAGTCGTTCGTATTACTTATAGCTATGGGATCTGATCGCGTGTCGAGTGCTAATCAAAAAACTATTTTAAAAAACTCCTTAGCTACAAGGACTGCAGTATAGGGAGTAGGGTTGTCGAACCACGAGGAGTATGTGGTTAGTGTTAGTAGCAATTTTATTAGTTAAGCTAATTAATTAAAAATAATATTTTATGAATTGAATGTTGTTGTGCTTGAAAAAAGTTGATTAAGTGATTTGAGTAGAAAACAATAAGAATAAAGAAGTAACTCCCTCTAAACTTCAGGTTCTAGGTTTCACACAGTTTTCAGTTTATAGATTGGGAACCACATAGACATAGTTCTGGAAATTGGTTAATTAACTGGTAGCACAAGTTCTTGTCATCAAACCCTATTAACTACCCAATTGTAAGTGTCAAGTCAACCCTCTTTATGTCACCCAACCCGCTACTAAGTTTTGTCATCAACCGAACAAGTTGTAAAGAAAGGACTCAAAACACAAATCAATTGTTTCAATTAACTAATGCATCAATAATGTTAAGAAGTTTGTCATCACAAACAAAACATTATCCAATACTGAAAATAAATAGAAAAAAAGTGCAAAACCTAATTGAACCATTCGTCTAGAGGAAGTCACAAAAGATTTAGCCTAGCATCTTGATCATTGAAGCTGCTTCCTCTTTATTTCTGTTGTGCGATGTTATTGTGTTCTTTTTTTTCGAACCCCTCTAGATGCCGTCGAAGAAGTTATAATTATTCCCTCCAGTCCACCACCGACCTATTCTCCTTAGTTTCTTGTGGCCCAAACATATTATTAGTCCATATTTAAAAGGGCCGTATGGTACCGATTGCATGCTTTAAGTTTTGATTTGGGCCTCATTACAATTTGCAGCTCCCTTTTCTTTATTACGTTGGAATAATTATGAGTTCATTGGTAGATGTCAACATATACTTTGATAATTCTCAATACTTTGTAATCTGCCATACAATTTCATAAACAAACAAACAAAGTTTAATATTGAAATTAATTTAAGTTGCAAGACACTTAACAATTAATTCAATTCTATTCATCATTCTTATCAAGTCTTTTCTTAATAACCCACTAAATATAAAAACAAATAAAACTACTATATTATATGCTAATAATAGTACATTTATAAATAATATATAATATAATTAATATTCAGAAACGTGTACCTAAAATATACCAATTAAACACAAAAATATATACAAAACTAACATATTAACAAGGTGTTTTTCATAACACATCAGGATCCTCGTGTGTCATGCGCCTCGCGGTATAAACCCCACAGTGGAAATTTGAGGGTGTGACAGATTGGTATCAGAGCCATTGGTTATAGTGAACTAGGACTGCATGTTGAGTCTAGTATATAACTGTCATAGCATAAGCATTGCATTAGTTAAACTCACAGCTTAAGTGCACAATTAGCTTTTGGCTACATATATCTACAACACATGATTTCAGGAGATATGTTATCTTCTAGCCTTACACATGATTCTAAGCACGTCACTGGTGAGGGACCAAGGTTAAACCAGGTGGCGCAATATTGGGATTAGTATCCCAACAAACTTCATGGATGGGAAATCGGCAATAGTGCAGGGGAGAGAACCCTTTCGGGCGTTGTGGCGCACGTACACAGAAAGCTGCACGATGTCTATGACGCGATACCACTAAAAGAGGAATTGAAATAGGAACCTAAACCGAGCAAACTCGGAGAGATCAAATACTGAGACACAACCTTTTTCACTGAGCAAGGAGACAATTAAGTTCATGTCCCTTGTTGCTTGATCTTTCTTACTTTCATTTGAAACTCAGACGAGACTGGGTTACACACATAAAATTTTATTCTCGCTCTAGTTCATTTAAGCCAAGTACGAGCGATTATATGACATGCGTATCCCTATTTCTCATAAGTACATGGTAGATACATGGTAACACCCTAGATCAGGACTTGTTACCCACACTTCTAGGGAGTTACGCAAAGCCTACGACGCAATGCAACATCTCAAGGGAAGATGAAACCTACTAATGGCTGACAGCCAGGATTAGAGGAACAATTGCAACTGACCACTAAACTGGCTTACACAAGACCGGAGTTGGAGATTATACGCGACGAGATCCACATGACACTGACACCCGCGAAAGAGGAAGAATAAGGGATGGAAGGGAAACCTGAGCAGGATGAACACATGGAAAGTGAGTATGAAGGCTCTACTATCTTGACAAAGCGTGGCGGCGATTGGCTCCTACTATCTCTACTATCTTGACAAAGCGTGGCGGCGATTGGCTCCTACCTTTTCCTTGCTTGTCTTTTCTTTTCTTTTCTTTTCTTTTCTTTTGTGAACTTAGTTAAGACTGAGTTCTTATGATCAATGATAGGGTAGTTGAAGCCCTCGCATCTTTCCAAGCTTGTAAAGATCTATTCTGCTAAATCATTCTTTTCCCTTGACGTCCGCATTTGAACTTTCTTATTCCTTGAACGCACATGCCACAACAACAACCCGCCAGTGCATTTTCAAGGTTTATGTGGATAGTAAGCCTCAAAAACTTAGCGGGACTGAAGGAGACTGTTGGACTACTTTGATAGTTTAGACAAGGGAGAGGCGGTCTTTGCCATGTGCATCCGCCTAGGAAGAACTGGTAAGGTATGCTATAGTTTCACACCCCGCCTAAGGCGGAAACGCAAGGTGCGACGAATATGGTGATCACAAACATTGTTTATATGAGAAATACTAAATGCCATTTATTTCACATAACAAATAAAGTCTTGATGTCATCTAGAGTTACAGGCCTTAGTAAATAACTTCTACGACTACAACAAAATAGCAAAACAAGAGACTTCTTCATGCATTCCTAGGCTTGCCTTCTTAATGTCCTTACTTGATTTCCTGAAAAACATGCTTAAAATCGTCAACTAAAATTTGGTGAGTTCGTAGGTTTTGATGACTCGATAAGACAACTTGTTTTCAAGAAAGTTCGTTGTCTGTGTCCATGCAGAATATTATTATCATGAGCACCATAACCAAACCACGACGTTCGTGTGCACCCCGCCCCATTGCCTTATCGCGAGACATTTTAAAGTATGGATAATATGCATTCATGTGTGTTAGCGCGACTAACAGTGAAAGGGGGTGTCAACCCAAATAGTACTATTCATATGATCCACGGCTTATTGCTAAGCTAATGGTTATAGTTATCCGGGGAATTTTTGTTGATCTGTGATAATTGTGGGTCTAACTCATGTAACAAATATTGTTGTCATGTACATATGTGGGTCTGTAGCATGTTTCTCCCCCGAAGTTGCAAAACAGTAAAACAGAAAAGGGGCCACGAAACTCACCTTAAGTCCGTGAAAAAGCAAGCAAAGTAAATCCCGAGATACTAAAGATCCAACCTACACGTGTCCTATGTTCATACATGGATATCTTAGATTTGTACAAGAAGTAGTCCATGCATGGTACTCGTGGTTCACCCAATATTTTGTGATACATTTGTTTAGTTTCCTTTGTGACATTTATGTTACTCGAAAATAGTAGTTTTAATAGGAAAAACCGATTTTCTATATCTTGGCTCCTAACACATGTTATTAATTATAAAACATATGTTTTTATTCAAAATGAGTTATAATATTTACAAACTACACTTGACTTTTGTTACATGTACACACAAGCATCACATGTATATGTGTATTCCAATACACAACCATAGGTATTTATGTCCATGAGACTTACACTTGTACATACATACCCATATATATATATATATATATATATATATATGCATCTTGGTAGTCCATACACATTAATACTTATGTTTATAGATTTGTCATACACACTCTTATTACATACATATATATAAGCGCATATACCTATGAGCACAAACATACATGATCCACATTCATACATTAGTATACTTATAAGTTAAACATTTCATTATACAAGTGTTTGTGACAAAACATACACACACACACACACACACACATATATATATATATATATATATATATCAAACTAAGTTTCAATATGTTTTCATAAAACAAGTTTTATAAGTTGTGATTTAAGATAGTGTATGCCTAAACATGACATCTATATCATAAGTATGGGTGAACACTAGTATGTACATGAACTAAAACTAGTGTAGGAAGATAAACAATGACTATAGAAACAAAGGATGGGATAGATGCTCATACCATACTAAGTGAACTTGGAACTTGAGAGAAACTAAGTGTGTGTGTTTATGGAGTGAGTTAGTGTTTAGGATGAATGGAAATGGTCACCCAAGGTCACTATTTATAGAGGAAGTAGGGAGAGAGATAGCGAGAAAGAGAGGGGAAAGGAAGAGGAAGGTGGGAGGAAAGTGGGAGGTTTCCAAATGGGGTAAGTCAACTATTATCAATCCTTGTGTTGTATAAGATCTCGCCATGTTTGTATAAGATCTTACCTTGTCTCTAATCTAGCCTACAAATCTTATGTCTAAATCAAGTATTAGAAGTTGACTAATCAAATGATTATGTTGGGTAAAGAGCTAGCAAATGTGACAACCCATGGGATTATTCTAGAACTTCATTTCAACATGTGCTAATATAGGGTTTGACTTTGATTAAAAAAGGATTAGTGTAGGTAGGCGACAACTAGGAAGGATCAAGGAAATGGTTGGGTGTTGGATTAGGGAGAACATAATCATGGTCATTAGATATGTGGGGATCTTAGGTGACAGGGGGTGACGGTTGTAGGGGACATGTGGGACAAAATCTTGTGTAAATTTCTAGGAAGGTTCATGGATGGCTAATTGTAGTAAATGGAACATCATGAATCTAAGTGTGATTAAAGCAACTTCCATACTAGTGAAAAGCATAATCTATTGATGTGATTAGTTACACGAGTACTTGGGAATTGTCGTTCTTGATGGTCATGTGGCCATCTCATGCATAAGTCATACTAAAATAATTATGTACACATAAAAAAACTAAAGACTCGTCTTGTAAGCGTACGGGTTGACTTGGAAAATTGGCGGGTGTCACATACAGGCACCCTAGATGAGTTACAGATACTTAGGTGTAGAATGTAACACCCTGTGATTAAAATTTAGAATGTTGAGATGGAACACTATTACCTAAAGACGGTTGGATCTGAGATTGACGCATACACTACCAAGCCACATGAGTTAGCTACTATATGCTCAAATATAATTAACCTACCTTACTAGCGGATTGAGCTTTACACCCAAAAGGGTTGGTCCCACAAATTCGTGGTATGGTCACTGCAATCTAAAAAATCTTTCATCAGGCTCACAAATGAGGCTGTTGAGCATGGTACTTTTTCGAAAGTGCTTCATCTTCTGCTTTTGGTGATAGCAAGAGAATGCAGGATGGGGTGAAATATAAGTTCTCCAACAAGCAACAACTAGCATAGAAACAACGAGGGACTTATGAGAATAGCCCCCTCCCGTTTCTTTGGAGAGACGATTTACGTTTCCCAACCCGTCTGAGGCGTCTCCCGAGACGGCTTGGTTTCCAACCAATAAAACAACAACCCGTCTCCAATGACATCTCCAGAGACGACTTTTGTGTCGTCTCGTGATTCCCGAGACGTCTCCGGTGTCTTCTTCGTCGTATCAGTTCCCCACGTCCCGTGTCTTCTTCGTCGTTTCAATTTCCCATGTCCCCTGTATTCTTCATCATTTCAGTTTCCCACGTCCCCCGGAGACGTGTTGTGATTCCCGAGACGTCTCATTGTCACACCCCAACCGATGGCGGAATACATCGGGGCGAGACTTGGGATAGATTGTTCAAAGACTTCATGACACTAGAATTCGTGACAATATAATTTAAAGATAAAAATTTCATTCATAGCATAAACATTTGTCTAAAAGATAACATAATACAAATTGTTTTCATGAAAAGGAAAATACAACATCAAAACATAGAAAATTAAACTAATTGCGAGTTTCTAGTCCATTCCTAAGTAGTTTTCTTAATAAACCTGCATTAAACACTTCCTGCAACATGTATAAAATATCCGTCAACACATAAAACATTGGTGAGCATACTAGTTTTGAGTCTAAGTACATAGTATAGGAAAGTCTACTCGAATCATTGATACGTGGGGGGAAATCTTAGTCGTTTCGTGTTTAAGATTATATTTTTATGTAATTTTATGGTTTTGGACACACTACTTTGATAAAGTTTGCATTTTGCAGGTTTAACAAAGTTTAAGGTGTATTTCGGAGCTAAACGAAGCTTTGGATTGGAGCTAGGATGATTCAGGAAAGAAAACGAAGAAGAAAGATGGAGAAACTGGTGAAGGCCTGTCGCTGACGGACGCTGTTAGTCAAAGTCAAAGAAATCAATATTTTTAGGAAAATTAATGGGACTTTGACCAGAGACTTTGACCCGAGACTTTGACCAAAGACTTTGACCAAAGACTTTGACCAAGACTTTGACTAAACTAAATGGTCATTAAGAGGAGTTTGACAATGGAGACTATATAATGAAGTCTTGAGAGTAATCTCTCATCATCCCTCATACTTTATCTCTTACACCACCAATCCATCCTTGATTCTAATCATCCTCTAATCATCTCTAATCCTTGAAGAATTGAAATGTTTTCATCCACCATGCTTGGCTGAACTTCTAGGCTCACCCCAATGTAATTTGTAAGTTTGGGTTCTTGAACAAATTGTGTTTCTCTTAGTTTTTAATTGTAATTGAATGATTGAACGATTATATTTGATGTGGTAATCTTGTTTTGGATTCATGGTAGTTGATTTATACTCGCACTATTAACATCATGAAATGAATTCGTTTACACACTCGATATTGATCTAGGATTCGAATATTCTTGAGCAACAAAGTGTATAATTGTCCATGATTAAATGTTTGACGATTATTGACACCTACGTCTTGCAATAACGACTCCGTTTGAAGTCATTACATAATCACTAGTTTTCCCCAAAGCGTGATAGAACCCGATACTTGCTTATGAAATTGGGTGTGGCCTTGTTTTAATCAATTGTTTACAACTTACTTTTATCAATTACATTTTATGCAATTAATTACATTCGAACTTTTACCAATCCAACTTTTCCTAGAATTCTTAAATAATCAAAATTGCAATCTTCATAATCAAATAAACATCTTCATAAACAATTTTTAATCAAGTTTAAGCATCGACACCAACCATAAACTCTTCGTGGTTCGACACCCTTATTGCCACTACTACACAGTTGAGGTAATTAGGACATTATAAATACTATTTTTGACCGGACCGCGACATCCGATAAAATTTTGGCGCCGTTTCCGGGGAGTTTCTGCGCTTGGTGTTTATAATTTTAGTTGATTTTGTGATTATTGGTTTAATTGTTTGTTTGGTTTATTCTCTACTTTTTCTTGTTACACGGGGTGTGTTATTTATGCAGTTTACAGGTAGTGCATGCGTACAAGACATTCGGGGAGGACATCTCCTTTAGTGTTTGAACCGGAAATTGAGAGAGTAGCAAGAAGAAACCGACAACACCGGTTAGAGGAGCCGATTCCTTCTAATTCCCAATCACCACCCACAAGTCAACCTTTGTCCTTTGGAACCGTTCAAATGGCAAGTTCAAACCCAAATCTCCGTTCAGGTGAAAATCGAAGACCACCCACTCCACCTCATCAAAACCGAACCCAACACTCACAACAACACCCACTTCATCAACCACTTCATAACCGAAATCCCAACAACCGAAATGTAAACCAAGGTTCTTCCATATCTAACCGTGGCAATCCCACATTTGATTCGGTCAATCGATACAATGAAGCCGGATATGATGATCATGTTGAGAATATTGAAGAATTGAGGGCAAACATTAATGATGATGACCCATTCAGCGTACCGGGTTATCAATCATCGGATAGAGTTAGTGTTCACTCTTACCATTCGGGGGAAGATGAATACTCAGAAAGGGATTACACCGAGGAAGATGAGGATTGGGGTTATCGAAATGTTAATGATGATCATGAGGATGAGGAAGAGTACCAAAGCGATAATCATTCTGATATAGGTGAAAATCGAAATATGGGTAATGACGGTTACTACAATCATGTCTTCAATAATCATCATCCCAGGCAAAACCCAAGAGGGCATCGAAATCCCAACATTTACCAAAATCGGGGTGAAAATTTTGTGGGTCGAGCAGAAAGAAGACCTCATGAGAGAAGACCTCCAAGAGATGAAGAAGTTAATGCTCCACGAAGAAGGCCCCTAGTTCCAATGCAAGGGGTTAATGGTCGGTTTAGACCACTTGCTTCTGAGAATGAGTCACCAATTGTACCACCACCTCCAGAAAGAAGAACTTTTGATTATAAACCAAATTATATCAACATTCTTCCTCATTTCCACGGAATGGCCACTGAAGACCCATACGACCACCTTTCTGAATTCAAAGCAATGTGTGGTACCATGGGGGGTCACAATTTCTCCTTAGATGAAGTTCAGCTAAGGTTGTTCCGGTTCTCCCTCAAGGATGAGGCAAAGACTTGGTTTCTTACTTTGCCCGCACACAACATCTATACTTGGGGAGAGATGCAACATGTGTTCTTGGATGAATATTTCCCTAGTTTTAAAACGGATGGGGTACGGCTAGAGATTCGTTCCTTTCAACAGTTACAAGGGGAACCACTTCATGAAGCCTTCACTCATGTTAAAGAGTTAATTCGGAAATGCCCACACCACAACATTGAATTATGGGAATTGGTTAGCAGCTTTGTGAATGGGTTGAGTAAGGAGGAAAGAAAATACCTAAAGTCTACTAGCAATGGGACTTTGTTATCTAATCCAGAGCAAGAAGACTGGGAATTTTTGGAACTAATGGAAAGGAATTCAAAAGCGGAAGAGTCGGCTGATCGAAGAACTAAGCACCCGGTCTCTAAGTCTCTTCCCGATTCAGATTCAAGCTCTAAAGACCGGATTGCTCTGTTAGAAAGAGAGTTGGCAAAGATGAAGAAACGGGAGGTGTCAGCGGTACAATACCCGGTTTGTGATAATTGTGGAGATTTGGGGCATAAGGCTAGTGAGTGCCCCGGTGATATGGGTCAAACTACCGAGGAGGTGAATCAAGTGTATGGGGAAAGGAAGTATGACATGAACTCTAACACTTATCATGCGGGCTTGAGAAACCATCCTAACTTTAGGTATGGTAATGCCTCTAATCAAATGAACCCGAATTTTCAATCGGGTAATCAAGGCGGTGGTGGGCAATATCAAGGTCGCCAAGGGGGTAATCAAGGTGGTTACCAAAGAAACAACTACAATCAAGGTGGTAACCAAGGGTACAACAATCGTGACAATAATTACCAACGGGGTTACAACCAAGGCGGCTCTTCAAGCAATCAAGGAAATTCTTCGGGAAGTCAAGGTGGTGATGAGTCTTTGAGTTCAAAGATGGATGCCTTAATGAACATGATGAAAGAGAACAACAAGGCAAATGAGGTGAGAGATAAGTCTCATGAAGCATTAGTGAGACAAGTGGGTCAACTTGCTGAAGAAGTGGCTTAATTGAAAGGAAGCCATGGGAAGCTTCCAAGTGACACAATAATAAACCCACAACATCAAGCATCGAGCTCAAGAAACAATCAAAGCGTGCATATAAATGCGGTAAGTTTCATTTTGAATGATAAGGTTGTGGGTAATGAAACAACTCCACCACAACAATTTGTTGATGGTGTGGTGGAGGAGGTTGATAGTGATGATGAGCAGGAAGAGGAAAATATTTCGCAAAATAATTTTGAAGTTAAAAATTATAAAAAATCTTTTTGCGAAAAGTGTTTAAATGAGATGGCTACTAAGACAAGTGTGGGGATGGAGACTAATACCATCCCATATCCTGCAGCTTTAGTAGACCCAAACAATGTGTCAAAGTGGAGCCCACCAAAGGACGAGAGGTGGGAAAATTTTAAACAAGTCAAAATAAATTTACCACTTATTGATGCAATTGAAAAAATTCCTGCTCATGTTGAATGTGTGAAAGAATTGAGAAACCAAAACAAGCACAACGAGTTGCCTAAACATTTAGGGGCACATGTTCGTGCTGTTTTGTCGGATGCTCTTCCCCCTAAACTTCAAGATCCAGGAGCCCCATTGATTCCAATTCAGGTTGGAGAGCTTAAAATAGAAAGGGCGCTCCTAGATCTTGGAGCATGTGTGAGTATATTGCCTGGGAGTCTGTTTAACCAATATGAATCATCATGCTATAAACATATGCACGTAGAACCATACAAACGGCAACAACACTCGATAACACAAAAGACTTCTTCTTATCATGACCCATAAAGGGGGCGGCGTGTCAACCTATAGCGCTATACATGTAAGGTGCGTTGTTAACTAATCGTATATTTGTATATAAGACTTTGAATTCTACCATGGCATAGCATAATAGCATTTAGATTGAGCATAATAGTTTTTAAGAGTATGAAATCGCTTAAGTTTTGATAGTGATACATGTTGAGCCCCAAAGAATAAAGAATAAAATGGGGACAAGTATGAACTCACCTTTGGGTGCGTTTTGATAGGGTTCCAAAAGAGAGTCTTGGGAGATTTAAGCTTTAGCTCTGATTAACTAGAATTAAGAATTAGAGGGTCTTAGGTTCGAGTTTAGATTATAGGTTTAAGAGAATCATGCAAGCCTTTTAGGCAAACCAAATCACAAATAGCCTTTAAGGTAATCCGGATGGTCATGAGAATAAGTTAGACCAAGCACAAAATCATCATAGATGATTCGGATGGTATAAGGTTAGGAATGTGAATCCGATTAATAAGTTCATGTCATAACCACTTTGCTTATGAGATAAACGTGGGTTTTGGACACGGGATTTCCCCTTTCTAGTGTGGATTAATCCAATTTCACAAGAAGGGTAAAGAGATTTGGTAAGGTAGGTTGTAACCACAAACCTTCCAAGAGATTGTTACTAGAGTATTAGGATAAAAGATTAAAAAGTATACTTATAATAATACATACTATAACTAGGAGGTTTAAGTAAAGTATGGTGACTTGTTTGGATGAGCCTTGGCTCTCCTTTGTCAACCATTACCATAGCACAAATCCATCCAATATTGGATTGTTGGTGGACTTGGTTGGTTCCTTTACAACAAAGATCCTAGGACATAAAAGAATCATTGAAACTAATCACCTTTGAGGCCTCTTTTTGGTGTTCTATCCATTATATACTTCTGTGGAGAAGCAAGGGATAGGTCCTAGAGGTTTCTCCAAGGGATTTTAAGAAGAAAACAACAACAACAACAACCATACCCAGTAAAATCCCACAGATAATGAACTATTTGTAGGGTCTGGGGAGGGTGGGATGTAGACAGACCTTACCTCTATCCCTGAGAATAGAAAGGCTGCTTTCAAAGAGACCCTCGGCTCAAAAAAAACCTACACACACACATACACATATATATATATAGATATATAAGTAAAATAATAGTAATAATTTAAACTACCAATATCAGAGATGGTGGAAAGAATATACGGTAAAAATGGAAAAGAAATACCACAAGAAAAAACCTATAACGCATAAGGAGACATTCACATGAAAAGACCAACAAAAAGGTGTGTGAAAAATCTTATTTCCTATGACACATCTAAAAACTCAACCGACGCTATCCTAACAGTCTTTAACCTTAATCCTATGTCTCCACAAGCTCCTATCCTGGACCATGTCCTCAGAGAGGTGTAACTCCTGTAAATCTTTCCTAATCCTATCATCCCAAGTCAACCTGGGCCTACCCCTACCCCTCCTCCCCACCACAATGAGGTTTTCCACCGCCCTAACCGGCTCTGTCGTTAGTTTCCTCTTCACATGCCCAAACCACCTCAATCTCCCTTCCTTTATCTTATCGGATATACTTGCTACTCCCAACCTTTCTCTAAGAACCTCATTTCTTATCCTGTCTAACCTCGTGTGCCCACACATCCACCTCAGCATCCTCATCTCTGCTACGTCCATCTTATGTGCATGTGTTTTCTTGATGGCCCAACAATCCGTCCCATATAACATAGCAGGTCTAATTGCTGCCCTATAAAATTTCCCCTTTAATTTAACAGGAAACCTCCTATCACACAAACTTACTGATGCAAAACAGGAAGTTGGCTTGAAACTTGAGGATTTGAGAGAGATTTAGAGGGTGATTTAAAGTGAGCAAAGAGTTAAAGGGTGAGGAGGATGTGTATTTATAGGTGGGTTAAGATGGTAAGGTATTAAATAGAGTTATTAGGGTGATTGGGAAGAGATTAAGTGGGGGTTAAGAGTTTAATTATTAAAGGGGTTGTCATACTCCTGTTGTCCTCGTCGAACTTTAAAAGAAAAGAAAAGGTGAACTGACAATTCTTTGAATTGGTGTATTATTTAAAAGTCAATGTTGCATTTGTTGTTGTTATCATTCAAAGTCATACGTTTTTTTTAACTAAAATCTTATCATTAAAAATGTATTTGTTTTATTTAAAAAAATAAATATATATTAAGATCTTAACTAAATGAGTTTCTTGTTATAACGCCTAAATTGAATAAGATAAATTATAATGACGACTCGTCATGAATGGATAGGAGTAACATACAAGAAGCGAATAAGAGCGAACTCGAAATTTGTTTAATATAGAATTTGAAATTCATGCAAAGGTAAAAATAACGCGATGTTACAGTCTCCCTTACTTTAGGAAATTTCGTCTCGAAATTTAATTAAGAGTCAACCTTTTGAAAAATAGGTAAGTGGTTTGATATGGGTTTAATAAGAACACGAACTTGTTAGTTTATTACGTTTAAGTCAAATACGGTATCTAGTCACTGTGCGATAATTATGCTCGTAAGAGAAGTACTTTTAAAATTTTAACCCAATGTCGTACGTAGAAATTTGAGAGTTTGAGCATTTTTGTAAATTGTGAAGGAAGAGAGTACGTATATGAAGTTAATGCAGCAAATTTTGGAAAGATAAGAAATTATATGGTATGAAATAGTGAAAATTGAAGGTAGTTAAGTATATTGTATAATATATATAAATTTTGGGAAAATAAGTAGTTATACGGTATAGAATAGTGAAAGCTGAAGGTGGTTAAGTATATTGTATAACATATAGAAATTTTGGGAAAAAGTAAGTGATGTGCTCAAAGTGGTTTAGTAAAAACTAACTAAATTAACCTAAACTAGACACTCTAAGTTTTAAATTTATAACCTAAGACTCTCTAAACCTAAACCACACAACCGGCAAGTGTACCGGTCAGTGCAGTACAGCTAAAGTAAGTCCGAGTATCGAACCCACGAGACTCTAATGGAAACGTAAACTAGACTCGACTACTTATCTACAAACTGACTTAAATTGTTTTGTTGCTTAAGGGGGGGTTTTCTAATAAAGTAATTGCAAATAAATAAATAAATAAATAAAACTTAAATAATTAAAGACACTAACTGGGAACTAGAATTCGGATCAGGTGATGGGAAGGCACTACCTAGGCTAGAATCCTACACATGAATGATACATTTCTAATGGCTATGGAACTGGTGTGGAACCGGGATCTTAAAATACTAAACATCAAGAATAGACTAGACACCCTCGACCCTTCTCAAGGGGAAACCCTAGAATACTGTTGTGCTGTTAAACCACCGGTTGAGAGGTTACCCTCACAGGCTTACCTACTCGAATCTTAAAGTACCCGCTAGACAGTCTACCTCACAGCGCGAAAGTCACAGTACACCCGAAAGTGCAAGGGGTAACTACAATATTTCTGATAAGACTTGGCCTACAAGGAATGCTAGGGAAACTAGGAAGATCTTCTCACAAAGCCTCTAGAACTAGCAATTTAACACCCTAGACAGACCAACAATCTCGCACCTCACAGCTATTGAGAATTGGTAGAACACTTAGAATTACCTAACTAACAATTATAACTCCTATGGATAACCTGCAGAAATTAACCATAAACTAGTTGCTAACACCCAGTCCGCAACCTAACCTGCATTCATACATGAAAGACATTCACAAAAACGCAAGTGGAGTTTATAAAAATTAATTAAACAAAACTAAATATGCATACACATCAAACCAGAAAATAAAAAGTTCTTTACTTTAAAATTCACCCACAACCAAAAGTTCCAAGACCAAAAGAAAATAAATCAAACATGTGCAATCATCTTTAACCTAGGTGGCGAAAAGGTCTAGCCAATAAAAGTCATGATAAAATCAAAACAATAAAAGCCAGACAAAATCATGGTGTTCACAACGGGTTAGAATAGAATAAATAAATAATAAATATTGAATTAGAACCGACCCGTGCTGGCACCTATGCTTCAACCCTTGAGCTTCACCTCTAATAATATTCCCTTAATCTGCTGCTCGATGTCTTTTTTCTCTTTTTTGTCAATCCCCTTCGAAAAATATATATCCTCCCCAATTATAATGTGCGCCCCCCTTCCAAGATATATTAGCTTTTTCCCTTTGCGGCTGTTGACCTCCCTCTCAGAAAAATCGCTGGCCCTCAATAAAAAAGTAATGTTCACCGCCTTTCCTTTGAGAAAACAATAAATCTCCTAATGCCTCTTGGGCCTCGGGCCTTTACCATGTGAAAGAAAGTCACTTTTGTTTTTTTTTTATTATTATTAAACTATTATTTATATATACTATTATAACTTCGTGCTCTTGATTCGGGTGTTCTTTGACTTGACCAAAGTTGCTCGTTTACGCTCCAACGTCCATGAACACCTACAAAATATATAAAAAAAAAAAAAAAGATAAATACTAAAAATGACACAAAACTAATAAAAAACTATAAACACCTATACTAAATAAAATAGATCGGTACAATCCTAAAACTAATAAAAACACTATCTAAACGACTCGAAAACTATACAAACTTTACACTGGAAATAGATGTATTTTACAATACATCAGTAAGTAATTATACGATATAACGTATTTGAAATAGTAGAAATTTTTGGCTTGTAAAAAAGATGTCATTGGGTAATTGGGTGGGATAGTAAATATGTGAGCATAATAAGTGACTAGATGTGGGAATGAGTAGTTTTTAGTAAAGGATATTTGGTTTGCACGAGGTCGAATTTTTTTTTTTAGAAAAACTTTTAGAAGGCGATTAAAGAAACGAGAAATTGTACTATTTGAAAACAGCTTTTTTGGTGAAATAAATAGTATTTATTTAGTTTTGAAATCCAGTATATAAGTAGTCAAGAAAATATATGAAAGCGAGGAACAAATCTTGTTTTAAATGCGTCAATGCCTTAAGGGATTAAGGACGGAGGTTACGGGACTTAGAACGCGATTCTTGATAATGGGAGGATTGCTGATTAAGTAAGGAAAGGCAAAAGGAAAGGAATGAAGTTGATGGAGATTACAAGTATAGATTGTTCACGGAAAGGACAAGGTTATAATATGCATAAAAGATAAATAATGCAAGCGTAATTAGACTAGTAAACTATAACATAAACGGTATCGCAAAAGATAAATAATGTAAGTGTTGGTCAAAATTTAAACTCGACACCAAAAACTTCTCATGACAGAAATAACTCTACTTTTGGTAGTATGACAAGACATTTATATATAGGATGTACCGGTAGCGTATCCACCATGTCGTTATCATACCTCATCCGTGTTGTTATTCAAGTCATGATAGGTTACACACACTAGGACTTGTTATGTTTTCCATGCGCCCAATTTTTGTAATTACGTGTGCACCCGTAATTATTCCAATTGTCATATGGTCCACATAATACGTCTTAGTTATGTGTGGGTTGACGCAAAATATTTACACAAGAAAACGACATTAAACTAAAACATTTAAACGGTTTTGATGTTTTAAACATAGCAAGCAACGTGACATGCAAACACATAATGTGAAAAGGCATTAAGCAGGTTTTTGATGTTGTTAACCGTACGTGTTTTTGGCGTAGATGTATGGTTTCATAACATACCGGTGTAGACTCGTGCATATGTGGTTACGTTCAGATGTATAAAGCAAACAGAAGAATAGACAATTGGATTCCTAATGAAAACGCACAAAATGTTTTGACTGTGGGCAACATAGAATTCGGGTTTATTACAAATTGAGTTTTATGAGTTCGCGAGAAATTTTAGCTTTTCAAGACTAGGGGTCAAGTTTGATGGTAGAAGAATTTAGTCCGTTGGATGTTAAAGAAAAACGAGTTAATTGAAGTCGGAAAAATTTAGTGTAAAAGTCTTATAGAAGATGGACGTTTGATTGATGAAAAATCCATTTTATTAAACGAGGGAAATAGTTTATTGAGAATTTTAGTTTGGCGTTGGTGAATATTTTGACTCGTAATACGATTTCAAGAGAAAAGGTTTTGGGATTATAAAGAAACTAGGTTATTTGATTTAGCGTGTCTTTACCCATAAGTCCTGTTTACAAAAGAATTTTTTTTAACACTTTTACCATTTAGAATCTTGTTTGTCATACAAACTCGACGCACACATTTGTTAGTGGTTTGAAAGTGAGGATTTTATAGAAGAATATGCATCCTCTTAGAAATAGTAGGAAGAATTTTGTTCAAAAATTTTGAAAATGATTGTGCGCGAGGAGAAAAGAGGAAAATTTCACATCCGAACAATTTCTTGAAAACATTACATAAGGAGAAAAGAGGAAAAATCATCGTTTCAGTTTCCCACATCCCCTGGAGACGTGTCGTGATTCCCGAGACGTCTCATTGTCACACCCCAACCGATGACGGAATACATTGGGGCGAGACTTGGGATAGATTGTTCAAAGACTTCATGACACTAGAATTCATGACAATATAATTTAAAGATAAAAATTTCATTTATAGCATAAACATTTGTCTAAAAGATAACATAATACAAATTGTTTTCATGAAAAGGAAAATACAACATCAAAACATAGAAAATTAAACTAGTTGCGAGTTTCTAGTCCATTCCTAAGTAGTTTTCTTAATAAACCTGCATTAAACACTTTCTGCAACATGTATAAAATATCCGTCTACACATAAAGCATTGGTGAGCATACTAGTTTTGAGTCTAAGTACATAGTATAGGAAAGTCTACTCGAATCATCATGCTCTAGGCATATGCACGTAGAACCATACAAACGGCAACAACACTCGATAACACAAAAGACTTCTTCTTATCATGACCCATAAAGGGGGCGGCGTGTCAACCTATATCGCTATACATGTAAGGTGGGTTGCTAACTAATCGTACATTTGTATGTAAGACTTTGAATTCTACCATGGCATAGCATAATAGCATTTCGATTGAGCATAATAGTTTTTAAAAGTATGAAATCGTTTAAGTTTTGATAGTGATACATGTTGAGCCCCAAAGAAGAAAGAATAAAATGGGGACAAGTATGAACTCACCTTTGGGTGCGTTTTGATAGGGTTCCAAAAGAGAGTCTTAGGAGATTTAAGCTTTAGCTCTAATTAACTAGAATTAAGAATTAGAGGGTCTTAGGTTCGAGTTTAGATTATAGGTTCAAGAGAATCATGCAAGCCTTTTAGGCAAACCAAAACACAAATCGCCTTTAAGGCAATCCGGATGGTCATGAGAATAAGTTAGACCAAGCACAAAATCATCATAGATGATTCGGATGGCATAAGGTTAGGAATGTGAATCCGATTAATAAGTTCATGTCATAACCACTTCGCTTATGAGATAAACGTGGGTTTTGGACACGGGATTTCCCCTTTCTAGTGTGGATTAATCCAATTTCACAAGAAGGGTCAAGAGAGTTGGTAAGGTAGGTTGTAACCACAAACCTTCCAAGAGATTGTTACTAGAGTATTAGGATAAAAGATTAAAAAGTATACTTATAATAATACATACTATAACTAGGAGGTTTAAGTAAAGTATGGTGACTTGTTTGGATGAGTCTTGGCTCTCCTTTGTCAACCATTACCATAGCACAAATCCATCCAACATTGCATTGTTGGTGGACTTGGTTGGTTGCTTTACAACAGAGATCCTAGGACATAAAAGAATCATAGAAACTAATCACCTTTGAGGCCTCTTTTTGGTGCTCTATCCATTATATACTTCTATGAAGATGCAAGGGATATGTCCTAAAGGTTTCTCCAAGGGATTTTAAGAAGAAAAGAAGAAGAAAAATAGGATGAAAGTTGAAGTTTTATGCCAAAAAACTTACTGATGCAAAATAGGAAGTTGGCTTGAAACTTGAGGATTTGAGAGAGATTTAGAGGGTGATTTAAAGTGAGTAAAGAATTAAAGGGTGAGGAGGATGTGTATTTATAGGTGGGTTAAGATGGTAGAGTATTAAATAGAGTTATTAGGGTGATTGAGAGGAGATTTAAGTGGGGGTTAAGAGTTTAATTATTAAAAGGGTGGTCATACTCCTGTTGTCCTCGTTGAACTTTAAAAGAAAAGAAAAGGTGAAGTGACAATTCTTTGAATTGGTGTATTATTTAAAAGTCAATGTTGCATTTGTTGTTGTTATCATTCAAAGTCATAAGGTTTTTATTTTTTATTTTTTTTTTATTTTTTTTTAACTAAAGTCTTATCATTAAAAATGTATTTGTTTTATTTAAAAATAAATAAATATATATTAAGATCTTAACTAAATGAGTTTCTTATTATAACGCCTAAATTGAATAAGATAAATTATAATGACGACTCGTCATGAATGGATAGGAGTAACATACAAGAAGCGAATAAGGGCGAACTCGAAATTTGTTTTAATATAGAATTTGAAATACATGCAAAAGTAAAAATAACGCGATGTTACACTCATCCTCTACCACCACTCTATATATATCATGAACCTCCGTCCCATCTCCGTCCCTAACTCAGTCCGAACTTTGTGATCGTCCGAAACTCCTCCTCTACCACCACCCTAAAACCGTTTCCTTCTTACATAAGAAAATGGAACCAACTCGTTGGACGGAAAAACAAGAAATATCCCTAGTAGCAGCCTGATAACTTGTGGAAGAAAGCCCACACCCGACTAACAAGTGGTACCGAATTCTATGAGTACAATCGGCTGGTATGAGGCTCTAACCGAAGCATCGATTCACTAAACCGTAAGTGGAATGACTTGAACACCAAGTGTCTAATCTTCAACGCGTACCACAATCAAAAGCTGCGAGCGGTACCCTCGGATATGCGCAAAGACGTGGCCATCGGAATAACCCAGATCGAGTATGAATCAAAGCAAGACAAAGAATTCAAGCACGCTTCTGCTTGGCAAATGATGAGGGATAGGCTTAACGCGTAGCCTATGTTTATTTTATCTTTTTAATCGAATGAATATTTCATTTAGAATTTTATTTAAGATGACAATTAATCGAATGACTAGTTTAAAATTTTATTTAAATAAAGTTATATCATAATAAATTTTAGGAAAAATGGAAATAAATAATCCCAACTATTGACTATTGGCCAATAACAGTCCCAACTACGAAAATCACCAATATTGGTCCCAACTTTCGACATATTGGAAACTAACGGACCCAAACTAACGGAGGCTAACTCCGTTAGTGTGATGCTGACGTGGCATGCTTAGGTGGCAAGATGATCCTACGTGGCATCCTACGTGGCATGCCACGTGGCACAATAATCCTATGTGGCATCCTACGTGGCATGCCACGTGGCAAAAAGGATCCTACGTGGCATGCCACGTCAGCATCACACTAACGGAGTTAGCCTCCGTTAGTTTGGGTCCGTTGGTTTCCAATATGTCGAAAGTTGGGATCAATATTGGTGATTTTCGTAGTTGGGACTGTTATTGGCCAATAGTGAATAGTTGGGATTATTTATTTCCATTATTCCTAAATTTTATATCATAATACAATCATAATAAAATTATAACTTAAATTATATATCAATCTGACACGTCACCGGAGACGTTTTCAAAACCTTGAAAAGACGTATCCGGAGACGTCACCCAACGTGAACCATCTCTTCAAAAAGACGGGAGTGGACTATTTTCATAAGTTCCTCGATCAAAGAGCTATTTTAGTGATTTTCCCTAAAAAAAAATAAAATTATAACACTACCGAATCTTCTATTATTTATACCAAATATATAATAGTATTATCTTTTTGTTATTGCCCATAACTCATTTGATATTTTTAAACTAAAATAACCCAATATAAACTATTACCCGATCTAGATATCTAGATAAGATAATATAATATATATTAGTCACGTGTCCCGTGTATATGAATTAGATCTATAAACAGGCAACTAAGGTGATATCCGAGACTGCATCGCCTGATATCATGGATAACAAGCAAGTGATCATCGTTGGAGCCGGAATCAGCGGCCTCCTCGCCTGCAAATACTGTCTCTCCAAAGGCTTCAACCCGACTGTCTTCGATTTAGAATCCGACATTGGTGGTGTATGGGCTAAAACTATCAGAACCACAAGGCTTCAGGTACCGAAAGCTTTGTATCAGTTTTCGGACTTCCCATGGCCCGATTCGGTTGCGGACATTTTCCCTACCCAGCAACAGATGCTAGAATACCTCCGCTCATATGCCACTCACTTTGATCTCATGCCACACATCAAACTACAGTCCCGAGTTAACAGTATCAGCTACGATGGACCATGGTCGAAGACATGGTCTCTTTGGAATGGGACTGGTGAAACGTTTCCGTCTAAAGGCAAGTGGCATGTCACTGTTACAGACGCTAGAACCGCCACTACCCAGGTATGAATATGTTGTAAATGTACACTTAATTAAGCTAGAGAATTGTAAAAGCTAGTTACGTGACAAAACGTTACACTTTGATGTGAAGTTTCACAATATTTTTGTACACATATGACTAAGGGCACATGGGGTGGTCTATATTTTATCATACTCATCACACTATCACACTCAATCATCATATGCCATCTCATTTCATCATTGTTTTGAAAACCGGACCGGACCGGCCGGTCGGACCGGTCGGACCGGGCTCCGGGGCCTGGACCGGTCCGGTTCGGGTAGTCGGACCGTTTTTGCAGCGAACCGGGGTTGAACCGGTGAACCAGCCGGTCGGACCGGATTTTTTAATTTTTTTTGTTTTTTGGGCCGGTTCGTCGAACCGGTCGGACCGGTCGAACCGGTGAACCGGCCGGGGGTCCGGTTCGACGTCCGGTCCGGTTCTGAAAACCTTGCATTTCATCACATTCTATTACATTTCATCACTAAACCCATATGGTGGTATTCACAATTATTACTAAAACCCTCACACCCAATTACATTGAGACACCTCATTCCATCCCACCCATAACTATTTTTTAATAATAAAAACAAAATGAGAGGGTTTTGGTGGGGACACCCATGTGGCTATTTTTTCTCTTATTTATAATAAGACAAAAGAGAGAGATAGTGTTTGGATGGATTGAGGGGGGCGGTTTATCGCGGTATCACAGTCGTCACGGGGTGGCCATCACGGACCACCCCATCCGCCCTAAAAATCTTGTATTATTTTCTTGACTAGCCGTCATTGTTTTGATCACGATTGTCGAAAATCATTAAAATGCCATTTTAACCGATTCTTTTGATAAAATAGAATTGAGTTTTTGAAATTTCCAATTAACCGGCCTTGATAAGTGTCCCTAGATGGGCCGGATCCAAGCCACTGTAGCAGGTTCCTAGGAACCCACTCGGTTTGGAAAAAAGTAAAAAAGAAATTATATAGAGCATTGTATGATTTGGAAAAAATTACCAAAAAAAGCCCTGGTGAAATTAGAAAATCGTGAATTCGTGGATCCACTAGTGTCCTTAAACACAACATATCTCAATTCAAGCGCAACAAATCTATTCTCCTACAACAGATTCTTCATCACCCTTTTTAAATTGCCGCAACAAATCCATGCATGACACATGAGATCGAGGTTATTGCGCTAGGAACCCACCAACCAAGTTGCAATCTCAAACCAAATCATTGCCTTGAAATATCAACTTCACCAACCAAGGAACTATTTATCATACTCATCGGTTAATTAATTAAGATGCACATTTTAATGAGTTTCTTGTACTAATAAAATATCAACTACACATAATCATGAACAAATTTGTCCATACCGAATTACCAGGTTTACATTGCCGACTTTGTGATTCTATGTTTGGGACGATTTAAAGATGTACCAAACATACCTGAATTCCCTGGCGGAAAAGGACCAGAACATTTTCGAGGGAAAGCCATACATTCCATGGAATACGCAACCATGGATGACGACAAAGCTATTGAGTTTGTGAAAGGGAAGAAGGTTGTTGTCGTGGGGTTTGGGAAAACAGGACTTGACATTGCAAGGGAGTGTGCATCCATCAATGGTTAGTTGCATACGGTCGTTGTCAATTTGTCATACATAGGTAACCTTCATCTCTAGTTTCTAACTTTTTCATGTTAATTTTCAGGCCCTAAACATCCATGTACGATAGTGTACCGGCGTGATCACTGGAAACTACCGGATTGGGCTCCATGGGGAATCCCATTTACATATTTATACTTCAATCGCTTCTCGGAGCTTTTAGTTCATAAACCCGGAGAAGGTTTTGTGCTTAGTATGCTAGCTACATTACTTTCACCTCTAGTAAGGCTCTTAACAACTTAAAAAACTATTCGAGCAATTTTCTCTATTTATTATTAGCAAAGTTTTTCAATTATCTCGTAGTTATTATTATTTGGTTTATGTTAGTCTTGTTGGTCATTTTCTATTCTCTCTAATTCTAATATTGTGATCTCTATTGATGTCTTATTATTATTAGTTGATCAATTTTATCATTATCATTTTTATTAAAGAATGTTTACCAATACATTTTTTCAATTCTTAAATTGAATTCTATTAGTTACTCCTTCCGTCTCAATTTAAATGTCCATCTTTTCATTTTCCATATTTCTATTTTTAATTGTCCCAAATTAAATGGTCATTTCCAAAAATAGAAGTTCAATTTTCAGTTTTGCCCATAAAAGACAAAACACAATGAAAGATTTCAGGATATTATATTGTCATTTTACCACATACAAACAAAAGTTTTCTTAATATGTGTGTTTTTGGGCCTAAGACATTTAAATTGGGACGGGGGGAGTATTTATCTGTTTATTTGATGATCACATTGATCTAACAGCGTTGGGGAGTCTCAAAATTCGTCGAAAGCTACATAAAAAACAAGCTTCCTCTCGCCAAGTTTGACATGGTGCCACAACATAGCTTCTCAAAAGATGCTCGCTCTTGTTTGATTCTATACATGCCAGATCCCAACAACTTCTTTGATGCAGTTGATGAAAAAAGCATCAAGTTGAAGAAATCCCAAAGTTTTAGCTTTTATGAGAAAGGAATTTCTATCGATGATGACAACACACAAATAGAAGCAGAGATTGTTATTTTTGCTACAGGATTCAGAGGTGAAGAAAAACTCAAAGATATATTCGAATCCTCAACATTTGGGCACTTCATCGCAGGCTCACCGCGAGTTCCCCTTTACAGGTTGATCAATTTATCGTGTTATCATTATCGACTAAACTTGCAAGCTTAAACTAGATTACTGATATAGTTGATAATGTAATCAGGGAATGCATTCATCCACATATCCCACAAGTAGCAGTGATTGGATACTCTGAAAGTCTTTCCAATATTTATATCTCAGAAATGAGGGCTAAATGGGTGGCAACGCTACTTGAAGGTGCATTTAAGCTACCCAATGTTAACGAGATGGAGAAAGATATTGCAAGATGGGATGAATACATGAAGCAATCAACCGAGGAATATCATTATCGGTCTTCAGTTGGTGCTTTAGAAATTTGGTATAATGACCAGTTGTGCAAAGACATGGGCATGAAACAGATGAGAAAAAATGGACTCTTTGCTAATCTTTTTGAGCCTCATGGTCCAATGGACTACGTCAAACCCTAAACCAAGTCCATTTTCTTTAACTATATATGTTTTCAAAACTAATAGTTTTGAAGAACGCTCTCCATGTGTGTGTATCATTATGTGATTTACCCATCGGTATATTATTGTATTGAAAATGACCCAAACTAGTGCACGTGCATGCATGGTACCATGTTGAATAAGTCTCTCCTGATCCGTTGGTCTCTCAACTTCATTTCCTAGTTTTCAGTGTTATTTTGAATAAGCCTCTAGGTTGTTATTTGTTCTATCTTTCCGGTTGTAACCGTTGGTGCATTTCAGTATTTATAGTCATGTAATTGTGGTGTTGATCATCACTTCACTTTTTACATTCAATAAAACTTTGAGAGACTTTTGATCATTACATCTTTTACTATTGTTCTGCTCTTGATCCATCAGTGGTATCAAAGAAAGTGTTCTTTAGTCAATCAACATTCATCAGTTCCTCAATGGCTGAACAAACCAATAACCTACCCACTGCACCTACCCCCATTCCAATCTTTAAAGGCGAAGGCTATGATCATTGGAGTATTAGAATGAAAACCATCCTTATGTCTAGGGACTTGTGGGACCTTGTAGAATCTGGAGTTGATCATACTGAAAGAGATGTTGGAAAGCTAAGAAAAGAAAAGAAAAGAGATGCTCATGCTATGCCCCTTTGATGTCGTGTGGATTAAAGGTTTTTAAATGAATTAAATGACTTTTATTTTAAAGGAAACAAGTCCCTGACGGATGCGCCGAAAACTTGTTCCAAAAGAGTTTTAAGTCAAAACTTGTTAAAACACTTTGTCAAGTTTTAAATTTATAAAATAAAACGATAATTGTGAATCGTTCTAAACCCACACGATAGGCAAGTGTACCTATCGAGTGTAGTATAGACTTCCAGCAAGTACCGAGTATCGAACCCAAAGACACGACTTCCCCTACTCAGCTTTAAGTTGTTTTAATAAAAGAAAAGATAAAATAAAGAAAGAGAGAATGAGAACGACCAGAGTAAAAATCAATACCAAAAGAAGTGCTGCTTCGGGATCCAACTATTCTTGGGACAGATTAATATTAATTATTTAGTTAAGTGGTGTGTACAAGTGCGCACTTATGCTTAACATGGAGTTGCAACAACATTCTCCAGAGGTGATTGTTTTCGCAAAACGAGTTGTGTTCTTGTTATTAAATGAGGGTCTCCCGAACCGGTAAGCTCACCTATCAACAATGAGGGGAAGATGACTCGAGATTGTGACGTCCCAACCCCAAAGTACACACCTCCCAGTGTTGCAATAAAGACATCTATTTACTTAAAACTTCTGTGCACAACTTGCCGGTGGCCGGAGCATGACCGAACAAGCTGCCACTTGACATCATAGAAGAGTCGTGACTAACTAGAACACGTGCATCTCCAACTAGAATTAATTAACCTTTTAAAAAGTAAAAAGTCTATTGTTAACTGTGCGGCAGTATAATAATGAAAGAAAATAAAGACTGTTTTCTTTCAACACGGGTTCACCAATCCTTGGCCTGCGCCAAAGCTTTCACGTAGACCATGAAACTAAGTCGCAAAGACAAGTCTTGGCTTATCACCGGGACCGAGTATAAAGACCGTACCGACCCTAAGTGAGATCTTTGATAGTAGAGGATTAAGCCACGAAGTGTGTGTATTTCTACCCACAAATGAGCTAATCACTACTCGCGGGATTAGGTTAGCTTATGAGTGCATGGGTTGTTACACACCATGGGTACACTCATAAGTCCCCCCCACTTCCTATCAGGACACCCACAAGACCAAAGACTAAGTAATTAATTAGTTAATTCATCAAACAAAGTTTTAAGTAAAAAAAATTAAACAAAAACACAACACCACTTAAGAAATAAAAACTAAATAATTCACACCAAGAAAAGTCTTCACCCTAGCAACACTCAACTAATCTAGTTGAACATTGGCTTTACAACTTGCACACTATATTAGGTGTTGAAGGAACACATAGTAGTGTGTGTATTTGGGATTAAAGAGGGTTTTTGGGTGAGTTTTAGTGATCTCTCTCTCTCAAATCTCAATCAACAAGTGTTCATGGAGTGATCCCAAGCTCCAAAGGTCACTTGCAAGACCCTCAAGATGGCTGAAGTGTGAGATAAACTCGGGTGAAAAGGGATGCTCAAAATGAGGGGTGGAGGCCTCTATTTATAGGCAAATCTGTAACACCCCAACCGATGGCGGAAACATCGAGGTGCCACGTATGAATGATTGTTCAGTAGCTCATGGTAGTACACAAGTTTAAATAATCATTTATTTCATTACAATATTGAATTACATCAAAGTCTACATCAAATAATCAAGCAAAGCTTCAAATATCTCCTCATGCTAGCTTTAGACTTCAAGCATCAGTATTTCCTGTTGAGTTTGGAAAAATGGGGGGGTCAACTAGAAGTTGGTGAGAATACATAAGCCAAACAAATGGCTATTGGAATGCCCAAAATAAAAGGTTCTAAGGTGTGTGAGGGCTACATTCTTGGTAAACAAACAAGACAGTCCTTCACATCTCATTCATGGAGGGCAACTGTGACATCCGTCACCCTCGCCTTTTATCAAGTTGTCATTTATAATCCTTATACCTTCGATCGTTTCCAAATTTAATAAAAGTTGAGTTTCATTCGATCATTATATTTTTCACTTGGAAACGCCTACTTTTTAATCGTACACGTTTATAGAAACAGTATTTAAACGTAATACATCTTGGCAATTGTAAAGTTGTTTTATTTAAAAGTTTGTATCAACCTTGTTTAAACACTTAAAGTTTATAAAAGTTAAAATTTTATAAAAGTTTAAAGTTTAAAAACCTTGTTAAGTTTTGTTAAGTTTATAAAAGAAATTTCTAACCAAGTCACTCATAATATTAACCAAGTTAGTAAGGAGGGAGTATTTCTGCCATTATATGAAAGTTTCAAAAAAAACTCAAATCTCTCCTTCCCTCTTCTTCTGTTTCCGATCAAAAAACGGCCACCGGAATACATTCCGGCCATAACTCCGGCGACCTATAACAACCCACCTTTGATGATCTTTATTATCCGATTTTAATCCATACGTTTTTCATCGAGTTTTAAACGATTTCCTGCATCTAAAAGTGATATAAACGCGAATTTAATGAGCTTGAATCACCTGTTGTTGTAACCGATCGGATTTTAAAGAAAATCATTCAAAGCATTCATTTTTTTGTCAATCGTATAAATTAATCGTTCCACGACTCTCCTAGACCTTTACACATTTTGTAACGATCCCACATCGGTTGGGAAGGAGAACTAACACTTCTTTATAAGAGGTGGGATACCTTCCCTATCGTGACGCGTTTTGGCATGGGAATTGCCTATGACCAATGCAAAATCGGGACATGCCCGGACAATATCGCGGTACGGGAGTGGGTTGTTACAAATGGTATCAGAGCCAGGGCCGGGCCGTTGTGCCAGCGAGGACGCTGGGCTCCTTAAGGGGGGTGGATTGTAACGATCCCACATCGGTTGGGAAGGAGAACTAACACTTCTTTATAAGAGGTGGGATACCTTCCCTATTGTGACGCGTTTTGGCGTGGGAATTGCCTATGACCAATGCAAAATCGAGACATGCCCGGACAATATCGCGGTACGGGAGTGGGTTGTTACACATTTCAAACCCACACACAAATCCATCTAATCGTATTCAGAACCCTGTGAATCGGATCAAAAGTTTTGGCCATTGTTCTTGCTTGGCCGACGTGAAAACGATTATGTAAGTTTATATTCTTTATGTCGTTTACTCCTTATTAGATGTCGATTAATAGCCCTATGTTTCTAGACGCAAACTGTAATGAACCTTGAGATAAAACCCCCTGAATGTAAAGAGTAAGATATCGGTGGGAAGCGGTTTGTGTTCACACCAGCAACCAGCGCCATAAACGTTACAGCACTAATACTGGCCAAAACCATGGTTGTCCTCACCATCACCGCTTCTCAATCGGTCAGCAAAACATCATACCTGTGATCATCATTCTTCATTTAGTAGGATACGCACTGAAATAGTCACAAAGAACACAGAATTCACATATCCACATCCAACGCCAGTGGTTGTTAGCTAGGGTTTGGGAATCCAACCCGACAAAACCACCATCGCCACTTACGGCGGCCGGAGCGCAGTAAGGGGGGTAGCGCCTTCAAAGAGTTGCAGACGACATAGATGGCGGCTAAATGAGTTGTCTTGACCGAAACACTACCAAGTACTCACAATAGCGTCGATCCTCTTACAACGAAGTGACAGACAGGAAGAAGAGGTGGACGGAGGTCATTGCCGCCGGCGAAGAACCAACCCAGAGACGGAGGAGATGGGACGGGTTGCAGGAGAAAGAGAAAGGTATGAAACGATATATATGAAGGAGGGACGCAATAAAGAGTTGTACATGACAATGTTCGTGCTTCAAAGGCTTGTATTGAGGGAAACAGTAAAAGCCCCTCACATCAAAAGTTTGTATTTGTATATATATATATATATATATATATATATATATATATATATATAGAACTTCTATGAGTTGTGAGTAGGGCTGTTCAAATCGCTCGTCGCTCGTTCGAAAAATGCTCGAAAAATGCTCGCTCGATCTTCCGCTCGGTTGTATATGAGCCGATCGGCTCGGTTCGGTTTGTAAATGAGCCAAGCACGAGCAAAGGTACGCTCGGCTCGGTTCGGCTCGAATAAATTTTTATTTATTTAATAATAAATATACACACAATTTATAGATAAATTTATGGCTATATAAGATTCTATTAGATTTTACTCGGTATATGCAAACAAAATATAATTAGCCCACTTAACTCAATAAAAAAATTAACACTAGATTTAATAGTAAAACAATAAGTCTTGAGGTGAAAGTCTTGACTTCTTTATGTTATTAGTCGTCCATCGCTAATTGTCGCTTGATATCACACCTACGTCACAATGCAACAACTGTTCTCTGACGTATGCTCATCACCTCACCAGCCTTAATCTAATCCTCATCCTTGGATACTGGGATCTCGATATTAGTGTTATCATTGGACATTTCAACCTTAGTTGTCACCCGACAATGAAAACATCGAAGGAAGCATCCCAATTTTATGATCATCCATATTATTCTTCGCTCGATTCTCGCTCGGCACTCGCTCGGAATTTTTGCGCTCAAATAATACTCGTTCGGTTTTCGGCTCGATTGTAAACGAGCCGCTTCGCTCGGTTCGGTTTGTAAACGAGCCAAGCATGAGCAAAGCTCCGCTCGGATCGGCTCGGCTCGTGAACAACCCTAGTTGTGAGAACCATAGGAACTCACTTTATAACCACACACTTATTATAATAAAAAAATGAATATGTGGTCCAAAATTAAACAACAAAAAAATAATGAATAAAATATTAATATACTTACATGGGGTAAAAATCCTTTACACCGGTGTAATTTGGTGTAAATTAATGTATTTTTTTATAAAAAAAAATATTACAGTGAGGTTTACGTGTTTTTACACTAGTGTGCAAAAAAAATTTATTTTTTTCGCATTTTACGTCAAATTCTCGTGAGTTCTCACAACTCATCGAGTTTTCAACGGATCCTGGCCCTATATATATATATATATATATATATATATATATATATATATATATATATATAGGCTATGTATCCAAGAGAAACTCTATTGAGTTGTGGAAACTATTGAAACGCATCTAATGGCTCACATGAGTCCACATCTCCCTTTTCTCATTTGATTAAAAGGGTAAGATGGTAAACATTACCAATCTTGTTGACTGATTTTTTTTTGTACCTACTGACACAAAAGACATCACTTTTCCAAACATCTCTCTCACCTCTTCATATGTTTGTTTTAAATTTAATGTATATTTCTCTCTCCCTCATATCTCTTAACCCAAGCACATCCTCTCTCTAACCTCATACATACAGTTTGAATCTTCTCTCTCACCTTCATCACTACCATTATTATTTTTTTTAACCATGGTCACCAAGTTTAGAGCCATGTCGGAAACCCGGAAAGGGACTTATAAAAGCTTGATCGCACCAACAAAGCCTTGCTCTACTCGAACCCGTTGCCATTAGATCTGGTTGTCGACTTTTCAAATTGTGCGAATAGCATTCTGTTGCTTGCATTATTGTAAGTTATCTTCAACTGTTAAGGGATTTATATGAGGCATAATGGTTGATTTTCCTTCTTTGTTTGAATAGTTCAACAAAGTGCAAATTTTTTGTTCCTTTTTTTTTTGTCGTGACTTTGTCTAAAACAAATGAATGAGTTTTTGTGGAGTGTTTAACTAAGATTAGAAAGAAAATATTATTATTATTATTATCGTTTTCAGATCTAGAGTTTTTGATGGTTTCGTGGCTGTGGAGGTAGGTGGGTGGAGGTGATGGGCGGTGGTCGACAGTGGTTTGGGAGGTGATGGGTGGTGGCCGATATATCTGAATCAGGTGTATTTATTATTATTATTATTATTGATCTTGAAGACGAGCTCATGAATGCAGCTTGCTCATGAATCCCCTAGAAAACTAGCTAAGCAGGTGGTTGAAAGACTTTCTCAGTCTTGTTTTTTTGCCTAGAGCTGACTTAAAATGAGTTTGACCATGATATTCCTATCACACTTGAAGATATCTATGGTGGATCCAAACATTTACCTCGAGATGGACCTGTTAATGAAAGGTCAAATTTTGAAGAAATAAATTAAAGCTTTGATGATGATTGTAATAGGGTTTTGGATCATGAAGAATCAGATAACAGGTTTAGATGATGATTGTAACAGGTTTGTGTTTGTGTTGTTCTTACCATGTTAGTTATTATGGTGTTAACAATTTTGGATTTATTTGTTATTTTTCTTATTATGTAACATGTACAATCTTGATGGTTTGTTACCAGTAACATTTTTCTTTGGGTGTTTTTGTTTTTTGTGGGTGTTTTGTATATGTGGTTTTTAATGATGTCTACCAATTTATGGGTAATATAAAGTTAAGCAATGGATTTGCGACAAGGATCTCAATTTTAGAACTTGCTTTAGGCCCCCTTAAACGTCGAGCCGGCCTTGGACAAGACGTCATGTTTTATAAGTTTATATTTTTTATAGTTATTCAAAAGCTTGCATAAATAATACATTTTTATAAGTTAATAATTAGATGAAAAAGAAAAGGACATAGTCATGCTGTTGTAAATACTAGTAGCAATACAGTGTAAGTTATGTCGGTAGACGGTAATTCTAACTACATATGTAACTGGAAAATGGTACATTACGTGGCTAGTAAATGTTACATATTCATGGTGTTTGTAAATACTAATAGCACTACACTGTACTTTATGTCGGTAGTCGGTAACTCTAGTTACATATGTAACTTGAAGTTGGTACATATGTGGCTAGGTGCTACCAGAAACTGTTACAAACGTAGATAATAAAAGGTACATATGTTACAAACGTAAATACTAGTAGCAATACAGTGTAAGTTATGTCGGTAGACAGTAATTCTAACTACATATTTAACTTGAAAATGATACATTTGAAAATGGTACATTACGTGGCTAGTAAATGTTACATATTCATGGTGTTTGTAAATACTAATAGCACTACACTGTACTTTATGTCGGTAGTCGGTAACTCTAGTTACATATGTAACTTAAAGTTGGTACATACGTGGCTAGGTGCTACCAGAAACTGTTACAAACGTAGATAATAAAAGGTACATATGTGCGACAGGCGCTAGCAAACATCTACAACTGTAACCATAAAATTTCTTATGTAGGTTGGAAAAAAGAAAGTTCCAAAAAAAATTATGACTACATTTTTTGTTTTCTAAAAGCTATTCACTTTGTTTTTTTGTCATTTGTAATATAGAAAAACGTACCTTATATCCCGACAATTATATCTTTTATTTAATACTAATATGCGTAATATTTTTTTTAACAAGATTAATGTTTTAAAAAACCATTTAATAAAAACCCAGTTAAACCAATTGTTAAAACTAAAGCACTGGGACATTGGCAAACTACTTGAATTTTGGGCATGTAGTCTGGCCCAGCAATTTGGTTTTCATATCACATAGTTTTTTTAGGATTTTTAAATATATAAATATTATTGTTTTGATTTTCATACAAATCGGAAAAAAATGAAATAGAGGAAAAAGAGAGAGAGAGAGAGAGAGAGAGGGGTTCTTGAAAGTAAGATGATTAATTAATTATAACGTACCTTTTGACTATTTAATACAAATCAATCTTTTGAAAAAAAAAGGTAAAAAGTGTGTCAGGATATGGATACTTTTGAGAACAACACAACAACTTATATACACTTAATATATAAAAGTGTCTCAGGTAAGAGAAGAGAGAGAGGCATTGTTGGACAATATTGCCCTTGAACGTATCTTTAGTTAACTAAGCCAAGTATTTTTTTATTATAAAACACAATATTAGATCTCCACCTTTGATTGTCTTTGATCTATGGCTATAAATGAGTTTCATGGGTTTCTCCAACTCAAAGGGGTTTCTATTTTATCTATATCCTATATATATATATATATAATATACATAACATTATTTTTTTAGTATCAACTTTTAAGTAATAATTAAGTATAAATTTGAACTATTAACTAAGTACTAAATAACAACTTTTAAATTTAAAAAATAAATTGAGAAAATAAATACCAACTAAACAAGCGTTAATACGTAGGAATGTTAATTGTGGCAACGGTATGTGTAGCTTTTGTGAGGATCATGAGGAGAGTGTTATCACATTTTTACGGCATGTATTGTGGCGTGTGGGGTTTGGAATGGTATTGCTAGGTGGGTGAAACACCATCCGTTGTATTTCTTCTCGGTGGACGACATAGAGGGTGTTTGGGATTGTGTTTCAAAACAACTTATTGACTTATTGGCTTTTTCAAAAAGCCAATAAGTCAATAAGCTGTTTGTGTAACCCAAAAGCACTTTCTGTTTTGACTTTTGGCTTTTGGCTTTTAAGGGTGGAAAAGTTGTTTTTGAAAAGTTAGAAATCCTGGCTTTTGGCTTTTGGCTTTTGACTTTTGGAAAAAAATTACAAATCTACCACCCATACAACCAATATTCACAATAAGTTAAGCGAAACACTTAAAAAAACAACAATTTTTTGACTTTTTGACGTTTCTCATCCCAAAAGCTAATCCAAACACTTTTTTTAAAACTCCTTTTCAAAAAGTCATAAGCCAATAAGCACTTTTGACCAAAAGCACTTTTGCATCTCCAAACTCAATCCCAAACACCCTCATAGTGCGGGAGTTCTCTAGCTCGTCCTGGACGTCGACCAAGAGGTTGAAGATGCAGGGTATTATGATTATTACTTGTTGGCGCATATGGAAGGCTAGGAACGAGATAATTTTCAAGAACGAAAGGCGAAACGTGACTGAAATTATTGCAGACATCAAAGCATTGAGTTTTCTTTGGTTTTCTAATCGTTGTAAACAGGTTTTGGTAGGCTGGAAGGACTGGCAGTCTTTTAATTTTGATGTGATGTAACTTGGTTTGGGAGTCTCCGCCTTGGAGATTCCCGTTGGTTTGTTGTTTAATGAAATCCGCCTTTCAAAAAAAAAAAACTATCTCCAAGACAGAAATAGAGCCAAAAAAAAGCAACCACTTACATCAATTAAAACTAACACCACTTATCCTATCTTACCGTGCCTTTTTTTAAATCTATACATGTACCACAAGAAACCCAACACTTTGACCTCGGTCATAATATCTATAACATTCGATCTCTCTTTCTCTCTCTCTCTTTTTTTTTTTTGAAAAATAACCATGTTCCTCAACTTTCAAATTCTCCAACACGTGATGATAACTATCCCTTGAAAAACTGTCTTCTTCAAGTTTGTTCATCCAATGTTGTTATGAAGCTCTAGCAAATATTTCACTAAGAAAGCAAAAATACTCGGGATACCACACCAACTCGAGATACAATACCACACCCCGGCTGAAAAACCGCAAGTCGTGAATAAGTGTTCTATTGTTTCCTCCCCATCCTCACACAAACTACAAGCACAGTTGTCTCCCAGGATATTCCTCCTTCGTAAAGCTACTTTTGCCGGGAGCTGATCAAGTTTTGTGCGCCACATAAAAATATTGCATTTATTCAGGACCCATTTACACCACCTAAATATAAACCTGCTACTAACATCGATTTTTTCTATTATCCATTTCTTGGCCAAAGCTACCGAGAACAAGGTATCTTCATTCGAGTTCCACTTCCACAAATCAATCGAGGTGTTGACTCTAAAACTTGCCAAGAGCCGCTCATAATCAACCCGTTCCTAAATTTCCACTTCTATCGCTGGAGCCTTACTCATATACCACGCAACCAAACTCACTCCTTCAACCAACACACCGATCAGCAATGCTACAAAGTTTATCTACCTCATACGATAAACAAACACAAAAGATATATAAATATTATAAATCAAAAGCTTAAATAGTAAATTAAAATTAAAATTAAAATTAAGTTTTTTTTTGAATGGTCAACTAACATTTCTACCCGACTACCCAGGGGAGCCCTCACACTATGGACAGGCCCCCGCGACCCTGGAGCAGCTGGGTAGCCAAGGCCCGCCCATGTAGTATCCGAAATCGGGGAAAACCCAACCCCCACCCGCCCGAAGGAACGATAGTGAAGAATTGGTAAAACCGAGCCCACCAGCAGCATTTTGCTGCCGATAGGACTCGAACTCCCCACCTCCCATAAGGAAAACAAGGAGGGTGTCAGTCCACCATAAGGGGATCGACAAAAAAAATTAAAATTAAGTTAATCTATCTAGTAAAATAATTGAAAGCAATAAATCCCACATGACACTCAAAGAGGGCATCATCCCCTTTGAGTGACATGCGGCATGCCATGTGACATTAATTGATTATAGAAAAAAAATAAAAATAATATTGAATTTTTCTTTCTCATGTTCCGTCTTATAATTTTTAAACGTTAATATCTTTTATATAAGATATTTTTTTAAAGAAAAACATTACACCAAATAAATGAGCGTTTTATTATATTTCTAACGAGTAACATAGTTGTAACCTCACGAATTTTCCCATTTATTTTGCATTAAAGTATTTCCCGATCCATGATATAAAGTCTAATTTATTTCTAAGTATTCTTATCTTTATCCGTGCACTCTATTTTTCTAAGTTCTTTTTATCATTGTACTTAAAAAAAAAAATCTTCAATCATGGACATATGTCCTATCCTAATTCTATTTATAAAATCGTCATTTTATAAGACGGTGTTTTTTTTATTTTCTAATTCAAACTAATGATTTTTTTTTTCATTTCTTATTTAAAGCTAATCATTTTTCCAATTACAAGGGAAATATAAATTCATTTCAAAATAAAGCCTTGAGTCAAGAGTCACTACTAGAAAATTAGGCTTTTGTCACCACATTTTCGGTTACATAACGGTAGCAATTGCTCTATAGCCACCATTTTGCAACCGAGAATGCGGTAGCAAAAACACACGTCTCTGTTGCCCTAATGTCACCAAATAGCTACCACTTTTGTATTTTGCTACCATATTTTTGTCACCAAAAAAACGGTTAAAATATTTGCAACCGCTCCTACAATATTTTAGTAAAGTCTTTTGCTACCGTTTTGGTACCATTTAGCCACCAATATTGCCACCATTTAGACGCCATTTTTATTGAAATTTACACCTTTTTTGTAACCGTTTTGGTACCATTTAGTCTGCAACCATTTAGTCACCGCTTTCATTGAGAATTTACTACCATTTAGCCACAACTTCCATTGAAAATTTGCTACCATTTAACCACCACTTTCAACGAAAATTTGCTACCATTTAGCCACCACTTTTATTGAAAATTTGCAACCATTTAGCCATCACTTTCATTGAAAATTTGCTACCATTTAGCCATCACTTTTATTGAAAATTTGCTACCATTTAGCTTTTCTACATGGTTTCTTTCCTTCTTTATTAATTTAATTACATTTCAAAAAAACTATATTATATAAAACAGTCAAATAATACATTATCTCAAATTATATAAAACAAATTTGTTAAAGTTTTTCCAACTTTAAAATCATATAAAAGACTCTAATAGAAGCACCAAATAAAACATCAAATAACCACAAATATATATAAAAAAAATTCAAAACATTCAGTCTATGTGTTTATAGCCTATTTTGACCCATAGCTGTATACACAGCTTCAATTTGTCTCATTCTATTATTCATAGCCTCTTTATCATTATTATATTTTTCTTTTTCAGCCACCAATCCCGCAATTATTCCTTCAAACTTTTCTTTATCTTCATCTTTTTCCTTAACAAGCTCTTTGATAACCAAATTCAACTTTTCAATCTACAAAACAAGCAATGAATAGAATCAAGAAGTCGAAATTAACAAAAACTAATAATAGGTCAAGTAAGTTGCACAATAACATAATCCAATTGTGAGTTACAATTCTAGTGCTAGAAGCCAAATAACATGTTCAAATATATTTACATACTATTACTAAGAATAAAATTTTACTTAAACGATCAGCCAAGATTGTCTAATCAACTCAATAAGAAATTCCTAACATTCTCAAAACATTAAAGGAATCAAAACTGATAATAAAAAAAGCAAACACAAACTAAACAATTTCATGGGAAACAACTCAAATGCATAAAAGTAGACAAAGAAGTCAAGTATTGGTGAAAAATGAGGGTGCCTATGCTCATTGTTGACCTATAACTCAAAACTCAAGTTGAAATAATATATATCATATCTGCATCACAATCTCCCATATCTACCTCATGTTTACAAGAATCAAGGCGAACATAAATCATGAGAAAGCTTTGACATCCTACTATAAATTACTAATGTATATGATTCCACTTATGTTAAAGAGCAAATAATTATTTTATATATTTTAAACTGCTATCAAGGTAAAAGGGAATAAACATACCTCGGGGTCTTATTTGTCATGTACATATGAGTCTTTAACATTGCCTAACCCATAAACTTTTCCTTTATTCATACCCCCGGAAGCTCGGTTTCACAAGTCGTCATCAATTTGGGATGTTCTCTACGCTCATTTCCGTACTTCTCCACAACATAACCATTATATTTAACCTGTTGGGTTAAACATGTAACTATATTATTCAAATTTCAATGTTTTTTAAATATGTTTGGATTTACTAATTACTGAACTTACCCAGGTTTCCTTTGCCATATCGTCAACCCACACAAGATTTTCTTCATCATCCCCTTCTGAATCAACATCCAAAAGTAGCGAACTGCTACCACTTAGATGTTTATCTAATGGTCTGCTTCCTTTCCTACAATGTGTCTGCTTCCACATCTCATGAGCTGATAGTTCACGCCCAATTATCTTAGTCTCTGCAAATATAAAACTTAGAAGTTAATAAAGATGACAATATTAACATGGTACATATGGTAAAAGAGGGCGATTAGCATTTTTTTACCGCTTTTCTTTGTATAGTCACATAGGTTTGAGATCCAAGGGTATGTTTGCCCCCGGTTGCCTTACGTCTAATTTCGTTATTTCTTAAAGACTTTGTTTTCCACTTTGGTGTGTTTCAATTGTCAACCATTTTTTCCATATCTCGGATCTTATCCATGCTGGTTTAAAGTCAATAAGAACAGACATATCTATATCTTCTTCATCCCCTTCAAGTAAATGTTGTTGTATCGCCGTCTTTATAGCCTTATTTCTTATCCCCTGCAACAAATTAGGGAATTTACCAGCAATGTACTTCTCCAAACACCTATAAATTGATGCATTGTGTTTCTCCTCCCACTTAAAATACATCTGTGAAAAAGAAAAAAAAATAAATGTACAAATGGTCTAAGAAGTTAAATAAAATTGTTTACACACCTGAAATCGCTCAAACAGTCGTGTTCTATCTTCATTAGGAACATCTCTCCAACTATCCCATGGACCGGACCACAAAGTCTCTAAGTTTGATCAAATAAAAAATATGTTGATCATTGTAACATTAATATTAATCGTCTTAGGATTGAAGGAAATATAAAATAAAGATGAATCAAAATTCACTACAGTTGAAAGAAAAGTAAATAGAATAAAAAACAAACATCAACAAAACTAGAAGTAGCAATATAAAATAAAGATGAATCAAAATTCACTATGGTCAGGGATATTAGCAACATTTTATAATATATATATATATATATATATATATATAATATCATTCAAAGCAAAGTTAATGATCAAAGCAAGCATATCTCACTTCTGTCATAACCCAGCTTATAAAAATACACATAATATAAACTATGTAACAACCCTGACTCAAAACCAAGACCAGAGATCAAAGCAGGCATATCTCACTTCCATCATAGCCTAGTTTATAAGGTCATGTAGTCGCGAGACACAGTTTATAATAAATACAATAACACATATAACTCAAACCATATAATAACACATTAGACGCATTTCGCCTACTCATGTTTCATGCCAAAATAATATGTATGAGTTAATAAGAAATTCAATCGTACACAAAAATATTTATAACTTCATAAAAAAAATATTTTGTGACTTCATAAAAATAATCATACTTGTTTAGCATGCACATCAACCCAAATATTTAGAAAAATAATAATTAAAATAGTGGGCTCAAAAACTCACCGGTTGTAAAGCTTTCAAAACCGTAAGCTAACCGTCTCGAATACGACTGGTCTCGTACGAAACCACGCAACTACACATCAAAGCCACCATTATGAACCCTACACCCATGAGCTTCCCATGCGAGTTGTCATCCGTATACTACACACACTCATATATAAAATAATTCATGCTAGCACCATTATACACCTTAGATAACATGATATTCAACCTACACGCTGAGACTCCATGCACAATATCATTTCCATCATTATTTCTTCATCACTACAAAACTCCAAGTAAAACATAACTAACATCAACTTCATTCCCAACTAATTACGTACACACCAATATGCATGATATATCCACCTCCATGAAATCAAGAGCTCTATTTGTTAGGACAAAGAGGATTGGTGAAACCACTTTTGTAAACCTTAGTCTAATTCACTTCTGTCATTTTGGCTAAGTATAGAAGTACTGAAGAGAAGACAAGAAACTGCTGATTAGAAGATATAAGAAGTGCTGAAGAAGCAGAAGTTCTGAAGTCCAAACCAGACAAGTTCACTTCAGAAGTACTGAAGACAAAACTACTCTTCAGTAGTTTGTCCTTCATCAGCACTTAGCATCAGATATTTCCCACCGCCTTTTGCATCAGTAGTTTATTGTTTATTATTACTTTTTAGCTATATTTGTTTCTTTCAATGATGCAACTTGTGCAACTTGTTACTGTTGTTTCTGTACTTGCTTTTTGGGCAAGATACATGCATGTAAACGTCTATAAATAGGAGGCTTCAACCTTCTATTTTAGACATTGATTTTAATAGAAAAATCCTTCAAACACTCTCATTGTTCTATTCCATTTCTGTATTTATTGTGAATCTGTCTAAGTATCTAATTCTCATTTACTGCTTAGATTCATAATAAATACTTTGTCATTTATTTGTTTCAAACATCAAGGGGGAGTAATAACTCTGCCTTAGTATAAAAAGTGTTGCTTTAACTTATACATTCCGCTGTGCTTATAATCTGATTTACATGGACTTGCTAAACACTTAAGTGTCAAGATAGCAAGTTCTTACTTAGCAAAAAGAGCAAACTGATCCAACAATTGGTATCAGAGCATTGGTTTATCTGATCACATATCAATCTAACAAATTGAGAATCAGACACAAAGCTCTTATTGATATTCAATAAAAAGATCAAAAGTTCACTTTTTATCAATATCCATCACTTAAAAGAGTTATCTGACAAATCTATACTCTTTAAAATGGATCCACATAATACTGGTTCTGCCACCAAACCTGCCATGCTTGTGAGAAATGAGTACAACATATGGCAAAAGAGAATGGCACATACCTTGTCACAAACCAACACAGGTTGTTGGAGATCTGTGATATATGGTCCTCACAAACCAGTAAATGTTAATCTTGAAACTAATGTTAAGGTCCCTAAGGACCCTAAAGAATATACAGATGAGGATTTCCTAAAACTTGAGCTAGATGCAAAAGCATTCTCTATGTTGGCAATGGCTCTCCCAAATGAGATATACTCTGGCCTTTTACATTGTGAAAGTGCCAAAGAACTTTGGGACTGTCTTAAAGAACAGTTTGGAGGAACTGAAGAGGTGATTGCCAACACCAGAGAGATTTTAGCTCAACAATATGAAACATTTGCTTATATTAATGGGGAAACTTTGACTCAACAATTTGAAAGATTCTCCTCATTAATATCTGAGCTAAAGTTAAATGGTCAGACCTATACAACAGTGTCTATGCTACATAGATTTTTAAGGTCTTTACCTGACAAATGGGAAACATACTCCATTGTTTTAAGATCCTCACCAGATTTTAGCTCCCTCACTCTTACAAAACTCCATGGGAGATTACTTACTTTTGAGAGAGAAATTGATCAAAAGAAGAAATTACAAACATCTGGTAAAACTGCTGATGACTACCTACCAGGTAGTACATCACTTTTGGGACAAGATTCACCAACTTGTTCCTATGGATCTTATGACAATATTGACATAACCACTGGGATCTCATCAGAAAGATCTTTCCCAGGTTATGACAATAATGACCAAAGTCAAACTGCTGATAATCTATGTTTTATCATGGATGATTTGAAAAATTTTAGCAGTGATGACTTAGAAGAAATGGACATATTACACCAACTGGCCATGCTAAGCATTAAAACTAACAAGTTTTATAAAAGGTCAGGAAGGAAATTTCCAGGATTGACCAGTAATACAAAAATTGGTTTTGACAAATCTAAACTGAGATGTCACAAGTGTCAGAAGTTGGGACACTTTGCTAGAGAGTGTAGAAGCTCTAGCTTTAACCAATCACAATCTGGAAATAACTATAACCCCAATTATAATAGGAATAATGGAACTCAAGGGAGTGCTCATTTTGTACAGGCACAAGCTCCTCAACAGCAATATATGCCTCAAGTACAATATGTTCAAGTGCCTGCTCAACAGATGCAGAGCCAACAATCAATCCCTCCCTTTCCAGCTGCTCAACTTCCTCCACAGCCTCAACAACCCTCTCAACAAAGTCTCTTTACCTCAGGGTATGTTGACTGGAGCAGTCTCCCTTATGACACCACAGAGTGCAATCCTGATGCAGACAACAAAGTGTTTGACATCAACTGGGGAGAACCAGACAATGGCAGAAAGAACTTTGCCTTAATGGCATTTGAAGGCTGTACTTCAAAATCTGCATTGTCACAGGTATCAAAAGAATCTTTGACAAAACTTTGCTCAAACTCTTGCAAAGAAACTTTTGCTCTCATAAGAGAGACAAATCTGCACTTACAAGGCAAAGCCAATGATTTAGAAAGAAAATACACACAGATAAAATGTGATTTAGAAAGAAAACTGTGTGCTAAAACAAAAGAAGTTTCTAAATTAACTGACTCTGCTATTGAAACCCAAGCACAAATCAAAATCATGCTAAATGACCTGGGAGATGTCAGACAAGAGCTTGCTGACACCAGGATCACTTGTGAAAAATGGGTGGAATCTTGTAAGGGGTATCAATTATTGCTAAACAAACAAAGTGCTTCAAATGTTAAGTTTGGCATAGGATACCATCATGTTGAAACACCAACAGATTTTTCTCCCAAAACTACTGAAGATGGGAGAAGAATTGTTTCAAATGAAACTTCTGAAGGGAAAGAATGCACATCTTTCCATGAAAACTTTCTAAACAGAAATCCTGGCATTTTTAAAGAAAGTACTTCAGAAGTATTTATAAAATCTGACAACAAGCCATCAGTAGTTTCATCTACATCAGGAGTTGAGACCCTTAAACTACTGATGAGCAAAATCTTTTCACAAATGTCAGAAATTTGCCTTTAGATCAAAAACAAAAGGCAAAAGAATGTGAAATTTGTGGTCTGTTCAACCACAAAACTGAATTTTGTAGATACAGAAAAGGAATTCAGTTCAATCAAAAATTTAAACAACAGGTTGTGGGAAATCAAATCAGAAATGATTATGAAAGAATCTTTAAACCCAAGAAACAACAACCTGAAAACACATTTTCTCAGAAAAAGATAAAATCTCAACCAAAATCTTTTTCTCAAAATTCCTTGTCAGTAGTTAGTCCAGAATCATCAGCAGTTTCACAAACTGCTGAGATTCAAAATCTAAAGAACATGGTAGAACTACTGATGACCAAGGTTGATGGTGGTCCTAAAAAGGATACCACCATGGTTCTTAATGAAAAATCCATTGCCAAAAAGACATGGATTTCTCAACCTGGTCAAGAACAAACTGTAACTGTTCTCAAGAGCAAACCCAAAGCCAAACAGGCTTGGGTTCCCAAATCTAACTAATTTGCTTTTATGTGCAGAGAGTTTCCAGGGGCTTAAACAGCATATGGTATGTTGATAGTGGAGGCTCTATGCACATGACTGGATGCAGATACCTGATAAACAACTTTATCAGCCAAAGAGAAGGATCTGTATCCTTTGGGAACAATGCTAAGGGATACGTGCTAGGACATGGCAATGTCTCCTCTGGCAAAATACAGTTTGACAAGGTCAATCTGGTGGAAAACCTTGAATACAACTTGCTGAGTGTGTCACAAATGTGTGATAAAGGATATTCTTCCTTTTTCACAAAGACAGCATGCAAGATCATCTCACCAGAAGGCCAGAAGTTGATAGAGAAGATTATAGAAGATCATACTTTGCTGATTGCCAAAAGATGTGGCAATGTCTATGCAGTAGACATTGAGAAAGACAAAGTATTGAACAACACTGCCTGTTTCTTCTCAAGGGCATCAACTTCAGAAACAGATCTCTGGCACAGGAGACTTGGCCATGTGAACTTTAAAACCATAAATAAAGTCACAAAAATGGGCTTGGTCAGAGGTCTACCTTTGAAAGTATACCAGTGTCAAGAACACTGTGTATCCTGTTTAAAGGGAAAACAGCATAAGTCCTCCTATAAGTCTATTGAAGAATCAAAAACAACTGCATGTCTTCAACTACTCCATATGGACTTATTTGGACCTGTCAAGATTATGAGCCTTGGTAAAAAGAAGTACTGCTTAGTCATCATTGATGACTACTCAAGATTCACATGGGTATTCTTCTTATTTTCCAAGGATGAGGCTGCTGAAATCATCAAGTTCTTCATTCTACAAGTAGAGAAACAATATTCTCTATCTGTCAAAACCATTAGAAGTGACAATGGGACAGAATTCAGGAACAAAACTCTGGATGAATTCTGTTTGTCTAAAGGGATTATTAGACAATACAGTGTTCCCAGAACTCCTGAACAAAATGGTGTTGTAGAAAGGAAGAACAGAACATTGATAAAAGGAGCAAGAACAATGTTAGCTGATTCTGGACTGCCATTGTACTTTTGGGCAGAAGCAGTTAACACATCATGTTATGTTCAGAATAGAGTTCTTGTGGTCAAGAGACATTCCAAGACTGCCTATGAAGTTCTTCATGGCATGAAGCCCCTTATCTCCTTTTTCAGGGCTTTTGGGTGTCAATGTTTCATCTTGAACATCAAGGAATCTATTTCAAAGTTTGCTGCCAAAGTTGACTCAGGTTACTTTCTTGGTTATTCTTCAACTAGAAAAGCCTGCAAGGTTTTTAATTCTCACACCAGGATAGTAGAAGAAACATTGAATGTCAAGTTCAATGAGTCAAAACACACTCTTATTCCAGCACATCCTGCTGAACTCTTTGACCTTGACAACTTTCACTTTGGACCTGAAAAGACTGTTACTTCTTCCAAACCTACTTATTATGGTGATCAAAGGTTTGAAGATGAGGATCCTACACCATGGACTCCTCAAACAGTCATTAAGTCGACTACAACACCATCAGAAGTTTCTCAAACTTCTGATCAAACAAATACTGAAGGCCAAACTCAAACATCTGCTTCAGCACCTGCAACTACTGAAGAAGCTAAAACTGCTGAACCAGATATTATAGACCTCAGTAGTTTGTTTGAAGAACAAGAGCCACCTACACCTGTCAGTGGTTTACAACAACTGATTGAACACAGAGATCATCCACTTGATCAAATCATGGGTGATATAGCTTCAGGTGTTCTTACCAGAAACCAGCTCTCCAACTTTTGTCTATTTTCAGCCTTTATTTCACAGTTGGAACCAAAGAAGTACCAGGAAGCCCTCAAAGACAATAATTGGGTGCAAGCTATGCAAGATGAACTGCTTCAGTTCAACAAGCAACAGGTCTGGGAAATCTGTCCCTTACCTCAAAACAAGCAACCAATTGGTACAAGATGGGTTTTCAGGAACAAACAAGATGAAGCTGGTATGATAATCAAGAACAAGGCAAGACTGGTAGTTCAAGGGTACTCTCAAGAAGAGGGAATTGACTATGATGAAACCTTTGCTCCAGTTGCAAGGCTTGAGGCCATCAGGTTATTTCTGGCCTATGCCATTTCCAACAAAATTAAAGTTTATCAAATGGATGTGAAAAGTGCATTTTTGTATGGAAAAATCAAAGAGGAGGTGTATGTCTGTCAGCCACCTGGGTTTGAGGATCCTTCTCATCCTGAGTGGGTGTACAGACTGGACAAAGCTCTTTATGGGCTCAAACAGGCTCCAAGAGCCTGGTATGATACACTCTCCACCTTTTTACTCAAAAATAACTTTACAAGAGGTGCCATTGATAAAACACTTTTCATTAAACATGTTGGAAATCATGTCTTACTTGTTCAAATTTATGTTGATGATATCATTTTTGGTTCAACAAACACAAAACTGTGTGATGATTTTAAGAAACTCATGCAATCAAAATTTGAGATGAGTACCATGGGAGAACTGCAGTACTTTCTAGGACTGCAGATCAAACAACAAACAAATGGAACTTTTATACATCAATCAAAATATGTTAAAGAATTATTGAACAAATTTTCTTTAAATGACTGTAAATCATGTTCCACTCCCATGACACCAATCACACAAGTTGAACCTGATGATCAAGGAAAACAGGTTGATCAAACCATGTACAGATGCATGATAGGTTCCCTTTTATACTTAACTGCTTCTAGACCAGATATTATGTTTTCAACATGTGTCTGTGCTAGATATCAATCAGCACCAAGGGAATCACACCTTATAGCAGTCAAAAGAATTTTCAGATATCTGAAAGGAACTCCAACACTGGGAATTTGGTATCCTGCTTCAAGCAATACCAAGTTATCAGCTTTTTCAGATAGTGACTATGCAGGGTGTAAGATGACAAGAAAGTCAACATCTGGTGGTTGTCAATTCCTGGGTAACTTTCTAGTGTCATGGCAATCAAAGAAGCAAACATCTGTTGCAACTTCAACTGCTGAAGCTGAATACATTGCAGCTGCAAGTTGTACATCACAGATACAATGGCTCCAATATCAACTTCTTGATTATGGAATCAAAGAGACCAAGACACCTTTGTTTGTAGACAGCAAATCTGCCATTAGCATCATTCAAAATCCGGTACAGTTCTCAAAAACCAAACATATTGAGATCAGGTACCATTTCATAAGAGATTGCTATGAAAAAGGCAAGATTGAGGTGAAGCATGTAGCAACAGCTAATCAAATAGCTGACATCTTCACTAAGCCCCTTGACACATCAACATTTCAGAAGTTAGTATCCATGCTTGGAATGCTAAATTTGTAAGTGTTTACTTTATCTTTTTTTTAAACTTATATGCATATCAGTTAGAATCCAAGTTAACACTTGATTCTACCCAACTCTACATCAAACTTCTACATCAATCACTACTGTTATGCATAAAACATCAAAAAATTTTTTTTCCTTTTTCCATCCTTGATTCCATCCTGTTTACCTTTTCCTTCTTTTTTTCTGATTTTCACTTACAAAAGACAAAAGTCTGAAAACAAAACTTCTGAAAAACAAAACTACTGATTAAACAAAAATCAGTATGAGAGAAACTACTGATGAACAAAAATCATCAGTATAGGGATAATTTTCTGAAAAAGTGTGTAACTTCTGATAAAATAACCTTCAGAAGTTATGAATAAAGTATTTATAAAAACATTTCTCATCAGATGTTAAAACTACTGAAGAGAAAATGGGAACTACTGATGAAGTAATCCTTCATCAGCAGTTTAAGTCAAAAGGGCAAATCTGACTTTTCCCATCATCAGAGGTTTGACCTAATCAGTTTAAAACCTCTGATAAAGAGATTTTTTTTAACCAAAGGCGGTTTTAAAACTTCTAATAAAGAAGATTCAAGCGGTTAAAACTTCTAATAAATACCTTTTCTACACACTTATCCTTTCAAACTCAAAATATCCCTCCTTCTCTCTCAAAAACTCTCTCAATAACCTATACCTGCAAATCCACTGTTCGATCAAAACCCAAACCACATGGCTCTAGTTCTAAAACAGGGACACAATCAAAGGGCCTTTCTTGAAAAACAAGAAGGCTGGTCCCAATACGATGAGATCATTGATCTTGTCGTCAAATCCCAATATTTTACTGCTCTCACAATAAACCCACCAATTCACACTGAAACTCTGAATGAGTTCTGGGCAAATGCTGAGACGGTTACAATAGATGATGAGGTCATTTCCCTCAACTCAAGAATAAAAGGGAAACAACTGACCATCACACCGGCCACACTGGCAACAAGACTGGGTCTGGATGATGTAACTGCCCCTGACCATGTTGCTAACACTGATATTTATCTAACCATGACTGAGTGTGGTTATCAAGGTACTCTCTCCCATGCTACAATATTCAAAAAATATTTTGAACCAAAATACAAGCTTTTGTTTCATTATATTATTATGTGTTTGAGTCCAAAAACAGGGTCTTATGACCAGATGCCCTCCACTTTTCAACCAATATTTCATTCCATCGTGAATGAAACTAAATTCAGGGCATCAAAACTATTTTTCAATGAGTTGGTGTTACATCACAATAATACCAAGAAAAAGTTTTTGTTATACCCAAGGTTCATTATGCAATGCATAATAGGGGAACTGGGTAATGAGGTGCTTGTGGGAAAAATTTCAACTTTAAATCCTTTAACATCACAAGCATACTCAAGGCATAACAAACCGGCTGCCTGGCCAGAAGATGATCAGGGAGAACAACAACAAGTCCCCCTGAAGCCCACATCTTCCAAACTCACCCCACCAAAAGCCAAAAAGCCCAAGCCAACAAAAACTGCACCCCACCAACCCAAAAGAAAAGCTATTCAGGAGGTTGAGATGCCTGAACATGCTCATGAGCATTCTGCTCTTCAAATAGATGAGACTGAAACACCCTCTCAGTCTCATCCATCTCAAACCCCACCAAGAGCACCCATAACCATTTTATTCAAAAGAAAAAGACTTAGAAAAACATATGAAACACACTCTTCTTTTGAAACTGCTGAACAACAACTTTCACCACCTATTGCTGATACGCGGGTGAAAACTCAAGGTTTGTCATGCTTAATATTGCATGTTTAATGTGATTTTATAGTCGTGAACACACTACTTTGATTAGATTTTGTATTTTGCAGGTTAATGAGGCTTAAGGTGTGTTTTGGAGCATTTTGGGAACTTTATACGGAGCTAGATGGTCGTGGAATAAAGAAACAAAAGTTGTTCAGCGCGTCGGCGACTCCACTACAGCGCGTCAGCGACTCAGAGGATCATGAGTCTACCACTTCGTAGACAGTGAGAAGTGGAGTCAGCTACACAAGCGCGTCGGCGACTCCTGTCCAGCGCGTCGGCGACTCCATAGCGTCAGCGACTCCACAACATCGCGTCGGCGACTCAGGTCACTGGTCAACAAACATGGAAATTCGAATTTAAGCTATTTTTAAGGGACTTTATGATTGGTTTGACCAGGATTTCGATGAGAGAGTGATAAAAACATATATTGGGGATCATAATCATCATCTTTGACTCCCCAAAATCACAATCAATATCACCCTATTACACAAAAATCATTGAAGATCATCATTTTTTCATATCTTTCACTACCAATCCATCCTATCATTGATGTTTTCAAGGTTCAAGACCCGCTTATTTGAAGAATCAAGTTCCATGGCCATGAGTGGCTAATCTCCTTGTATCACGCCTAGGAAGTAAACAATTGAAGCTTTAGGGTTTAAACATTTGGGTATTACTTTAACTTTTTAATTGTGTGATTGTGTGTTTGAATTAACTATATTAGATTGCGATTAATCTTATGTTGAATTCATTTTAGTTAATTGATCTTGTGCCAATTTCTAGTGTCATGAACATGTTTTCTTGCTCTAATACAAACATAGGGTTGTATGTTCTAGGTAATGAAGTGTAGTTTAGTCCATCTTTGATGTTGATGAAACTTGACACCTAAGCCTATTGAACAATCACCCCGTTAACACCAATTGCACTACATTTGTTTGACCCATTTGTGAAAACCTTAGACTTCATTTGTTGAAACCTAGGTGTGATCCTTTTAATTAAATTGCTTACAATCTAAATTGTTTACTATTTTTTTTTCTATTACATTTCTATTTCAATTTTTATAAATCAAAACTCCTTCCAACTAAACTTTCTTAAATGAACCAAATGCAATCTTCATAAGTTATATAGCATCTTCATAAGCAATAGTTTCCAATCAACTAAACAATATTCACTGACCACATGCTCCTTGGATTGATACCCTATTTACCCTAACTACATAGGTTAATTAGGTTTTGCATGACCCTTACGACAGGTCATCAAATGGCGCTGTTGCCGGGGAGCTAGTGCGCTTAGTGTTTAGTTTTTAGTTGATTATTGTGATTAACTGTTTAATTTGTCTTTGTTACTTCTTTTTGTTCGTTTTTACGCGTGGTGTGTGAAGTGTGCAGGTGACAGATAATGCATGCATGCCACTTGTGTAAAATCTGAAGATTGGGAATTTAGCAAGACTTGATCGTCATCATCACAATGTATTGGGAAGATGATGATAATACTTGTCCTTGTTGTGGGAGCCCATATCATTTGTGGCGAGATTGTCCAGTGGCCCGTAAGAAAATGGAAGCATTTAAAGAACGACAAGATCGTATTATTTTTGGGCTCGAAAAACCTGGAGGTTCACATTTGTCTTCTTCACATCGTCAATCACGCTATTCAAACTCCCAAGGCTATTATCAGTTAAATAACAGATATCAAGGGAGTTCATTTAGCCAAAGGACGCAACCATATCCAAACCATGAGGAACATAATGACTATTATCTTAATCAACCTCAACCAGCATACGAAGACCCTCAAAATTCAACACATTCTAAGCTCGATGCTCTTGCGATCATGATCAAAGAAAACCATGATAATATCAAAGATATGAAGAGAGCAAATGAAGTACGAGATAAAGCTCATGAAGCTTTAGTGATTCAAGTAGGTCAACTAGCCGAGGAATTTGCCCAACTTAAGTGTGAGCAAAACGAGTTGGCCAATGGTATTATGGTAAATGGTGATATAGAGGAAGATACTGCAAGTCTTTCTGAATGGTTAACCCCAACTGAAGACTTAGCATCTCATGAAGAGTTGGTGGCTAAGGTGAAAGTTCCTCACGAATCGCATCCCGTGTTGATTAAGGCACCTAACAAAGAGGAGGATGAAGGTTCAAAGATGAAGAAGAGGAAGGTGAGCTGGGAGGACATTGGGCAATTTATTATAAAATGGCCCCGCAACAAAAATCACCCAATTCTCATGCCAATAATTGAGAATCGATTGTGGATTTGGCATGTAGACTACCGAGTGCATGTTGGAAACTCGATAGGAAAATGTGGGATAAAACTTTCATGCATATATTTGATGAACAAGTGGAAGGAGAAGGAACAGATTGGGGAACATAAAGTAAACTACCGAGCTTATCTTGGTAACTCGGTAGGAAAATGTTCACTTCGACCACCGTGAGTAAGAGGTACTTGTTAGTTTTTGTATATTTTTGTATTTTTTTCTTGTTGTTCGTTTTTTTTTGTTTGGTAGGTAAATAAACGTTGTGGGTGTGTTTCCTATATAACCCTCACGAGACCTCACTCGTCCTCATAACCGGGCTACCGGGAGGTTTAAAGGATCTATCTTAGTTAGTGTATATTTTGTCCACTGATCAAAATTAACTAAAAGATTACTTGGTAATGCTTTTCAACAAAAAGTAAAACCGATAACTCTTAATGTTTTTGTGAGAAGCTTGCTTCTACACACTTGCGAGTTGCAGGTTTATTTATGATGGAAGTGGAACTATTTTGTTGAAGAACACATGGAATTGAAGAATGAAGAACAACCAGGTGCATCTATTTCCATCTCTTTAATTTTGATCGTTTACTTAGATTTAATAAGTGGATTGTAAACTGTATATTGTTGATTGGGGTGAATTCTTTGGTTTGGCTTTATCTCATTCCCGTAAACAATTTGAAACTTTCCCCACACATTGAGGACAATGTGGACTTTAAGTGTGGGGAGAGGAGAAAATTTTAAACATTTTGAAACCCACCATTTAAACACTACACATTGAGGACAATGTTGGATTCTAAGTGTGGGGATGGGGGAATAGCCATTTAAATATGAAAATTTTTAAGACCCTCAAGCTAAACTTTAAGAAAACCGTTTCTTTCACCATAGTATTGGATCACAAAATTCGACCCCTAATCATGGTCATAACTCTTTAAGTTCCTTGGTGTGTTTTTTCAAGGAGAGTTTTTGAAAAATGTAGATTGCCTAGTTAGAAAAGACTAGGGAAGAGTATAACATTTTTGTATATCGGCAACCCATTCTCCCCTTCATGTTCATGAGAGATTATTGAGCCACCACAACATGCTAACACCCGATAAAATTCCACATCTATTGGCATGTTGTGTTCATTTGAATTGAGTGCGCCATTATAATCGCATAAGGTAGAACTTGCAACTCTTGATACGCTTGCCACCTTAGATCAATTGTAACACAAGAATGATTAAGGCATTAGGTTTGGCCTTTTTATTTTAACACCATTTTGATATCCTTGACCCAAAAAAAAAAAAAAAAAAATCCACCTTAGTTGAACAAGTTTGAGCCTAAACCTCTCATTTGACCACCCATTTCAACCCGTTTGACCCGTTAGCCTTTTCAATGTTAAACCCAAGTGATGAAAATTCGATTGTAGGATTTTGTTTTGTTTGTAAATAGTTGTTTGCATAAAAAAAAAAAATTGGAAAGCATGAGAACAAATCTGCTACAAACAAATGAAAGTTCTCATTAAAAAAAAAAAAAAAAAAAAAAAAACCTATGCTTTAGTTAGTGTTGAATAAAAGGCGCAATACTGCCTTATGTTTGTGTAGCTGTGTTTTTGTAATAAAAGTCGAATTTTCATCACCATAGTCACTTTTAAATATCTCATTCCATACCCTTCGCCTAGCCCCATTATAACCCTTTAAAGACCTTTTGACTTGTGTTCGCTTTTGAGTAATCTGGTGAAAAGCGATTGAGTTGCAAGCCTATACTAACATGCTTTATAATCGGTTTTGAGTGATTAATATGAAGTACTAGCGCATTACACGCTAGTCCAGATATTAAACCGAGTAGAGTGAACCATTGTGAGGGGTGTGCAAAAATGTGAAGTCGGATCTAGTTGGATGTGGCTAGGAAAATTTTTTTAGTAATATTTAAAACCTTGGAATGTAAATCTACTGATAGGTGTAAGTCTTGTGAGTTAGGGTATGACTAGGGACCGTTTTTTGAGAATCAATAAAGATGTTGGAATTGGTTTGAATTGTTGATTGGGTAAAGTTTAGTGACTTGCTTGAGGGCAAGCAAAAGATAAGTGTGGGGATGTGATGCGTGGTTGGAAACCTCGCCTCTATTAAATCTAAAAAGATGTTTTTATTTGATTATTTGAGGTGGGATATAGCACTTTGATTTGATTTGATGTTTCAGGGTAAAAGCGCTTATTGAGTGAATTTTACACAATGCTAGAGCAAAAGATTGGAGTTGAGAAGCATTGGGAAAAAGAAGGCCATGAAAAGTACAATGAAGGTTCTGACCGTCTTTGACGGCAAACATACTGTCTCTGACGCCATCGCCGTACCTGACGGCAGTCATGCCATCTCTGACGGTGCCATATGACAAGTGGTCAACACATAATTTAATGCAATCATCAAATGCTTTGAGGAGTTTTCTTTTTGACTAGAGATTCTTGGGGGATCATGAATTTTATTTATTATCATTATCATTCATCAAAAAAAAAAAAAAGGGAGATAACACACACCATTCTCTGAAATCATCATACAATTATTCTCCAAGCTTATTACACAATTTCTTTGAAGATTGAAGATCATATTTTGAAGATGATAAACACCATAGCCATGTTTGGCTAAAACTCTTGTATTACACTAGGGATGTAAGTTTTTGATACCTAGGGCTTTAACATTTTGGGCATTGCTTAAACTTTTGATTAATGTTTTTATGTACTTGAATTACTTGTGTTGACTAGTGATTAATCTTATGTTGAAATCATTTCTAGTTAATTGATCTGGTGCCAATTTCTAAATGATATGAACATGGTTCCTTGCATCAACACTATCATAGGATTGTATGTTCTAAATGATAAAGTATAGTTTAGTCCATTGTGAATGTTGATGAAACTTGATACCTAAGTTTATTGAACAATCAATCCGTTAGTACCAATTGCATTATCTTTGTTTATCCAATTATGCCTAATTGTTGAAAGCCTTAGTGTTCAATTGCCCAAATCCTTAGTGTAATCATCTTTATCTTATTGTTTACAAGTATTGTTAATTATTTCTTACAAAGTCATTTTAAGTTTCATATTAATCAACAAACTCTTCAACCAATTTCTAAATACCAAATTCATAAATTAGCATCTTCATAAAACAACAAATTCAAAGTTAACTAGGAAATACTCACTAACCACACGCTCCTTGGATTGATACCCTACTTACCCTATCTATTTAGGTTATTTAGGCTTTGTATGAACCGTGACGACCGGCTCATCAATTGCCCAAACTACTGAACCAACCCCACAAATTTCTGAACAAGAGGCAATAGAAATTGCCAAACTTCTCTCTGGGCTAAAAGAGAATGTCCCATCTGATCATGTCAGTCCCCTACAACCACAACAAACAGGGGACATAACTACTACATCAGACATGGATGTGGACATCTCTAGCCCTATCCCAAGAGATGAGGGTGGACCAGAGTCTTTAAGCCCAATTTTAGAGACTCTTGGGGCATCTGAGGCTGCTACTACTCAGTTACCACCCAGTGGTGGATCTGAGGATAGAAGTAACATAGCTAAGACCTCAGATGTGGCAACTACTGATGAAGGCTTAATGCCTGAAGTAGGAAATCCTCAGTACCAAGAAAAAGAGGTTCATGAGAGAACTGAGTTGGGCTCAGCTCATGATTTAACTGAGACAGTCCTCATTGAGGGCAACATCAGGGATTCAGATGATTCCATTAGTTTGGATGATGTTTCACACACTCAAACTACTGAATTGACGACACTTTCTGAAGGTCCTGTTTCAGGGGTATCCAGGCTCAAGAAGCCAGTCACCTCTGCACAGGTTAAAGCCCACTCAATCCCTAAAACCCCTAGAGTGGCATCCTCTGTACAACATGAGGATCTCCCAAAAACACCCCCTTCACAACAAATGCCTACCCAATTCCCTGGGCAAACAAGCATAGACCTGAACCAGCTATGCAGCCCAGAGGGTCCCCTGTACCACATGATGAATACACTCATCAGAAATCACTTCCAAACATATACAGCTGACTTGGAGCTGTCCATCAAGAACCAATTTGGAGTGATCAAGACCAAGATGAATGATCTGTCCAACAAAATAGACTTCAACAGCAAACAGATTGCTCATCTTCAAGGACAATTCTCCCAACCCTCTGCTTCAAGGGTTAAAATTGATGAATCCAAAAAGGGGGAGAAGATCAGGGAACCTAAGGAGTCATTCCAAGCCAGGATAAGGGCAAGAGTGGCCATCCTTGAAAGAGATCAAAAAGATCAGGCCAGGAAAGAAAAATTGGCCAAACAGTTTGGTGTCTCAATAGAAGAAATTGAAGCAGCAGAGAAAGAAGATGAGACCCAAACATCTGAAGAATCCCTAAGGCACAATGAAGAAACTTCTGATGACAAAACTTCTGATGAAGAATCAGAAAGTACTGAAGACAATCCTTCAGTAGCTGACAAACCATCAGCAGTTGCCAGCACATCAGAAGTTAACACTTCCAAACCTGAAACAACTGAACCTTCCAGAACCACTGATCCCATCAGGCCTACAACTGTTACAACAATGACTGTATTAAACCATTCTCCTATCTCTCAATCAGCTGAACTATTAGAGAAGAGCTTAATTGCAGCCAACAAGAAGGCCAGAGAAGATCAGATCTGGAAATCTCTGGAAGAAAGGGATGATTTGGATTTAAGCCATGAAGAAAAACTTCAGGCTTATGCAGCTGAACTACAAAGGCAGGCTAGCCTTGATGAGATTGCTAAACAAGATAAAAGACAACAACTGGTGTCTTATATTACCAAGAACAGCAAGACTAAAGCCTTTACACTCAAAGGACTCTCTATGCAAGAGCTGACAAGAAGAGCACAATTGCTTGCAGACAAAGTGGCCACAAGCAAAGATGGAAAGGCCAAGAGAGCCCAGATAATAGAAGAGTTAGTAGCAGAAGGATATGGTTCAAAAGCCTCAGTATCCAGATGGAAAGAAGAAAGACTGATGGATACTTATAGAAAATACTTGGCTGCCAAGGCTGCAAATCCTGAGAAGTTTCAAACTGCTGATCCTTCAAGATCAGTAGTTAGAACTTCTGGTGCATCTAGAAGAACTGCTACTCAGAAGAAGAAGGCAGAGGACAATGTCAAAACTGACTTCAAAATGGTACTACTTGAAGGAAGTTCAATAGTCCATTCAGATTTTGACATTGAGGAGAAACCTCTGTTAACACAATTCAGGGATCCTTCCACTTTTGCTTATCAAATACAAAAGACCATCAAAGAAAAGCTGCATACCAGAGTAGTGACTGAACACCATCTCCCAACTGTTCAGATGCCTGATATGCAACAACAACAAGGAAGAGAATCCCACCTGAGGTTATCTGAAACTGAAGACATCCAGCACTCAGGACCATCAACCCAAGGGACAAGTCTGGTTCCCTATTCTTCTGACTTTAACAAGTCAAAGATCCCTATCATCAGATGCTCACTTACTGATAACAACTCAGTACTGTTGACAAGAAGAGACCTCTCAAGCAGGGCTTACAAGAAGATCAGTGATCTGAAGAAACTGTCAACACAAGACCTGCTCACAATTCAACATCTAGAACCACAGAGAGGATCTCTATCTGATGGTCAGTTAAACCAGCTCAAGAACACCATGTACAAAGAGATATGGAAGATTGTTCAAGACAGAAGAAACACATAAGGAATTAGTAAGGTTTTGGCTTCATCAATCCAGGGGGAGATTGTTAGGACAAAGAGGATTGGTGAAACCACTTTTGTAAACCTTAGTCTAATTCACTTCTGTCATTTTGGCTAAGTATAGAAGTACTGAAGAGAAGACAAGAAACTGCTGATTAGAAGATATAAGAAGTGCTGAAGAAGCAGAAGTTCTGAAGTCCAAACCAGGCAAGTTCACTTCAGAAGTACTGAAGACAAAACTACTCTTCAGTAGTTTGTCCTTCATCAGCACTTAGCATCAGATATTTCCCACCGCCTTTTGCATCAGTAGTTTATTGTTTATTATTACTTTTTAGCTGTATTTGTTTCTTTCAATGTTGCAACTTGTGCAACTTGTTACTGTTGTTTCTGTACTTGCTTTTTGGGCAAGATACATGCATGTAAACGTCTATAAATAGGAGGCTTCAACCTTCTATTTTAGACATTGATTTTAATAGAAAAATCCTTCAAACACTCTCATTGTTCTATTCCATTTCTGTATTTATTGTGAATCTGTCTAAGTATCTAATTCTCATTTACTGCTTAGATTCATAATAAATACTTTGTCATTTATTTGTTTCAAACATCAAGGGGGAGTAATAACTCTGCCTTAGTATAAAAAGTGTTGCTTTAACTTATACATTCCGCTGTGCTTATAATCTGATTTACAAGGACTTGCTAAACACTTAAGTGTCAAGATAGCAAGTTCTTACTTAGCAAAAAGAGCAAACTGATCCAACACTATTCTTATCATCACTTAGTTCAAACATAACCCCCACTTACATGCTTCGCATGATTAGATATTGTCACCATATATCATACTCCTTAATGAATCCCACATTGTAAACCTTAAAACAAATTTTAGATGTATACATACCCAAGCCGTGACCTTCATACCCAACACATGAACCGGTGGCCATGACCGTAGCTCGAACCCTTGACCCAATCTTCTACTCAGGGAACACATGAACAAGAATGTACCGGGATGCGTGTAGAGATAATGCCTCAACCGAGCTCCCTGGAATGGCGAGACACATAACAAGACTCCGAACTCGGTCGTAAATAGTGATGTCAACGATTAAGATCAATGTAGGAGATATGATGGGTGAAATCGGATTGCATAATTTACGTGGATGTCACCGCAAGACTTAACGACCCAACTCCGTCACAAATCCCCACATCGAGCGAGCAACACCTCTGTCGCACATCCGACCACCGCCACACGACACCATTGTCACACCATAGCCCTAGCCGAACACCACCGCCATAACTACCGATCATCACCATCATCATAACTGGTCATAGCCACCACGCCTGAACCGTACCCATCATCGAAACCAATCTGTCACCATCATGCGACCCTCGAACAACAAAACATGAAAAGACGAATGAAGGATTACTTGTGGTTACAGTCGGACGCCACGAGATAGAACCGTTTCCCGCCGTTCCATACAAGAGCTCTATCTCTCCCTCTCTCTACAGTTTCTGCCGCACCACCCCTAAGGCACTTAGGGTTATATCTTTTTTTCTATAATGCCAAAGGTTACTTTTAGACCCCTTTAGTTCCATCTATTAGCAACTTGTTCTAAAAGGCATTTTAGACATTCAATAAATGATGAAACGATCCCCACTTTATTCTTTCGTATAAAAATAATTTAGCGAAATTTTAGGATGTTACACACCTCAAAGAAGGGTGTGGATGTTATATTATATACCCTTCTTTAAGGCGTTTACAAGATAAGAGACTTTAATGGTTTACGTTTCTATGAGCATTACATGCATTGTATATGATTTATTGATATATGTTAATTTCTTATCTGGATTGTATATATATTTTTTGATATATGTTAATTTCTTAGCAAAATTCATGCATTGTATATTATTTATTGATAAGTATTAACTCTTAGCAAAAAAGAGTTTGATATTTATTTAAAATTAAAATTTTAGAATCTATAATTTGATTGATGACAACGATTTAGTAATATCACAATAGTTTTTGTGTATGTGTGTTTTTGTCTATAAATATCTAACTAAGTCGATAAATATCTAACTAATTGACAACTATTGGGTCTTCCTAACCATCATTGGGCCTAACTGACCATCATTGGATGTAACTAACCATCATTGAGCTTACTGACCATCATTGGATCCAACTGACCATTATTGGTTTAAATAATCATCATTGGATCTAATTGACTATCATTAGATCTAATTGATAATATTTGGTTCTAATTGACCATCGCTATGCCTATTGATCATCATCGGGTCCAATTCACCACCATTGGGTCTAAGTGACAATGATTGGATCTAACTAACCATCACTGAGCCTAACCGACCATCATTGAATCCAACTGACGAACATTGATTCAATTGACCATCATTGGATCTAATTGACGATCATTGGTTCTAATTGACCATCATTGGGCCTAATTGACCATCATGGGGTCTAGTTGACCATCATCGGGTCTAAATGACCATCATTGGGTCTAAGTGACAATGATTGGATCTACCTAACCATCATTGGGCCTAACTAACCATCATTGGATCTAACTGACCATCATTGGGCCTAACTGACCATCTTGGATCCAACTGACCATCATTGGTGTAATTAAACATCATTGGATCTAATTGACCATCAATGGATCTAAATGACGATCATTGGTTCTAATAACCATCAACGGGCCCAATTGACCATCATCGGGCTTAATTGACCATCATCGGGCCTAATTGACCTTCATTGGGTCTAAGTGACAATGATTCAATCTAACTGGTCGTCTTTGGCCTAACTGACCATCATTAGATCCAATTGATCATCATTGGATCTAGATCTAATTGACAATAAAATATTTATAGTTATTAGTTTTGTTTCTTTCATTAAGGGTGGCTACTAAATGACACATTTTTTTCCGTAAAGTGTGGCCAAAGGTTTTCAAAAGATGTGTTTTTGGTTACATGAATAAAAAAAATCCAAAATATCGTGTTTTTGTTTACTTCATTTGATGTTTTTTTATAAATTTTTATTTTTCAATTTTTTCTTATTATTTTTCTCATGAATTTACCACCAAAAATAAACGGTGTCAAAATTTACAACCGATTAGTTACCTTATCTTATAATACAAATTTTGGTGTAAAATCGGTTGCTAAATTTGATACCATTTTTCTAGGTAGCAACTTTTGGTGACAATAGCCCAGTTTTATCGTGGCTAATATGGTAGCAATATAGTTTCAAAATAGGTCTGTAAATTTGCTACCGCTAAGGTGGTCACAATTCAATAGGTTTGTTGTTTTTTCTTATAAATTATTATTTTTAATTCTTTCTTATTATTTTCTCACGAATTTATCACCAAAAATAAACGGTGTAAAATTTTGCAACCGATTAGTTACCTTATCTTATAATACATATTTTGGTGTAAAATTGGTTGCTAAATTTGCTACCATTTTTCTAGGTAGCAACTTTTGGTGACAATAGCCAAGTTTTCTAGTAGTGAGTCAAAGTCTTGACAACATAATACTTGGAGTCAAAGTCTTAGTCAAACAGTCAAAGTCCTGGTCAAAGTCCTAGTCAAGTCTTAGTCCTAGTCAAAGTCTTAGTCAAATAGTCAATTCCTTACTTTATGGTGTTGACCAATTTTAATGGCTAATTGAATTCAAAACTAGTATAAAAACCCACCTATGAACCATTACACTTACCACCTCTAAATCGATTGTTTCAATCCGATTAAACTTTCCCTCATACCTTTCTTCTATAGTCTATTACTTCTACAATTGAAGCTTTGATTATAAGCTCTTGTAATTGGCGAATCGGAAGCTTGATATTCTTTCTTTTTCGTTTTTTTATTTCTTCAATTTGGACTAGCTACGTTGTTGAGTCTTTGGGATTCGCCTCGCATACATTCACAACACTTAGAGGATAATTCACCTTAGCCAATGTGAGTTTATGTAACCATGTTTATGCAATTCTTCATACTTGCAACATTATACTTAAGCAATTCTACATGCATGTCTAGTTGTAAACTTTAATGCCTCATGATTTAGACAACAACAACAGTTTCAACGAGTTTCAACATTACATAATCATTAGCTATGGCCAAGCCGGCGATACTCAATAATAGATCTATTGGATTGACAATCCCCACCCAGATACGTGTACCTCCTACATAGGTAGCGTGGGTGATTGTTATCGTTCCAACATATTATTAAGGTGAACCGTGGATGACGGGATGGACCTAAACTAGTCGGAGGTTTGATTATGTCGATTCAACACTTCATGTTTATTCATGTAGACTTAAACTTACGATAGACATATGAATTGCTAAACTTTTATTCTTAAACTTAATTGCTTGACATGGCTTATGTATTCTCACCAACTTCTAGTTGACCCCCCCCCCCCCATTTTTCCAAACTCAACAGGAAATATTGATGCTTGAAGTCTAGAGCTAGCATGAGGAGATATTTGAAGTTTTAAGCTTTGTTTGATTATTTGATGTAGACTTTAATGTAATTCAATATTGTAATGAAATAAAGGATTATTTAAACTTGTGTACTACCATGAGCTACTGAACAATCATTCATACGTGACACCTCGATGTTTCCGCCATCGGTTGGGGTGTTACAATAGTGCTATATAAAAAACGAAAAAAAAAGCGACTTTTTTTTGTGGGGTTTTGTTTATACAAGAAAAAAACACAAAGTGTCCAGGTAATTCATTAATCATGTATAGTTAAGTCACTAATTATGTTCAAATCAGTAAATATGAATTCTATTTTTAACATGTGTTAGCATTGGAGTTGTCCATTGTTTTAGGTTAAGTATTTAATATTAGAGTTATACGTACATTGTTTAAGGTTAGACGTTAACATTGGAGATACATTGTTAATTGTTTTAGGTTAGGTGCTACCCGAAGCTGTCCTACATGTAACTATAAAGCGCTTTGTTATATTTCATATGTAAAATTGATATGTCATATTAGATTTCTCAACTCCGGAACGTTCCCGAGGTATAATCTAGTGCTATATAAATAAAAGATGAGTAAAGATCAAATATAAAGTATTTTTCGGTAAGAACTGTGAGAATCAACGGGGGGTAAAAAATATATTTTTTTTCCATGTGCTTAAACATACATTCTAGATGAATAATACAAAAAAAAAATTTAGTGTAATTACGTCAATAAAGTAAATACACTAGTTTACACTAGAGTAATTATGTAATTACTTTACACGTAATTACTCTACACCAATTTTTTTTTTTTTTTAGTTTTCAATACTATAATATATGTTTAACAATATGGGAAAAAAATCAAAAAAAAATAAAAAAACACCCTCCTTTAATTCTCACACTTCTTACCAAAAAACACTTTATACAGAATGTTTCCTCAATAAAAGATAACCTGAAAAATTATCTACCTCATACGATAGACAAACACAAAAGATAACCCTAAATAAAGTATTAATCATGGCATGATGAATTGACTTTTTATTGGTATACACATTATTCTAGGTTTCATCTCAACACTTCGATCAAAATGAAAACCATATACTAGGCCTGTAAACGAACCAAACTTTCATGAACTGTTCAGCGGAAAGTTCGTTTATTTAGATAAACGAACGAACACGAACACAATTTTTTGTTCGTTTAATTAAACGAACGAACATGAACACACGTTTTGTTCGTTCATTTATGTTCATGAACGTTCGTTTATGCTCGTTCATTTATGTTCGTTTATTTATGTCCGTTTATATTTGTTTAATTAAACTTTGCTTTATTTTTATTATTTATTTCCTTTGGTTAAGTAACCTTAATTCATATAATATTATATACAATATATTTGATATGTTCTAAAATTTAATCCTAACCCTAACATTCTAAACATATCAGCCGCTCTCCACACTTCACAGTCCCACCTCCCTTCTTCTCCACACTCCGCAACCCTACTAATTTAGATTTTGCTTTGGTCGCATTGTGATGTATTAGATTTGGTTGAATTGTGATGAATCATTATTAAACTTGTTTTTGTTTGTTTTCATTAATGTTCGTTTATGTTCATTTGTGTTCGCTTATGTTCATGAACTGTTCGTTTAGGTTTTAAATGAACGAACATAAACAAACACGAACCCGACAAATTTCTTAATGAACGAACACGAACACAAAAATATGTTCGATTATGTGTTCGTGTTCGTGTTCAGTTAAAATTTAATGAACAAACACGAACACGCCTGTATTCGTGTTCGTTCGATTCGTTTACAGGCCTACCATATACTTATGCATATGGCACAAAGAGATTTTATTGGACTTCAAGTAAAAATCTGAAATGTTGTTCTATTTAATAATTGAAAGATATTTTGCCTAATTAGGCAAAGGGATTTTTGGTGATTTGCTGGTAATTGTGAAGAATTACAAAAATCACGAATCATGATCTTTTGTCTTTAGCATTATTGTAATGGAGAAACTTCATCAGTTTATTTGTCCAAATAGTTGTCATAGATTTTACGTTTTACACTAATTAAAATCGGGTGGCCCTCTTATTACGTTCATTGTTATTGTTCCATTCCATACGGACAAACATGGAAAATGTTTGGGCTATCTTCACCATTATGGGTGGTCTCACGCTTGCCCTAACAACGGTTTGTCCGCATTATAAATTTAACTTTAGTTTTTAAGGTGGGCGGGGTGTCCGTGATGGCTGTGACCATCACAACCACCACCCCCACCATTTTATCACCGCCGCGACAACAACAAATTGTGGCAGCCATCGCGAGGGTTTGGAACGTTGCCAACGGTAATATGCATGACTGTTTTTTTCCCAATTATTATATATATATATATATATATATATATATATATCAATCATTTTAATTTAACCAAAATCAATACCACCAACAATCAAACAATACCTCAAACAATTAAACAACAAAAAAAAAAATCAAATGGAAGGCCCTTTGTTTCCAGTCAACTCATCTAGTTCTTCAGACTCATTGGGTTCTACAATGGAATTTTTTGCAAAAGTTTGCGAAGCCGCGCACCTTAAAGATACAGGACGCTCAAAGAAAAAATGGTGCAACGTGATCGGTGGGGGAAATGATGTTTTGATGAATGATTACTAATTAAGTAGATTAGTTAAGTTTGATTGTGATAAGCAATGCATAAATTAAATAATAAGACAACTGTTCTGAAACATCGACACTAAAGGAACTAAACAAGAACGTATTACATGGGATCTAGGGCAACACTTGATTTTACTATAGTCCATACTACTGTTTAGAAAAGCGTATTTAGAACTGAGTATGATGATGATGATTTAGGGTTTTACATAGTCCATGGGACCATGCGGTTCAAAAAGGTTAGCGAAGGCTCCATTTTTTCTGAGTCGATTCATGCCCATGTCTTTGCACAATTGATCATTATACCAAATTTCTAAAGCTCCAATCGACGATCGATAATGGTATTCCCCAGTTGATTGTTTCATGTATTCGTCCCATCTTGCGACATCTTTCTCCATTTCACAAACACTTGGTAGCTTAAACACGCCTTCAAGTAGCGTTGCCACCCATTTAGCCCTCATTTCTGAAATATACATATTGGAAAGACTTTCAGAGAATCCAATTACTGCTACTTGTGGTATATGTGGATGAATGCATTCCCTGGTAACATTATCAATCATATCAGTAATCTGGTTTTATCTTTCATGTTAGATCAACTTGATACTGACTAACCTGTAAAGAGGGACACGCGATGAGCCTGAGATGAAGTGACCAAATGTTGATGATTCAAATACATCTTTGAGCTTTTCCACACCTTTAAATCCTGTAGCAAAAATAACAATTTCTGCTTCTATTTGTGTGTTATCCTCGTCCGTAGAAATCCCCTCTTCATAAAAGCTAAAACTTTGGGATTTCTTCAACTTGATGCTTTTTTCCTCAACCGCGTTAAAGAAGTTTTCAGGATCTGGCATGTACAAAATCAAAGATGAGCGAGCGTCTTTGGAGAAGCTATGTTGTGGCACCATGTCAAATTTGGCGAGGGGAAGCTTGTTTTTTATGTGGCTTTCCACAAACTTTGAGACTCCCCAACGCTATTAGATCGATGTGATCAACAAACAAAAAGATTGTTAGCCGAGTTAATATTTGTATAGTTATCATAATTATTTGGTTCATCATTTATCTTTCATTCATTAATGACTACTAATAAAGTTTCAAATGATAATATTGAAAGTTGTTGAGAGTCTTACTAGAGGTGAAAGTAATGTAGCTAGCAGATTAAGCACAAAACCCTCTCCTGGTTTATGAACTAAAAGCTCCGAGAAGCGATTGAAGTATAAATACGTCAATGGAATTCCCCATGGAGCCCAGTCTGGCAATTTCCAATGATCACGCCTGTACACTATCGTACACGGATGTTCTGGGCCTGAAAATTTTAAGTTAAGGAAGATAACTAGACGGAGATGAAGGTTATCTATGCAAGTACCAACCATTGATGGATGCACACTCCCTTGCAATATCGAGTCCTGTTTTCCCAAAGCCTACGACGACAACCTTCTTCCCTTTCACGAATGCAGCAGCTTCGTCATTGTCCATTGCTGCGTATTCCATGGAGTGTATGGCTTTCCCTCGAAAATTTTCTGGGCCTTTACCGACAGGGAATTCAGGTATGTTTGGAACATCTTTGAATCGTCCCAAACAGAGAATCACAAAATCGGCAATGTAAACCTAGTGATTCCATATGAATAGGTAAATTTATGTTTCGTTTAATAATATTACTTTTTTGCTGGTATCTAATTTGCCACATTATGGGCCAAATGCATTGTTTTTTTTTTTCGTAGGCGCTAGAGCATGTTATTGATCCACACTTTTTAAAAAATTGTTTTTAACGTGTAATATTAAAATACGGTGGGCTAAATGCACTCCCCTTTATTACTTTTTACACTCCCTTTTAAAAAAAAATAAAAACTAGCTTGCAATTTTTCAAATTTAACTCTTTTATCACTACTGTAAGATCAATGCCTTTAACTTTTTCTTTGAATTTTTATAAGTAAAACAAGAAGCTAAATGAACTAACACAAGTTGCTGATATTCTCTAACATCCCTTTTTCTCAAAAAATTTTTATATCTGATTAAATTTTTTTAATACTTCTAAGTAATCCAGGATATCACCCTTTATTTGCACCAACAACGAGTATGGCACAAACGCGTTAATACAGGAAATGTAATCCCGACATTATGTTTCCTTTTGATCCAGAAGTCTAGAATTAGTGCTTGGTCGTGTTTAGTTAGTAAATGGTGTTACAATCTCTACTGGCAAAGATAAATGAAGTTAAACCAAAATAAATTAAGGGTCGGTTTTGTTTGGGGTAATGGAATGGACGAGAGAATGGAATGGATTATTACCATTTAATGTCTTGTTTGGTTGCCATGTGGGAATGAAACAAAACATTACTTTGTGTTGTTGGATAGGCGAGAAAAGACGAAGGAATAAAATCGATAGTTAGTGGCAGTGGTGGGAGGTGGTTAGTGGCAGTGGTGGGTGGTGGTTAGTGGCGGTGATGGTGGGTGTTGATATGTAGCGGTAGCGGCGGTGGTGGGTGGCGGCGGCGACGACGGTGGAAGGTGGAGTTGGATATCCGTGATCATGGGTGGACAACGATGGTGATGGTAGGTTGTGGTGTGTGGCGGTAGCGTGGTAGTGGGTGGCAACAGCGGTGGTGGTTGGCAGCAACGGTGGCGATGGGTGGAGATAGATTGCAGAGATATTGGTGGGTGACAATGGTGAGCAATGGCAGTGGTGAGTGGAGGCGGAAACGGTGGTGGGTGGCGGTGGTAGTGGTGGGTGACGGTGGGTGGTGTTGGGCGGCGACGACGGTGGGTGGGTGGTGATGGTGGTGGGTGGCGGTGGTAGTGGGTGGTGGCAGAGGTGGTGGGTGACGGTGATGGGTGGTGGGCGACGGTAATGGGTGGAGGCGACGATAGTGGGTGGTGACGGCGATTGTGGGTGGTGACGATGGTGATCAGTGGCGAAGCTTGACCCGAAGGTTCGGGGGGTCAGAAGTCACCGGAGGGTTGGAAGTCACTAGTTTCGGGGGGTCGAAACCCTATATTTCCAAAATTTTCTATACGAATACTATATAATCGGCACTTCTACGAGTAAATTCGGGGGGGGGGGGGGGGTCGGCCACCCCCGTCGGCCCCAACTAAGTTGCGCCAGTGATGGTGATGGGTGGCAATGGCGGATCTAGACCAAAATTTCAAGGGTAACATTCAATGGTATTTAGAGGTAGCGTAATACGAAAAACGTTCAAAATACGAAAATTTTTCACTACGCCAGGAAAACTGAGGGGTAGCGGGCGCTAACCCTCTTCCCAGTGTAAGTCCGTCCCTGATGGGTGGTGGTGGTGGTAGTGGTGACTTATGGTGTTGTTAGTAAAGGGCGAACGAGGGTTGGAATGGAAAAAAAAACATGGGAGGTGGATGGAATGGTTTTGAGGGAATGGAATGGCTTATGGAATGGGCGATTCCATTCTTTTAACCAACCAAACACGTTATTTATCATTACCTCGTAATGGTTTATTCCATTCCCCTTTTCATTCCATCATACCAAACGCTACGTAAGTTTACCAAAAACACATTAAAATTGAAGTTTTATCAAAATAAATTAAGTTTAATCGAAACAAACTACAATTGAAATTTAATCAATATCTAGAGATATGGATAAACCTTAGAATAATTAGGGATGTTTAGTAATCCAATTTTTAAAACTTTAAAATTTTAAAGTTTAAATATAGTTATTTAAAAAAAATTTAGGGGAAGTATAAACAATGGCTGTAATAATGTAACTTTTTGTTTGGGTGTTTCAGTCTTTTACTGGCGTGTTTCTATATTTATACAAAAGTTTTACATGAGTTTTAGATAATATATATAACCTAATAACCAGTGAAAAATAAAATCAAAGTATATAAATTGTTAAGCTTATTTTTCTTCCAAGCAACAATAGCGATCAAAGTTTTGGGATCAAAAGTCAAAACCACCCAAATTCTCTATTGAGCGTTTGTGTTATCGTTCTAAATAAAATCCATACCTGGGTGGTGGTGGTATTAGTATCGGTGACACTAACATTCCACTTGCCTATAGGCGGAAACGTTTCACCAGTCCCATTCCAGAGAGACCATGTATGCGATGACGGCCCGTCGTAGCTGATACTGTTAACTCTGGACTGTAATTTGATGTGTGGCATGAGATTAAATTGGGTGGCGTATGAGCGGATATATTCTAGCATCTGTTGCTGGGTAGGAAAAACGTCCACGACCGAATCGGGCCATGGGAAGTCCGAAAACTGATACAAAGCTTTCGGTGCCTGAAGCCTTGTGGTTTTGATGGTTTTAACCCATACACCACCAATGTCGGATTCTAAGTCGAAGACAGTCGGGTTGAAGCCTTTGGAGAGACAGTATTTGCAGGCGAGGAGGCCGCTGATTCCGGCTCCAACGATGATCACTTGCTTCTTATCCATGATCTTCCAGCAATGCCGTATGGGATATAACCTTATCTGTTTATATGCTCAAATAATATGGTTTCCAATGCATATATAATATTGCCAAAGAGGAAGATATGGGCGGTAGATTGAATATGATGTGTTGATGCAGTGGGGTTGCCATCTTGAAGCTTCTGGCTTGTATTTTTAACTTTTGTAGTTTTGTGTGAGAAAATGATATTTGTTTGTGTGTGGAATGTATATATCTCCGGGTCTTACACGGGTCATGTTTGTGGGTTGGCGGATCTAACCCAATACCAACCTAAGATTTGACACGGACTCGAACCTAATAAATCGTGTTAAACATATGAACCCAAATATGACACGAATATTGACGGTGTGGTATTGACGGGTACACCACACATGTAACCTGATATTTCTTATTTTTTTCCCATATCGATCAACACTCTAAAATTACATTTTCGCAACAAAAAGAAATACAATTGTGTAAAAAACAATTACATTTAAATTATAAAACTTTATGTCAATTTCTCGTAAGTAGGGATGTTCAAATCGCTCGTCGCTCGTTCGGAAAATGTTTGAAAGATGCTCGCTCGATCTTTCACTCGGTTGTAAATGAGCCGATCGGATCGGTTCGGTTTGTAAATGAGCCAAGCATGAGCAAAGGTACGCTCGTCTCGGTTCGGCTCGAATAAATTTGTATTTATTTTTTATATATTTAATTATAAAAATACACACAATTTACATATAAATTTATGACTTTATATATATCATTTTATTGGATTGGACTTAGGATACATACGGGGCACCCGGTCCTCCAGATCCACCAATCCAAGGAAAACCTAACCATCCACCCGCTCGAAGGCACGACAGTGAATAATCGATAAAACCTGGTATCCTTCAAAGCTCGAACTTGTGACTATTAGGCTCCAAGTCACCTATCGTTAAGCTTTCGTGCCACTCCACCAAAAAGTGTCAAATAATTGAAAGTAAAAATCTGAAGTGTTGATCCATCCCATCAAATAATTTACAGATGTGTTTTTAGTATAAAGTTGATCAAAAGGCTAGCTTGGCATGCCTAATTAGTCAAATGGGATCTTTTGATGATATTCCAAGTAAGGAATTAGAAAAATGATGGCCAAAGCCAAATATACCTCATCCTTCTAATTTTTCATCGTATGACCTTTGAAAATGTCAAATCAATGTGAACTTTTTTCTTTTAGACTAGACGGAGTGGGCGGGAAGGAGTGGGCGTGGAAAGGCTTTATGGGCGGGAACACCGCCACCAAGGGGCGTGGAACAGGGCGGGGAAGAATCGACCAGCGTGGGGGGAGGAGGAAGCCACGTGGAGAAGAGTGATTGGCCGATTTTTTTTTCTTTTATTTTTTAACTTTAACCCAATATAATATTATTCTCTTCACCCCCTTTCCTTGTAACACCCCAACCGATGGCGACCTCATCGAGGTGTCACATAGTGACGATTGTTCAAAAGCTCATGGTACTAAAATGTAAATATTTGATTATTGAATATTGTTTTACAACATGTGAAAATAAATACACGACAACAAAAATAGAGATAGTTGATTGATTTAATCTAAGTCCAAAGTTCTATGTAATGCGTCAAGCAGCTTATCCTGAAACATGCACGAAAATAAATTTTGTCAACATATGATGTTGGTGAGTATTACCTAGCTTTGTACATATAGTATAGGTTTGAAAAGTGGTACAATTCATGTGTCTAGCATCACCAAGGCATTATGTAAGCACATAAGTAACCAAACAAGACAAGATCAAATGTAAAGTTGGTAAGGTAAAATTGATAATGAGCACCCTAACACGTGTCAAGTCTAAAAGAGCACCATAACATAAGTTATGTCTAAATGAGCACCGTAACATAAGTTACGTCTATATGTAAAGAGCACCATAACATAAGTTATGTCTAGATGTATGATTTTGTACGTAAGCTACATTCATGTTCAAACATAAAGCACAAAGATAAACAAGACACGTATATGAATTGTAAATGAAGAAAAAATGTATGTGTAAGTGAATGTGCAAGTTTTGTATACTTGTGCATGAATCACCCCAAAAGTGTAAAAACAAAAAAGGGGATAAGTAATACTCACAGTTCGCGTAATAACTTGAAACTCTACCGAACAACGTGATTTGAATTAAGATTATCCCAAAGGATTAACCTAAAGAATTAGATAATGTGTAAGGGAAATGAATCTAGGATACAAGTAATTCTAGGGTTCCTAATTTGGGGGTATGTAATTGTTTAATTATTAATTAGGTAAATTGTTAATAAACGAGAGAAATTCGGTAAATAATTAAATAAAAGACTATTGTAGGTTTTTGATTTAGGATGATCATATTATAGGGTTTTAAGTATGAAAATAATTTTTATAAAATTATTTCCTCAAAAATTGAATATTTAGTATATTTATTTCTATTTGTTAAAGATATAATTTTAATATCTAAAACTATTAAAATTAAAGAAATTTCAAATTAAAATTTATATTTCCATTCTAAATGAACAAAAATAATTTACGTAAAATTTTGGTATCAAAAATATTGAAAAATGAATTTATTATGATTTATTTATGATTTAAAATAACAAAAATCAATTAAAATTATGAAACGAATGATTTTTCTGGAATAAAAATTATTTCTGAAATGCCTATTGATCTACAAGTTTAAAATAATTTTTGTGAAATTTTATAAAATTGTTTAGATATTTTTATAGAATTTTAAAATTAAAAATGAATAAACTTGTAGTATTTATAATATATATTAAATAAATTATTTTTAGAAATCTAAAAATTATATGGTAAACTTTGTCGTGAGATTTACCTAAAATAATTTTTGTAGAATTTTTTTGATACTTATAGTATTTAAAAACTATTTTAAAAGATTAATAGGTTATGTAATAAATAAAGGGTTTTAAAAAAAATGTTGTTGATGCTAAGGCTCGAACCCACGTCTGACCCGGTTTATAAAGGCTTAAATCACAAGTTCAGGCCAACTGGTCTGAACCCTGAGAACGATTAAATCTGGATTTTAATTAATTATATAGGCTATCTGTTTTGTTTATAATTGGCTTGAAAAAAAAGAAAACAAAAAAAAGCAGATCGTGGGGATCGAACTTGGTCTTTGGCCGGTTCTGTTTCCTTAAATCAGTGTGCATTACCAACTGATTTGTGGATCAGTTGGTTGATATCTTTGTTCTGAAATAATGTTAATTACTGTCTGCAGCGAGGTTTAATCCCCAAAACATGGAATACGAGCCATAGTTTTCCAATCACTATGATTAGTAATCAATAGCCCCTGAAACCATGGGGCTATTGTTCGTGATAGGCCGATTAAAAAAACCATCAAACAAATTGGGACTTACAGTGCGATATGGTGTAAGAACGAACGGTCAATAGGCGAAGTCAACGAAGCACGATTACGCAGATTTGGGAGTGTTTTAGGATGAATTGAGTATGGGGGATTGATTATCGGTGTATTAAGCTTGAATGAGGGGTATCAATTTATACTAATCCTACGAATTTGTAATTATAGAAGTTTTGACCCACATTAACTCTTATACGCGTATAATACTAAGAATTGGAAAGTTTTTATGATAATTTGCGTGGGGATCAAGCTGTGGGGGTCGGTCTAATCATTACCATAAACGAATCGAATTTAAAACGCGGATTGGATGTAGATTTGGAAGGTGGTCTCGCAGTTGACTTTGGAAAGTCAACTGTGCGTATGTAAGGAAGGTATATATCTATTTTGGTTAACAATAAAACCAAACATGGGCTCTAGCCCAGATGGTGGAGGTGTTTGTGTAGTGAGTCGTCCATGGACGCGGGTTCGAGTCCCGGTCCATGCATTTTATTTTTTCTTGATTATTTCACAAATATCAAGTTATTTTATGTTGGTAGTATGATTACACAAGTCCAAAAGTACTCCAAAATATTTTTAAAACGTATAAGAATGATAAAAAAAAATGCAACGTTTTATTGATGATTTTAAATACGAGACGTTACAGTAAAATAAATACGAAAAGTGACGGATGTCACATTCCTCCCTTCCACTCCCCACAATTTTCACATTTCACATGAGGCCCTACACATGCCACATGGCGCTTCATCCCCCCTATAGTCTTAAACTATAGGGAGTGAAGGGGGGGAAAGAGGGGGTGAAGCGTCATGTGGCACTTGTGGGACCTATGTGGGTGAAAAAAAATTGTATGGAGTGGAAGGGGGGAAGAGAGGGGAAGGGAATAATATTGTTGTATGTAAGATTTAAAAAAAAAAAAAAGACAAACCAATCAAGGCCTGCCACCTGGATCCACCCCCGCCCCACACCAAGCAACATCTCCCCGCCCAAAGGGCTCCCGCCCTCTTCCACGCTGCCAAGAAATGGTGTTCCCGCCTGTGAAGCTCCTCCCCACTCTCTTCTCCCGCCCAACTCCCTCCACTCTTAGTGTGAAAATGGGGAAACATTAATAAGGATCTAACAAGTTAATGGTGTACAACAAATAAAAATGAAAGGGATATGTTACATCAGTGTTTTGAAAATCGGACCGGACCGGCCGGTCGGACCGGTCGGACCGGGCTCTGGGACCTGGACCGGTTCGGTTCGGGTGGTTGGACCGTTTCTGCAGCGAACCGGCTTCGGACCGGAAAACCGGCCGATCGGACCGGAAAACCGGTGGTCGGACCGGTTTTCTTTTTTAATTTTTTGATATTTTGGGTTTCGAAGCATTTTTTGGCCCGGTTCATCGGACCGGTTGGACCGGTGAACCGCCCGAGGGTTCGGTTCGACGTCCGGTCCGATTCTGAAAACCTTGTGTTACATTTAGCCCAAGCCTTAAAAAATCATGATATGTTGCCTTTAGCATATATCATGAGCATTCGTAAGTGTCCTTATAACTATACATATTATTCACGTCAGTTTTCTTATATCGTTATTTTATATATAGATAAACTTGTATTAGTTTATTTGTACAAATAAAATGTCACAGATTTTACTTTTTCCAAAATTGTCACAGATTTATTAATTAGATCTGTTACATCAATACTTCTTGATATAAATTTGGTGGCGCTCTTATCTTGTCCATTGTCATTCTTCCATATAGACAAACCATGGAAAATCATTGAACATACGACTTTACATCAGGCTATCCATCCTTGGAGGGACCATTGTGGGAGATTCGGCACTTGTCTTTATATAGCGTCTTGGCGTGCAAAAGAAAGTGATATGACCCAATTTATAGAAAAACTAACAAAACTTTATTGTTAGGGGGAAGGCTCTAAGGCTATATGGTGTGGTTGCATTTTTTCCCAGCTTCCTCAAGTGTTATATCAGCGTCACCTCATTTTTCATATTTCCTTTTCTAAAGTTTGGAAATGGTTTCTCCCAATTCACTCATTCCCCCTTTCTTTTTCTTTTTTTTTTATTAATTTTCCTTTTTTATTTAATTATATATTTTTATATTTCACAAATATTTTTTCATTAAAATAAATTAAAAAAACGTAAAAATTTAAAAAAAAAAAGAAAGAAACTTCACTAAACTAAAAAAAAAAGAAAAAAGAAATACCAACTACAATACATAGAAACTAAAAAAAACTTGAACAATACATAATAAAACAAAAACTACGGTATTTGTCCTCCAAGCCACTTCTTTGCGATCTTGTCTTTCATCTTGATCATTACCGTTTTTTCTTGCTCGGAAAGGCCCTCGAGACTTCTCCCCATCATGCTAAACTCTTATTGTTCATGTTTTGCAAGATCATACTCGAGGCGTGCCCTATCCAATCGAAGCCTCTCCATTTCTCTCGTTGCGGCTTCTTCCTTCTCCTTTTTTCTTTCTAACCACCTCTCCTTTTGCTTTGCCTTAAACTCGTTAAAGTTTTGAATCAAGGTATTTATTTTCTCTACCGCTTTTTCTTTCGAAGCGGAGGCCTTTCCTTTTGAGCTTGAGGCGGCTTTTTTTGTGCGGTCCCTTCCAATTGGTCGCTCCAATTCGGGAGTTGGAGCTTCATCTTCAAACTTAGGGTCGTCGTTTATATTTATCGTACAACGTGCATCGGACCCCCCCCCCCTCCCTACTATAACATCCCGAGGCGCTCGTCTTTGTTCTTTTTACTTGTGCCACTTCGTTTGGCACCATTTTCCATTTTTCACATTTGCTCAAAATCTCATAAGGCCTCATGTACGCCCACCCCCCTTTCTTTGAGCTAAACTTCTTAAGCGCCTCTTTCAACACATTCTCGTCACTTTGACCTGTCTTTCGATTGTTCCAACAATTTTGATAAACACCCGCAAATTGTTGGCATTTGTTGTTCATCTCCCTAAACTTCGTACTAACGGAATGGAAGGTACGATAAGGATCCCGCTGCATTAAGTTGAAAAACTGAATGCAAACATGGTTCCAAAAGCTTTCCTTTCTTTGATTTGTACCTACACGTGACAATATTTCTTTTAAAATAACAATACATAAATATAATATTTTTTTAAAGATAATACATAAATATAATATTTTTTTACACTAAATATATATTTTAAAAAAATTATTACTTCTTATAGGGTCGGTAGACACGTTCACCCCAAGCTCGTGCTAGGGCCTCGAGCTCGACTTGACTCTAATGAATGTTATCCGTCTTACTAGTACCTCGTTCTTCTACGACACGTTTTTTCCCTTTAGTGTCTTTTTTTTGACGTTGGTTGGGTTTCGGGTATAACGTTGTCATCGGCGCCTAAGGATACAAAATCGTGTTCGGGTTGTGACTGAGGTATCACGGGGAACATTGGCATTTGTTGTTGTTGTTGCATTTGCATATGAAATTGTTGTTTCATTTGCATTTGCCAAGCGTTTTGGGGTTGATTAAAACCGCCAAACGCGTATGTGGTAGGTTCGACCGGTGTAGTGGGGTATGAAAAGTTTAGAGCTTGCGTCAAAGGAGTAGCAGGGGTGTTTGGGAAAAAAGGGTTGTGGGTTTGAACGCCTTGGATCCCTAATATTTTTTTTGTTTGAAGATTGAAGGTTTATAAAATGTAGAAGGTTTTGGTTGTGTGGTTAAAATGTTATGGGGTTGTATGATATATAAAGTAAAAATTTTGAATTTTTTTTACTATATGGAATGTATCATCACCATAAAGGCATTGACCATCATCTTAAAGATATTGGCCAAGACTTGACCGAGACTTTGTCCAAGACTTTGCATAATCTTAGCTTAGTCAATTATAATTGTAATTGTGTAATTAAGTGTATCCCTTAGTATTAGCCTTTTCCTTATTGTAAATCCTCTATAAAAGTCTTGTAATTCTCCATTGATCAATACAATTTCAATATAAAAACCACTTTGTTTATATGGTATCAGAGCCTAAAAGCTCCCTTGAGCCATCTTTGATCTCAGCCTACTCGACAAACACCTTCTGTCCACATTCTGCCTTTTTTTTCTTCTTTCGATTCACCATGGCCAAACAAATCACCCACATTACCGCCGCCACAACCCAAAACCAAGGGCCACCTCGAACTACCAATACCAACACTCGCCCAACTCACAACAATAACACCTATTGCTACTATTGTAACATTCTCGGACATGACACTAAAGATTGTCGCAAACTTAGTCGCTTCCTACGAGAACACAATGTCTCGCCTCAAAATACCAACACCCCGGTGGTTAACTACACCACCCCTCACCCAACGGCTACAACCCCACCTTGGATGTGGGACACCGGTGCGTCCAACAACACCGCGAACAACAACCAACAATTTTCCGTTCTTTTCGAATTCGGAGGACCCGATAAGATCGTGCTAGGTGATGGTAAAATTCTCCCAATAACTTATATTGCTCAAACAACTATTCCAACAAAATCTCGCCCACTTCTTTTAAATAACATTTTAATTGCTCCTAATCTTCGAAATAATCTTATTTCCGTTGCCAAAGTTTGTCGTACTAATCGTGTTTCCGTTGAATTTTATCCCTATCATTTTTTGTCAATGATCTACGCACGGGGGTGCGCCTCATGCAGGGAGTGAACGTCAATGATGTCTACTATGGACCGATCTCCTTGTCTCCTCATATCAACAACACCCAAACAAACTCTCTTCTCATGTGGCACCACATATTTGGACATCCATCGCTTCAAGTGTTCAAGTCTTTAATTTCTAGATTGGGACTTCGTTTTAATAAGGTGACCCATGAGTCTTTTCATTGTACTTCATGTTCCCTAAATAAAAGCCACAAACTACCTTTTGGCAAAAACTCTTTTGTTGCCAATCAACCTTTACAACTTCTCTACTCCGATGTATGGAGTCCCGTAAAAACGTCAATCGATGGCTTTAAATACTATGTCATTTTAGTTGACTATTTATCCAAATGCATTTGGTTATACCCAATCAAACAAAAATCCGATTTCAAAAAAAAAAATTTCCACAATTTAAATCTCTTGTTGAAATTTTTTTCAAAACCAACACTGTTGCGTTGTTCACTAATAATGAGAGTGAATATGTGGGTCTTTCACCTTATCTTGCCTCTCAAGGTATCTCCCATTACACGACACCGCTTATACATCGGAACAAAACGGTATTGCCGAACGACATCACCGACACGTTGTGGAAACCGGCCTCGCATTACTCCACTACTCCCACTTACCATAACATTTTTTGTCTCATGCCTTTCAAACCGCAACCCACCTAATCAATCGCTTGCCTACACCCATCCTTAACAACAAATCTCCCTACGATATGTTGTTCAAAACCGCTCCTACTTATTCCAAACTCAAACCGTTTGGTTGTCTTTGCTACCCATGGTTACGACCTTATGCTACTTCCAAACTCCACTCCCGTTCAACGGCGTGCATATTTCTTGGGTACTCATCCTCCAAATCGGCATTCAAATGCTATGACCCTACTAGTCACAAACTATACCATTCTCGCCACGTTGAATTTATCCCACATATTTTTCTGTCTCAAACCACCAACCCCTAACCCGAACACATGTCATTTGACTCCTTCCTATCCACATAACAATCGGCCCAATCAACCTCCTCTCCTAACCAACCCACTCCAGACCCAAACATCTTGCATCATCCAACCCCAACTTCACAGCCCACATCACCCGAAGCCCAAACCCCTGTCCCTCTACAAACCCACGGCCCACCTCATCTACCTCCTGCACACAGCCCACCCCCCCCCCCCCCCACACACACACACACAACAGGCCCTACACCCCAGCCCACTGAGACACCCTCACCAACCGGCCCACTGACTCTACCCGATAGCACCGCCCCTACCCCCAACCGATTCCCACTCCACCGACCCCACCTCACCAATGTCTTCATCCAACACATCCGATGATCCCACGAACTCACCTCCACATAACCCTCAACCACCTCGTCGACAACTAAAACTCAACTCAAAGTATTACAACCCAAACTTTGTTAACTCTACTACCATTCACCCTCTAGCCGTTTCTCTTGAACCATCCACTTATACTCAAGCCTTGAAAGATCCGGAATGGCGCCATGCCATGGATCTTGAGTATAATGCTCTCCTTCATAACAACACTTGGGAACTTGTCTCTCACACAACCCAAACTCCCATTGGTTGCAAATGGGTATTCCGAATCAAACGCAAACCTGACAGCACGATTGACAAGTACAAAGCCCGTCTAGTTGCCAAAGGGTTTCACCATTAATATGGAAATGACTATCATGAAACATTTAGTCCCGTTACTAAACTTGTTACCATTCGCACCGCTCTCTCTATTGCTCTTTCAAAAGGATGGTCTTTATGTCAACTAAACGTTAATAATGTGTTTCTTCATGGGACACTTCACGAAGATGTCTTTATGGTGCAACCTCTCGGGTTCACCAATACGGAATTCTCACGTCACATTTGCAAACTCAAAAAATCCCTTTATGGGCTTAAGCAAGCACCACGTGCTTGGTACATCGACGTAACCAACTTTCTCACTCGTTTTGGCTTTAAAAAATGCATTTCTGGCCCCTCTCTCTTTGGATACAATCTCAACAACATCACTTGCTACCTCCTTGTGTACGTTGACGACATTGTCCTCACCGGCAATCACAATCCATTTATGGATTCCTTTGTTCAAGCCCTAAGCAACCAATTCTCTATTAAAGACTTAGGCCCTCTCCATCATTTTCTAGGAATCGAAGTCATTCCTACGCCTCATGGTCTATTTTTTTCCCAACATCGCCACATTCAAGATATTCTTACCACCTTTAAAATGGATAGTGAAAAAGAGGTTCTCACTCCTTTAAGCACTTCCGACTCTCTTTCTTCCTTTGACTCCACTCCCCCAGTCGATCTCACTCCCTACCGCCAACTTGTTAGCACTCTGCAGTATCTTGCCTTCACACGTCCTGACATCTCCTTTGTTGTCAATAAATTATCTTAATTCATGCACTCGCCTAAACAATCACACTGGCAAGCTCTCAAACGGGTACTCCGCTATTTGAAAGGAACGGTCCATCATGGGTTGTTCTTGAAACGAAATACTAACCTAAACTTGCAGGCTTTTTCGGACTCGGACTGAGGCGGTATTAATGATGGGGGACGGTCCACTACAACATATCTCATATATCTTGGGTTTAATATCATCTCATGGAAATCTGCTAGACAAAAAATTGTCTTTAGATCATATACCGAAGCTGAGTACAAAGCACTCGCTAATGCGGCGGCTGAACTCTCATGGATTAAAATTTTACTTGGTGAACTCGGGCTCCCAATTAAGAGCACCCCACCGCTTTACTATGACAACACCGGAGCTACTTATGTATGTGCAAATCCTATTTACCATTCCCGCATGAAACACATCGCTCTGGATTATCACTTTGTGCGGGAATAAGTTAAATCCGGGCAACTCAAAGCTCTTCATGTCAACTCCAAGGATCAACTCGCGGATGTGCTCACCAAACCGCTTGCACGTGTACCCTTCCTATATTTTTGGTCCAAGATTGGAGTCTCCAATGGATCCTCCATCTTGCGGGGGCGTATAAGGAATGTATCATCACCATAAAGGCATTGACCATCATCTTAAAGATATTGACCAAGACTTGACCAAGACTTTGCATAATCTTAGCTTAGTCAATTATAATTATAATTATGTAATTAAGTGTATCCCTTAGTATTAGCTTTTTCCTTATTGTAAATCCTCTATAAGAGTCTTGTAATTCTCCATTGATCAATACAATTTCAATACAAAAACCACTTTGTTTATATTTACAACGGTCGAATGTCAAACGGTCATAATAATCCAACGTTCCTTTTTTCCTTGACCAATAGAAACGTTCGGTACAAACAGTGTATTTTCACCGATATCACCAATTTATATAGGTGGGATTAACAGAGTATAATGATGATGATGATCACCGGATTTATAATCGGGGGTGTTCCCGACCGGGGAAACTGCCACATCTTATAATCGGGGGTGTTCCCGACCGGGGAAACTGCCACATCAACCCACCGAATGTACTCCCCGATTCCACACCAATAGGCCTAAGGTAAGTACTATAGCCCTAACCACTTCTAATCCGTCATGTCAAAATGAACCCAAAATACCCCATAACCACCAAAACATTGACAACACTCTAGGCAAAGTACCCTACGACTATTTTATTATTTTTATTTAAAATAAGTAAAACAATTAAATCTAATTAAAATTGCATTAAAATTAAAAATCTTGCATAATTGAAACAAACAAATTACAAAATTTTAAAAAATACGACAATTTAGAAAGAAAAAAAAAACTAAATGTCTGCAATTTGTCGTTTGCGGGCTATAGCGATTTTCTGCACCTCGTACTCTAGATGCTCGTGTGGCCAAGTATATGTCTTAAAAATTTTATCCATTGTCGATTGGGCGACAATTTCGTGTAGTTGCTTCATCAATAATGTAGATTCTAAAAGATGTTGTTCTTTGCCTTCCATCACCTTGTGAAATGCCGCTACCTTCATTGACGTGTACGCATCTATTTTTTCAGACAACGCACTTTAGTTTGATGACCCGACCGGTTATTTAGCTTGTTGTTTACCCCTTTACTTCAGTTGTTGGACTGATTCTATTAATATATAAAGGTTTTAAATTAAATGATTAAATATATATATATATATATAGGTTTATATATATATATATATATATATATATATATATATGACCGTTGGCTAGTTTGTGACCATTTCTAACGGTCAAAAGTATATGGAATTCAACAATACCCTCTCGGTTAGCACTTGCTAACGAGGTAAACTTTTGAACGTTGCCAAGAGGGTGGTGGCGGCGTTGACGCACGGCAACAGTAACCGAATACACCTTGCCGAGGAGCCCCTTCCTTTAGTAAAAATTGGGTTTTATACTGTCAAATATTATTGCTCGGCTTCCTAGTAAGAAACGAAACCAAATGTATTACGTTAGTTGTGTTCTCCCGCTTGGCTAAGCCTGGATCTAACCCTAAGCCATACCACTACATCAATCACCTGAAAACACTCATTACACCAAGAGCACCCTTTGTATCATTTGTAAGTTTGTCACGAAACAAATATATTGTAATAAATGGTTTTGGATGTGGATTTATATGCTAAAAGTCATTGATTGCATTCTAAATGCTATAAAAATCTATACATTGTTTAAGAATACAATGTGCATACCTGCTTGCCCATTCCGTGAGCGCATCCACGGATCCACCCTAATGGGTTAAGTACAATAGCAAAAAGAAAACAATGTTTTGAAAACCGGTTCATAACAGCAGGTGCAACCAATTGAACCGCATAGTACACCAGTTGAATTGCCCGGTATACCCAGTTGACCGCCCAGTATGCCTTACACAAAGTTGTATATTGTCATGACTGATACGTAGTAGTGATATAAACGAGTTGAGCCAAGCTCAACCTCTTTTATTTAAGTGGACGAGCTTGACTCATTTTGAACTATATTTTTAAAGCTCGAGCACGACTATTATTATTGTTGTTGTTGTTGTTATTATTATTATTAAAAGAAATGAAGCAAACATAAGCTCATGAGCCTATTCAAGCTTAACATGTAAATCGTGAGCTCGGGTTCGTTAAATTTCTGCTTGTTTTAACTTTTAGCAAATCAATCTAAAGTATGTTAGGAACGACTCGACTGACGACTCGTATGCTACAAACATATTTTGAATTAACTCATCTTGTCCTAGGTGAGATCACTTGGAGGAACTCAATTAATGATCATGTCTGGATTCATTTTATTTTCATTCACTTATCTTATTCTCAACACCACAAAAGACTTGCTCAAGTTTTTAAAATAGGGATCTTGTCTTGATTGAGAATTGAGATACTAATTTGGGCTGAGACTTCACCTTTGGGGGCTCAATTTCTCTCGCGAGCCCAGAGGCGGGTATCTACCATCAAACTTTAAATTCACACTTGTACACATTACATTGTTATATTTATTTTTTAGATAAATCACTTTCATTTCAAATTCACACTTGTACACATTACATTGTTATATTTATTTTTTAGATAAATCACTTTCATTTCATAAGTGGCAAATTATATTGAAATAGCAGGTAGACATACAATAAAATTCTAAAGAATACAAGAGTTGCTCCACAAATGAAGCTACGCCTTGTTTTCGAGACCATGAGTTTGTATTATTGACCCATAATTGAGCACAACTTAATAAGATCGTAACAGTTTTAATAATAATAATAATAATAATAGTTAGTATTATCATTATAACGGTTTTACACAATTAATCGAGGAAATTAAGTACATTGGCAAAGGGAGGAGGGGTGTAAATGAGATCATGGAGCCATGGACTACGTGACTGAGAATCTTGACTCCAATCCATGTTACTTTTGGGTAATAGGAGCTCGGATAACTTCTTCACCCCCATCGGCATTTTTAGACTTGCTTCCTTACTGTCTTCGTTCTCATTCGTGTTGTACACTACATGGCTTGAGCTCATTGCCGGGGATGCTGAAAATTCAAGACGATGAGCATTAATCGAGTTTGGAGACGACGGAGGCTGTGCTTCCTCCATTGCTGCCCTCTGCTCCAACACCTTCATGGAAGTAGCCTTTCTATATATTTTGCATAACACTATATCCTGCCAATTCCCAATTAAATACATCAATGTCCATAAATGATAATACAAAACAGGTGCTTATAAGGCTAAGGGGTATGGGAAGGGGGAAGAGGTCGAGGAGCCTACGTGGCACCCTTCCCCCTTCAGGAACAACCCCCCCCCCCCCCCCCCCATCTCTCTAATTTCGATGAGCAAGGTGAAAATTCCCCGTCCATGCCGATGAGTTTTATTAATATTATATTGTGTATGTGTGATTGTGTGGTAGAAAGTGAAGGGGGAAGGGAACACAACCCCCTTGATGGGGGAAGAGATAGGAGAAGATGATGTAGACAACGGGGAAAGGGGAGCACACCCCTTAGCCTAAAACAGGTGGACCTTTCCCCATTAAAAAAACAAGGATGAGTTGAAACGTAACTACTATTTTGAGCATACCCCCTGTGTGGGCGAGAAATTATTTTTTAATGGTGGTCAGCGGCTTCCCCAAGTTTGTGAGAAGGGGTATGTTTAGCAGTAGTAAAAAATAATACCCCTCTTACATGAGGGTAGGTTTAGTAAGGTGTTATGTTTAGGCGTTTAACCACCTTTCTTATAAGCATATATGATATAATTAATAGAAATAGAACTTATATGATTTTGTTTTAATTTATTACTACCTTTGATAACGGGCAAGAATCAGGCAATCGGTACTCATTCATGACCCAATCGGTTTTGCTCCCACCAGGTGCCCGACCCTTGTAGAACACTAGAGTCTTCTTCAACCCAAGATGCTTCTTCCTGTCGGATATAGAGAATATTTTACGATCCGACCCAGTTGCCTTCCAAAATCCGTTTTTAGTGGTTCTTGTTGGTCTCCCTCCGGTACCATTCTTTTTATTCCTCGGCACAAAAAAGTACCACTCTCTCTCCCCGATTTTTGACATTTCTATCATTCAAAAGAAATGAAGAAAAGGATGTATTAAGAAAAAAAAATATCTCTTTGTATAGAGATATTAAAATGAAAAGAAGAATGAATAGGTTGGATAACAAATATAGTGATCAACCGTTAATAACTATTTTAATATGTCAAGTGCATAGAAGAATAAGTAACAAACTTATCTAATGAAGAAATTAAAATTTAGCAAAAAAAAAAATGAATATATTCCATTAAAAAAAGTGAACAAAAGCTCGATTCAAATACAATAAAGGAAAGTTACCTGGTAGGATCCAAGGATCATATAGATAAATGTTCAAAAAACCAATGACTTCAAAACATGTATAATTCCCTAAAACCATCTTCTTTAGATAAAATTCAAGCAACTCTTCCTCGGTGGGGTGGAATCGGAAGCCTGGTAAATTGAGTTCCGGTTGATTCGCCTCCATGTAGACAATAGAAACCAGACATAAATATATTCATGGAGCTTGGTACTTATATATACATTAAGTTCGCTAAAGAAATTCTGGCATGATTGACTCAAGTCTTTGTGGAATTTCAAAGGCTACACGACTTGTCGTGGAGTGGGGTGATTTATTTAGTGGGTTGTTTCTTTCTTCAATGGGCCAATGATTTAAGGAAAATACACATCATATTATATCATCTCATGATTTTCATAATCATGTACTGTTACAATGAATGTTAATAACTGATTTAATTGGTATGTTTTAAACCGTAAGCCAACACTTGGTATGTTTAAAACCAGCACTGGTTAGACTAGGTTGTTTTCGATTCACGATCTGCAGTATGTGAGGGATCAGTTGGGGTACTCGTCAGCCAAGAAAGATATCATTATGGGGATTTTTGTGATAACTTGTTGGCGAATATGGAAGATGCGGAACGAAAAAGTTTTTAAAGCGGCAAATGTGATCATGTCTCAAGTGCTCTCGGATATTAAATCTTCAAGTTATCTTTGGTTCAATAGTAGAGGGAAAAGGGCTAGAATTGATTGGAAGGGTTGGCAATCGTTTTCTTTTGATGTAATGTAGTGTTGTTGTGTTTTTTGTTTTCTCCTCCTTGGAGATGCCGGTTTTTAATAAAATTCGCGCTTCAAAAAAAAAAAGGTGGATTGATTCAGTGATTGGGCCGGTTTGGGGTAAAAGAAAATTGAAGTATATTTTTCGTAAACTAAACTGGATTTTGATAATTTCTTCTCATTCCATAAACAAAACACATTACATAATAATAAGTTAAAGTATATTAACATGTCGATAATAATTCATATTGATGTCACTATTAATTAACTTTCATTTTCGTTGCCAGGAGCAACCTACTCCTACCTTTTCTTCATGTGTTTTTTTAATTTTATTTTCGAACAGAAAATCTTTGTTGATTGAATTCAATGATATTCTATAAATCTACCAACAAAGATTTTATGTTTGAGAACAAAGTCAAAAAATACACAAAGAAAGTTACTGGTGAAATTCCTCTTAGCAACGAAAATGGAAGTTATAATTACTAATGGTTAAATTAGCGGTATAGATTATTCTCGACCAATAAATCATAGTTTAAATTATTAAAGTCTAGAAAGTTTATGTTTTTTTTTTCAATTATAACTAAAATTGGGATGACGTATAAACATTGAAAGTGTTTTAAAAAATGTTTTCTTTTATTATTATTTCATATATGAATAACATAGAAATACACAACTTTAGTTTTATTTTTATCTCATGTAAATATTTCTGTAAAATTTAATTAAGATGTAATCCGACTTTTTAGTCCAGTTTTATTAGTAAACTACTAAGCTTAACTGGTTCATTAACCGGATTAGTTTTCTAAAAGTTAGGGGATGGCGTCACCAAATTTTCTAAAATTATCATGAGTGGTTCATTAACTGAAGAATGGTGAATTTCTTGCTTTTAGTGAGACTTGAACCTTAGAACTCATATTTAAGTGTAATTATAAATAAATTTATTCTATAATTATACCAAATTTATTTTGAAATTTTGGTAATGAAAGGAAATCATTTGCGTTTGTTTGGAATTTGAATGAGTCATTTGTGGACCTTGAAATCATGATAAAGCATTTTCCTCTCTAATTCATATCATTTGACTCGTTGAACATTGAACAATTCTATAGAAGTTAATTTTTTTAGTAATATGTGGTTTTTTCATGTTTTTGTTAGATATTTGTACATGTGACTACTAAAATTCTTTGATTAAGTGTTTTTACAATCAATACAATATTTTAGCTCATAAAACTATTTATCTGTTATATATGAGGTTTGGTTGTACGTTTTTTTCATGTTTTTGTTAGATATTTTGTCATTTCATATAGATCTAACAGACTTGGTTAACGAAGTTACATATTTGGACTCAAATGGATAGTTAATTTCCAGCTAGGGACTCAAGTAGTTAAAGTTTTGGACTTTAGATTCAAGTAATTAAAACCACTATAACACAGGGACGCAAATAGTAATTCACTCTTAAAACATTAACACGCCAACTAATACATGTGATCCTAATCCTCTAGAGTGTACTCTGGAGACGACACGTCACGATTGCTATCATGACTGTCCGACCTAGCGTCTGAGCGGATACATCCGAAGTCAAGACTTGGAAGACGATACGGTTCATCATCCATAGTGACGTACTCCTCACCCGGGTCAGTTTCGTACCCTTCAGTCCAGCTAGGTACGATTTGTGTTGGACAGGTGTTTGAAACGGGAGGGTTTTGGGTGAAGTTTGTTTACGTCTCCCCAACTTGTAGTTGATTCAATCCCAGTACAGCTATAGTGTAGTCACTGGTTAAGAAGAAGTGTACACTGGTTGAGGAGGAGTGTACACTGGTTGAAAAGAAGTGTACACTCATTGAGAAGAAATGTACATTGGTTGAGGAAGAGGAGGAGACGACACTGGTTGTGAATGTCGGCTGGCACGTCGACAGCGAGAATGTCGCCTGAGGTTGGAAGGTCCAGCTGCTTCAATAGGATAACCACCACCCTTTGAATTTTTGTGTTTAGATTGAATTGTGCGAGACACTTGTGAAGTTGTGAGTGATAATTGGTTTTTTGTCTTGTATTTATAGGGTTAAAAAATTAGCCGTTGAAAAAGTAGTCGTTTGAATATTAAATATTATTCGTATTTTATTATTATTATTTTATTTAATAAATTTAATAAAAATAAAATAACTTTTTGTGTTTTTTTTATTTTTCTGTTTTTTATTTAATGTAATGTTTTAATTTTATTTATGTAAGTTTTTATTTTATTTAAATGTAATGTTTTTATTTTATTTAAAAAAAATTAAGTGTGATGGCCGATGGGTATTATTACACTCCATAATTTTAATGATGAATGTGATAGAATGTGATGAAATAATATTCTTGGGGTATCAATACTTTTCTCCTCACCTATCTCACGATCAATTTATCAATATATATTTTTTTTTTGGTTATAATTTGTTGGTTTTTGTTCACTAATCTATGCACACACAAGTTGCATTATGTGTAAATAAGAAAATATTATTAATGATTCAAAAACTATAATACGACGAGCTGTAATCTGCATTGCATTGACCTTGACTTAAGGATCATGAATTCTTCCTTTCACACCTTTTGTCATCAAAATCTCATCTCTTTGAATTGAATAAAACAATCTACTTTGATTTTTATATTTATTTTCCAATAAGATTTAATACCTTTTCGCCTATTTCCTTCCCATTTTATTTTAATATTATATGATCTGTAACGAGAAGTCGAGAATAATACAAAACCTCATTCACACCATACAACATAAGTTTCCTAAACAGCAATAAGAGAGAATCGCGTAGTTGGTCCATGTGATTTACGGATATTACACTCTTGTAAACTTATTTCCAGATCTTATCGCATCGACCACAACCTTCTTCAGCAACATCATCAATTTGTACGCCGGAGTCATACACCACTCCAACATTCCAATCAGCCGGGAGCACACTCTTCGCCCATATCGTCTTGCGATCATATCCTGATGTTACCACTAAGCGGAACTGCATGGGCCCAACTGGCACGCGACTTGTTTCCCAAATAGCACCGGACTTTCGGGTGAAGAAACTCCAGTTTGTCGAACCAACCTAAATTAAAAACAAACAAGTTGTTGTGTACGAAAATTTTCGATGATAATTATGTTTTATTATGTTTATGTTTATAAGTAACAACAAACATTTACCCGAGCAATATCAACGGCCACAATCTCGGTCTGGCCACCTTGATACAAGAACTTGATGGCAAGATAATGTAACTTGTTGCTTGATTCTTCCACCCTTACACCCAGGTTTTTGCCTTTGTAATCACAAGGTACTCTACACAAATTTAATACAAATTTAAAAAGAAATTACCATGTATAAGATTTAACACAATAGCTTATGTTTATGATTGTTTATATATGGAAGTTGTTAGTGTGTGTAATTGTGTATGTATCCAAGGGCCTAGAAATAACCTCGGTTAAGGTGCACGGATCTTAAATCAATCTGGAAACCGGTTTGGGTAAAATTGGTTTGGATTTGATTCGCTGGTTGAAACCGGTTTGAGTATATAAATTGAGTACGGTTTTGAAATTGTTTTTGTGTAACCGCAAGTTAAATGATACACGAAAACCGCTTTCCAAACCGATCCGGTCTGATTTTCCTTTGGAAAGCGGTTGTCAAACCGAACCGGTTTTACCCGAAAAACGGTTTTGTCACCTCTCTGCCTCCGGAAACCCAAAAACCTCTAAAAACATGTCCAGTCAACTGCCACATCAGAATAACACTCATTCTCCAAAAACATTAAAAACTCACCTAATAAGAAAACCTAAAACCCTCTTAAAAACATTGTCACATCATAAGACCTCTACCAATGATCATATTCCAACTCTCCACCCAGACCCACCTATGAAAAAAGTTAAGTTTTTAGATATTTGTAGTGACAAACCTCTACTAAAAACTTCATATAAAAACCACCCGCACAATAATACATCTACTAAAACCCTATAACTCATCACTAAAAACACCATTGGTGATGCTCTTAAAGACTATTGGGAACCTAGTGTTGTTTAAAATTCTTTAAGGCCCATTAATGGAGCCCACCACCACTACTAGCGTCTAGCAGTAACATCTATTGGACTTTATGGATTTAGGCCGACCATTTTTATTTCTGTCTTTCAAACATACATTTTCTTTTTAAATGTGTCTGTTCCCAATAGTATGATCTAAAAATATTAACTTTAAGATCTTCTGGGTAAATTAATTTATTTATATACAAAAAAACTTTTGGCTCCCTGGCGCCAGAAGCTATTCGTTTCTTGACCAGGGTCCAGCGGGTCGTCCACAGCAATGTTTCATCCCCAGGGGGGCAAGGTTTTATCTTTAGTAGACTAGGGTTTGCAATTCAAAAAGGGGTGGCGGCGCAGCTTGTTGCACGTCTACCTGCTATTATGATGTAACTTTCGTATTTTGTTTTTAATGCAATTGTTTCTTTATTCAAAAAAAAAAAAAAAAAAAAAAACTTGTTCTGTTTCTGATTATTTATTTAGAATTATAAATTACAAAATACACAATCTATAAACTACAATTTTAAATATATATACAAGCTAAACTGTTATACTGAATTAATAATTTTTTATATATATTAAAAAGTTATTCTAACTTAGCTTTATATTTTTTATGTGCTGTATTCATTTTATTTGGTGCGGTCAAGTCAAACAAATTTGGAACTTAAGTGAGATAAACTCAAAAAATCAAAAAATCATATTAAGGTCAAGTCAAGTCAAGTATAATATTAGTTAGCTCCTAAAGTTCACGAACCATGTATCTCAAGCATATGCTTTACACTGTGCAAGCATTACATGGTTAACCACACGTTGAAACCTAAGCAAAGTCGACAAAAGGTACCGACTCATGTCGGTCGAAAGTATTGAGTCGGTCAAAACTAACCATGGTTAAACGAATCTTGTACCTTTTATATTCCACGTTGGCAGAACCAAGTTTCAATATCTTTTGCTCCATACCCTTATTAGCCATCGCCATTAAAGCTCTACTACTCAACACCAATTCTGTTTGTGTGTTGTTGTTCAAATCAGTCACTATAACCTGAGTCCCAGACTTAGTACACAGCTTACTATCCATGCATCTCACCTGAAAAATCACCAATGATACGTTTTACTATGTGAAATATATCATTAATATTAAAAAATAATGAACAAACAAGAAGGTCAAATATGTAAATACGTGCCTGGAAACAAGCTCCACAACCCGACCCGGATTTGAAGATGCTTGGAACAGCAGCAGCAAGATGGCCATTGTAGAAGCTTGGAGCAAATGAGCCATACCCACATGCTCCATCTACATTTTTATGCAAAAATAGTTAGTACCCACTAAATTAATTCAAGAAATATTATCATGGTCAAGGTCAAAAATGATTTTTTTTTAAATAAAACTGAATATTTGAAATATGAAGATGGTACATGAAAGAGCAGAAGCATTGGTGAAGAGGACAGCTTTAGATTGATGAAGACATCTATCACAAGCACTTGCAGAAGCAGTTATTGAAAGAGTAAAGAGTAAGCAGAGGATGATTGCCATTGTTTTTGTTGTGTGTTTTTAAGTGTGATGTGTAATGAATGTGTGTACATGATGGGTTTATATAGATATCTGACAATTTACTTTCGTATATATTTTTCTATATTTGTTTATTAAAAATGTCGGTGAACATGGATTTGTCTAGGAAGTTGCGAATGTGTAAAAAGATCACTGATATTTTTCAATTAAAAGGGTTGCTTATTTATCTTTTTTGAATTATACTTTTTTAACGGTGTACCATTGTGCCTGAAGGGATAGGGAGCCTAATCCGAAAGGCGTCCCTATCCCCATGAAACAACAACCCTGCACCAGACCACGGCGGAGCAACGCACCCGCGCAAGGACAAGTAATCAACGTGCCTCGCGCGCCAAGACAGATGATAAGCAACAGACATTACCTGACACGCGCGTACAATCATGCGCGGAATCTTCCCTTAGCACTTTTCATACGAGGTACAAAGAACGACAAAAGGAAGATTCATAAATATCTATGTCAGTGTACACACCAGCAGGAGAAGGACATGTGGCAGATAGTACAAAGGGCGAACGGCTACACTGTGCATGCTGTCGTCGAACAATGACCAGCAGGCATTACCTCGCCAAACTGTCAGACATCACATCAGACGGCAGAGATAGCCTGAGCACTGTAGCAAGTACAGCATCACTGTGCACCACCAGAAATCCGCCACGTGTCCAGCTACAACAACGACCACACTGTAGCGTGACGTCATCAACAGTAGTCGGTCTTTCCCGCCAATTTCAGAAGAACCATGGACTTGGGCCTCGGTTGGGCCCAAGCCAATGGTGTCACCTGTGGGCCTTTCCATGCAGCCCACTACGTGCCTATAAATAGGACTAGATACAATCCTTGTATTCTCATTCAGAAATAGCCATAACAACCACATACAATCCTTGTAATCTCTCATTCGTAATAATATTCCGGTGTACTTACAGTGGACGTAGGTCATTAACGACCGAACCACTTAACCTCGTGTTCTCACACACTCTCTACACACACTTACTCACACTAAATATCCGAACGGGTTAACCATCACGGTTAGGGTAAAGGATTAATCTTGTAGTTACGTAAGTATAAACCACCCGGTGATTAGCATTAATCACCGTGTTACTTATTGTTTCTTCATTGGCGCCATCCAACGGTTAGAACAGCCCTATTAACTCATTTTTTAACCCACCCATGGCTGAACCCAACCCTAACACTTCTGCCCTTAACCAAACCAGGGACGTCAACACTCAGTCCCCGGAAAACCAAAACACACCACACACTGTCGTCAAACAACCCACTTCACGTCTCGAACCGGACCTCGAGATCCGTGACGTAGACTCGGGTGATGACAGTGACGGCGGTTCTGAGGAGGACCCGGACCAGTGGCTCCTTCGTCAGAACGCCAAGAGTGCTGCGATATACCAACGCAAACTCTTGCAACAAGCCAAGAAGAAGGGCAAAATCCTCACTTATGATACCCCGTCCAAAAAGGGGTACAAGAAGAAAGACTCGGCCACTCACGACGACGGTCGTAGCGGGGAACTCGGCGGAGACGCCAGGGTTCGGGGCTGCGCGAAGTCACGTGATGAACCGGATGGCTATGAGTCGTCTAGCAGCGACTCCGACCACAATGGAAAGAAACACCGTCATCGCTCGCGTCATAACAACGAGGACGACGACTTGGTCAGGCCGTTTAGACTAAAAGCTTTCGCCGAAAAATCAAAGTTTGTCGCTCGCATAGCGACGGCCAAAATACCAAGGAAAGCTAAGCTTCCTAGCAGCATCGGTAGATACGATGGCCTGCGTGACCCGGATGACCATGTGCATGACTTTGAGTGCGCAGGTATGTCGGTAGACTAGCCCGTCCAGGTCTGGTGCCATCTGTTTGCACAGACTTTAACCGGCGCGGCCAGAGTCTGGTTCGACAACCTCCCCGCCGGGAGTGTTAAGGACTTCGACGACCTCACCGACAAGTTTGGAAATCACTTTTCACACTTGCGCAAGCATAAGAAGGACAAGGCGCATATTTTGTTATGTCGTCGACATGATCATGAATCCATCGAAGATTTTATAGTTCGGTTCAACAAGGAGGCCTTGCAAATAGGCTGCGGGGAAGAGCTTACCCGGGCAGCATTCATACATAACGTGCGGAGCCCGGAGCTAATGAAATGCCTCACGGGCAAAGACGGTATTCCGGAGTCCTGGGATGAACTCATCCACTCCGCGAAAATATATGCCTCCTCCGAAAAATCTTTCAACCAGATGCACGGCTTCCAGCCACAACACCATAATAATAATAATAATAATAAACACAAAAACAAATCTGTCTGGAGCCGCATCTCGGGCACCGCCGACGAGGGAAAGTACTCCCCCGCGGGCGATGCCCGCCAACTCATCAATAACAAGCAATCGCGGGACCAGCGTGGACATTCAAAGAAAAACCACGATTGGACCCCGCTAACAAAAACACCATCCCAGGTCTTAAAAACAGAGCAAGTCACGCTGAAAGAAGCCAACCCCTTGGGGAAACAAAGGAACGTGGACCGAAGCAAGTTCTGTGAATACCACAATGACTTTGGTCATCTCACAGACAACTGTTATAGCCTGAAGATGGAGATCGAGGCCGCGCTGAAGTCGGGACAGCTGGGTCATCTGGTAAAGAACGTCCACCGCACTGGCAAGGGTAATGCGGGCGACGAAAATCAAGGGGAGGGGTCGCGAAAGAAAATCCGTGACCTCAACACTCATGCCGCCACACTCGTCCCTCGTCATCACTGCAACATGACTAAGCGTGGCAAAAACACCCAGCACGGCAAGCGCACCCGTCTACAACCACTCGATGACTCATGGAAGGAGGCCGATGTCCTCATGCCAAAGGTCAGAGGTGGCGCTTCCTGCACCGCCCCATTAGTCATAACCGCCGTTTTTGAACATTACCGCACGCGGTACATGTTCTTAGACGGCGGCAGCAGCACAGATATCATGTATGAGCAATGTTTCCAACAACTGGATGCAGAAGACAAAGCAAAGCTCGTACCAGTCAATGAGCCAATCTCAGGTTTCATTCATGAGACCATCATGCCGCGGGGCATGCTCTCCCTGCCGGTCACATGGTCCGATGGCACCCATGAGCGCACGGAGATATGTGACTTTATGGTTTTGCCAGCCACCTCCAATCATGACATTCTATTGGGTCGGGAAGGCATCGCGCGCTTTAACGCCAACGCTTCAACGGCGCACGCGATGGTCGGTTTTCCGACCAAGACAGGTATTGCCTTCATCAGAGCCAATAAAGACTGCCACACCACTGAAGCCGCCAAGCCTCCTAAGATGGTCAAAACAAATGCCCGCACCGAGCCGGAAAAATGGGCGCTAAACCCTAAATTTCCGGATCAAACGGTGATCATTGGCCATGAAATCTCCGAAACCATACGCAATCACTTGAAACAACTTCTGACCAGCAACATGGATGTCTTCGCGTGGCAACCAGCAGACATGGTTGGTGTTCCCCGCGAAATAGCGGAACACAGACTCAACGTCTACCGCTCCGTAGAACCCATAGTGCAAAAGAAGTGCAGTATGGGCCCGGAGAAAACAAAGGCCATGAACGAGCAAGTCACCGAGCTGCTCAACGCGGGCATCCTTCGCCCTATCAGATACCAAACTTGGGTGGCCAATCCCGTCATGGTCGCCAAAGCTAACGGAGGCTGGCACATGTGCGTCGATTACAAAGATATCAACAAGGCGTGTCCCAAAGATTGTTACCCTCTGCCAGAAATCGATCTAAAGGTGGATTCACTCGCCCCATATCGGTTCAAATGCTTCTTGGACGCATACAAAGGTTACCACCAGATCCAAATGGCCAAAGAAGATGAAGACAAAACCGCGTTCCGAATGGACGCGGGCATCTTCTGCTACACCAAGATGCCTTTTGGTCTGAAAAACGCGGGCGCCACATACCAACGTCTCATGGATACGGCCTTCATCAATGAAATCGGCATACGACTGGAAGTGTATGTTGATGACTTGGTCATCAAGAGCAAGGATGAAGGAGACATGCTTCGAGATATCCAACAGACGTTCAATCAATTGCGCAAAGTGCGCATGAAGTTGAACCCGAGCAAATGTTCATTCGGGATGGAAGAGGGCAAGTTTTTAGGCGTCATTGTAACGCGGGACGGTTTCCGCGCCAACCCAGAAAAAGTACAAGCAATCGAAAGAATGCCATCTCCCGCTTCCATCAAGGAAGTACAGACATTAATGGGTCGCCTTGTGGCCCTAAACCGATTCTTGTCAAACTACGCTTCAAAGTCATTCCCGTTCGTGGACACTTTGAAGAACTGCTTAAAGAAGAGCAACTTCCGCTGGACTCCAGAGGCGGAATCAGCATTCCAAGCAATGAAGCAGTGCCTAATGAACCTCCCGACACTAACAGCGCCGCTTCCTAAAGAACCGCTTACGCTTTACCTCTCCGTCACGGAGCGAGCGATAGGCGCAGTTATGATGGTCGAGCGCAAAAGAGTGCAAACGCCAATTTATTACATTAGCCGCACATTGTTAGACGCGGAAACAAGGTACACAATAATGGAAAAGCTGGTTCTAGCACTTGTTCATGCATCTAGAAGGCTCCGCAGGTACTTTCAAGGCCACCCGATAAACGTCCTCACGGACTATCGGATAAATGATATCCTCGCCAAACCCGAACTGTCCGGCCGCTTGGCCAAATGGGCTATCGAGCTGGGGGAACATACAATCAATTATAAACCCCGGCCCGCAATTAAAGGCCAGATACTAGCAGACTTCGCTACAGAGATACCGGCCGATCAAGTCCAAGAATGCAAAGCCGAAGAATCACCCGCGCCAGCGCACGACCCGTCACAAAAATGGTCTCTATTCACAGACGGGGCCTCCAATGACGACGGCGCCGGCGCAGGATTACGCCTCATCAGCCCAGATAAACACGAGTTCACGTACGCCATCCGCCTCGATTTTAAAAGCACAAACAACGAGGCGGAATACGAAGCGTTGCTGGCAGGCCTCCGCATTGCGGAAAAAATGGGGGCCAGGCACGTAGAGGCACACGTCGACTCACTACTTGTCGCGCGACAGATCAATGGATCATACGATGCAAAGGACGAAACCATGGCCTTATATCTGGAACAAGCCAAGCAACTCTTGCGACGGTTCGACTCATGCACCGTCGAACACATCCGGCGCAGTGAGAACAAACCAGCTGACGCGCTGAGTAAAATGGCATCCACAGTCTTTGCACACATGGCCAAAGAGGTGCGACTTGATGTCCTTGAAAAACCATCTGTTCCGCCGCGACAGGTCCATGTCATCCAAACAGGCAACGCGTCCTGGATGACCCCGATTAAAGCTTTCTTATCTTCCGGCATCCTGCCTGATGACAAATCAGAGGCCCGAAAGATCCAACACAAGTCCTTACATTACCAACTCATAGACGGCACTCTGTACCGCCGATCTTACCTAGGGCCACTGTTACGTTGTGTAGACTCCGCAGACACCTCTTTCCTCCTCATAGACATACATGAGGGAATATGCAGAATACACGCTGGCCCAAGGATGGTAGTAGCAAAGTTGATGAACGCAGAGTACTATTGGCCGGGCATGCACGTGGACGCGGTCAACGAGCTGCGCAAATGCGACAGTTGCCAGCGCCACGCTCCGAACACCTTGCGCCCCAAGAACAACTTGGTGCCCGTTACAGCGGCATGGCCGTTCCAGAAATGGGCTGTCGATTTGGTTGGGCCATTCCCAACAGCCCCGGGCAACGTCAGATATTTAATTGTAGCCATCGACTACTTTACTAAGTGGGTCGAGGCAAAGCCTCTAGCCAAGATCGACGGCGCGCGTGTCAAGAAATTTCTTTGGGAGTTCATTATCTGCCGATTTGGTTTGCCGATGCAGCTGGTCAGCGAAAATGGTACACAATTCGAAGACCAATCCCTTCAAGAATGGTTGGCTCAAATGGGTGTAAAACAAATATTCACATCAGTCGCGCATCCGCAAGGCAACGGTCAAGTGGAAAGGGCCAATCGCACAATCGTCGAAGGTATCAAGACAAGGCTCGGAACCAAGAGGACAGGGTGGGTAGACGAACTGCCGCACGTTTTATGGGCCTACCGCACCCTCACAAAAACAAGTAACGGCGAAACGCCGTTCAGCCTAACGTACGGTTCCGAGGCAGTGATTCCCGCAGAAATGACCTATCCTACCGCACGAGTGCTAATGGCTGAAACAACAAACAATGACAGAGAACTCCGCATGAACCTTGACTTGCTAGAAGAAGTCGCGACCTCGCGGCAATCAAAGAGGCAAGATATAAAACTCAACTGGAACAGTACAACAATAAGCGGGTCAAAGAGCTGACGTTCAAGATCGGGGACTACGTCTTCCGCAACAACGAAGCTTCTAACGCCGAGAAGCCAGGGAAACTAGCTCCGACTTGGGAAGGGCCATACAAAATACAAGAGGTGCTAGGCAAAGGCGCCTATGCGTTGGAAAGACTAGATGGTACCCCCATCCCGCGATCTTGGAACGGCGCACAGTTGAGACGTTGCTACTTGTAAACCTGTAACATGGCTACACACGCCATATCATTAATGAAAAAGTTTCATATATATGTGTTTCTACTTGTTTTTCCGCGCCAGGGTCTTCAAGACTTAGGCAAAATCCTGTCGGACCAAAAAACGCGAACCAACGTAGTAAGATAAGCCTTCAAGACGCGCCTCGGGCACGTCGGGCTTATACATCTTACACTTGGACGACGCGCCATGGTCTTCAAGACAGATTTACTTGTCGGACCTATCAGCCCGCTTAGCACATGTGCGCGCACAATCCCTTGTCTTCAAGAACTTACAGTTCGGACAAGAGGAAGACGCGCCACATAAAACGCGGCCAAAAGGTCTTCTAGGCAAGGCTCTCACGCGCCTAACTCGGACTCCATGGCACAAGTCGCGCTCCGCTACAGTCTTCAAGGCAAAAGTGCATGTACAAGACGCCGGACTATCTAGCCTAGCGCGCGCCCTAACTTACACTTACACACCGGGTGATGACTTGGTTAAATAAGTAAAGTTGGAGCGAGAATAAACACAATATAACAAACTAACAATTTCATTAAAAAAGGGAATTAAAAACCCTTCACAATTACAAGATTGAAACGAAAATTACAAGTGCAGCGCCTACTCATTATGCGCCCCAGAAGAACCCCCGCCAGAAGCCCTCGCCAACTCATCAGATTTGTCGATAAAGTATTTCAACGCAGCAAGGGGATCCGCGTTGTTGTTGCATTCAGCAATGACCTGGAGGATAGGAAAGTCAATCTCTTCAAATTTGGCCAATTCCGCCTCATACTCCTCCTTCAGCGGCTTGCCATAATGCTCGGCGTCTTCAAGCCGCCCATCACCTTGGGCACTCAGGAAACCATCTGCATAACCCTCGCCATATCCAAAAGCTTGTGCGGCGGCAGCAATGGCGGCAACCTGATCGCCCAACTTGGGCTCCTGCCAAAATCTTTTGAAGACCTAGAAAGAGGACAAAAAGTTAACTACTTGCAAGCAACAAGAATCAATAACAAAGTATGCGCGAAGACTTACCCCATTCATTCCATCCGTCATCAGCCAGTGGATAGAATTTTGCATCTGGGTCTGAGCAGTGACCGCCTCCTCCAGTAAGTGTTGGGTCGCCTGGCACTCCTTGACGGCCGCAACACGGGCTTGATCAGAAGAGTCAAGGTCCCGCTCCAAATCTTCCTTAGCGTTAAGGACCCGGACCTTCTCTTGCTCAAGAAGAGAAACACGCTCAGTAGCGGCAACAAGGGCCTCATCCTTGGATTCCAGCTCCTTGCGCATTTCCACATACCTTGCGGTCCTCTCAGTAAGCGCCTTGCTCTTCTCTTCAAACTTGCGGGTCACCACCCGCCTCTCTCCTTGCGCCTCGGCCAGAGTCTCCTTCAATCGCATTGTCTCATCATTAGCCTTCTTCCAAGACTCCGACCACCGGCGCCTCTCAGCAGCGGCATCCACTTCAAGCTTCGCCACCTTGGCCTCAGCTTCATGAGCACGGCGGCGATATTTTGAAATTTCTGCCTTGAAGACAGCCTCTTTCTCAGCAAGGTCCGCCTTCTCCGCCTCAACCTGCTCAAAATCCCGCTGCGCCGCCGCATCCCGGCGGCGAAGCGAATCCATCAAAGACAGCTGAGTCGCCTGGTTAACACAAAGAGCAGTTATGAGCTCAGGGCGACTCAACAGATCCTGTTGGGTGCGCAAGTAGGGAGGCACCACCTCGCTAACAAATTCGAGGGCGGCCAAGGAGTTTGAAAATGAGGTATTCTCCCTGATCGCCCAGCGAGGCCGCCAGATGGCATCACCACCAGCCCAACAGGAGCCATCATAAACTCCTGATGGCTCCTCACCAACCCTTGACGACTCACGCCGAGTTTGGCGTGAGCCACCGCTAGCACCAGCAGCGCCCTGCTCCAAGAGTGCTCTTTCAAACCCATCAGACTCATGGATCCTGTCTTGGGTCTCCGCAGCAGCGCGCTCACGGTCTTCGTGCTCCCTCAGAAGCTGAGCCTTCTCCTCAAGAAACCGTTGCTCTTGAAGACGAAGTCGCTCCGCCTCTGCCTGCTTCTCCGCCTCAGCCTTTCGTTTGGCCTCATTGGCAGCAGCAACCTTCGCGGCCTCAGCCTTCCGAAGGGCTTCATCGGCCTCCGCCTGCTTCCTCGCAGCGACAGCTACCCTCTCAGCCTCAGCCTTTTGCAAGGCTTCATCGGCTTCCACTTGCTTTCGAGCCGCCTCCTGTTCCCTCCAAAGCCTTTCCTCCTCTACCTGAGCCGCCTCCCCAGATGGAGACGCAGGAGGAGGGGTAGGAATTATCTTGGGCGACACTATCAAAGGAAAACAGGATATTAAGAGAACTCAAAGATAAAAATTCCAAAAGAAAATAAGTGTCGCTTACCAGGCGCTTTCTTCTTTATCAGCTTCTGAAACAGAGGCTGTCGGGTCGGGGCAGCGCTGATCCCCGCAGAAAAAACGGGGGCGCTCCCTCCTTGCTCCCCAGCAAAGCTGACTTTCTGCTTGCCAGCACCCTCAGCAGCAGTCTCTGAAGCCGCCACCGACTCAGGGAATTGAGTGACATCCCCACTCTCGCCTCCACCAGCCGAGGCAGGAGACACACCCTCCGCAGCAGCAACACTGCTGGCCGCAGCGCTGTCAGGACGAGCCCTCTTCATCCTCTCTAGCTGAGAGGACTCAGCTTCCTCTTCATCTTCCGAGGGCGGCCCATCCTTCCGCCGTCGGCGCCCCTTTACAGCCTCTCCTGCTGAAACGGAAGAACCCGAGTCAGAAAAGAGCAACCTTTGCTCGATACCCATGCCTCCGCGGCGCGTGTTTCCAACGTCCACGCCCCGCGGACGGGTTCAGAGGCGGAACGATCTCTACTGAAGACTCAGTAGAATCATCTCCAAAAATGCTAGTGACGAAGGGATCCGAAGACTCACCGGTTGTATAATAAGGCTTGGGCGCGGTGGTGAGGTCAGGATAGTAGAAGCGGTCAGCAAACGCCTCTATACAGGAAGTCTGACCCTCCGCCACAGGCCTCCACTTGATACCCTTCTCTTCACGGGCAGCATAAAATTGGAACTTATCCACACCTGCAACAATAAACAATAAGGGAAATTGCGCAGAAAATACAAAAGGAAAAGATAAAGTACATACCCTCCACCGCAAATATAGGGCTCTTTGCCCGCGCGGATACCAAGGTGGCTCATCCCAAGAAGGAAGAAGATGCCCTCTGTCAAGTTCTTGAACTCCAGCTTGGTGGCGTTGGAGGTAAGGGTAAGGAACCAGGCTTGCTTCTTGAAATCCTTGAGCACAGCCATGTCCGCCACACGCTGCCCATCCCCTATAACCTTCCAAGGGAGACTGATGGGGATCACACCCCTCTTCACAAAGAAAAACCTCTCCTTCGCCCAATGCAAGGACTTAGGAGTATGAGTGGCCATAGGCGGCACCTTCGGGCGCGGCTTGAACGAGAACCACATCTCGTCTCGCGCCATAAAGTAGAAGACATTGAACCGTTCAACGGTTGGTTCAATATCTAAGGCGCGGCAGGAAGCTTCAAAATGAACTAACCGCAGAAGCCCAAAGGCGGTTAGTTGTGTGGGCCCAATGCCATAGGCCACCATGGTATCAATTTGAAAGCGGGTACATGGCAGGCGGAATCCACACTTAGAAAAGTGAGCTTCGTATAACGCCAACTGACCGCTGCCGGCAGAAAGAACGGTGCTGGTCGGAGATGGAAGGGTAGGCTCCCATTCCGGTAAAATATTGTACATGGTACAAAACTGGTTAAAGGCCTCCTGACCCCAAACACAACATGTGTTGGACATCAGCTTCCTCTCCTTTATCTTGCCATGCTCGACAAGAACTTCTTCCTCCACCACCTCCTCCACAGCCGGCTCCATCCTAATATCCTCGGCGGATGGAGACGGACTCACAGCAACATCAGACATCTTCAAAATTAAAGTCGCCGGAAACTGGAAAAGATGACCGGAAAACTTGAAGATTCGCCGGAATCTTCAAGAGAATATGAAGATTTAACAAACTTTGAAAAACAAAAGACAGCAAAAGCAAAGAAAACAGACAAGAAGAAACTTGAAGTTTCAACAATGAATCTTCAAGATCAGTGAGATCTTTGAAGATTAAATGGAAACTTCAAAGAAAGAACAGTGGCCGGAAGTTTGAGAGAAAAACGAGAGCAAAGAAGGAAGAAGAAGGTTATAAGAGTGTAACCGTTCATATGAGCCCTAACGAGGTTTATATACTCATCGCATTAATGACAGTGGGACCCACCAAGGAGGCACTAACCGTCACACCTTTTCAAATTCAAAGCATGAGACAATGACACGTGTCAATGACACAGATGGACGGCTCAGATGGTAGTGTGTGACAGTTATACGCTGCACACATACCGGATGTTCGACACGTGTCGCAAGATCTCACATTATCTACAAGGTGAGCGCGTGAGAACCCACGCGCCTGGCAGAAGCCACGTGCCCACTGACACGTGGCACAATCTCAACCATGAAGACAAAACGTCAGACGCGTGACGTCCCACGCTCCTGACACCAGACGAAGTATTGGTAACTGCAACCACGATGTGACGTCCCTCAGTCTACACAACCAGACAATCACTGAACACGTCAGCAACCATTAAACTTCCATCAGAAGTTATTGATCATTCGAATTCCAGGCGCATTTACTCCAATTTATGAGAGACAAATTGAATGTCAATGATTTAGAATTTATCACAAACTCCAGACCCGCATTAATCACTCCAGCAGCATTTACTTTCTCGGCGGAAAGTTGACGTAAAATTAGAAAAGCCGTTCCCCGCCCAACTCCTGCGGAAACTTGACGTAAATTTGCAAAAGACGTTCCCCGCCCAACTCCTGCAAAGGTAACGCGGAGAACGTCCTTCTCAGCGGAAACTTGACGTAAACTTGCAAAAGACGTTCCCCGCCCAACTCCTGTAAAGGTAAAGCGGAGCACGTCCTTCTTGGCGTGACTTTGACGTAAAATGGGAAAAGACGTTCCCCGCCGAACTTTTCAAGAATCCGCGGCGGAACACATTCAAGAGCTTCTAAACACAAGCAGATGAGCTTTCATCCACGACCAACATATTTTGAGTCTAGCACTCCACCTGCTCACCAGAGAGCAGGAGAAGTCCTAGACTAGGGGGACTTGAAGGGATAGGGAGCCTAATCCGAAAGGCGTCCCTATCCCCATGAAACAACAACCCTGCACCAGACCACGGCGGAGCAACGCACCCGCGCAAGGACAAGTAATCAACGTGCCTCGCGCGCCAAGACAGATGATAAGCAACAGACATTACCTGACACGCGCGTACAATCATGCGCGGAATCTTCCCTTAGCACTTTTCATACGAGGTACAAAGAACGACAAAAGGAAGATTCATAAAGATCTATGTCAGTGTACACACCAGCAGGAGAAGGACATGTGGCAGATAGTACAAAGGGCGAACGGCTACACTGTGCATGCTGTCGTCGAACAATGACCAGCAGGCATTACCTCGCCAAACTGTCAGACATCACATCAGACGGCAGAGATAGCCTGAGCACTGTAGCAAGTACAGCATCACTGTGCACCACCAGAAATCCGCCACGTGTCCAGCTACAACAACGACCACACTGTAGCGTGACGTCATCAACAGTAGTCGGTCTTTCCCGCCAATTTCAGAAGAACCATGGACTTGGGCCTCGGTTGGGCCCAAGCCAATGGTGTCACCTGTGGGCCTTTCCATGCAGCCCACTACGTGCCTATAAATAGGACTAGATACAATCCTTGTATTCTCATTCAGAAATAGCCATAACAACCACATACAATCCTTGTAATCTCTCATTCGTAATAATATTCCGGTGTACTTACAGTGGACGTAGGTCATTAACGACCGAACCACTTAAACCTCGTGTTCTCACACACTCTCTACACACACTTACTCACACTAAATATCCGAACGGGTTAACCATCACGGTTTAGGTAAAGGATTAATCTTGTAGTTACGTAAGTATAAACCACCCGGTGATTAGCATTAATCACCGTGTTACTTATTGTTTCTTCAGTGCCAATCTAATCTTATAATCCATTTATCTTTTGTTTATCTTGTTCACCTATTTACGTATATAACTTTCAAAAAAAATCATGAAATTTGAAATTTGTTTGGTTGTTATAGTGTAGTATATCTATATAGTTATTTCAAATATTAAGTGATAAATACGTGACACATTGATTGTATAATTTTACTTGGCAATCTATTTTTTACCATTAACCACGACTATAATTCACATGTGATATGAATAACTCCGCATATATCACATTTTTGTTTGCATATAATAAACAAAATTTACATTTTAGACTACATTTTCTACTGTTCGTATTCATTGATGTTAAAAAGAAAAGAACAATTTCTATGCGACAATGACTAGTGTAGTTTTGGTTTATATTCACGTACTTGGTTAATAGTATCTATGTCTAATATATAGAAATCTAGCTAGACACATCTAAACATTAATTTGTAGTTCATCTAAACACATAAAAATGAGAAATATGGTTGTAAAACCGGTGATGTTTTATTGACATAAGAAATCCATTCAAATTAAAGGTTTATAGACATGTATAATGAGGTTACACCTATGATGATGTGGTTGTAACCCCTCGTTAAACACTACTCCAGCTCAAGGTTAGGGGCATTAAACATTCTTATCGTTAGCCCCTTCACGATAAGTGTAAAAACCCATTTTGAGGGTGAGAATTAGTGTGGGAGTCGATCAAATAATTCCAAGTCACCCCATGAACCCTATTGTAGTTATCATACTATCAAGTATGAGTTTTTTTATGAGTAAAGGTACAATATTCCCATTGAAGGACATACAATATATACAGACTCGAAGCTCCAGTTTAGGAGGGAAACAAGCTATTGACCTTGACCAAAGATTAAGAAATAACTTTCTAAAACTAAGCTATTGACCTTGACCAAAGACTAAGAAATAACTTTCTAAGACTAAGCTATTGACCTTGACCAAAGACTAACATAAATACAATAATTACAAGGCATGAATCATGGTAAAAGTCATGTATGGTTAATACATACTTCTTTGTATTATGCAGGTTTTAATGGTTTACAAGGTTTTAAATGTTATCGTTACATCATACGGTGAGTAGAGGGTAATATGGTGGGATTGGTTGCTAACCATTACGGTTGCACCTTTTTTTAACTGTGATAACAAATGAATAACACACTAATCCTACCATATTGTATATTCCTAACGAGTTATACCATTTTAAACATAAAAAAAAGGTATTTTTTACCAAAAAATAACACCCCTAGCCTATCTTCATCACTGTAGGAATTGATGGAAATAAGAACCAAACACCCTCTTACACCTCTCGATTTTTACCAACCTTCATCACTGTTGGTTGTTGTTTTTTACAAACAACAACCTCACCATCTGGTATGGAAGCAATTTCGTTAACATTTACAAAACATTCAAAATAAATACAATATAACCGTTGAAGTGGCAGTGACACTGTTCATCAGCAGTCTAATATCATCATATAGGATAATAATTATTATGTTAAACACTTAAGCATTCATACACTTAAACTAGTAGTAACAAAATATTTTTATTAGGTTTAGTTTTTTGGTGTTTGTATGTTATCATATTCAAACATCAAATGATTACATTCTGTAAGAAATAATTTATCTCATGAGTTAATAACATTCTATCAAATAAATTTGGATTCATATAAAATGGAATATTTTGAATATATAAAACATTAAAAGGAGTAAAAAAATGTTGGGATGGAGTAAGAAAGAGACAAGCAGGTGGGTGGCTTTAGTGGGAAACAATCTACATTGATAGTCACCGACACTTTTTGTAAACTACTTTCGATGAAACTTAAAAGTTTAATCAATAAATATAAAACTGGATTATAAAATAAATAAAATAATCTTATGATTTGTGGACTTTGGTTATGACTAATGATATTAATGTTACCTTTTCTTATTCAAAGTTATGTCTAGATTTGGAAATAGTTGCATAATAGAGAAAGACACCCTTAATCGAGAGGTATAAGAGGGTGTTTGGTTCTTATTTCCATCAATTCCTACAGTGATGAATATGAGCGCAATTAAAATTCCTGGGGAGTTATACATTTGTGTATTGATAAGTCCATTCATTATTTCTTGAAGCTCGATCTCTCCCCCGGATGAATCATATAGCTAAGAGAAACCATGAACCAGAATAGAAGAGCTTGCCCCACCCATGAGTAAATATTTCATAGTAGCCTCATTAGACCGTACATCTTTCTTGGTATATCCAGATAATAGGTAGGAGCATAAACTGAAACATTCTGGAGTTATAAAGATAGTTATTAAATCGTTAGCATCGCGTAAAAACATTCCTCCTATAGTAACTATTAATACGAATAAGAGAAACTGTGTTATAGCCATTTCTGTACATTCAATATACTCTACGGATAGAGGAATACATAGAGTTGAACATAGTAAAATAAGAAATTGAAAGATTTCTTTGAAATTGTTCGTTTGGGAATTTCCCGAAAAGCTAATTATAGGTTCCTCTTTCCATCGGAACAATAGGGCCGTTATGCTCATTACTAAACTTGTTGAAGAGATGAAATATAACCAAGGTATATCTTTTTTTTTATCAAAGTCATAAGTTATTATAAAAGTGTTTGGATGATAGTTTGAAAATGAATTTTTTGGGTTTGAATAAGGTGAAAAAGATGTGAAAAATGAGATAAGTTATAAGTTAGGATTGTGTGACTTTTTGAAAAAGGAGATAAAGAGGTGGAAAAGAAGATAAGGAATAAGTTATAAGTTTATCCAAACATGCCCTAAGTTTACAAATCAACTTGAGTTAGCTGCCAAATTCATCCCTGAGAATTTCGGTTAAAACATGAAATTTAGTCACCAATTGTGTTTGTTCCGCACATATTGTTGTTGTTAAAATGTTATTGTTATGTGTGACAACCGTCACCCTTACTTTTAGTAAATCAACAATTTTAGCCCTTAGTCTATTTTTGAAGCTTCAGCTTTAGTCCCCATCATTTATTATTTACTTAACTGTTCTTTTAAATGGGTATATGTATAAGTTTCGTATACGTATGTGTTGATACCTAAAACGTACCTTAATCGTATAATCATGTGATATTATAAAGGTCCTACTTATTTTATTTAAATTTTTATAAAACTCATCATGTTATCTAAGGCATGAACCTTATATGTTTTAAAAATGTTAAGTTTAAGCAGTTTTAAAAACAAAATGGTTAAATTAGTTAACTTTCATAGAGAAAAAAAACTTAACAAAACTAACAATACTAACTACGAGGGCCTGTTCTGCCAATAGATGAAACTTCAAAACTGAATCCCTCTTTTCCCTCCTTCTCGATTCCGGCCAGAGGAAGTCGTCGCCAGCGACCCTCTGGCGACTTGTTTCTCACGATTTTAATACCTTTAATGATCTAAATCGGACCCTTTACGTTTTTCCTTTGATTTGTAACTATTATTCTGATTAAATCTAGCATTTAAACGCGATTTGAATATGTTTAATCGAGCTTTATGGTGTGAAACAGCCGGAATTAAAAATCGAATCAAACGCTCGGCTTTCTCGAACAACATCATAAATTCATAATACCAAAACATTTCTGCACTACTACACCTTGCAAACCCACGAAAAACACATCTAAAACATGTCCAGGAAGCCTTATAATCGGCTCAAAACTTTCGGTCTGTTCATCCTCTTGTTCGATCTGAAAACGTTATTGTAAGTTTAATTCTTGTATGTCATTTGGTTGTTTAGTTATCCCTCTTCGAAAGCCCCATGGAATCGGAGGTTATCTTGATCGAATTGTGGATTACAGAGATTATTGGGTTAGGGTTTGTAAATAGGGAAAAATATGAAGTTTTTTATATTTGTTAAATATATTTTCTTTTCAATTATATAAACAAAGTCATGTTTGATCTAGTGGTTGAAGCATTGCATTTTAAACAAATGGTCATGGGTTCAAACCACATGCCTAACATTTTTTTTCTGGTTTGTTTTAATCTTTTTTTTAGTATTTAAAATATATAATAATCATTTGTAATTCATATATTTTTAAAAATTCATAATAAATTCATTTTTGCTTTAAAAATTATGAAAATTTAGGTGTAACATATTGACACTCTAAATAAAATTTTTACATATTTATTTTCTGGAAAATAAATTATTTTCGTATTTTTATTGATTTAAATTGTTTTAATCATAATTAATTGATTAAAAATTTGTTTTTAATGAACTTAATCTTAAAATTTCTGGGAAATTATTTCTAAGTGTGATAAACTGAAATAAAACTTATTTTCTCATAAAATGGTTATTTTTGCTGTTTTTGCCATTTTTGTGCATTAAAATACTATTTAAATTCATTAAATCCGTTTTAAATGCAAATAAATTGAGAAAAATTATGGAAAAAATATTTTCTCTATTTTAAATCAGAAAATAATCATTTTTCATAAAAATATTATTTTTGGACCATATCTTATATTTTTAGCTTATTTATATTTAATTAATCATAATAAATTATTTAATTAAATATAAATTATAAAATCTGTTTTATAAATCTTTTTATATAAAACTGAAATATCCTTAAGTGTGAAAAACATAAGTGTTTATATTTTCTTAGTCACATCTTGGATCTTAAATTAAGTTATATTTTATTCAAAATTATTATTTTCGAGTTATCATCAAAATTTCATCTTCCCTACATAAGTCTAGCAAACCCTAATGCCTTAGATTTTGGATGCCTTGGACTCTCTAAGTCATTTTTCTTATTAATATTCTTATACATATAGGTTGAGTTCTTCAGAATTCTTAAGCCTTTTGTGACAAACTTTCTTGGGTTTACCACTTAGCAAAACGGTAAGTATATTTTTCCCCTTTTTCATGTTTTAATCTTTTGGGGCTATTCATGTACACTATTATCCAATGTTATTCTTATACTTAATGCAATTCCCATGTGTGTTTGCTTTATGTGAATTTGTGTGTATCTACGCTTAGTCAAAATCATCAACCGTTCCGCGGCCTTGCATTTCAATGAATAGTACTATGGTATATACCCCTTGTGACTCTGTTGAGAGACCTTAGTCATTGTCTTGTGATTCATTATACTAAAAATGCTTTTCATGTGTTAGTCTCATTCTATTAGGGTTGGTTTGACTAATACTGCTTAAATACATAATTGCAAACAGTATACAACACATGAATTGCGAAATGTTTTTATACTATATGTTTCAGGTTATTTTTGAGACGCTTTTAAGCTTTTGGAATTTATACTTAGATGTTGAATTCATTGTATTTCAGTTTAGATTGTTAGTTTGAATCATTGTATCTTTGTATCTCATGTCAATGTAATAAACTATTTAATCAATGTATCCATATTTACACTTTAGCACCATGAGCTATTGAACAATCGTCACTACGTGACACCTCGATGTTTCTGCCATCAGTTAGGATGTTACATTATGGAACTAAAACATGTGAACTCACCAATATTTTATATATTGACGTCTTTTTAAACATATCTTTCAGGTAACTAAGTGGTGAATAGATATGAGGCTAGTGCGGTGGAATATGAGATGTCGGATACTTGTCGGGGTTTCATCAATATTTTCCATGGGATTGGTACTTGGATGGAAAAACCCCATGCATGAACTTGTTGATTGCTTTTTTTTTTTGTAAAATGTTGTAACAAGGTACTCATTTCAACATCTTAATAAAAATAACCTTTTCTAATTAAATATGGTTTGTGTTAATCTTGACTTTGATATGCTTTCGAGTGTTGCGCCACGTGTTTCCGCCATTGGCGTAGTGTGACACATATTAACACATGTTTTTTTTATCTTTAATATGAGTATTATATTCATATATAAAAATAAAATAAAAATACGTGCTAGTAAAAGGTTTTTTTTTACTTCAATGTGTCTTATGCTCCTCCATTGTGTTATAAGCATGCACATAACAACAACAACAACCTTACCCTGCAAATCCCACAATTAGCAAAGCTAAGAGTAGGGCCTAATGAGTGTGATGTAACATCACACAAATTTTCTTTATATATATATATATAGAACTCCCTCGTTTATTCATCCGATTCATGTTTACAGTATCTTTACCATCCATTTTGTTAATTTTTTTGTTTAAATAATGACGTATAATCAATATTAAATTGGATTGTATTAAATTCTGATTTAAAAACGTTAAAAAAATGTTTGCCTGTGCCAGGATTTGAACCCGAGTCCCTGGCGGGCTAAACCTTAACCACACCACACAAACCACTACACCATTTGGTGTTTTGTGATGTTAATTAAAACCAATTAAACTTAAACCCTTTCAAAGTCCCTTAGTCAAACCTGAAAAGTCAAACGTAGTCTCCTAGTCAAGTCAAGTCAAAGTGTTAGTAAATATGGTCTCCTAGTCAAGTCAAAGTGTTAGTAAATATCGTCTTCTAGTCAAGTCAAAGTTGTTCCTAAATTCTAGCCTAGTCAAAGTAGTCCCTAATTACAACTCCAAATTTTACACTATAAATACACTAGCCTACCATTCAACTCTTTATACCATTCAAAAAAAAAAAAACATTATTATTCCATCTCCCATATACTAAAGTTGTCATCCGTCATTATCTCCTCTAGCTAGTTTCGAGTTTTCCAAGGCATTATTACTAAGTGTTTGCACGCTCAATAAAACGCATGAACTCATTACGCACCTAAGGTGAGTTTACATAGCCCCTTTTTCTGTTTTACATTTTTGGGGTGAAACATGTTTAAACATTTTATACACTATCATTTACTCCTGATTCAATTACACTATTATTTACTCATGATTCAATTACACTATCATTTACTCATTCTATCATTTGACTGTAACAAAAAGACACAGTACAATCATTAACATTGATCAAGCCGCCTGTTTAGATTATAGCGCTATAGGTCTGACAAACCCATCCCCCCGCATAAATTCAGGGATGATCGATAACAGTTACACTTTTACTAACTTGCGAGTTACGTCTCAGTCGACACAAGGTTTGATTGTATAAAAGACGTATTGTTACATGTCGGATTCATATTCTATCATTACTCATTATTATACCTCAACAATGATTGCTATACAACATATTATTTTCAACTATATGCAAAACCTATGTACTCTCACCAACTATTTATAGTTGACCCCCCCCCATCTTTCCAACTTAACATGTTTCAGGTTTATTTGCTATTGGAAGTTGTGCAACTCTTGGAACACATAGGAGCTTTGGACCTAGTTTATATAAATCAACTTTTGTAATCTTTACTTGTAAGATAAATGGTAAATTGTTTAATATTCAACTTTCATTTAGTACCATGAGCTATTGAACAATCATTAATACGTGACACCTCGATGTTTCCGCCATCGGTTGGGGTGTTACAGATTGGTATCAGAGACATGGTTATAGGGAATTAGGTTATTAGAAAAAAAAAATCTAGTCTATAACCATAGGATTTTAATCAGTACTTGCTCCTTTTACTTGCAACCTTACTTGTTTATATTCTTTATCCTACTTCTTTTCCTTACTTTAGTCCCTACAAGAAGAGTGCTCTCCATCACAAGATCTACTCTTAGACTAATAGGACAAATCCTCAGGTTTAGCCTGAACCACCTTGAAGATCTCGTCGAAGTTCTAGATTTTAATAACGAACACGTGCAATCTGGAAGGGTGAACGCCTGTATTCTGAGTTTTCTGTCTAGGACTGGCATTGCGCATAAATCCCAATCAGACGAGGGACCCGGATGCCTACCTGGGAATTCTCGGGATGAGTGTTCACTTATAGGCTAAAGCATGTCTTCATTATGTTATTAGAATCTAGAAGTTTTGATAAGTCAACGTTTTCGTTTATTCGTTTTAATTAATGAATAAATGATTACACTCATTTTCCTTAAACTAAGCTTTAAAATCTCAAAATTTTACAGCTTAAATCAATCTCATTTCATAACCATCTATGGATTTCACAATCACACTTCACCTTACCATCTTAGCCACTTTTTAAATATTCAACACCCTACCCAAATCATATTATTTCATTTCTCCACATGTTACTTATTTTTAAAAACTATAACCTCATACCTTAGCACAAACTAAAGATTTCTAAATCTTGTTGTATTTTCATTACCTAGTAACTTTACAAAGTACATATTTTTTGTCAAAAGATGTCCTCGAACTTAAATTCAATTGTTTATTTATTGACGTAACAAACGATTTTCTATATAATGCTTTAAACTATTAAAAATCACTAATAGAACCTTGATCTTCAAAACCTAATGTCATGTTTGAAATCTCCAACTAATGGGAATATTTTAATCAAAGCCTACTTAGCTTGTAATATTTAACAACTTTTGCTTTATGTACAAAACCAATTTTGAAAATAAATTTTTTTATTCCATAGGAATAATATCTAGTCTCTAGATTCTCCATCGACACTCACTCATTTTCAACTTGTTCAATTTTTTACAATATTTGGCATATACCACAATCATGTTTTCTTATACACTTGATTATAATCTTTAATCCAAACCCCACAAGTTACACTGCTACATAATCTCCTTACTATAAAATAAACTCCTTATCAACCATCTTCACATTCACTATCTCTCGCAACCTTGATTCTGTTCGAGATTTTTCATCATTCCCCCAAGAACTAAATTCATATCCTTCACCTTCTCAAACATGAGCTAGTTACCCATGATAACCAAACTATTGAAACTTGATTGTGTGTTGCATCAAACTTAATCCTTAGTTATATATGAGGATTCGATTATCTACCATATTTGAACATTTGATACTAGAAGTTATGGAATATAAACTATTTGCTATAGACACACCTAGAGTCATTAACCTTGTCTAGGGCAACTCTATTACAACTCGCATTCTATACTTGATACTTGATTGCTTACATGTACATATTATCAATTTGCAATTTATGTGCGTAATAATTGGTACACTTAATCAAACAACTGTTAGAGGATGAAGTACTTGCTCAACAGTTAGTAGAGTACTAAATAACCTACTCAACGATTGGTAGAGGTCATCATGCCTGTTCAACAGTCGGTAGAGGCCCTACAACCTGCTCAACGACTGGTAGAGGCTATCGCACCTGCTCAATAATCGGTAGAGGTTCTTACTCACTGACTGGTAGAAGTCTTTTTCCTGCTCAACAGTTGGATTCATTTTTGGATACATTGTATACGATTCAATCACAAAGTTATTTTACATGTGTGTGTAGAGTCATAGAAGGACAGAAAACCCTAATGTAAGGTAAATTGGTGATTGCGGTCCGGAACGTAATCATGAATTTATAAGTACGTTAAGGTGGTGTGAAATTCTATCAAGGTTACGATAGATAACCAATTATAAACCCTAGTTACCTAGTAGTTCATTTAGTCTTTTTATAGTCAATCAATTCATGCATTTCTTTTAGGATCCCTAAAACTTAAGTTTAGTGTTCTTACTAGATTCTTATTCTCCTTGCTATTTCAGACGAGCCTAATCCAACACTTAAAACTCACACATATCAATCATCTTATCTAAATTATTCGAAACAGTTATTTCTATTACCTACAAAATTCATGTCGTGCCTTAACCCCAAATTTTCCAAACCACGGTTGTTCCAATCACCCTCAACCCTGTGTTTTTAATAACTTCGGGACGAAGTTCCTAAAAGTAGGGGAGACTGTAACATCACACAAATTTTCTTTATATATATATATAGAGAGAACTCCCTCGTTTATTCATCTGATTCATGTTTACAGTATCTTTACCATCCATTTTGTTAATTTTTTGTTTAAATAATGACGTATAATCAATATTAAATTGGATTGTATTAAATTCTGATTTAAAAACGTTAAAAAAAATGTTTGCCTGTGCCAGGATTTGAACCCGAGTCCCTGGCGGGCTAAACCTTAACCACACCACACAAACCACTACACCATTTGGTGTTTTGTGAAGTTAGTTAAAACCAATTAAACTTAAGCCCTTTTGTAACACCTCAACCGATGGCGGAAACATCGAGGTGTCACGTAGTGACGATTGTTCAATAGCTCATGGACTAAAGTGTAAATTTGAATACATTGATTAAATAATTTATTACATCGAAATGAAATACAACGATACTAACTGTCTACTAAATTGAAATACAATAAATCAAAATCTAAATATAAATCCGAAAGCTTAAAGGATGCATCTCAAAACAACCTGAAACATGTACAAAATCATTTGGTCAATACACAAAGTATTGGTGAGCATACCCTGTTTAAATAAATATAGTAGAAAAGTGTTTAGCAATTCATGTGCGGTACCATTTGCAATTATGTAATAAGTAATATCCGTTCAAAACCAAGCCTATGAATAATGACTAACACATGACTAACCAAATGAATAATGAATTAACAAGACAATGACCAAGATTCTCTCAACAGAGTCTCAAGGGGGTATACCATAGTACTATTCATTGAAATGCTAGGCCGCCCAGCGGTTAATGATTTTGACAAGTCATAGACACACCAATTAACATAAAGCAAACACACATGAGAATTGCATTTAGTAAAAGAAATATAAACTTGATAGTAAGTACATGAGTCACCCCAAAATAGTAAAACAGTAAAAAGGGGAAAGATATACTCACAGTTTGCGAAACCGATCAAATCCACTTAAGCGGTCGTGAGTTAAGTAATGGGAATTCCGAGGAATTCAACCTATAATGTGTAAGAATACTACTAAGGAAAAGTCTAAAAAGTCTAAGGTATCTAGGGTCCAAGGAATTAGGGTTTGCTAAGTCGATTTGGGGAATTAGAGTTTTTATGATAAATCGCGTTAATGTAAAGGTTATATAATAACATACCAAAGTTTATAAATATGGTTTAGATAATATAATTACTGCCAATCGAATATTTAAATAAACTTATGTTTGAATAATTACGACAAAATAATGTAGTTTATTACTTTAACTAATGTAAATAAATACAATAATTATAAATGTTTAAATAAATAATCATGAGTTACACCATGATCCAAACAAATGGTAATTAAGACTTTCAAACATAAAACATTTCTATTTTATAAAAAAAAAATATTTGTAAATAAATGTTTAAATAGTGTAAATAAATAAATGTTTTATTATGTCTAATTAAACGTAAATAAGACTAATAATACCATACATGATCCAAAAATACTAGTTTTATAGAAAATGAATGATTTCTGATGTAAACAAATTAGAATAATTTTCTCATAATTTATATGAACTTATTTATATTTAAAATTGATTTAACGAGATTAAATTATGTTTAAATGATTAAAAATAGGAAAATCAATGGAAATAAAGGTTTTCTGAACCAATAATTTTTTTATTAAGTTCATGATGATTAGAAATAATTTATCAAAAATTTTGAGATAAAAATCATTAAAAATGAATTTTTAATCAATTAATTATGATTAAAACAATTTAATTCAATAAAAATATAAAAATAAAACATTTTCCAGAAAATAAAAATGTAGTAATTTTCTATGAGATGTCAAGAAGTTACTCCTAAATTTTTATAATTTTTGGAGCAAAAATGAATTTATTATGAATATTTTAAGGTATATGTGTATTTATGTTCATATATTAACATAAAGAAATGAAAAATAAAAAATAACCCAAAAAAAAGAATGACCAGACCCGTATGCATTAAGAATCGAACCCGGGTCTAACCTACAAACCAGCATGCACACAGCCACTAGACCAAACCCAACTTTGTTGAAATATTTGGTTAATAATAACATTTATTCATAAGAGAAGATGTCATCTTCTTCCCCAATTCACACCTATGAACCCTAACCCTAACCTCCAAATTCAATAACCCAATATACACATGATTGTTCATCTGTAATAAGGGGCTTTTGATCCTAGGACTATTCTAAGTAAAATGGCATGATAAACAAGAACTTACAACAACGTTTGATGCTCGAAAACAAGGGTATAGGTCCGCAACCTTTAAGGGTCGATTACGAGCTTCTTGGTCTGTTTTAGGACGTGTTTTACGTGGGTTTAGAATGTGTATCAGTGCAGAAAGGTTTTGACACGTTCAATTTATAAATTGGTTGATTATAGGTCGGGTTTTAATGGGGTTTAATTGTTCCGGCGGTTACAACTAAGAAACGAATCAATACTTGGTTATACATGATTATTAACGTACCAAAACGCTTGGAATTCGTTTAATTATAATGGAGGAACTGGAATGTGCATTAAAAACGAGTTTAAAGGCCACGGAACCGTTTTTTTATTGTTGCCGGAGATAATTCCGGTCGCCGGAAATCCCGGCTGGAAAAACGTGTGCAGAGAAGAAGAAAAACAAATTTTTTTGAACTTTTAAAGATTGGCAGAAAAGGTCCCTTGACTTTAACTAAGTTAGATATAGAAAGGTTTGGTTAAATTTTCCTTTATAAACTTAACCTAGTTAACATTACTTAACCAAAAAAAAATATTTTTAAAGCTTCATCAAACTTAATTTTTTTTTTATAAAATCTTTTACGAATACGTTTCAACATACACATTTGATTAAACTTATACCCGATCCATATTAACTATAAATGATAAGTTTTTTTTTTTTTTTTAGTTCGCTCAAAAATTAAATTTGAAAATTGACGAACTTACAGGGACTATCATTAAAAAATTTGAAGGACTATTATTGTCAGTTTGACGAAAGACGAAGGTGACGAATGTCACACCTTTCAAAGTCCCTTAGTCAAACCTGAAAAGTCAAACGTAGGCTCCTAGTCAAGTCAAGTCAAAGTGTTAGTAAATATGGTCTCCTAGTCAAGTCAAAGTGTTAGTAAATATGGTCTTCTAGTCAAGTCAAAGTTGTTCCTAAATTCTAGCCTAGTCAAAGTAGTCCCTAATTACAACTCCAAATTTTACACTATAAATACACTAGCCTACCATTCAACTCTTTATACCATTCAAAAAAAAAAAACATTATTATCCCATCTCCCATATACTAAAGTTGTCATCCGTCATTATCTCCTCTAGCTAGTTTCAAGTTTTCCAAGGCATTATTACTAAGTGTTTGCACGCTCAATAAAACGCACGAACTCATTATGCACCTAAGGTGAGTTTACATAGCCCATTTTTCTGTTTTACATTTTTGGGGTGAAACATGTTTAAACATTTTATACACTATCATTTACTCCTGATTCAATTACACTATTATTTACTCATGATTCAATTACACTATCATTTACTCATTCTATCATTTGACTGTAACAAAAAGACACAGTACAATCATTAACATTGATCAAGCCGCCTGTTTAGATTATAGCGCTATAGGTCTGACAAACCCATCCCCCCGCATAAATTCAGGGATGATCGATAACAGTTACACTTTTACTAACTTGCGAGTTACGTCTCAGTCGACACAAGGTTTGATTGTACAAAAGACGCATTGTTACATGTCGGACTCATATTCTATCATTACTCATTATTATACCTCAACAATGATTGCCATACAACATATTATTTTCAACTATATGCAAAACCTATGTACTCTCACCAACTATTTATAGTTGACCCCCCATCTTTCCAACTTAACATGTTTCAGGTTTATTTGCTATCGGAAGTTGTACAAGTCTTGGAACACATAGGAGCTTTGGACCTAGTTTATATAAATCAACTTTTGTAATCTTTACTTGTAAGATAAATGGTAAATTGTTTAATATTCAACTTTCATTTAGTACCATGAGCTATTGAACAATCATTAATACGTGACACCTCGATGTTTCCGCCATCGGTTTGGGTGTTACATGTGAGATGTAGGCAATCCTTACCATTATCCTTGCGGATAGAGAGACTGCTTCCAGAGAGACCCTGAGCTCCACAATACAGAATCGACAAGCAAACAACACTAAAAAAAGTAATAAGAGCTACTGGAATTTAGAGAAACATTGAAAGTGTCACGTAGTAAAACAAATGTATATATGCCATCAAAAAACAACATAACTCATAAATACCCAAATATAAATCAATTACACACCTCTTACCAGTGTAAGAAAAAGTCTAAGCTCCTGGAACCACGCTACAATACAACAAGACCCTCCCCTAATAATCCTTAACCTTAATCTTATGTCTCCACAAACCCCTATCCTCGACCATGTCCTTAAAGAGATGCATCTCTACTAAATCAAGCCTAATCCACTCATCCTTAGTCAATTTGGGTCTTCCTCTATACCTTTTTCCCTTTATAGTGAGGGTTTTCACTACTCTATTTGGGGTCGTCATTTGTCTCTTCTTCACATGCCTATACCATCTCAATCTTCCCTCATTTATCTTGTCTGATATACTAGCTACCCCTAACCTTTCCCTGATAACCTCATTTCTTATATCTACCCTTGTGTGCCCGCACATCCACCTTAGCATCCTCATTACTGCTACCTCGATCTTGCGAGCTTGCATCTTTCTGATGGCCCAACAATCTGTCACATATAACATAGCAGGTTTCACTGTAACCCTATAAAAATTTTCTTTTAATTTAGTTGGGAACCTTTTGTCACATAAAACCCACTACGGCCCTCCAACTACACCAACCAACTTGTTTTGAATATGTTCATATGTGTTATAAATATGTTCATTGTATTTTTTTTTTTTAGTCTGCACATGTTTTAACATTGTCCATTGTGTTTTTAGTATACATTCCATCGTGTTTTACGTTGTTCATTTTGTTTTAAACAACTAGTTTTTGTGTTTATGTTGTACACTGTGTTAGTATGTTGTTCATTGTGTTTTAGTCTGCTTTTCATTGTGTTTTCAGCCTACCGTTCATTGTGTTTTTAGTATATTGTAGATTGTGTTTTAGTATGTTGATCATTGTGTTGTTAGTTTGATACTCATTGTGTTTTACGTAACTGGGTTTTCAAATTGTATTTTTTTTTAAAGTATAACAATATAGTACTCATATTAAAGATAAAAAGACATTCAATTTTATGGTATTTTCTTTAAAAGATGACGTATAAAAAAAGTTACGGACGTTTAAAAAATGGGGAGAAAATAACATATGACTTGCATGTACATGTTTGTTGACACGTGAGAAGCATGCGTTTTTTTATTTTATTTTGAAGAAACCTACTATTTCACTTGTTCATTTTTTTACACATATCTATCTATGGTGGTTTTCTTCCCTGCTCATTTATTTTAGTATTTATAAAATAACTCAACCTTTCCTTGGAGTTGGTAAATTTTCATTTTCAAAGTTTATAATACATCTTTTAAATGCTTACATTATTACAAGTAGAAGGTTAAGTGATATTTATTGGTAAAACAATATTTTCTTAAACTTGGTAAATTTTCATGTTCTAAGTTGAAAATACATCTTGCAATTCCTAATACATCTTTCAAATTTTTACAAGTAGAAGATTAGGTGTTATTAGTTATAAAAAATGTTTAAAAGAAAAAGAAATACGATTTGATTTGGGGAAAATATAAATATTTGCATCGAAGGTTTTGACTCATGTTTTGTTGTCTCTTTTATCATCGTCAGGGGCGAAGCTTGGAGATTGAATCGGCGGGGTCCGAACTCATTTTTTTCTGATCGGTAGGGGTCGAAAGATCAAATCAATGGAACCCGAACTCAATTCATATAAAAATTACCTACGAAAATCGCAAAATCCACCACTACGCAAAAAAAAATGGCGGGGGCGGGGCACTCCCAGGCCTCCCCTACTTCGCCCCTAATCATCAATCTGATGTATTTGTCGGAATAATTTAGTATAGTACTGTAGCTTTATAATTATATTTTTGAACTTTTAAGTAATTCAAATATCATCTATTCATCTAAAACAATCCTATAACGTATGCACGTACTCAAGTTTCAAACCACTCCACCTCAACAAGTGTTTACATGTCGTTGAAGTGTAACGAGACTAAATGCATCCCAACCAACTATTTCTACAAAATGGTCCCGATACTAGTTTCAAACGGAAAAAAGGTGATTTCAAATTATGTGGCTTGTGTACAACGGAAAATAATGCCCTCGTATTCGGGGGTATGAGGATTAAGAGCCATTTGAATGTTTATTAACTAATCACATGATCTTTGCTACCCAACCTATGTAAGTAGATCATTCTCAACCCCTCTTGACACTATAAATACAAGAATTCCTTAATATACAATATTGCAACCTAACACGTCTATCGTCTATCTATGTGAAGGTAGTTTACGTGTTTTCAACACTTTGGTAGATAAACAAAACTCGAGAGCAATGTTTTTCATTGCTACGCCTAAGAAAATAACGAAAATGGTGCAAAAATGGCGCATTGAGGGTTTGAAAAGTGGTTACGATAAGAGGAATGATTCACGGACTTACAAAGGTCATTTTGTTGTTTATGCTATTGACAACATTCGTTTTGTGATGCCATTGCATTATCTTAAAAACATTGTATTCTTGGAGCTTTTGAGGATCTCAGAAAGCGAGTTTGGGTTGCCGAGAAATGGGCCAATCACTCTACCTTGCGACTCGATACTCATGAACTATTTAGTGAATGTTTTTGACCGAGGTTTCTCCAAGGACTTTGAGAAGGTGTTGCTTGCTTTTGTGATTGGTGATTACTGATTAGTGTTCATGTGTTCATTAGATCTAAAAGGTTGTTTCCTCAATCAGGTTATTTAACACATTTGACTTGTCTATGTATTATTTTTTTTATTTTCTTGATACAAAGTGTAATTATTATTCAGGGAAACATCAAATAATAGAAGCAATATGAAATTCTTTTCAACTAACCATGTAATGTGTTTATGCGACATAATAAAAAGTGAAAATGACCTTTATATATGCAACCCAATATATCAAATAGCCATAATTAAAATACTACATGCACATCATTATCACTTTAAGAAAACATTTTGACAAAAAAAAAATAGTTATAACTTGTTGGAATGTTTACAAAAGTCACACAATTTAAGGAATTGCATATACACACAGTGGCAAAGCTTGGTTTTGAAATCGGCGGAGGCCGGACTCAATTTTTTTCGATCGGTAGTGGAAAATTGGCGGGAGCGGGACTCAACCCGGACTCAATTTACCTACGAAATCATAAATTTCTATTACTGCGCCAAAAAACAGGAGGCCAGGCCACCCCTGGCCCCAAGTATCCTTCGCCTCTGTATACAGAAAAACATGTTACCAAAATTACACTATTTATCTCCAAGCAAACTTTGTTTGCGTTATTAGAATTTTCCATACAATAAATTTCCACATGTTTGTTGTAACTGGGCTCATTTTACAGCCCAGCAACATTGAATACATAATTAAATTGTCTGGCCCATTAACTAATAAGATAAATAAGTCAAATAAGGCCCAACATTAAATGGATTAGTTTTCAACAAAGTTTGTAAATGTATCCCATTAAAGTGTAGTATTGTAGCATCTCTAACACTTGTAAGAATATAGTTAGAATTCAAGATTTAGACATCAAGGAACGCGTTAACAAATGGTAATAGTAGAAACACTTCCACAAGATCATGTAAAACGCAGCTTGCACGAGACCGATGAGCGTTAAAAAGGTTATACTTCATTTTCTTGTAGATTTTATGGGTAATGGGTGACATTTATTGGCCCTTAATCAGCTATATCCTTTGGGTTCAAATTTTACAAGATATCGGAGAAATAACTACAAAAATCACCGTTCAAAGAAGAACACTATAAACGGGTTAAGCTTGAAGCTCTTAAGAAAATAAGGCACCAATCCATATGACTTGACAATTCAATTATGTACCGGTGTTAGAAGACAAAATGATACAGATATTTCCTTAAGTTAATCAAGATAAATGCACGAATCGGTCAAGTTCACATGCTTGCCAACTTGGTTACCTCGTAAAGTGACTTGACACAAAACATTTTTGTAGAATTTGGGTTTCACCAACCTCCCTAAAATGTATGCTCTCGACCTCATCACAAATGTCAAATTAACTGGAACTATTACGTTCTTCGGGTGGCCTATGGCGGCATTGAAGGGCGACACTCCACCATATAGTGGCGTTTGATACCCTAACACTTGGGCTACAATCACTCTTTGGCTCTTTCTTGATTGGTAAAACTTCTTCACCTGTTTTAATCAATCATCAGTGATCAGACAAAGAAACACATAATAAGTCCAAAGTCAAAACCTTAAACATGGACTAATTTTGACTTTTTAGTAGTTCAAAAGTATTCTAGTGTATATGTGGGACAAGATATCACAGCTTTAACATTTGATACATAATTTGAAAATTACCAAATTGTCCTTCCAAGAAACTCATGTGACAAGGTAGCAAAGGGTTCTTCACATTTCCCTTTCAGGGTGGGCCCATTATATACAGTGTAATTGCTAAAATGTCTTTCAGGTCACTAGCCTAGTTCTTACCACAGGGCTAAAACTTTCAAACACGGAGCAATGTACATATCACAATAGATAATAGGAGTGTAGGACCATTAGTCTAGGATATGAGATTCCTTCCATACCCAATAGAACATTACTTAATATTCTAGACACTATGCTAGCCTTTTAGATATGCATGAGGGCTAAAACTTAAAAGGTATGGTTTATTCCTTCAAAATATGAATTTTAAAGGCAACTTTCATTAAAACAAAAGCCTGCTTTTTCAAATATTTGCTTGTTAATGTAGCTTTAAGAGTGGAAGGTATGAAGCTTTTTCTCGTCTCTCCCAAGCCTCCGGTCTTGATAGGTTAGGACGATGTTCCTAGTTTCATACTTTCATCAGGCTAGAAACAATGTCCTAGTCTATCTCAATAGTACTCTCTCAACATGGATTAATTCGCAACCCGTCGGGAGGGAGACCGTGTAGGACCTAAAAATGCTTCTTTAGCATTTATTATTAAATATAACAAACTCTTTTTCCATTATCATTTGATGCAACTAACATGCTATAAACCGAAAAGTTAATAAAAACATAAAATTTGGTTACATTGGGTCCAATAAGTCCCATAATCAGTGGTACTACACACACATCCCAAAGCACATATTCTTACTAAATCCAACAATGTTGACTAATGACTATAGGGTACCCATTACAATAGATGTAATTGATATGAACGCTTTTCTTGTCCTTGTTTGTGCTTTTTATGAAACACTAATATTAAATAATTGCAAACACAACTTTGTTTTTTTATATATGTTTTCTATCCAAATTCAATAAAGCTTAAAGTTAGGACCACAGTCGAAAAGGTAACGTTTACATGTGTTTAAACAATCAAGATTCTAGTTCAGGGTAAAAGGTTAAGTTCCATATGGAGTCAATGCTGAAAGGGAAAGTGCATGCAGTTAAGACTTTGTAATCAAGAACCCATGTTAGACTAAACGGAGTGGGGCGGGAGAGAGGGCGGGAAGGGGGAGGAATACCGCCGCAGGCCGGCGTGGAAGTGGCGTGGAGGGGAGGGGCGGGAAGGATCTCACCGGCGTGGGGGAGTGATGGGGGACACGTGGCGCGAGGTAATTGGGCCAGCTTTTTTTTTTTATTTTTTTTTTTAACTTTAACACAATATAATATTATTTCCTTCCCCCCTCTTCCCCCCCTTCCACTCCCCACAATTATTTTTCCCCCCCACAAGGGCCCCACAAGTGCCACATGGCGCTTCATCCCCCTCTTTCCCGCCCCCCACTCCTTATAGTCTTACTATGTTAGAGCAAAAGCTTAAGGTTACACATAAAACAAATGTATAACTAAAGGCCCAAGTTTTAGTTGTAGGGGTAAAGAACAAATATATAAACACAAGATAACAGGGGTATAATATCATAATTTTTTTATGTGATAATGTGTATAAATTAATATTTATAATAAATTTATCCAATACTTGGGTATGCGATGTGCACTTCACTTGTTTAGTAGATAAATCGTGGGTGCACGTAAACTTATCCGTTTATTGTATTATTTTTTATTATTGTTATTTTGTATTAAATTGCAAGTATATTATTATATTAATTAATACACAACACAAACCTATCAAATTTGTCAAAAAAAAAAAAATATTTTCCTTTAAAGAAAAAACTTCATGTGTTCAGTAATTTGATAAGAGATCAACCTAATATTAAGATACTAACGCATGTTTTCAGCCTAATATTACAAGTCACACCATAAACAAATCACTCGTTTAGACATGAAATTCGTTTTTAAATTATGTATTTACCTTTATTCGTGTATCAGACTTTTCCCATCAACAACTTAAACCGACTCATGGGCGTACCTCTAAAAGGGCGGGGAGGGGCAGCCGACCCTCCCGAATTTTCACTCAGAAGTTCCGATTATAAAGTATTCGTATAGAAATTTTTTGGTATATACGGTTTCGACCCCCCGAAACTAGTGATTTCCGACCCCCGAAGTTTCGGGTCAAGCTTCGCCACTGAACCGACTTAACATGGAATATCGCTTAAGTTATTAAAAGCATACACTTGAGTAAAACCAGATACGCATCCAAAACTTTGCTAAGCTAATGATTATATTAGTGAAATAAATAAAAGGTTACTTTTGTGATTTTCTCTATTATGTAAAATAACAAGAATTTAATAAACTTACATGGCCAGTAGCAAGCTTAAGTTGAAAATAATGTATTTGAATAGGAGTAACGGTGACATGAACACCAAAAAATGTGGCCGGATTCCGGTAAAAGATTTTGACTGTTGTATTGAGAGTCAACATATCCGTTGGTACTCCTGTTGCATCCATCCCCGATTGTACATTAAAGTTGTCAAACATCATGCTCTGCTCAAAAGACAAAAGCACTTTCACCATTAATATATATGTTATTAAATTCAAAATTCTGATTAAAGCTGCAACTATTGACAGAAAGTAAATGATCACAAGTCACACAACTGAGCCGACTCATTTATCATCCGAGTTAGCTTCTTTCATAACTGAGTCAACTCATTACTATTTTAACTTGCTGTGGCAAAACATGTCATATTGACTATGTCTTATTGACTATGTCTTATTAAACATTTCCGACACAACACCATTAATACAAGTATTAAACATGAAACGAGACTCGTATACCTATTTTACGTACCAAGAAATATAAATAATGGATAATAGCAACTTAATTTTAGTTATTTAAAAAAACAAAATTACATAGTATTTTTTTTTATTAAACAAGTTTAGTTATTTCATATTTAGGATTACTATATTACTCTTGAATACCAGAAAACTATATATGTTGTATTTATTAACTTAACCTTAACACATAGATAAAGGGTATGTTTGGCAAAACTAGCTGGTGGCCGGTAGTGCAAATATATAAAATGACCAAAATGAACATAATTAAAAACTTTTAAAGAAGGTTTTTATTTTATTTTTAAAATAGAATAAGTATTTGTGTCATTTACTAATTAAAAGTTTGTAGCTAGTAGAGTTTTTTCTTAAACGCTAGTATTAGTAGCTTTTTACTATAGAACTTTTTCTCTGACCTAAAAGTTTCTAGCTCCTTTACCTAAACAAGACTTTTTATTGAGTATGAGTTTTTTTTTTTTAAAAAAAAACTTAAAGCTCCTAAAAACTCTTAAAAGTTCGTTGAAAAACATACCAAAAAATAATAGAAGCAAGAAAGTAGTAAGATAACCTAGTGATTTTGTTTTTAAAACATAACTAGTTCAAGAAAACTAATAAAGATAAGAAGACACTCACCTTAACAACAACCTTGGGTTTGTACGGAACACTAGCAGCCCACAAAATCAAAGAAAAAGCAGTAAACAAGAGGCTAAACGACACCACAAAGCACATAACATAAAACCTAAAGGGAACACGACCATCGCCATCATCATCATCTTCATCCTCTTCTTCCATATCAGTACCATACTCAAGCCGCTTCCATGGAGAGAGAGGGCGTCCAGGGTGAGCATGATGGTTGGCACGAACAACAGCGTTTTTAATGGAAGCAGAAAAGGTGCGTGAAGTGGAGGACTCACGTGAATGGTGAATGGGTGAGGAGTGGTAGTGGGTTGGGTGGACTGGAGAGGCGAATGGGCTGGAGCCGAATGACATTTTGTCGTTGGCATCGTGGTTGGATGGGCTCTGGACGTAGTAGAGTGGACGGCGTGGTGAACGTGGTGGTGTTAAGGCTTCCACACTGGTTAAGTCGGAGTCGGATTTTACATGCATTGTGAGGGTAGGTTGGTTTGTGTGTGTGTGAAAGGGATGGGATATTATTAAGTGGGTTGGTTTGAATGGTACGAGACGCGGGTTTTCATCTCTTGTATAGGTTTATAGATGGTCGTGCCTATAACGTTTATTGGGAAGAAAATGGGGTGTGTGTATTTTGTATTCTTTATTTAAGTTTTTTATAAAAAGTAACAAAGATGTATTGATATAAGGTTATTATTTATAAGGTATGTTATTTACACAATAACAAAAAGTAAGTTTGCACAGCCTTTTACGGGTCGTAGAGGGCTCTACGGGCCGTAGAGGGTGTCAGTGTAATAAATGCGAACCCCTCTACGGCCCGTAAAGCCCTCTACGGTCCGTAGAGGTGGTTTGGTGGAGTGCATTTAAACCCTACACGAGCCGTAGAGGTCTCTACGACCCGTAGGCCATACGAGGTACGAGGTCACTGAATGAACAGTCTGACATTCAGTGTGTCAGTCTGAAAAAGCAAACCCTCTACGGGCCGTAGAGGCCTATACGGCCCATAGAAAAGCTGGTTGTTGGGAGCATTAAACCCTCTACGGCCCGTATAGGCCTCTACGGCCCGTATAGGCCTCTACGGCCCGTAGAGGTCCAGATATATTCTTCTGCCTTGTCTTCTTTCTTCATTATACGAAACAAAATCAAAAACACGGGTGCACAAAAAATCCGACCAAAACCAAGCTACCGCGATGTCTTCGGGTCACTACGGTAATGTTTGGGATGAATGGGAGCATTCGTTTAGCCTATCTCACGTCTCGGAAAGCCTTTTCGGAGCCGTGGTGAGGAGGAGGTTAGATCCGTTGTTCGCTGTGGTGACGGGAATGCACTACCCGATTTGAACCTGCTGCCCGATTTGAACCAGGAGTACGTAGAAGAACCGGGGTCATTTTACTTGCCTCCGCCAAGTCATCCACAGTACGAATACGGGACTTATCATTCGCACGAGGGAGGTGATAACGGTGGCGAGGAACCTGTCTCGGATGTTTCGTACGAAACGAATCAGGTGTGTTTATGTATTTGCACTTGTTTATAATTTAGACCCGTGTATATTTAGACTCGTATATTTAGTCCCGTACCTAAATTTGTTTTAGGGTTTGTGAGATTTGAACTCGTATATATTAGTTGTTATTTGAACTCGTAGGGTTTGTGAGATTTGAACTCGTATATATTAGTTGTTATTTGAACTCGTAGGGTTTGTGAGATTTGAACTCGTATATATTAGTTGCTATTTGAAATCGTAAATAAATTTTGCAGGTATTCGGGTCTCTTAAAGACCTGACAGAGTGGGTTTATCAAAGGGCAAAAAAAAATGGTTACATTACCGTATACTCACGTACTGTTTCGGAAGGCAGGGGGCCGAATAGGAGGGTAACGACGGCATGGATACGATGTGACCGTAGTGGCGTACATCATAGTGTAGCCACGGTTCGAAAGACGGGCAGTAAAAAATGTAATTGCCCGTTTCAACTAATAGGGAGATACCACTCCGGCCACGATGGTTATATTTTGGAGGTCCAGAACCAAACACATAATCACAAACCTTTCCAACACATCGAGGGTCACGCGTATGCTAGGAGGCTGGGTCCGAGCGAGTTAAAATTGGTAGATACACTTTATTTTCAAAATGTTACGCCAGTAGACATACATTCGGCCGTTAGAAAACAAAACCCGGATAGTCCCTGCATCTTAAGGGACATACATAACACAATAACCAAGGTTAAGCATTTGTTATACGGTGGCAAGACTCAAATGCAGGTATTATTATCTCTTATTATTATTATTATTATTACTTCTTTATTATTATTTTTTAATTATTATTATTGCTATGCAGGTACTCGAAGCCACATTGGTGGAAAAAAAATTTGTTTACTTCACCCGGAGGAATGCCTCGACAAATGCGATCGAGGATATTTTGTTTGTCCATCCCACCTCACACAGGTTATGGCGTGCGTTCCCGCATGTGCTGATGATTGATGCGACCTACAAAACGAACGAGTATAAACTTCCGTTTGTTCAAGATGTAGGTATGACATCAACATCCAAGTCGTTTTGTGTCGCCCATGCATTCATCTCCCGTGAAAAAAAGGATAACTACCTGTGGGTTCTACAAAGGCTTAAAGAGTTGCTAGAAGATAGTACGGAGCCCCGTGCTATAGTAACTGATTGTGAGAAAGCCTTGATGAATGCATGCGACATTGTATTTCCAGCAGCTTCGAAGTTGTTATGCAGATATACATATTATTATTATTATTATTATTATTATTATTATTATTATTATTATTAGAGAAAATTACACAGATTGTCCTTTAGTTTTACCTGAAATTGCAGCCTATGTCCTTTTTTCGAATTTTTGACGCCTTATGTCCTTTGTTTTATACACTTGTTACACCGTTTGTCCTTTAAGCCCAACCACGTTAAAAAAGTCTGTTAAGTAGATCACGTGCCCCTCACGTGAGGGGCAATATTGTCTTTTCATCAAACCATTTGAACGTTTATAATCCCTGTGAATTCCATAACACACAGAACACCTAACCAAAACCATCATCTTCATCACACTTAACCCTAACGATTCCCGCCCAAAATTACACAAAGAGGAAGACGACAATGGATTTCAATAGTCGGGCACTAAGCCCTGATGTGAGAGATGAACGCTTTTACATACGAGACGATCTAGAACAGGAAGATATTGATGGTATCTATGGTAAGTAAGTGTGTGTTAAAGTTTTAATTTTTTTGATATTAAATTTGAGCATAATGTAATGTAAGTTCACTGGTTGTTAACAGGCACATATGTTGGGTTGTTTTCTATTGAATTGCATCATGGAGGACACTTCACACAGGGACAGGGCAATGGCAGAGAGTATTTGGAAGGGAAGGTTAGCCTTGTTGATCTGCTTAATCAACATTATTTTTGTGTTAACACACTAGATCAAATAGTAGAGAAGCTAGATTATTCTGTTGAAATGGTTAGGTTTTATCATTATGTTGAGCCAAATGGGGACTTAGATACTGGTCTTAGAACATTAGGCAACGATGTTGATGTTGGGAAATTTGTGAAGTTTGTATGGAATAACAGTAGCTTGGTGATGAAGGTTTATGTTGAATTTGGGTATACAAATTCAAGTTTGTATGGAATAACATGGAATAACATGGATGAATTTGGTGAATGTATAACTCAACCAACACCCCTTGCAGTGGAATTACCTACATAGATTTATGATGCTGCTTTTAGTGAGGATTTTGATCCTTTCTTTGGATATAGGTCTAATGTTGATAAGAAGATAGACAATGATAAACCTAAAGATAAGAAGATAGACAATGATAAACCTAAAGATAAGAAGATAGACAATGATAAACATAAAAATAAGAAGATAGACAATTATAAACATAAGAATGTTGGAAAAAATGATGACATTAGTATGGATGATGTAGATGAAAGTCAGGAAAAAGACAGTGACGGTGATGATAGTGATTTTGATGGTGAGGATACTTGTAAGGATGATGTGGAAGTGGACATGAGGGATTTTAAACTTAACATTGATATAGGGCATGATGAGAATAATAATGAGGGACCATCTGAGGGGGTTGAGGATGATGTATTGTGCAATGATTTTGATAGTGGCAGTGAGTCTGATGATGATGCATCAAGGGTTAGGAAGAAAATGCTTAGGGATTTAAGGAAGGCTAATGAGGACAGCAGTAACTTCTATTGTGGCCAGATTTTTGGAAGTAAAATGGAGGCCAAAGAGTTGATTAAACTGCATGCAGTTGAAATTAGAAGGGAACTTAGGATTGTGAAGGATGATTTAGTTAGGGTGAGGGCAATTTGCAGAGGGAATATGCCTAATTTTCATGTTGATGCAGTTGGCATTCATAACCATGCTGACATAGGTGCTAAGTCAAAGTCAAGCATTAAAGGGAAGGGTAAAGTCAATGTAAAAGTCAAAGGACCTAAGGTGAAATCTGATAAAACTAAAGGAGTTGGTGTCAAAAGTAAAGGGGAAAAGGACAAATAAGTTAATGTTGGTGGAAGAGGGAATAAGTCTAACCCCAATAAAGTGTGTTGTCCATGGAGCATTCTTGTTACCAAAGAGGGAGTTGCAGAAACTTGGAGGGTGAGAACTCTTGTCACTCAACACAAGTGTCTTCAAAGTAGATCTGTTTATCATTGCACCTCTACCTTTCTTAGCAAACAGATGATGCAACAGATTGAGGAAAACCCTAACATACCTGTTAAGGCAGTTCAAGAGCAATTTCAGAGGAAGTTTGAGATTGGGATATCAAAGATGAAAGCCTTTAGAGCTAAAACAAAAGCCCTTACAAAGCTACATGGTGATTATCAAGCACAATACAGTGTCTTAGAGGGATTATTGTGGTGAACTGATGAACACCAATCCAGGTACAACAGTTCATATTGAAGTAGAACCATGTGCAGATCCAAATTCAAAAACAAGGAAGTTCAAGAGGATTTACATTTGTTTGGGGTCACTAAAGAAGGGGTTCAAGGCTATTGGTAGACCTTTATTGGGTCTTGATGGTGCTTTTGTTAAGGGTCCATACCCAGGTCAGGTGTTGTCTGCTATGGGTGTTGACCCTAATAATGGGATATACCCCTTAGCATATGCAGTTGTGGAGGCTGAGAGTTTGAACTCTTGGACATGGTTCCTAGAATGCCTAGCTGATGACATTGATTTGCAGACTGACTCATACTTCACCTTCATTAGTGACAGACAAAAGGTGAGTCCCTTATTTACTTTATTACTTTGTTTAGGGTATTACATATTACTGAATACATAAAATGTTGCAAATTGTTTAGGGTATTATTCCTGCAATAGAGAAACTGTTTCCATATGCTGAACATAGGTTTTGCCTCAGACATATTCATGAGAATATGAAACTGAGGTTCAAGGGTAAAGTATACAAGGCTCATCTGTGGAAACTGGCCTCATCATCAACAGTTCAATATTTTGAGCAAAATATGAAAGATTTGAAAGATTTTAATGTTGAAGCAATGCAGTGGTTGTCTGCCATCCCACCAAAACACTGGTCCAAATCACATTTCACTGGTAAGTTTTCTGATTTATTGTTTTCCATTGTCCTTTAAACAGTTACATTAATGTTTTTCCTTATTCATATTATAGGGAGGGCAATATCAGATGTGCTATTGAACAACATGTGTGAAAGCTTTAATTCCCAGCTGGTAGATGCAAGAGACAATCCAATTATTACTATGTTGGAGTACATTAGAGAGTATCTAATGAGAAGGATTGTGAATGTGCTTCACCTGATGGACAATGTTGATGGACCATTAACACCTAAAGCTACCATAAAGTTTGAAGAAATTAAGGAGCAAGCCAATAGGTGCAGTGTGTTGTGGAATGGGGAAGATCATTATCAGGTTAGGGGGCCAGCAGGTTTTGGTGTTGTGGTGGATTTGAGAAAGAGAGAATGCACTTGCAGGAAGTATGACATCACTGGGATGCCATGCAAACATATTGTGGTTGCAATCTGGAACAAGAACATGTATAGTGGTAGGGAAACAGAACTGCCAGAGACATATGTTCATCCTGTCTATACAGTTGCTAGGTGGAAGGAGGTCTACAACTACAAGATTTATCCTATCAATGGAAGGACAATGTGGCCTAAGTCTAATGTCCCAACTACTCTAACTGCACCCTACCATCATAAGCCCATTGGCAGGCCAAAGAAGGTTAGAAATAAGTCTTCTGCTGAATTGGATGATGCAACAAAAGGGGGAAAGTTGTCAAAAATAGGGATCCCTAAGAAATGTAAAAAATGTTTGAATGTGGGGCACAATAGCAGGACCTGCAAGGGACAAGTTCAGCCTTAGTGTGTTGTTGTGTTGACTTTAATTTGGTGTCTTATGTTTTGTTGACTTTAATTACTATATTATGTTTTGTAATGATCTGGTATGTTGACTTTAATTTGGTATGGTATGTTGACTTTAATGTTTATGTTTTAATGAAGTATGTTATGCTTTTAATCTGTTATGGTTTGATGTTTGTTTGACTGAATTCGGTCAATGGTTGTTGTTTCTGATCTGAATACAGCTTTTGACCCATTTGAAAACAGATCTGAATACAGGTTTTCTTAATGCTTGTTGTTGTCCAGTTTTGAGCCATTTGAAAACTGATATGAACACACAGCTTGGTTAATGCTTGTTGTTGTCCAGGTTTTGACCCATTTGAAAACTGATCTGAACACACAGCTTGGTTAATTAGGAGAGAGAAGATTTAGGAGTGAAGTAGTGATTTTTTGTGTAATTTGATTTATGAGATTTGGTGGAGGGAATGAGAATGCTCTTAACTGGGGCGGTCCTCGATTCTAGAATTTCTATATAGGTTTTGGGCAAGTTAGACCATGTGTAGTGGGATGAGGAAAAACTTAAGGCCCCCCTCTGTGATTGGTTCACGTGACAGCTGAGTCAGCATGGGGCGTTAAGTCAAAATGGGATGTAGTGGGAGGGGGAGAAAATGGGGCGCTATTATATATATATAGGGAAAGGGTAAAATGAGAACATGCTTTTCATAAAAGAACTAAAGAACTCACTTTTCCACCACACACTTATTTTAATAAAAAAAGATATGTGGCTCACAATTAAAGTGGAATAAAATAAAAAAAGGAATATTCCCTTGCCTAATAAGACAAAATACGGTGGGCCATGGTCGTTTACACTGCTGTAAAATTTTATTTTATTTATTTTTTTTACGTCGAGGTTACCCGTTTTTTCACCGGTGAAATTTTTTTTTTAAAAAAATCACATTTTACGTCGGTGTTCTCGCGGTTCTTTTACGAAAAGTGTGTTTTCATTTGAACCTAATCCTATATATATATATATATATATATATATATATATATATATATATAAACAAACAAACAGCTTCTTCTTCATCATCACCACCACCTTTCACCTTCTTCTTCACCACCACCACCACTTTTCACCTTCTTCTTCTTCATCACCACCACCACCACCACCACCACCTTCTTCTTCATCATCACCACGACCATTCACCCACCACCTCCGACGCCGCCTTCATCACCACCACCACCATTCACCTTCTTCTTCATCATCACCCACCACCTCCCCCGTCGCCTTCATCATCACCACCACCACCTCCACCTTCTTCTCACACACACACGCAAAGATTCACCATCAATTCTTCTTCATCACACACACAAAGTTGGAGTGTTGTCGGTGATGATGAAGGTGTTTTGGGCGTCGTCGGTGTTTTGGTGGTCAGTGAGGTTTCTACTCACAATCCCTCAACTTTTCTTCTATGCCACAACACCTCCTCACATTTTGTTCTTCCGCCTCCATGCCCTCCTTATATTTCAAACTTTAACATCAGCACCCCTCTGCTTTTCCACCACCACACCCTCAGCTTGTACACATTTACACGATCATCCCTCTACTTTTACACTTTCATCCCCACTCCTCAACCATTACACATTTCTGCCATCACCTTTCTACTTTTACAATTTGCGTTTCTTACACTACTACTTTCGTTTTGCCTCAGGTTTTGGACTTTGCGTTTACCCCCTTTCACTATTACTCAATATTTTAAGAATCATGTGTTTTACTACTACTTAGCCCCGCTTACGACTGTGCACATATAATGTATATATGTGTAGCCCTCAGGGGCAAAAAGTAAAGTTGCGCTAATTTTAACGTTATTTTACTAATTTTGTGAAAATAATGTTAAAAATAATGAACGGTTAATCATGCATCAGGTGGTGATGTTGATAGCCAAAAGACAAGGAGGTACATGCACCAATCGGGTTTGTCCTGGTTGCCACGTGTTATGTGCCTTATGTCCAAGCCTTGATACAAAACCACTATCAAGTCGGGGGTCTCATTGGAAGCAACGTCTCTATTCCCGGGGTAGAGATAAGGTTGTCTACATCTTACCCTCCTCATACCATACCTTAGCTTTTGCTATTGGTGGGATTAACTGAGTATGATGATGATGTGTTTTACTACTACTCCTACACGTTTCCTCCAGTCGTCTTTCGCCGCAAGACGCGACGAGAAAAATACTAGTTTTAACACTCTTTTGTGTGATGAAAGTCTTCTATAATGTCAAACATTAAGGTCTATTATGCCATTTGCACACAACCCAGGGGTCCCATATGAAGATTATTTCACAGATCCTGTGCCGGTAATTGTGAATCGTAACATGTTGTCGTCTGCGTTACGACCCGACCCTACCCGACCCGACCCGACCCGTTTCCTTCTACTTTTTTACAGCTTTAGATCATCTTTACCTTCCTCATTCTCCGCCACAAACAACCTACCAACACTGCATCTGCCGCCACAAACCACCACACGCGATCCGTAATCTCACAATCCTTACAGGTGTTTCCAACTCACCAATCTCAAATCACATCCCTAATTTTGCACAAAATGTGGTCCAATTAATATATTAAATTGTCCCATCGATTAACCAATCAAATAATTGGATTCTATGATATGGCTGAGAGTGAATCATCGTCGAAAGGATCAGATAACCACAGCAGGAGAAGTAGTAGCAGTGACAGATGCTGCGATCAGAGCTACACTCTCAGCGCTGACGTCAGCGAATCTGAAACCTCCTCCTTCTCTATCTCTGGTCATTACAACCTCCGATCTTCCTCTACCGCCTTCCGTACTGTTTCCGTCACTGACTGCATCTTCCCGCTGTTTGGCGGGAAGGATGATGACGTCATGGTTTGGGAAAAGAAGTGTACTAGAAAACAACCTGATTCTGATCTATCTGGTTTGTGTTTATTATCTCTTTCTGTATGTAAATAGGCATTACTATTAATGACTGTGTTGATGTTATGTGCTTTTTAGGGACAATTAAGTTGAACATTGATTAATATGGACATGTATGCATGTTTGTTGTAGGTGTATATTGTTTTAATTAGTGATTAGGGGTTATGTATAGGTTGAGACTTGAGATGAATTCCTGTATCTGTTAGTTGTATATAGGGCACGATTAGACTCGAAAACTAATTTGTGAATGTTGTGTAATTGTGTAGAGATTGACATGATGAAGGAACGTTTCGCTAAGCTGCTTCTTGGTGAAGACATGTCTGGAGGTGGCAAAGGAGTTTGTTCAGCCCTAGCTATCTCAAATGCCATTACAAATCTGTCCGGTTCGTGAATTTCCATTTCTATTGTGCTAAAAAATTTTGTTAACTACATGTATTATATGCACTTTTTCTTATTGGAATCTGTTTGTGATCGAAAATATTAGCCTCTGTGTTTGGAGAATTGTGGAGGTTGGAGCCGTTGGCGCTGCAGAAGAAGGTAATGTGGCGACGGGAAATGGAGTGGCTTTTATCCGTAAGTGATTCCATTGTAGATCTTGTGCCTTCCGTACAGCAGCTTCCAGGTGGTGGTACGTATGAAGTAATGGTCCCGCATCCACGGGCTGATATGCAGATGAATCTACCTGCTTTGAAGAAGCTTGATGCTATGTTGATTAGTATGTTAGATGGATTTTGCGATAAGGAGTTTTGTTATGTTGATCGTGGGATAGTTTTGGCACAAGGTGACGGTTGCGATGCATATTCATCAAATGTTCCATCAGGAAGGCCTTCAGTTAGGCAGGAAGATAAGTGGTGGTTACCTTATCCAAAGGTTCCTTCAAATGGGTTGTCAGATGATGCTAGAAAGAAGTTGCAGCAGTACAGGGACTGCACTAATCAGATACTTAAGGCAGCATTAGCGATAAATAGCAACGTACTTGCTGAAATGGAGATTCCAAGTGCTTACTTGGAAACATTGCCTAAGGTATGGTTTCAATAGATTGATTTTCCCTAAAATTTAGCCTTGTAGTGATTTATAAGACATGTTGATCTAGCTATTGGATATATTCAAAAGGAATGATCATGTATGTGTTATGGATGCAATTATCTTCTGTTGTTTGGATTTTGCCAAACATATCTATCCATGCCATTCTTTATCTCTCTGAATGGGTACAAAGTATCAGGATATTAGATTATTAATATGGTCTTCTTTACATGGCCTTCGATTTGATATCAATGCTGTTTCAAATTCCAATAAAGGACAGTTTGGTCAAATTTGTGAAAAATAATGCTGTGAGGTTGTAAAAGACATCTTTATCTTCTGGTTATTAAGAGGGTGTTTGGGATTGCGTTTTGAATCTGTTTTTTAGATTATTGCGTTTTGAAAACGCAGATAATCAGTTTTTTAGACTGCCAAAACGCAATAATCTATAAGCAGCTCCATCCCTGCCTTTCCAAAACGCATAATCTGTTTTAAATAATCAATCCCAAGCACCCCCTAAATACCAGTGTAAGTCAAAAACTATGTTGGGTAAATATTTTCCATATTGTTTATTACATTTATGTAGTGCGAGAATTGATTTTGTCATTCTTTTTCTAATTCTTTATCTGATATCAATGCAGAATGGAAAAGAGTGTTTAGGTGAAATCATGTACCGTTACATAACCGCTGAAAAGTTCTCTCCAGAATGTCTTCTTGATTGCCTAGATTTGTCATCAGAACACCGTACTCTGGAAGTAGCCAATAGGATTGAAGCAGCTGTCCATGTATGGAGGATAAAAGAGCATAAAAAGCGTCCAAAAAGTAAGCGTTCATCGTTGAGTTCAAAGGTTAAAGGTTTAGTTTCTGATGGTGATAAGAACAGTCTCCTATCACAAAGAGCAGAGACCATGTTACATAGCTTGAGACTTCGTTTTCCTGGTCTTCCACAGACTTCATTGGATATGAGCAAAATTCAATATAACAAGGTATGTTTACTAGACTATTCAAATGCATTTTCTATACAACCCTTAGTATTTTTTCGCAAATGTTTGTCATGTTAGATTGATGCATACATATAATTTACTGTCAACAATTTTATTATATAAACCCGAAACTAGTTTGAATTCTTGTGTGAGTGACCCTTGCAGGGTTTACAAGCTGATAAAATATCTACTTTATATAAAATTTACGTCCCTAAAAACGAAATGGGTCAAGTGGCTCCTAAGTGTATTTTTAATGCACAAAACCTCTTTATCAATTTATTTAAATTTAGATTATTATTTGAAAATTTGATTTATGCAACTGTAACCCTGCAAATCTATGCACAGCAAAAAATGTCTTGCGTCTATCCCATCGCAAAAATCTGGATAATAATTAATATGGCCAAAATCTGCAAAAAAAAAAAAAAAAACTTGTCTGAACTGGGCTGAAACATCTAAAAATGGTCTGGAACCAGCTCAAAACATGTCTAAAACAGCTAAAATGGCATGTTCATAGTGTGTGCCTTGCTAAAAAATAAGGTCCTCGCTTATAAGCGCCTTGCGCCTTCAACTACCTAGCTGTAGATGTTAAAAAACAATTAAAATACTTGGCCAAACGTGTATTGGGTTGGGGTCAAACCAAAGTACCTAACCCAACTGCACAAACTTTCCTTTTGACCTATTAGAAAACCAGCCTCACGCACCCAATTATGCCACTTGTATTGGATTAGTTAACTTATCCTGATATCCCTGATGTAATTTCTCTGTTTTGGTGATGTTGGTTTCAGGATGTTGGGCAGTCGATTCTTGAAAGCTACTCAAGGGTGATGGAGAGCTTGGCATTTAACATAATGGCGAGAATTGATGATGTCATCTTTGTAGATGATGCTACCAAACGTTGTGTTGCTTCAGAATCTGTGTCAATTTTCAACAGAGGCGGCCTTCCTGTTCAAAAGCGGATGGCCCCTAGCCCATTTTCAATCCAACATTCACCTTATTCATCTCCATTTGCCACCCCAACACGCTGTTTATCCCCTCCAAGCCTCATAAAGAATGACAATCATCTTAAGGCTGCTGACCTTGATATGCCATGGACATATGCTACCGGGAAAGTACCCGCTAGTGCTCCAGAGCGTCATTAAATTAGTGACACATAAGATAGGTATTTTTTTAGTTTTTAGTATTTGTGCATGTTAGTTTACACCGCTAGTTTATGTTTTCATCATATGTTATCTTGTTTCTGTCGATGGTAGATTGACTGCGTATGCTGATTTTATTTAGGGCATGTGATGTAATTGTCAGGGTGAGTTGTGTATTTCGATAGTTCAATACTAGTGATTAACCTTAAGGCTATATTGTATGCTGTAATGGGGCATCTATTCCGGCGAGGCGGCGACTCAGCGAGGGTACCTGCAGGACTGTAATTTTTTTTATGATTCAGAGAAAGACATCGCTGAAGTTTTGTCTTTGGTGGATGATATAGGCTACTTAACAAGCGCACCGGTCCAGTTTCAACTCGGGCATAGGGTCAAAGTTAAACTAAACTAGCCAGCTTGGCTTTCGTTATTATTTTTTTTCCAGCTGTATGTTAATGTTTGGTGACTATTTGCTTTAGGTTCAATAAAGTTTCAAATGTTGTCAGGTTGGTGTGTGATTTTAGTTGTTAAATAGGAACCAGACTGCATTTATTTCTTATTGGATACGTTTGAACGTATCTTTCTTATTTTAGCTTGAATTGAAAATTATAAAAACAGAACTTTAAAAATCATAATACACAAAACATTCGTAATGTATAGTTTGTTTATAAAAAGTTAACAAAAAATCATCTTAAAACAAGCTTTAAATAATAAAAACAAACGTAACAGGAAGCAAAAGACAAGTCATTTAAATGTAAACTAAAAAACACATTAAAAGGGATCTCAAAAAGTCATTTTGGGCAACTAAAAGTCAAAAAGGGGTAGCGGCGCAACTTGTTGCCCGTCTACCTTCTATTGTGATGTAACGTTCGTATTTCGATGTAACGTTCGTATTTCGTTTTAATGCAAAACTACTCAATGAAATTATATAAAAAAAAAAAAAAAAAAAAAAAAGTCATTAAAGAGGACTTGATGCTTACCGTAAAACATCTGTGGAGCACCTATAACGAACTAATCGTGGCTCATCAACTGAACCACCACTTGTGAAACCTTCCCAACACCACCCGTAAAACATCCATTGAGCATCTGATTCTCTCTCTCTCTCTCTCTCTCTCTCTCTCTCTCTCTCTCTCTCTCTCTCTCTCTCTCTCTCTCTCTCTCTCTCTCTCTCTCTCTCTCTCTCTCTCTCTCTCTCTCTCTCTCTCTCGTAATTAAAAACAATTTAATTTATACAAACAAACTTTTTTTAAGATAAAAAAAATAATTCATTCAGAAATTTGGGATTTCACATTAAATAATTAAAAAAAATAAAACCTAATTTTGGGTTTTTGAGTATTTGACGTTCTTTGATATTAGAATTCTGAAATTCAAATAAAAATTAATTGTTACAAATCGAATTTCTAAATTTCATCCACAGTTCAGGTTTTTATAACACTTAACTATCTTCGTTAGTATCAATTATATTCGTCAATTAGCGGTGACCTAGCAGCTTCAAGGTTATAATTCAGTAACGGAAAGATGTTTAGATTTACGTTATGTTCCCGAGTTCACTTAAGGAAGGAAGAAATTTCCTTCCCTTTCTCTTCCTCTTTTTCCTTTCCCTTTCATTCTTTTCAAATTGGAAGGATAGATTTTGGCTTAATTTTCCTTTCTTTTTCTTTCATTACATTTCTAAAAAAAACTCTGGAACACACAATATCTTCTTTCCTTTCATTTCTCTCATTGAAAAAAAAAAAACTCTACAAAAATAATTTTTACTTTCCTTCCATTTCTTTTATTTTCTCTTCTTAAGTTAACTCGGTAACACAACTTAGAATAGACCTAAATGGCGTGTGATTTAGCCGTTAAAAAGCATTAACCGTGAGCTACGAACATAGAAAAAAAAGCTAGAACGATCAGTTTAAACTTTAGAACTTTGAAAAGCAAAAATGTTTAGTAAAGGGTAAAAACTGTAGGTTAGAAACAAGTATGCGGACGATTTCTGTAATAAACTAAAAGAAACGGTATAAGAGACCTTCTATTCTCTCTTCCAGTCAAAACCCTCGACCCCAACTGCTGTGCTCATCGTCGCCTCCATTAAACCGCCTATCATCTCTCCTTAATATCACAATTAACATATTAGTATCACTCACTTCATATTAAAACAATGAAGAAAGCAGACAAAAACAGTGAAAATTCGTCTTCTGGACGGAAGAAAAAGACGACGTTTGCCCCACAACTCAGTGATAGTAACATTGCGTCAAGCATAATGGGTGGTATAGTCGAAAAAGGTTTCAATCAGCCTGTTTCACAGCCTCAGCTCACTGTTCTTCCGTTTCCGGTTGCTCGGCACCGCTCTCATGGACCTGTAAGATAATAATTATTTCTAGGTTTTATTATTTCAGCTTATTTTGTAATATTTGTGATTGTTTTTGGGTTGTGGTTATGTTTGTATGAAATTAAAGTAATTTTGGTTATCTGATGTTTATGTTTGTTTGATGTTTGGAAGCATTGGGCGCCGAGGAGTAGCGGTTTGAGTACGCGTGGTAAAGATGATGATGAAGAAGATGATGGAGAGGATGAGGATTTTACAAACTTTGTAAAGGTTGCGGACGAGGCTAATCCTGTTAAAAGGAAACAGAAAAAAGGTTTGGATTTTAAACGGTGGAAAGAGGTTGTGAATGATGAGGAAAGTGTCGGTTTTCGTAACAAGAAAGAACATAAACCTGATGGTAATGTAAAGTCGCGTGATGTGGACAAGGGATTGAACGGCTCGAAGTCGGAAGTAGTGAAGAGCGATGAGCGTAAAGTAAACAATGTTGGGATTGATGATGTGGAACGGAATGTTGGTAATGGTGTACAGTCGTTGATCAAGTCGAAGAACGTGATTTCCAAAGCTGTTCATGTGGCTGCAGGTATTGAACAGGGTTCTATAAGTATGGAGAGTGAGATTGACGCGGAGAATCGTGCGCGGTTGGAAAAGATGTCGACTGATGAGATTGCGGAGGCTCAGGCTGAGATAATGAAGAAGATGAGTCCTGAGTTAATAAAGATATTACAAAAAAGGGGGCAAAACAAAATTAAAAAGGAAAGTTCTGTTAGCTCTGCTGCTATTGGCAACATTGCTGAAGCGTTTAATGAAGATAATAAGAAAGAAGCTACGACTGATAATGCTCATAGCATGATTATAGCAAGCCCAAATCAAATACAGAAAGAGTTAGAGAATAAAGACGTGCCGGAAATTAAGTCACCTGCTACCAGTTTGTGGGATGCATGGAGCACAAATGTTGAGGCTGCAAGGGATTTAAGATTTTCTTTAGATGGAGATCTTATAAATGATTACGATCATGTACCAGGTACCTATGCTATTTTCGTTTACATTTTCTTATTAGATTATTGCTTGTCGTGAAACTAAATTTGATCTTTATACAACTAATCCCGTTCCACGTAATTTATCAGCCATGGGTAGTTATAGTGTTGAAAATGCTTCTGAACGTGACTTTCTTCGAACTGAGGGTGACCCTAGTGCTCTTGGTTACACAATCAAAGAAGCAATTGCTCTCACCAGAAGTGTGGTTGGTTATACTATTCTTTTAACTCTCTTTATACAGACTCACACTAAAATTCATTTGAATCTTTTCACTTTCACTGTCAAGCAGATCACTTTTTAAATCAAAAAGTTATACTGGTATTTCTCTTATATTATCCTTTAATGTCTTTCTGTGTACCCTACCATAACAAAAATCAATGTAGTTATAAGTTGTTTCTCTAATACTTGCAAAATGTTTATGCAGTATTTGTAATTGGAAAACTGATTGATCTTGACACTAGTCATACTGCTATTATATTGTTTTTTTTGGGGAAATAGAGAATAATGGACTTTTTCATCAAACTTGACAACACAAGACGAACGTGTAATATTCTTATATGGTCGCATGTTGATTTGTATACTAGGTTCCTGGACAAAGGGCTCTTGCTCTGCATCTTCTGGCATCTGTTCTTTATAAAGCACAAGATAATATTATCAAAAACCCGGCAGGGTCAACTTTGAAAGTTGGTAACCATAACAAAAATGTTGACTGGGAGGCTCTTTGGGCTTTTGCATTAGGCCCAGAACCTGAACTTGCTTTATCACTCAGGTAAGTTCAAGACTACATGGAAGGATTCAACCCATGACGTTATATATTTCAATCCAGAAATAGATAATAAATAAAGATTTTTTAATCTATATTTTTTGAGTTGGTGATTGATATGTTTGATTCCAAAAGTCAAAACTGCATCTCTCCTTATTGTTTGAAATAGTAGATTATTGTTCATTGTCATTATATTGAAAGCAAAATTTTTATTTTTCTTGCTTTCAAATTCTCATGCTTTTAATTTCAAATAATTATTGCATTTTTAACTTATGGTTTCTGACTCATAGGATGTGTCTTGATGATAACCATAATTCTGTGGTTATCGCTTGTGCACGAGTCATTCAGTGTGTCCTGAGCTTTGACTTCAATGAACGATTATTTGATATCTCTGAGGTAAAGTTGCTACTCAACTCAGTTTGTCTTTTGTTATTTTTGGCTTAATTACCCACAAGATACACTTTTTTATTCCAGAAAACAGGAATCTTTGAGAAGATAGGCTGTACAGCTCCCATATTTAGAAGTCGACCAAACATTGATGTTGGTTTTCTCCATGGTGGATTTTGGAAATACAACACTAAACCGTCAAATATTTTTCCTTTTGATAATATTATTAAAGATGAAGATGCTGAAGGCGAACACACAATAAAAGATGACATGGTGGTTGCAACACAAGACATTGCAGCAGGCTTAGTTAGAATGGGAATCCTTCCAAGAATTCGTTATCTGTTGGAGGTAAGAATGACCAAATCACTTCAAGTGATTATACTAAGCATTTCGCCTTTTTGGTCAAATGTTAGTTGACTGACAAGTTGTTTTTGTATGTTCATAGTCTGACCCATCGGCAGCTTTGGAAGAACGTCTAATTTCAATACTGGTTGCAATTGCAAGACATTCCCCCACATGTGCAGATGCAATCTTGAAGTGTGAGAGGCTCGTTCAAGTTGTTGTCCACAGATTTACTACGAAAGACCAAACGGGAGTTGACTTTATAAAGATCAAAACTGTTATCTTAATGAAGGTATGCACCCATCTACACAATCTCATTTGAACAAATTGAATTAGCTAAGAAGCCAACAACGTGTTCTAAATGTTGTTATGTTAAAAGGTACTGGCTCAATCAGAAAGAAAAAGGTGTATGGAATTTGTAAATGGTGGAATTTTCCAGAAGTTGATGTGGCATTTGTATCGTTGTGCGTTTTCTCTTGATCACTGGACGAATATTGAAACAGAAAAATTCAAACTTTTATCAGCTTTACTGGTTGAACAGTTACGGTTTTGGAAGGTCTGCGTTCAATATGGGTACTGTGTATCTTACTTTTCAGACCTGTTCCCAGCTCTTTGTATCTGGTTAGACGTTCCCTCATTCGAAAAATTAATTGGAAAAAATATAATTCAAGAATTCACTGCCATCACTAAGGAATCATACCTGGTCCTCGAGGCTTTGACCAGAACACTCCCAAATTTTTACTCTTACTCACAGAAGGTTGACCAGTCAACAGAAGACCCCATGAATGACACAGAGACTTGGTGTTGGACGCATGTTGGCCCCATGATTGATTTAGCACTTAAGTGGGTATCATTGGAAACCGATCCTTATTTATCTAGCTTATTATTGTTGTCTGGACAAGCAAAAAATGAAGGGTTGACTTTGACATCCGTTTTATGGGTGATATCCACAGTTTTGCGCTTTCTTTCTGGTGTTCTCAAAAGCGTGATTCCAGAGGATAACACCATGTTAAGCGGGAATCTTCCATGGCTACCTGATATTATCCCAAAGATTGGATTACACATAATCAAGAATCGGATTTTGAGCTTTAACAGAAGTGACACTAATGTTGGCTCATTTATCGGGTTTTTGTGTAAACATAGACATCATAGTGATCAAGAAACATCATTAGCCTCTGTATGTTGCCTTAACGGGTTGTTAGAGACTGTTATTACTGTTGATAAACTGATTAAGCTAGCTAAAACCGAGATCGTCAATTCATCGGTCGATCACCAGAATTCGGAAAATGCTGATAAAATTCTTTCTGATGGCATACTCAAGTGTTCCATATCTGAAATGACGACATTACTGACAACTTTCATGAAGTTGACTTCTTCTTCAGGCCAATTTATGCAATCTGTTGAGATGTTTGGTAGAGGTGGTCCTGCACCAGGTGTTGGTGTTGGATGGGGGGCTGCTGCTGGTGGGTTTTGGTCATTAAACATTTTGGTGGCCCAAATGGATGCAAGATTGGTTCTTCAGTTGCTTGAGATCTTTCTGGTTAAGTCCACTAAAGAAGAAGAAAACCCCACTGATGAAGAGATAAACACAAAAATGGAAAGATTAAATTGTGCTTTCGGCTTATGTTTACTTGTGGGCCCCATGGATGGATTTATAATGGAAAAAGTGCTAGAAATCTTGCTACAACCACAAAATCTCATGTATTTTGACTTTGGTATCCGCCGTTCTTTAACATTTGGGTGGCAATATACAGAAGACGAGTACTTAAAGTTTAGTGAGAATCTAATTTCTCATTTTAAGAACAGATGGTTGCATGTAAAGATGTCGAAATCAAAAGTCAAAACTAGAGATGGTCAACACAGAACCTCAAAAAAGAGCAAGTTTTCTCTAAATACCATTCAAGAAGACGTTGACCCATCCGCAAACACTTCTTTGGTAACAGAATGGGCTCATCAAAGGCTACCACTTCCTAATCATTGGTTTCTCAGTCCAATCTCAACCGTTGATTATACCAAATTGGTTAACCTTCCGGTCAAACCTAACTTCCTGGAAGTTGCCAAAAGTGGGCTTTTCTTTATTTTAGGTCTTGAAGCAATATCCAGTCATGTTTCTTCTAATTCCTACTCAGTCCAGAGTGTGCCAGTCATTTGGAAACTGCATGCTTTATCTGTAACCCTATTTGCTGGAATGGAAATTCTTGAAGATGAGAAGACTAGAGATATTTATAGTAATTTGCAGGAGTTATATGGGCAGATTCTTGATAAAAATCTGTTGGAAGCTGGATGTAATAATAGTGTTGACTTTTTGAAGTTTGACAAGGAGATACATGACAGTTACTCAACATTTGTAGAAACTTTAGTTGAGAATTTTGCTGGTGCATCGTATGGTGATTTGTTATTCGGCAGGCAAATTTCAATGTATTTGCATCGTTGTGTTGGAGCTCCAGTTCGACTTGCTGTTTGGAATGCCTTATCAAATATTAGGGCTCTTGAGCTTTTGCCACCACTGGAAAAATGCTTAGCTCGAGAGGAAGGATATCTAGAACCTCTGGAAGTAAGAAATATTTGGTATCACTGTCTTGTTGTAGAGTTTAGGGTGGCAAAACGGGTTGGTTGGGTAATGGGGCAAAATGGGTTAAGGTTCATATGTAGCCTTTGGGTACTGGTTAGTGGTTGAAATGGTGCATGATAGGTTGACCTCAAACACTTTTTGTCCAGAACTTAGTATTTTTTTTTCTAAATATTTAGGGAGTAAAATATGATAAAAAGTTGTATTGCTTTAGTAACAATCTAAATTGTTAAATACAATGATTTAGCAGGTTTTATCTTATCCATTAAAAGTACATTTGGATGACTTTAGAGTCTTTTGACTTTTTCCAAACCTATATGATTTTGGCCTGTTTTCTTATAAGCTTCTTTTTAATAAAATACTTCTACCCATTTGACTTGGTAAAGATAAACAAACATAACTGGAATGGTCCATCAATAAGTAATTGGGTCCAAATTGGTGTTGGAAATTGAGGTTTGGAATCTAGATTTTCCGTCATCTGTATTAAACTGATTCTTGATCCACCTTTGATTTCATGTACTCGGAATCAAAGTTCCAAAGCGTACTATATGAATTTTGTTATTTCCAAGAAGTTAAAACTCTAGTTCCTGTTTAAATTTATTTTGTTCTATAAATGTGAGACTGAATGTGTGCTTATATAGACTTGCTACAACTTATTTGGAAATTTGTTAATTAACAGGATGATGAAATGATTCTGGAAGCATACGTAAAATCATGGGTTTCTGGTTCTCTCGACAGATCACTGACAAGAAAGTCAGTTGCATTCACATTGGTCATTCACCATTTATCATATTTCATCTTTGGTAATCATTCTGGTGACAAAAAGTCATTACGAAATAAGTTGGTCAAATCTATCCTCCGCGATTACTCCCGAAAATCAGACCATGAGGTATTATATCCAAATTTTTTTTATTATTATTTTTTTACTGAGTTTCTAAGATGCGTCAAGTTTTGAACTAGAAGAGGTCTGGTCCGGTCCAGTTGGTTCTGGTCTGGTCTATTGAACATATCTGTTGTATTCGATGTTTCTTGTACAGCTTTCATTCTTTTTGCCCCCATGTTTATAAGGTATATGTTTGTTATGATAGGGGATGATGGTAAAACTTGTACAATATGAGAAGCCAGCAAGTTATCAAAAGCTAGAACAAGCAGAAGACGGGTCACTGCAGGATTCGGAAATTGCAAGGAGGCTTACTGTATTAAGTGAATCATGTGAAGGGAATTCCACACTTTTGAGTGTAGTTGAAAAGCTCAAGAAAGTTATCCTGAAAGACAAATAGTTTTCTTGATGAAATATCGCATGTATATTTAGTTATGGAACTTGCAAAAGATCACGTTGAACTGGGAAATGTTTTGGATTAAGGTTTCAATGATTTTCGGAAATGTTACTAGAATACTAGAGCAATTGATTCTTGATTATCATGCTGAATGAACGTAATCTATGATGGTTTACCAGTGGCTTTGGTCATCTTGTAAGTCATTGATTTGTTTTGAATTCGTAGATCATCTAATGAGGTTTGTAAAGTCATTTTGTCAAAACTATTTAGATAATTAGTGATATGTTTGTTTATTTGTCTTGATTAATGTACTCCTTAGGGTGGGTTACCTGGACACCGCCGAGTACTTGCGAGCTTGGGTGTGTACCCGGGTACGCCACCGCAAGTGTTCGGGTACTTCTATTGAGTATGAAGACAGGGGTGTGTAACTCGGAGGTGGGGAGAAATGTGGTGGCCAATAATAAGATAAATATTAGAATCCATATATATCAATAATAAGATAAATAAAGTGGTAAAGTTTGCTTATGATGGGTGTCTTTATGCTTTATTGATTAAAACTTAAAACTATAAGATCTCTCATGTTGATAACATGTTTTAATATAATAACTAACACAAGATTAGTGTTATAACTTAGTAACTTTAGAGAGGAGAAATGTATAATATATGAAAGTGTATGAAAGAGTGCATTTTCTTATCTACGTTGAGATCATATTAATATAGGAAAAATGGAAATAAATAATCCCAACTATTCACTATTGGCCAATAACAGTCCCAACTACGAAAATCACCAATATTGGTCCCAACTTTCGACATATTGGAAACCAACGGACCCAAACTAACGGAGGCTAACTCCGTTAGTGTGATGCTGACGTGGCATGCCTAGGTGGCAAGATGATCCTACGTGGCATCCTACGTGGCATGCCACGTGGCAAAATAATCCTATGTGGCATCCTACGTGGCATGCCACGTGGCAAAATGATCCTACGTGGCATCCTACGTGGCATGCCACGTCAGCATCACACTAACGGAGTTAGCCTCCGTTAGTTTGGGTCCGTTGGTTTCCAATATGTCGAAAGTTGGGACCAATATTGGTGATTTTCGTAGTTGGGACTGTTATTGGCCAATAGTGAATAGTTGGGATTATTTATTTCCATTATTCCATTAATATACTACAAAAGTTAAATATTTTCTATACAAGTAGTAGCATAGTAGATAGTTAAGTACAATGCATATGCAAGTTTGGCATATAGTTCAAGTTCATAACTAAATCGTTACATATAATAGTAATATTAAATCTTAAATATACCAATTTTTTAACGTTAAATATACCAATTACTATATATATTAATTAACATCCGACGGCGCAATAGTAACCTTTCTTTGTCTTTTGTTGAAGTCTCTTGTGAGGTCGGACACCTCACCTCCCCACTAGTTAAATTAAAATGCAATCACGTGATATCTAAACATCATTAATTCTAATTATACCAACACTTAACACTAAATATTTTGTTACAATAAAAAATTGACGCACACTTTTTTTTAGTTCCTAAGGATTTTCATTTCATAAAAGCGAAAATTATATCGAAATAGCAGGCAGACGGGCAATAATCTTGTGCCGCCACTCCCTTTTGTATAACGAATCGTATTCTACCGAAAACAACCGGATCAAAACTCAAAACATTGCTATAAATAACCCATTAGACCCTGATAAAAAAACGAATAAGTTCTTGTGTCAAAGACGCAAATGTATCCGAAGCAAAAGCAAGGAGACGAAGGCGTGTTGTTCTCTTTGATCCAAACAAAGACGCAACATATCCGCTTCCTTCCTCCAATCCATCCGAAACAATCCCCCAGATCTGAAATTAATGCAGTTACTCTCCTAAATCCTCTTCTTCCTTCCCTCCCGAACCAGACGCATATTATTATTATTATTAATATATAAAATAATAATGGCGGAACCCTCTAATCGTAGCCACAAATTCAACAACGAAATGAGTCTGGACCGGTTGTCTTCTGAAGTCCTGGCCACAATCATCACCAAACTCGACGTCTCTTCCATCTGCGCCGTTACCCTCACTTCCAAAACCTTTCGCTTATCCACTCAAGACATCTTCCATTTCCTCCCTAATTTTCATCTCCTTGTAATCATTTCCCTATTATTATTATTATTATTATTATTATTATTAATCTGTTTATATTGTTAATGCATCTTCAGTTTTAATTAATTTGTAAATTAACTTCTATATAAAAGGATATTCCAGCATTGATGTTATTAATAATAATGTGATTGTACAGGAGATTGCTGCTCCGATTGATAGGTTACGGCGATTGTTGGTACCAAACGCTTCGTTGAGGAGTTTGAAGCTTGATTGCAGGAGGCTGAATGAATCGTCGATTGATTGTATTCTTCAGCCTGGATTGATTGAACTGGTGCTACGGAATTGTTATAAGTTTAGCGGGAAGCTTCTTTCGGAGGTTGGAGCACGCTGCAAACACCTAAGGTTGTTGTCTACAGTCTATATAACCTGATTTTATAGAATTTGATCAAGTGTCTACAATTGTGTATTTGTGTTGTATCTTTCCTTTTGTCTCATGGAAGAGGATAGATACTGTTTGATAGATTTATTTAGTGAGAATTCTAGAGGAATTTGGTTAGGCATGTTATCTGGCTGATGGTTCGGTATAGAACTATTGGTCCTCTCGTTTCTCATCGATTCTTACATGTAACATGAATAGGGTTTACACGTTGTTAATGTTATTAGTTTTTTGACTTGCTATTACGGCTTGTTTTAATTGATATCTAGTTTGAATCTGAAAACGGGGTCCTACCGTCCTAGGTGTTATAGCAGTCGTAAACAAACAGGTTTACCCATGACTGAAAGAGAAGTTTTGACTTTTGAGGATCAGCAAACTTGTTTTCATTTACAATATTGGGAAAACGTTTTGATTTTTACATAAGTTGTTGATGAATGAACTTTGTAGATTTTTTTAATACAACAGTTTGTAACAAAATCCAAAATATTTCAGAACACAGAAAACTATTCTGTCTGGCATTTAAAGTAGTTTGAACTTCTACATTTATGTGGAGTAAGATACAGTAAATCTTTCTGTAGAGAGTTTAAAATGAGAAAAACGTGTTGCTGATGGAAATATATCTTTTGTCGTTAAGTTATCTGCCATCTTAGGTGGCTAGGCGTTGTTACTAAGCTAATATCTATGTTGCTTCTCTATGAGGCATGAGCCTGACTTTTTTGTGGATCCTTTGACTGAAGTTAATCTATTATACTCGTGCACATGGCAGCTGCCATAGTTACCTCTTTTTCTTATGATTTTGGTTTCACAGTCTCTAAGCTTTGAATTTTATACCATATGCTAGATCCTCCAGAATCCGTAACATGTGTAATGATGAATCTTTTAAGTATATACAATTAATTAGCAACATTAATTACATTTCTCCAGGTCTCTCTATGTGAGTTCTGTAGCTGATAATCGAGGACATATACATGATGTCTGTGACCTTGAGGAGTTACTCCGGGGTTGCACTCAATTGGAAGTAAGGATTTGTTACTTATTCCTTGTTAAAATGGTTGCATTTGGTGATAACATAACGGGCCTTAATAAGTGTTTGCCTTTTACTACTTAAGTGAATCCTTTTTTGTTCCTTTTTTAATTTTTTTTTATTAGAGGTAGTGTTTGGTGTTTAAACTACACTACTTGCTAGTAATTAGTGTGATACAGCACTAGAAGTTGATAATCTGTGTTTGATAAAGCCATGTGCACCTCACATTGACATGACCACAAGAGCATAGAGTAGAACTGCAGGCCATCATATGCAGATTTTCTTTTACGTAATTGCTGCATATTATGGAATTAACAAATAATTTTAAATTGACCATTTCTAGCTTTTGATATTAAATAATCCAGTATGAAAATTATGTTCCCACATATATAAAGAAAATCTAACCTTTTGTTGAGCACTGGCAAATCTAGAATTTATCTTTTTAAGGGAAATTAAGGTTTATTTTGGGAACAAAACTTAAAAATGTTTTCTTCGAATGCTTCAAGCTAATGTCTCTTGAATCTTTTGTTCAACTCCTGAATATGTGTCAAAGTATCGTTCAAAATGATATGAAGTTCAGTGTCATTGCATGATATAGTATCTATTTTGAGACAAACCATGTTTTACTACATATATTTTTGGTCAAATATAGATTTAATAAGATGCAACCAACTTGGCATCATTTTAACGGAAATACAAGACTACAAGTTTTGATAGTCTTGGTAAAAGAAGGTTGAAGCTACTGGCACTGGCAAACTTTGTATTTTAGTAAAAACGTAGTTAAGTTGGCTGCATACTACATATATTTTTGGTCAAATATAGATTTAATAAGATGCAACCAACTTGGCAGCATTTTAACCGAAATACAAGACTACAAGTTTTGATAGTCTTGGTAAAAGAAGGTTGAAGCTACTGGCACCGGCAAACTTTGTATTTTAGTAAAAACGTAGACAAGCTGGCTGCATCTTAATGCCTCTGTGATTTTCCCTCTACTTTTATATGTAAAGGCCCATATTTGTTTGGTAGTGTCATAATTTCAGTTATTGTGGATGGAATGTATGAGAGGAACTAAGCTCAAATAATTTGGCAAAAAAAAGAACATTCTTCTAAAATCTCATTATGTTTTTGACATGGGTGGTTTATTGATGTCTTGCGGGACGTCTATATCTTACCTTTGTGCTGTGATTGAAGCTAAACACGTGTAGAAAATAAGGGTTATTTTAGTCAACTTGCCTTTTATTTTATTTGGTAAACCTTTCCCATAGTGTGTTAAGTTAGCACCGTCACAACAGATAATGGTGGGTGTATGTAACATAAGATGACTTTGGATGAGAGATCGGGACACACCATTTACAAACGGGCTCACTATATATGCATGCATACTTGTTTTAATACTTAGGAGAGAACACAAAAGAGTTTTACTTGTGGTTTTCCTTATAAGTGTATAAGTTTGGACAGTTCAAAAAATTGAGAAAATACTGCGTGTATGAAGAAAAGTTGTTCAACAGTGAGACACAGTTTTGGCACATTAATATGTTTGTCAATTAAGTTGGTGGCTTACACAGATATATCCCTCTTTAGCTATATCAGATTTGCAGGTTCCCATATTTGGATGTTATACACTTTCATAATGCCATGTTGCAACTTGCGAGCACATATCATTGTGTAATGCTCCAAATAATAGCATTAGAGTAATGGGCTTGATTATAATGGATTAGGTAGGTTTTAGGATTGTAAGTGCAAAAGAAAACAAGTCTATGGACTAAACCTGCAGATTGGATATGAGTACAAGGACCAATTTTCTGATTCGTTCTCGTCTTTGTATATTATTAATGAGTTCTTCAGATTTTGTGATTATTGACACTTTTTTTTTCTCCCACACCCTTTTATCTAATATTATTTTTTAAACCTCAGGAACTTGTCTTAATGTTTGATGCCTCAATATTTCATCGCCCTGATTTTTCTCGTGTCTGGACATTGGCTTCTACTAAACTCACTTATCTTCAAATTGGGTACATAACCCAACTAATGGTCATAGAGCTGCTTAGCCCAACTGTAGCACCAAATCAATCACCCAATCATATCCTGCCACATGTATTTCCAAACATTCACAAACTTTGCCTTTCAGTAGACTACATTTCCAACACCATGGTCAACATAATCTCAAACACTCTCATCCATTTAACCCATTTGGACCTTCGAGACAAACCCGTCATTGAACCCGGGCTTGCATTTGATCTTACAGATGAAGGTCTTCAATTGATTAACCAACATGGAAGATTAAAACACCTTTCCCTTATTCGTAGCCAAGAGTTTAATCCAACATTCTTCAGAAGAGTTACTGATCAGGGCATTCTTTTTATGGCTGACTGCTGTACAAACATGGAAAGCATATGTCTTGCGGGATTTTGCCAGGTCACAGATACTGGTTTCAAAACTCTTCTTCATGCCTGCACTAACTTATACAAGTTAAACATTTTTAATGGGACCCGAATGACCGATCTTGTATTCCATGACATGTATGCTACTTCACTTGCTTTGACTTTTGTAAGCTTAAGATGCTGCAACCTGTTAACAAACTCAGCTGCCCTGCAATTAGCACTTAATATGGATCTCACAGTGCTTGATTTTAGAGATTCTAGAAATATTGGTGATAAAGCACTTCAAACCATTAGCAAACTTCCAAAACTGAGGACTTTGCTGTTAGACGGAACAGATGTAACCGATTTGGGTTTGTCATATTTACAGAGGGGTGCAGAAAACAGTCTTGTAAAGTTATCCATTAGGGGGTGCAAGAGGTTAACATGCAAGTGTGTTTCTTCTATTTTTAATGGTGGGTCAAACAGAGAATTAAGAGAATTGGATTTGTCTAATCTACCTAATCTCACAAATGGCGGTGTGCTTTTTCTTGCAAAGAATAAGATTCCGCTTGTTGATCTTCGAATGAGACAATGTCCTCTTATTGGTGACACGTCGGTGATGGCGTTAGCATCAATGACAATGGCTGATGGTGACAGGTGGCATGGTAGTAGTTTGAGATCATTGGATCTTTACAATTGTGGTGGGATTTCTAAACTTGCATTTCAGTGGTTAAAGAAACCTTATTTCCCTGGGTTGAGGTGGTTGGGAGTAGCTGCTTCCCTGCATCATGAGTTAGTTGACGCATTAGCATTAAATCGACCGTTTTTGAACTTGATGACTCGGGGGGAAGAGCTCGGGACTGATAAATGGGATAACTTGGATGATATTTACATGCATGATTACGAGGAAGTTGATGAACTTGAGCAATGGATATTTCAAGAAGATGAAAACATGACTGATGATGATGATGACGATGAAGACAACGACGACGGCAATGATGATAATAATAATGATAATGATGACAACGCTGATGACGTGGATGGAGATGCAGAAGCTGAAAATAAAGAGTAGAAGCGAATACCATTTCTTGTATCAGGTAAGAATCTTAAAACTCTTTGTTTGTGTTCTGATAAGGGTCCTTTTGTTTAGCCTGTTTCTCTCATTTTCTTGATATTCGTTTTTCGGCCTGTATTTGTCTCGGAAAACAAAAAATGTGAAATGAGAGAGATGAGCGCAAAATAAAGGACGAATATCTAAGTAGGGTGTAATGTAGAAAACTGTCAAACCTATGTTGTAATCTTGTGTTTGCTGAAACATGTAAACAATGTAGTTAATAGTTATTTTCTGATTTGATAAATAACTACAATAATCTACCGTTATCATAAAAAAAACTATACTACTGCACTTATAACTTACTTTTTAGTAAAGTGGTTTAGAGGGGTTTAACCATCTAAATATAGTGTGAAGAATTCTTGTTCATTTCTTTTTCAATAGACTTTTAAGTTTTATCATTGTATATTAGAGCATTCATAACCCATTCACCAAATCTCCTCTATCAAATTACACTAAAAATCACTACTTCACCCCTAAATCTTCTCTCTTCTAATTAAAATAATCATACTTTTATCATTACATTTTCTCTCTCCTCACTCACAACTACTTACAAAAATATTAAAATATATATAGGGGTGAACAGTAGCTTTTCATATTTACGGTGGAACCGTGCTTTCACCAAATATTTTATCTCTCCCCCACTCACAACCACTTACACTCACCCCCATATAATTTGGTGGACACACTCACATACATTTAGTGGATGAGATGTGAGTGCTCTTAATAATAAATCAAATCAACTTATCCATTATTCCAATTGAGAATAACTAGTAGTAAGCCTCGTGTTGCGGCATGGTGTAAAACCGTTTCATGTAAAATAAATGCCACACTGTCTCCAATGACCACCGACATCGTAAAAACTCGTAAAGCAAAAGAAATAACAAAACGGAAAAAATAAATCGAACGAAACGTAGACGTAAAAACGTTGAACCATGCACACCTGTTGCGCCGTATAAATGTGCAAAACTTAGACCGAAACGTAAAACATAACACATGCATTAGAATGTTAGATAGGAAAATGGGGGTAAAAACGTTGAACCGTGCGCACACGTTATAGCGTGTTAACTCGAAATAGTTAAAATGGAACGTAAAACTAAAAATTTGTTAAATATAAATAGTAAACGGAACAAAGTGAAAAAAAATGTTGGGGTTAAAGGTAAAAGATGAAAACTAATAGGGTTAAAAGTAGAGAAAGAATAATTAAAGAAAAAACAAAGGTACAACATTCAAAATATGATTTACAACCCTCTCATGCACAATATATACACTTGTTATGCATAAGGTATAACACCATGAAGCACATACAACTTGTATATATATATATATATATATATATATATATATATATATATATATATATATATATATATATATATATATATATATAGGGGAAGGATATTTTGGAAACCCTCTTGAGTTGAGAAAACCTTTGGAAACCCATGTAAAAAATCATTATTTTTTTTTGAAAAAAATAACCAACGTAAAATACATGTTTTTAAGCATTTTGGGCAAAAAAAATAACAAAAGCGCCGATGGGATTTTTTTTAAAAAAATAAACAAAGTTGCTAAAAAAACATATGTTTTCAGCTATTTGCTGTTTTTTATCAGGTGTAAACATGTGTTTTCGCAGCTTTGTTTATTTTTTTTAAAAAAATCCCTTCGGCGCTTTTTTTATTTTTTTGGCCCAAAACACTTAAAAACATGTATTTTACATTGGTTATTTTTTTCAAAAAAAAATAACAATTTTTTACATGGGTTTCCAAGGTTTTCTCAACTCAAGAGGGTTTTCATTTTATAATTGGCCTATATATATATATATATATATATATATATATATATATATATATGTATATGAATGGGTTCATATGAGAATCCCCTTGAGTTATGAGAACTTGAGAACTCCCCTACACCAATGATAATGTGACACATAGCAAACTCAAAATGACATTTATCGAGATATGTGCAATTAGACTGAACATGTGGCCTAGTGGTAAAAGGGCCGGTTCTCTTTTTGGGGGAGCCGGGTTCGATTCCCACGGGAGGCATGTGACGGATACCCCCACCCTTGTGGTGGGGTAGGTGGTTGGAAAGTGATGGAGAGACCCTTGACCCTTGTGGTTATGGGTTCGACTCCTGATCCCTCAAGGTTTTACCGGTTCACTACCGTCGTGCCTTCGGGCGGGTTTGTGGGCTGGGTTTTCCCTGGAACAGGAGACGGGTGGGCCGAAGGGCTCTGTCCGTACGGACTAGAGGCCGTCTGGGGCCCCTTTCGGCCATTGGGGGCCGCGTACAGAGTACCCGGCAATACTTTAGTTGATCGTTCAAAAAAAGTAACGCAAAATCAATCCAAGTGCTATTCTATCTTTTTGTAGATAGTCACGTAGGCATTATCTATACCTATAATAAACCAAAGCCATTTTAATGACATGACAATCAAAGAGGTATTATCTTTTTTGAGTGTGTCATGTGTCATCCATGTGGCATTGAGATATTTTAGGAAAAAAAAAATAATTTAAAAACAAAATTGGATTTTTCAACTTCATGTTTCCTCCCATAATTTTTAAACGTTAATATCTTTAATATACGAGATTTTTTAAAGAAAAAAATTACACCAAATTAACGAACGTTTTATTATCTTTCCAACGAGTACCATAGTGCTCTATATAAACAACGGAGAAATTTTTTTGTGGGTTTTGTTCATACAGGAAAAAAAACACAAAGTGTTCAGGTAAATCATTAATCATGTATAGACAAGTCACTAATTATGTTTAAATAAGTAAATATGATTTTTTTTTTTCAACCAGAGCCGAATAGGTTAATAAAGTTATACGTTGTTTTAAGTTAGGTATCAATATTAGTATGTTAGAGTTGTACATTTGTTTAGTCTTTAGGATAGGTGTTAATATTAGAGTTACATTAAAGTTCTACATTCTTTTAGGTTAGGTGTTAGCATTGGAGTTGTACATTGTTAATTTGTTTTAGGTTAGATATTAATATTAGAGTTATACATCAGTCTATTTCATATGTAAAATTGATGTATCATATTAAATTTCTCAACCCGGGACGCTCCCAGGGTATAATCTAGTGCAATATGTTTTAATAAAAATAATTTCGCTATAAATTTTTTTTCATAATTAGGGGATGCTTTAGTGTAGTGTTTTAGATTTGGCGATAAAGTAAAATGAAAAGAATATTCTTAATAAAATTAAGATTTTGTGCGTCTTACATATAGTAATACTAAAAATAAATAACATCTCACTGCAACGCGCTGGACAGCGTCAACTCGTTAATAGTAAATGCTAACTGTTTATGCGTATGTGTCTACTGTTAGTCAAATGACATTTATAAATTCGATATTAAATGAAAGCATCGAGAATTGGCTCTTTATACTTGCATATTCCAAGGATCCGGGTTTCATGTCCGTTGGTTGTCCGAATCTCGGGTGTTTTTATATTATAATGGTTTTATCATTTGTCTAAAGTCCATATATAAAGTTATTTTTTTTTTTTTTTGAACGTTAACTTTCATTAAAAAACACGCGGGGAGGGCCTAAGATAGGACGACACCCGCAAATTACAACATATACAAAGGGCTAGAACACCAATCCTCCCAAAGGAGATCATTGTGTTTAGACCTATATTTAAACCACAAAAACGACATTGTTTTAACATTGCCAATGACAACCGGGACTTTCGGTTCCACACCCCTGAAAGTCTTCTCATTCCTAGCCCTCCAAATCATCCAAAAAGTCACCACTATGATCCCGTGCACTATCTTCTTGCCCCACTTTCCTCCCGAAGCACTCTTGTACAAGACGAGCAAATCCTTCGTGTGAAAAACAAAGTTCACATTTAAACCACACCACTTCCAAATGTTAGACCAGACCCCGTATGAGAATCCGCAACCAGTGAAAATGTGGTCCGTTGTTTCAGTGGTAACATCACATAGTTTACATTGATCATTTGGAACGATGACATTTCTAACTTTAAGCGCTGCAACCGTGGGAATCCTATCCATTTCAGCCCGCCAAGCAAAGAACTGACACTTCAACGGGACCCAGTTAACCCATTTAAACTTAAAGAAGTTACCCGATTCCCTGTACTTCTTCACGTATTTTTTAACTTCCGCAACCGAGAAACACGGGCTCGCGGCCCAAACCCAGGAGTCCTTAACAACCGAAATGCGGGCCTGTGAAAGCTCAACACACAAATCAGCCCATTCATGAACCTCCCCTAGGCCCAAAGGCATTGTAAAATCCACTGGGCACCATGTAGCATTAGCCCAGCAGTCCTTAACTAGCCGATTCTTTGTATTTGCAGCCCGATATAGAAGCGGATACTTATGCATCAAGGCATCATCAATTAACCACCTATCCTCCCAAAAGCGAATGCTACTACCGTTACCAAGTTTACCTTTTAAGAGCTCAAGAAAGAATTTATCTCCACATTTAAACCTTTCACAATTCAAAACAATCGCAGACCACACTCCACCATTACCCGAGATGCGGGGAAGGCCGGACCACCTACTCCGACTATTATGACACGCCAAGATGATCTTTTTCCACAAAGTCCCTTCCTCCATACGAAATCGCCAAGCCCACTTCGAAAGTAAAGCATCATTAACATCTTTAAGGCGACTAATCCCCAAACCCCCTTTGACTTTGTCCCTCGTAACCCGATCCCAAGCAACCCAATGAAGCTTATTTTTTTCGCTTGAAGAAGACCAAAGAAAACCTTTCATTAGGCTTTCAAGTTTATCAATCACCCCCGCCGGGGCTTTATATAAAGAGAAAAAATAGATTGGCAAGCTTTGAAGGACCGATTTGAGCAAAGTAATTCTCCCCCCAAAAGAAAGCAGTTTCGCTTTCCAATTAGATAATCTAGCTTCAAAAACTTCAACAACTTTCCGCCAACAATTAATTCTATTCATATTAGCCCCTACCGAAACACCCAGATAATCAAAGGGAAAAGACCCAACTCGGCAACCCACAACCGCTGCCATGGCTGCAACATCTTCATTTTCAACCCCCGTCCCATATAAAAAAGACTTTTGTATATTGAATTTAAGACCGGAGCAAAGGTGAAAAATACGGAGAACTCTCGCCACCACTAAAATATTACTAGACGACCATCTTCCCATAACTAGAGCGTCATCCGCGAAAAATAAGTGGGATATCTCCGGGCCGTTTTTTGCTAACTTCACACCTTCAAAAACTCCCAACATACTCGCTTTGTTGAATAAACACGTGAGAGCTTCCATAACTATTAAAAACAAGAAAGGCGATATAGGATCACCCTGGCGAAGCCCTTTGTGACACTGGAACTCAAAAGTAGGTGACCCGTTAACAAGAACCACCGATCTCGCCGAAACTAAAATGCCGTTAATCCACAACCGCCATCTCTCCGGGAATCCCATTTGCTCCATGATAGAAAGAAGAAAAGACCATAGTTTCTTCTGTCCCCAATCATCAGTATTACTATTGTGTATATTCCTAATCAATCACGCAAAAGATTTGGTTGTTCAATTGGTTCACAGATTTTATACAAGTTCATTAGTTAGTTACTTTAGTGTAATGGGTCAAGCCCGGTCTAGTACAGCAAGCTCATCCACGTCCACACTTGATACCCGTTAATTAATAGTAATCTACTGGTATGACTAAATGGCTTAAGCGTGCATCTCAACTCTAAAAGAACCGTGTGTATACGTATAACAGGAGGTTGGGGTGCATGAGAGGTGGTTGTGTTGTTGTAAGCAGATCATCGGGTTTTCACCGGAGCCGTACCGGAGCTCCGCCTGGGGCAGTGGTCGGACTCCTCCTCCTCATCTCTCTACTGCTCTCATTCCTTCTCTGTATACTTCATGTGTGTGTGATTTTTGGGAATATCTAATGTGCAAGGCCGGCCTTGATGGGGTGCGGAGAGGACTCCCGGTCCGGGCCCAATTTCTAAAGGGGCACTTTGAGCGGCGATGAGTGTTTTTTTTCTTAAGTATTTTTTTTTCTGTTTTCGACTCAGGAAAAGATCTCATCTTGAACATCATTGTTTATAAACGCAAGAAGGTGAAAAGTAGATAAGGAAGAAGATGAGTCATACATGGTAAACTAGATTGGAAGGATACGACAGAATTAAAAAAAAGTTAAAGTGTATTACTTGAGATTTATGTTGCGATACAATAATTGTGCAACCTTTGCAGTAAATTTTAATATAGAGTAGTACTAAAAATTATTACAAACTTTTGAAGTTTAAACATAAAATAATGGTCCTTCAAATTATTCTGGAATTTTAAGAAATGGAGGTCTTTTTATGAGCCAATTAGCCAAACATATTAATTTTTATAATTATTACGACACTTTCAATTCTATATCCGGTTCGACCGGTCCGACTAGGGAACCGGTAAAGACACCGGTTCAATGTCTGCTTCAGTTATGAAATTATTGCTTAAAAGACCTAAGACTAAGGGACACATATTTCACAGCTCGGCCCAGAGCACCTGAATTTTCGGGGCCGGTCCTACTAATGTGGTATTAGTGTTATATAATGATGAAGGGTTAATGGTTTCCATAAAACAATTCACGGTTTTGTGGATGGGGTGTCAAGTTATGGTGGGGGCATGTGTCCCTCTTATGAGGTGACATGTGTCCTCATGGGTGATTACTAATCACCTAATCTTAGATCGGGTTCGTTAACAAGTATTAGCTTGGTTACGTATCGTATATTCACGTAAGATATTATTTATAATAGTTCGGTTTTTAGTTTCGTACCAAAACATATTGTTTATTATTCATCTTTGGTTATTAATAATTATATATTAATAATTTTGAGCGAAAAATTCTGAGCCCTACGACCGGGGTGTTACAAAAAGCAATAAAATTTAATTTACATAATATGACATACCCACAATACCCTCATTAGATGATGCCATTTCAGCCCTTCGGCGTGTTGCAATATCAAAAAACTGATTTTGTATGCTTGTCGAATCCAGAATAGGTGTGATGGCAGTGGCTTGTGCAAGAAAGATAGTAGCAGAATGTGTAAGTGTGTTTGTGTAATCATCAGGGTCGACACACGCATACTTTTGTGTAACATCCCGTTTCTGGGTATATAAATAATATATTAGTCATTTGATTACAACTATATAGTCAAAGTTCTAAAATAAATAAGCATTTAGTTTCCTAAATATTGTCATATATCACGATAGGGGATGATTCAATAGAGAACTCATTTTATTGAGAGAACTTGAGAACTCCTAATTAAATACAAAAAAATATAATAAAAAAATCATAACTCAAAATTTAAGTAAAAAAATAGAAAACTAGTTCGGAGCTTCTCTTTCCCACGTCATACCCGTTCGGAAAAAAAATAAAAAAAATAAAAAAAACACACCTAAAAAACGCTACTGCACATGTGTAGTATAACCCAAAAGCCTAAACCACCTACCCCCCAACTTACCCCACCCAAAAACCTAATTCCACCCCACCCACCCCCACCCTCACTAAAAAACCTAAATCGCTTACCCAAAAACCTAAACCACCCATCCACCCTCCACCCAAAAACCTAAACCCACCCCACCCACCGCCTATCAAAAACCTAAGCCCCACCCGTCACAACCAAAAACCTAACCCCCACCAAAAAACCTAACCCCCTACCCAAAAACCTAAACCCACCCTACCCACCCCCACCCCACCCCAAAAAACCTAAACCTTACAAACTAAACTAAAAAAAAAACTAACCCTAAAAGCTAAACTAAACCCAAAAACTAAACCCTAAAACTAACCGGACATTTACTACACAGGTGCATTAGAAGTCGCCTATTTTTTATTATTTTTATTTTTTTTATTTTTTTTCTGAACTGGGATGACGTGGGAAAGAGAAGCTCCGAACCAGATTTTTGGTTTTTGACTTAAATTTTGAGTTATGATTTTTTTTTTAATTTAAGTAGGAGTTCTCGAGTTCTCTCCCTAACTATAAGTTCTCAATTGAACCTTCCCCTATCACGATATATGCATATGTATGTTTTTATTTTTAGAATTTTAGTTTAAGTAAATAAATGTGTAGTCCATGTATACATATGCACGTACACATTTGATATAGATATGGGTAATAATGAAACTTGAAATACTTTCATATATATAAATTAGCTGATTACCCTGGGAAGGTTCTGGGGTTGAAAAATTTAACATGACTTAATAAAAAAAAATTATAAAAGAAGAAAACTCAAATCACAAATTGTCATCAAAACTATAACACCAATTATTTACAATCAGAAAAAAAAAAATATAAACCATTTCGACTGTTACCGTATCCCCTAACCGCCTAAGATGCTACCATCTTAATTATATTGGTCCCCTAATCACTTGGAACAAAAATATTCAAAAACAGTTGTGTTTGGAACCTAACTTAAGACTATCCGTTGTCGGTCGTGAGCGAGCAGGCGCGAGCGAGCCTGGTGCTCACCCCAGCCACAACAGCCCCACGTGAACAACCGCGACGCGAGCACAGGCGATGGTGGTCACGTGCATTAACGGGAGAAAATGAGCTTTGGTCGCTCCTGTGCTCACCCTTAGCCACAACGGGGTCAAGTGACCGGGTAAATTACGTAATGAATAATGAGTAATGACTTAATTTTAAACATATTGGATTGTTTAAGCGTTAATGATTGCACTTAGGTTGTAGTCAAGTTCAGATTCTTTTAAATTTTCTGGATACTTTGGATTGTGCTGCAAACTGCTTACAGATAATGACTAAAAGTTTGTTTGTATTGTAATCCCTATTTTCTTAGAAAGTTTATTTGGATAGATAGAAGTGATAATTTAGTCTTTTGATATCTAGCAGCTATTACCAAATATGCAGGTGAATATGCTTAATAATTTCTTCGTTTTTTATATAGCACTATGGACTCGTTGAAAAAAATAATAAAACGCTCGTTAAATTGGTCGTTTTTTTCTCCGTTTTTATATATCACTATGGTACTCGTTGGAAAGATAATAAAACGATCGTTAATTTGGTGTAATTTTTTCTTTAAAAAATCTCGTATATAAAAGATATTAACGTTTAAAAATTATGGGAGGAAACATGAAAAAGAAAATTTTAATTTTGTTTTTAATTTTTTTTCTTAAAATATCTCAATAAGTAAATCTTTTATTTTAAATTCTAAGATATGTATATCTTGTATAAGGTCTTAATTAATTTTATTATTAGATTTTAATAATAAAAACAAAATAAAAAAATTTAAACACTTTCACCTCATTATGCCACGTGGCAGATTCAAGGGAGGGTTGAGGCCACCATTGAATGCCACATCATCTAAGTTCAATTCTTTTATTAATAGTTATTATAGATAGATGACAACTTTTCATTTTTATTTTTATGTAAAAAAAATAAATAAGAAGAAAAGGAAATCATTAAAATGGACACCACAATATATATTTTGTTGCCACGTATATTGTTTTTCTACACCTCATATGGACATGTGTTTGAAGAATAGTTAAACAAGAATATACTATGGTTTTCATTCGGTCTACATTCCTTATTTACGAAGAATGCAAGAGTAATATATATAAAGAGAAAGGTGATATTTTGAACCTACAAAATTAAAAAAAAATCGAGAGAAAAGTGAGGTAGTAGACATAAATTAAGATGTGGTATCGATAGTCGTTTGGTGATAGACTTTTGTCGAGATAAACACTCTGGTAGTAAATATTGGTCTCGTATAATCAATTAGTATAGGAGGAGATAAAAAGCAAGTAGCAAAAGATTCATTAGAGATATTCAGTAAACGTTCAGGTGAGTTCATACGACTCCCCAAACATCATTTTATGTGATATTACTTATAAGATTATTTGTGTGTATGAAACTTGTGTATGTATGAATTTATATAAGTAATATCAATGATGTTATTGTAATATAATGGGGAACATATATATTGCCACATGTGTAATGTAGTGTGAAGAGTTTTGCCACGGGTGTAACGTGGTGGGTGTCAAATCACCATAGTGTGATGAGTTTTGCCACGGGTGAAACGTGGTGGGTGTCAAATCACCATAGAGTGATAAATTTTGCCACACATATAACGTGGTGGGGAAATAATCACGGTTATGTGATAAAAGTTTCTTAAACATAATATGGCAAAAGGGGTGAATTCACATGTTATAAATTGTAATTTGCCATAGCTTAATTATGATAGTGGATTGGGGGTTAAAACTGTGATTTGGAAAACATTATTATATTGTTGATAAAAGAACTCACTTAGCGTGGCTAATAGTTGTTAAATAATGTTTTCCAGGTAAATCACCGGTACGGGATTAAAGAAGTCAAGCCGAGCCTTGGTTAGTGGAAGGATCGAACAATATGTTTATAACCCGTTTTTGGATGTATAAGTTAAGGGTTATCTAAATAAGTTTTGGTGATGTAAACTTACTCAACTTATCAAATAAATATATAATGTGAATTATTGAAGGTGTTATTTTATCACATTATATTGGTGTATTTGCTTCCGCTGTTTAAAAAAAAAAATGGGACCGTTTTTTTGAAAGAAACTAATATAAATAAGTGTGTAAGAATACGGGTTTACATTTTGTATTTGGTAGAATGATCTAGGGCAGAGCTTTGGTTCGACAATATATTTGTTATTTCCTTTTGCCATAGCTTGAATGCCCATACCCTATTTAATTATTTGATTAACTACATAAGTACTTAGTAAGTAAATGCAAAGACTAATACAATTGGTTTATTTGTCAAGTACGGGCACATTAAACATATATTATCAGTTAATGGAAACAATATTTACCTCTTCATCCACAAATATGTAATGGATTTCATCATCACTGTGTGCCGGTACCCATTTTCTAATGGCATAATCATCCAATGTTTTCTTGGCGCCATTCCTGAGTCGTACCAACAAAGCGACGTAAAGAGATCTTTGAATGATCCACATAAAGCTTGTGTATACTCCTCTCTAAACTCCAAAAGCTCTTCCAATAGTTCTCTCCGAACTAATAGCCATTGATCTTCACCATACCCGATAGCAGAAGCTATCGCCCGAAACCCACAATTTCTATCAATAATCACATTTTGTATACGTGATACGTATGGACGACAAATTTCTGGAATTTGATGAATATATGTGTGTGTGTGTGTGTTTGTCACACCACGCCTATGGCGGAAACACGTGGCGCGACGGTTCAAGAGGATTAAGCCAAGATTAATGCAAATCACAAGTAATTAAAGAAATGGGTCATTTATTCAAGCGTCGAAAATCATGTTGATTATTCATACATAATTGAAAATTGTTTTTAAGACAAATAAGGAGGCTCCTCAACTATATCCCGATTTCCTTGGGATAGAGAGACGAGACCTCTTCAAAACATCCAACGCCCAGTTTAGAGATTCCCTCGACCCTGCTTGCCATGTCGTCCTTCATTTATCAATTACCTGAAAGATATGTTTAAAAATTTGTCAATATATAAATATTGGTGAGTTCACAGGTTTTAGTTTAATAAAACTTTATCTCATGGGAATTTCCTTGTTATGACAATTTATAGGAGTTGCAAGTTCCTACAATTCTACTTGAGCCTATAACCAAACCAAGACAATTAATAATGCCCCGCCCCAAGTCGTTACTCGGTATTCCTACGACTTGATTTCAGAATACGTGCACCCCAGGCATACGCCGATGCAAAATCGACGCTATCGATTAGGGGTGGGCCTTGTCAGGCACCAATAGTACTATCCAAATATTCCTTCGGTTTCACTTTCCTGAATTAATGATTATAGTAGAGAGGTCTCAACCCCGAGTGGCGATCACAACTCAAGTATCCAACCTGTCAAACAAATCCCAACATATCTTTCCCCCGTAAAAACGTTAAATAGTTTAGAAATGGGGCCGTGAGACTCACCTGAAACTGTGCTCGGCTCAAAGAAGAAAATAGCAAATTTTGCGGTCTCGCACCTACAAACGTCCTAGACGTATAAGTCACTACACCTATAGTGCATGTGCCATGGCAAGTTGTACACCCAACTCCCCGACCACGTATTATCCAAATTCCCGTTTAATTAGTCTCGTATCCTAGGTTCATTGGCGATGGATTACCCTTTTCTTACAAGTCATATATTATTCTTGTTAATACTCTTGTAATTTGTATACTATTATCCTCGACACGACTCTACCCAACGTATAATTATTTTCCCATTTAAATAATTATACTTAGGATCGTTTCGCTCGATATAATATGATTTCTTATTACCCCATCCGACTTACTTTGCCACATATTTATTTTCCCATTTAAATAAATATGCTAAGTTCTTGTCGTTCGGTAATATATTCTTAACGCCCGACTCGACTCACCATGCCGTACATTTATTTTCCCATTTAAATAAATGTACTAGGATCTTGCCGGTATTCACATGTTCGTAGATATACTCCACCTACTCGTCTCGGTTTTCCTTCTCGCATATCTACCTTCCCATTCAAATAGACATACTAGAATTTCGTCGAGACGAGCATGTGTACATATACCAATGCGTGAATTTTCCTTGTTAAGTCCATGTGTCGTTTAGCGTTTTTAATTCATTACGTTATGTTTTCTCCCACGAATATTCTTTCTAACACTTAGGAAAGTGTTACATAAGTTTCACCCGTGTTATATATATTTTATTTCCTTAAAATATATATATTTTCATCTTGCCGTAATGGCATTTTTCTCATATGTCCGTTTATCCGTTTTCGTTAGTTCATGTAACTAAGTCCGTTAGTTATCCTTTTCCACATTTTCTTCCCATATGCGTTCTATGGAAATATTATTCATACTTCCAATTCCGAACGTATATTTCTTGGAAAAATATACTTTTGTATTTTTAGTCCAACTCGTTAACTTGTATTCCAAAAATGTTTCCGATACTTTTATATTCCCATTTATATAAAAGTATCCATTTTTGTACAAGTTTTCCCAAGTCTTCACTAATATTTTATAAAACCTTTATTTTTATAAAATCCTTATGTTAACTTATCCTCCTATTTTTATAAAACTTCTATTTTTATAAAAATACCTCTTTCAAAATATACATAAGTAGGTTTCTCATGTTTATCAAAACTACACTTGGAAAAACTATTATTTACATTTTTGACACCGAACTTCCCGCGAACACATTTTTGGACCAAAGTTTCTAAAATACATATTTTAGTCCCTCAACTTTCTAAGTTACAATATTAGTCCCTTAACTCATACTTGTTGCATTTTTCATCTCATCTTTCAAGGTTAGCATTTTTCCTTCCAAATTAGTGGACTTTGAAGAATCATATTTTTCATGCTTGGTTATTTTTACACCATTTCACTTTTGATAGACTTTTATTCCATTATTAATGCTATTAACATGTGGGTTTCATGTTTTTATCCAATCTATCAAATTTTCACTCATCCAAGTGAGTAGACTTTGAACATGTAACTTTTTCATTCATGATCATCTAACACATTCTAATATATTTTTGACATTAACTAGTCATCTTATGATGATTAAAATCATCTTTTATCATATTCAAGTCCTTTTCACAAATCATGTTCCAATCATTACCCAACTCAAGTGTATGTACACATTTCTATATTTTCTTAAAATATCAAATCCAAGTTTTATCCATATTATTATTCTTCCATTTTTATTCTTGTAAGATACATTATCTTTATGTTTCAAAACCATATTTCACCCATCAATGTACAACTTGTTCACAAGGTCACATAATATGAACATTAGAAATCAAAACAAGGTTAAACTTACTACTAGCTCAAGGCTAGGAAGACAAGAACCTTGGATTGGATGGGGTTTAGTGTGTTCTTCCAAAGGGTTAAGCTCCAAGCTCTTGAAACACACAATGGGGTTTTGAAGGATAATAATCTAGAGATGATTTGGTAGTGTAAAAATTGTAAGAAGAATGTATATGGAGGGGTGTAAGGCCACGGTCACAAGGAGAAGAAGAAGAAATTTTTGGATTTTGATTCAAGTATTCTTACTAGTGTGTATATAATATCCCTTCCAAATCTCCAAAGATTACCCAATATCTTGTCTTGGATTATGGAAGATTCAAGGGATTATGTAAGATCACAAAAAAATCTTTGGAAGATTATAAGAGGGTGCTTGGGCCGTGAGTTTTGAGAGAGAGAGTGGAGAAGATTTGGTGAATGCTATTGCCCAATACTAAACCATGCAACCTCATGATTAATATTAATCTTAATGGTTTAATAAGATTAACAAGGATATTAATCATTTGGAGGGCCATAGGCCGGCCCCTTGGGGTGTCTTGGGTGGGGTCTACTTTGTTAATTAATACCCAATATTATTATGTTTAAGTTAATCTTGTTCGGGTACCGTCCGGGTATTCTCGGGTTTTTAATCGCGTGTCATCCGGATATTAAAATACCCTTAATATTCCTTAAACATAGTCCAGTTTAATCACTGATAAATTATTTTGGCTCTTGCCGGGTGAAATTATGAGTTATGCGCGTATCGGGTGCGGTACGCGCACTTTATTCGTTACCGGGAGATTTGTACAATAAGTTTTCACGTATGGCTTTGGGGTTCCAAAACTCATTATATTTTGTGAAATTACGTTTTATTTTATATCCCGGGTGTCCGGGATCCGTTTCGCTTATTTAATTTTTACCGGGTAATCGCCAGTGTCCATACCAGATAGATTTGCTTGCACATGATCCTATCGTGTTTTGTCATTAAACTTATGCATTCCTATGCATTATTTGGGAATTGCTATCTTTCTAAGGCCTCAGTTAAACAATCAACACATATTTACGTTTAATTACGTTAATCGCGTATAGTTAATTAGTACGGAATTACCTTAATTTTGCCGGTTGTTACAGTGTTCGTTCCTGTTGTTTTGTTTGCAATACTCTTTTGAGTCAACCCAATGAAATCAAAACCCTATGAGCTTTCAGGGTTGGGAAAACAACTATGTCTGGTAGAATCTTAATTCAACCCTATGAAATCATAGGTCTGTGTGCTTTAGGGTTGCAGAAAATACTATGTCTGGTGTAATCAACATAGTCCTTGAATGGAGACTCTTGAGTGTTAACAAATGATCTATGCCTTGGAGACTCTTTAGTGTAAACAAAAGGGTTGTGCCTTGGAGACTATTTGGTGTTAACAAAGGAGCTGTGCCTTGGAGACTCTTGCGTGTTAACATATGAACTGTGCCTTAGAGGGTCTTGGGTGTTAACAAACGAGCTATGCCTTGGAGGGTCTTGGGTATTAGCGAAAGAATTGTTCCTTTGAGCTTTTTAGTAGTAGCTTTTTTGAAGGGGAGGTTTAGTGGGTCGAGGGACTGGGTTTTTTTCTTGTTTCTTAGATTTTGAGGATTTTGTAGTTAACAAAAGTCAAGTAATTGTTTCAAACCAAACAAAACACTTAATGATCTTCATGTGGTTGTATGTGGGGTGGGGGGGGGGGAGGTGTTGCCATTGTGGTGGTGGTGCCATCATGCCTCCCCTCAATCGTTCTTGCTCATAAATCCATTGAAACCACATATGTAACACCCCGCCCCTCTCACCACCAATATTGTCCGCTTTGCCCACCCAGAGCTCACGGATTTGTTTTTGGGTGCCCTGGTGTAAACTTCCTAGGAGGTCACCCATCCTGAAACTGCTCCCACCTGAGCACGCTTAACTGTGGAGTTCTCCTCTCATCCACTAACATTAAGCCCCAAAACGCGTTGGTGATTTAATAGGCAAGGCATTACTTATGAACCAAGGATCTCTACTGGCCACGGCCGATGTGGGATTTTCCTGGGGTGTCACATTCACCCCCTGTTAGAGTCTCATCGTCCCTGATGAGGTGTGCACCCACCATCCCGAACGGCACAGGAGTGGCTCTGATACCAATCTGTAACACCCCAACCGATGGCGGAAACATCGAGGTGTCACGTAGTGAAGATTGTTCAATAGCTCATGGACTAAAAGTGTAAATATTGATACATTGATTAAATAGTATATTACATTGAAATGAAATACAACGATTCTAAATGTCACCTAAACTGAAATACAATGAATCAAAATTTAAATATGAAACCGAAAGCTTAACGAATGCATCTCAAATAACCTGAAACATGTACGAAAATAATTTTGTCAATACAAACATGTATTGGTGAGCATACCCGTTTGATATATATAGTAAGGAAAATTTAGCAATTCATGTGTTATTTTGCAAAATGTAATAAGTGGTATCCGGGTCAAATCAACCCTATGAAAGGAAAGCAGATATATATAGTATGCGCTAGTAGTAATGTAATACATAGCAACGACGAGGACTCTCAACAGAGTCACAAGGGTATATACCATAGTACTATTCATTGAAATGCCAGGCCGCAACGGTTAATGATTTGACAGGTCATAGATACACGAAATGACACAAGCAAACACACATAAGAATTGCTATTTTAGTAAGATGAAATAGAAAATTGATAGTAAGTACATGAGTCACCCCAAAATAGTAAAACAGTAAAAAGGGGAAAAGATATACTCACATTCACTAAATAGTTATGTCACTAAATCGTCGTGAGCGTGAATTGGCGAATCCCGAAGTCTCAACTTAAAAGTATGTTATATGTATAAGTGTTTGGACTTAGAGTAAGTCTAGGGTTTCTAGTCTAAGGCACTTAGGATGTCTAGTATAATTTGGGGTTTAACTTGTAAATAACGATATATGTTGAAAATGCGCGTAAGTAAATATATATACTTGCTTGAAATAATATGACATATGAACTAAAGAATAAATAAGAATAATAATATTATAAGTTCATAATTGAAAGTTATGAATTAAAGTAAATGGTGGAAGTCACATAAATGTTAAATTATGTAACAACTTTGACTTGTTCAAAAAAAAAAATGTAACAACTTTGACTTGTTCAAAAAAAAATGTAACAACTTTGACTTGTTCAAAAAAAATGTAACAACTTTGAAACATTAATTATTTGTATTTATTAATTTAAATACAACCAATTAATTAGGTTATTCAAAGAAATTTTAAATAAGATAAATAATTTAAATTTATACAATAATAGATTTATGAAGTCATAAAATGATCTAAATATTTCATAAATATTTTTAAATGACTTAATGAATATATAATATAAACGCATAATTATCATAAATTCACATAAAATTTTAAGTTAATCAAAATATCAAGAATTTTAATGAAAATAATGTATTATTAACCAAAATGGTCAAAAATAATTTTTAGATAATTTTTTTAACCAAAATGATTTTATATTATATTTATTGTCTAAAATATAAATAAAGAATTAAATTCTATAAAAGTACAAAACTAATACAAATTAAGTAGCAAAAATCATAATCAGTATTCTAACATAATAAATAGGGTTTTCACAAATATTTACTTTAAAATACATTATATATGATTTTTAAAGAAATAAGCATGACTTAATCAAAATAAAATTATTAAAACTATTGCAACGGCCACAAAATCAGAATAGAAACTATTTTCAGGTCATAAATATCATCTAGAAGCTAAGGTTAGAATTTCATGATTTTTAGATAACATATGAAATAGTTATGAATTGTACAAGTTAATTATACTTTTAACTCAAAAATCTCAAATTGTTCATAAACACCCTAAAGCCCTAACTAGCAATTGAAACCCTAAAGTGTATGAATCATCAAATAAATATAATGCTATTGAAGAAATATATATGAAAAGGAAAAATAGTGAAAGTTGATTGAAAATACTTACGGTTTTGCTTGTTCGATTTAGAAAAATAAGAATATATGAAAACCAAAGCAAAAAATCTCCAAAATTCTTGAGGATGATGATATGAACTCAAAAGATGATAAAATATGAGAGAAGTGAGAGTGTTTGCGTGTGAAACTCATGTTGGGATATTGAGGAAAAGAATGAGTAATTAGAAATATAATGAATGGTGTTTAATATAATAATTAATTTTGTGAGTAATACTAGTAATTAGTTGACTAGAAAACTCATGAAACTTATTTTTGAGGTAATATAATTAGTCATAAAGTTTAAAAGAAATTGGTAATTGTTTAATTGTGGTTGAAATATATGATACAAAAAAAATGATTTTTGGCATAACTAACATCCTGACTTGGTATCCTATAAAAGTCAAATTATAGTAAGTTTGAAAAACGTTTCAATATACTTATTTGATTAAAACGTAGACCCGTCAGTAAATATGTAATGATAAAAAGAAACTCAAGCTTTTATTAATTTGAGAACAAACAAAAGTACATGGACTGGATTTGTAAATGTGATAATATAGGGACTACATTTGTAATCTTGGCAAAAATATAAGGAGCGGATGTTACAGTCTTCCCTACTTTAGAAAATTTCGTCTTGAAATTTCTTTCAAGTGGAGATTTCTATGAAATGAAAGGTGTTGAAAAGTCAAGTAGGTAAAAAAAAATTTGCATCAATTATGATTTTACAAAATTTAAAGTAATTGTCTAATATCCAAAGTAATAGTTTCAAAATCTTTGACAGTTGACCCAAAGTTAGAAAGTTGAGAGTTTAAATGGGAAAGTTTTTGGGAATGTGTAATGGGTGAGGGCAGAGGCACTAATGTAGGTAGTCTCCCCTACTTTAGAAATGTTTCTAACTGAACTTCATTAGAGTATGCAACAAGAATCCAATTAATCGAGAGTGTAAGAGTATACAAGGTTTAAGGTTTTCTATAGAGGTGGTCAACAAGGAAGGCTTCGAAGAAACTAATTGAAGCTTATGTAAAATGTTCTTATCGAAAATGCTAGCTATTAGTCAACGATCTAATGAAGAGGTAGTAATGGGTAGGTTCTTGGTCAGACTCCTAGTCCGCTCCCGCAGTATCGTTTATGCTTATATATAGGGTGTACCGCAGCTAACCCACCACACTCCCAATACTTTGGACTCGTACTGATTATCTGCCAACAGCCTAAATAGAATTACACACCACCCTCATGTACCTGTAAACCCATGATTGCGTTCCGGACCGTAATCATCGATTTACCTTACACTAGGGTGTTATGCTTTTCCATAACCCTAGCCTAAGTAATACTAGAAACAAATGCGTGCAATCAGGATATGCTAAGTAATTGATACTGCAATGAAACAATGACATGGTTAGAGGTCCTTCCCTTTCGGGTTTACCCTTTAACCGTAATGAGAGTAACAGGTAAGTAATAGACATGGTTAGAGGTTCTTCCCTTTCGGGTTCACCCTTAACCGGTAACTTCTCTTCACATCGTTGGGCTCTAAACACCTATATTGATAAACTCCGAGATTTACGCCGTTCCCTCGGATTAAATAAATACTCTAATCCGAGTCGTACGTGGGCACTGGCTTAGATCCCATACGAGTTATCAACTAGTATGTTTGTTGGCCATGACGATGAGCAAAATAATGTAAAGTATAACAGGGTTTTGCTCACAATAGAAAAAAAATGTGCATACCAAATATGTGTTCATGTAAGTATATACGTATAGCATAGAATTTCGATTAAAAAAATAGTATAACGTAAATCGAGTAAATCGCACAATCGCACAAAATGAAAGTAAGAGAGTTGAATTAATGCAAATAGGCAATGTGAAAGAATAGTAGTAATGCATGAGGATAACTTTTTAGTAACCGAAGTGTGTTTTAGATTCAAAACTGGTTCATTTGAAAAATCTTCGTAGATGTGTGTTTACGAGGAGTCGAGTTTGAAAAATGTTATAAGGCTTATTATTAGTTGCAAGTTTCTTCCGAAAACATATATTGGATACGTCATATGAAAACAAAGGGTTTACATTTGACCTGTAAAATATGCAATACAAGTTTATAAAATGTAAAAATGAAACCATTTCATGAAGTATGTGTAAATCTAATGTGTTTTAAAAGACCAAGATTTAAAATGACGTGAATGATAAAAATCAACATACGTAATACGAATAGATTCCCAATATTTAAGAAAATTCATAATTTATCATTTGAGTCTTCAAATGATAAACAAAACATAAATATCAATATCATAAAACATTGAGATTGTTTCCATAGGAAATTTTGATTAACTAAAGTAATTGAAATGTTATTAGTGACTTGTGGGGGCGTACTTTAGCCTATAAGTGAATGCTCATCCCGAGAATTCCCAGGTCGGCATACGGGTCCCTCGTCTGATTGGGATTTATGCGAAATGCCAGGCCTAGACAGAAAACTCAGGATGCTGTCGCTCACCCTTCCAGATTGCACGTGCCCCATCACTAGTAAATTCCAAAACTTTAGCGGGATTAAAAACGAGATGCAGAAATATGTCCTTGAGATGTGAATTTCACTCCTAACTCAAAGGTGTATTTCAAAATTGAAAACGATTGCGGAATGAAACCAATCACTAAGTTAAGGATATCACTCCCAGCTTAGTGATTAAGTTCCTTTTTAAAGGTAATACTCATTGAGGTGTGGATGTCACTCCTATCTCAAAGATATATTCCTAAGATAAATAACATATAGAGGAGTGAAACTAATCACCAAGGTATGGATACCACTCCTAACTTGATGATATCGTTTCGTTTGTGAAATACGAGTGTCTTCTTCGCCAAGCAAAATATCGAAAGAATAACGAGAAATAATCATAACAAAAATATCTTGAAAGAAAATATAAGAAATAAGAGAAATATAAACGAGAGGACTCGTGAAAGTAAGCTTAGTTATAAACTAGGCTAAGAGGCATTCTAATAACCTAATTCCCTATAACCATGGCTCTGATACCAATCTGTAACACCCCGCCCCTCTCACCACCAATATTGTCCGCTTTGCTCACCCAGAGCTCACGGATTTGTTTTTGGGTGCCCTAGTAGAAACTTCCCAGGAGGTCACCCATCCTGAAACTGCTCCCACCTGAGCACGCTTAACTGTGGAGTTCTCCTCTCATCCACTAACATTAAGCCCCAAAACGCGTTGGTGATTTAATAGGCAAGACATTACTTATGAGCCAAGGATCTCTCCTGGCCACGGCCGATGTGGGATTTTCCTGGGGTGTCACAACATATCATGATTTGGAAGTTGACTATGCATCATTCGCAAGGACTGTTACACAAAATTTGATACAAATAAATATCCATTGAAATACTATATATAGTAGTTTTTATCCGGGAGCGTCCCGGGGTTGAAATAATTAATATGACAACATAATTAATGACTTGCCAATATATGATTAATGAATAATAATAATATTATTATTATTATTATTTATTTTGAACAAATCTTTGCCATAAGTTATCATATTCAAATATAAAAAAAACGAATCTCTGCGCCGGGGTATAAATCTAGTGCCATTACAAAATTTTATATAATGTCAAATGAATTCAAAAGTTTGTAATCGATCATTCTAAAAAGAACTAACATAAAATAAGAAAAAAAATTATTTATTGAAATAGTATTATAATAACTATACATATATTTTAGTTACATACTATAAAGTTTTTAGTTTATAATGGTGCACGTATATTGCAAATATCGAACGCATTAGTCTAAGGGTTATGTGATGCGTTAAAAAATTCATGGGTATATAGTTCGGGTATTAGGGTATGTGGTTTCGGGTAATCGGGTCGGATATCACCTAATCCCAGACCCGACCCAAACCCACAATTTTTTTAAACTAATCCCAAACCCGACACAATACCTGTCGGGTTACAAAAAATAGTCATTTTTTTCTTTGTTTTTTATATGGCACTATGGTACTCGTTGGAAAGATAATAAAACGCTCGTTAATTTGGTGTAATTTTTTTCTTTAAAAAATCTAGTATATAAAATTTATTAGCGTTTAAAAGTTATGGGAGGAAACATGAAAGAGAAAATAATAAAGGTTTAATATTTATTTTAGTAGATTAGATTTTAGTATATTTTTTTTGCTTTTTTTAATTGGTCTATAGGTGCCACTTCACATCCTACATGACACATCTCAAAGAAGAGATTGCCTCAATAGATGACATGTAGGATTCCCCCCTTTGCAATATATATATATATATATATATATATATATACACACATACATAAATAAATACACACACGCTCATACACCTTGCATAAAAGGCTCAAGGAACCCGAATACCGGACCGTGAACACCCCTAATTAGAACTGATAATATTTTACCCCCTGCCATGAGAAGCGATCTGGAAGCTTCCACCGCTATCGTTGGTTCAAACATGAGGGATCTCGTCTGGCATGTGTACGGAGTCGCTCGTATAAATGGTCGAATACGGTTTATTGTTCTCATCATAGCCATTGCGCGCAATCTGTAAATAAAGTATAATTAAAATACAATATAACAAATAGAATATTGCTTTTCGGTATCAGTATTTGGCGAAAATCGGTAATCTGCTAATAACCCTACCAATGAGCGTTTGACACGTGGCGCTCTCTGATTGGTTGATTGGGTGGCGTGCTCAGTACGATTCATCTTTTAATTAATTGCTCTTTAGTCCTTCAACTTTTTTTTCTGAGATTTTCGCCACTAAATTCTTTTATTAATCGCTTCCATTTCCCCAAAGTTGTTTTTTTAGACTTTCGCGACTTAAGTTTTAATTTTTTAATTTTTATTTTTTTGAGTCAGCCCGGTCAACGTCTCCGGTTCGACTCCTGTCTTAGTCAATTTTTTAACGTAGTAAGTCATCGTAATTTATTTTTTAACCGGTTAGCACGCCACCACCTCTTTTCTCTGTGGTTAGACCACATCGTATCTTGTTCGGTGTTTGAGTTGGGTAAACCGTATGACCAGATCCTACGGTTCGTCTTGTGTCTGTGTTTGCGTTTATGTAGGTTTCTTATTTCACACCTATGTCCGGTTAGTTAGTCATTTTTTTAGTGATCTATTTTTTTTCTATCTTTTTATCCTCTAGTCCATGCCTTAGTCATTTTTTTAGCCTTCTAGTCTGTTTATTCAAGTCTTATTTTAGCTTAGCCGGGGTGTTGGTTGTTTTAGCTGTCAAACGCTCATTGGTAGGAATAAAATAATATATAATAAGGCTTATGCTACAGTAACACCCTTAGATTGTTGCCACGTGTCAATCATCCAGCGGCTTAAAAATGAACGGCCAAGATAGAGGACCCAATACAATGAACGGCTGAGATTAAAAATGACCGGAAGAACCGGTAAACTCCCAAGGATGACCTGCTATAGCCGGTTACCGTTGACGAAAAAAGTCCAACAGCCAATCAGAAGCTGCCACATCTGCGCCACCGGGCAAACTAGTAATATTATTATAGTTTGCCCAAAGAGTTACCGGTATAACCGGTAATATATTTCTACTACTATATAAGAGGACTTAATACCCTTTTATATACGCCAAGTTTAATTGGGTCCTCCACACCTTAAAAAACACACAGTTAAGGATACACACACTAAACCTGCAACTAAACCCTAATCTCAACGAAGAAGACGATGACAAAGATCAAAAATAAAAGACGATTGGACTCTATCATATTCAAAGACATTGAGGAAGACAACGACAACACAAAATATCAACTTAAAAATGAGGAATATATCTCTGATTATGAAAAACAAACGAAAACCCAGATGCTCTATTTTTCGGAAAAAACCTACAACTCATCGGAAAAACTATGCTTCTTCACGAAACTTCAAAAAAATTGGCATGACTAGATGCTTTTGTCTTTGGGTTGTCTCATGTTGTATGCATATGGTGTAGTAAACCATGTCTTGAGTATGCATATGTCTACTTTGGCATTGTACATCATTTTGGTGTAAGGCATCTTGCATGGTCTTTTGAGTTAGTGAATTTTTCCATAATGCATGCTAGTATTCCAAGTGTATGCATTTTTTAAAGCTAGTAATCAAGTTAATTTTATGTGACATTAAATTAATGAAGCAAAACTAAATAGATTTTAATTAATAATGGCGATAGCCTTTCGATTACAACAGATTGAAAAAAAAAGAAATTACATCACACAAACTAAATCCATTATTTTAGTAGGATTGGCGCAGCCATTGTCTTCAATCCTTTTTCCATAGTGGTTTATCAAGATTGAAGAATAAAGCATTCTTTTCTGTCCATATTTTTAACTCCTTGTTCTCTGGCCTGTTTAGGTATTCTGTGTAGGATGACCCCTTTGTTGGGTTACATAAGATAATAGCTGGTATTCCTCCCTTTATTTTGACTGCCTTTCCGTCTTTGCAAAATGATTGCCAGTTTTCTTTAAGTGCTATTATTTCTTTCCAATTCTTGAACTCCTCTGGTGAGATGTTGTCAAATATATTATAGTCTGCCTTGTTGCTGAAGACCATTGGGTTGAGATCATATTCTCCGGCTATGTAGTTGTGGCTTGCTATTGATCTTGCCCATCCTACCTGATTAGACCAGTCTTCTACTTCTATGATTATTGATTTTAGGTTGTTTCTTGGATAGCCTTCTTTTACTAGGAATTGCATATAGGCTGCCCATTCTTTCATATCTTCTGGTACCTGATTGTATTCCCAAGCTTCGTATTTTTTTACATACCCGGGTGAGGGTGTGTCATGGATTAGCCTCAGATTTTTTAAAATTTTATTATAGTTGGTTATGAAGTAATCTGGCTGTTCTTCTCTTATTATCTTCAGAGCTTCTGTCTCATCTTGTGCGTTTATTGCATTTGTTATCGAACATTGTAAATTGTTCGACGCAGCACCTCTCTTTCTTTGGATGTTGTGGCTCGCCCCATTGCCTGGCTTCACCATCTTTTTGAATGAACTCTGTAATTATTTTTGATGACCTTGCTGCAAAGATTGTCGTTTTCATTGTCCTATCTGAAGAGCTGGTAGCAAGATCAAAGAACCTTGGGTTTTGACACTTGAATGGTGTTTCAAATTGGATTAGTGTTCTTACCTGGTTCTTCTCCCTGTAGAGTTTTGCGAAGTTCAATTTTGCTATCTTTAATCCGTTTTTTATCTCCGACAGTATGTTGTTGAGATCAATTGAGCAGTTGTAGTAGGTTACGAAGATGTTCTTCGCTTGAATTGAGAATCTATGTTGTTGATTTTCCATGGTTGTCTATTAGTTGCAGGTTTTTTAGAGAGAGATAGGTGTAATTTTAGAGAGAAGATAAGTGTGTGTTTTCTAAGGTGTTTTTGAGAGTGGAGGACCCAATTCAACTTGGCTAATACAAAAGGGTATTATGTCCTCTTATATAGGCATGTAGAGTCATTATTCCAGGTCACCTTATAATATTACCCGTGACATGGGGGAAAACGCAGTTTTGATCTGGGCCGTGCATTTTTCCAAGATTTGATCTCAGGCGTTGATTTTTTGCTATTTCCAAAGCCAGATCTTCTCAAAGCAGACTTTACTGTAGCATAAGCCTTGTGGATTTTTGATCCAATCAGCGTTTGACACGTGACGGCTTCCTATTGGGCGATCATTTTTCATAAGCCTTATGAAATTAAAAACGTTTTTATATGATTTCTTTTTTCTTTTTTTCTTTAATTTATTTTTGATTTATTTAATTCGAATAAATTCCTTATTGGGCCTGACGCTTAATGGGCCTAAATCCTTATTAGGCCTGGGCTCCTTATTGGGCCTGGCCTGTTGGGCCTATTTTTTATACTTAGTTTTTTGCCATTATTCGTAAAAAAACAATTCGATTTTTTTTATTTATTTTTTTTGTAAATTTCGATTTTTTTAGCCACGACGAAACCCTTAGTTTTTTTAGCCATTTTTTATAACTTAGTTTTTTTTGTTTCTGATCGTGGTTCGTCGTTGGCTTTGCCGACGTAAGAACCCGATGGTCTCGTTATTGGCAAATTAGTTGGCAATAACCGTTGGTGTTTGGTCTTGTTTTTGTGGTCGTTTATTTACTCGTCTCGTGTCTCGAGTCATTCGTTCGTCGTGGCTAAGTCATATGCTCGTCTCAGTCATGAGCCTTAGTCATTTTTTAACCATCTTTTTTTTATCACCTACCTTGTCAATTTTAATCTTTTAACCATGTACTACAAGATTGTCATGACAAGATTGGCATGACCAGATGCTTTTTGTCTTTGGGTTGTCTCATGTTGTATGCATATGGTGTAGTAAACCATGTCTTGAGTATGCCTATGCCTACTTTGGCATTGTACATCATTTTGGTGCAAGGCATCTTGCATGATCTTTTGAGTTAGTGTATTTTTCCATAATGCATGCTAGTATTCCAAGTGTATGCATTTTTTAAAGCTAGTAATCAAGTTAATTTTATGTGACATTAAATTAATGAAGCAAAACTAAATAGATTTTCATTAATAATGGCGATAGCCTTTCGATTACAACAGATTGAAAAAAAAAAAAAAGAAATTACATCACACAAACTAAATCCATTATTTTGGTAGGATTGGTGCAACCATTGTCTTCAATCCTTTTTCCATAGTGGTTTATCAAGCTTGAAGAATAAAGCATTCTTTTCTGTCCATATTTTTAACTCCTTGTTCTCTGGCCTGTTTAGGTATTCTGTGTAGGATGACCCCTTTGTTGGGTTGCATAAGATAATAGCCGGTATTCCTCCCTTTATTTTGACTGCCTTTCCATCTTTGCAAAATGATTGCCAGTCTTCTTTAAGTTCTATTATTTCTTTCCAATTCTTGAACTCCTCTGGTGAGATGTTGTCAAATATATTATAGTCTGCCTTGTTGCTGTAGACCATTGGGTTGAGATCATATTCTCCGGCTATGTAGTTGTGGCTTGCTATTGATCTTGCCCATCCCACCTGATGAGACCAGTCTTCTACTTCTATGATTATTGATTTTAGGTTGTTTCTTGGATAGCCTTCTTTTACTAGGAATTGCATATAGGCTGCCCATTCTTTCATATCTTCTGGTACCTGATTGTATTCCTAAGCTTCGTATTTTTTTGCATACCCGAGCGAGGGTGTGTCATGGATTAGCCTCAGATTTTTTAAAATTTTATTGTAGTTGGTTATGAAGTAATCTGGCTGTTCTTCTCTTATTATCTTCAGAGCTTCTGTCTCATCTTATGCGTTTATTACATTTGTTATCGAACATTGTAAATTGTTCGACATATCACCTCTTTTCTTTGGATGTTGTGGCTCGCCCCATTGCCTGGCTTCACCATCTTTTTCAATGAACTCTGTAATTATTTTTGATGACCTTGCTGCAAAGATTGTCGTTTTCATTGGCCTATCTGAAGAGCTGGTAGCAAGATCAAAGAACCTTGGGTTTTGACACTTGAATGGTGTTTCAAATTGGATTAGTGTTCTTACCTGGTTCTTCTCCCTGTAGAGTTTTGCGAATTTCAATTTCGCTATCTTTAATCGGTTTTTTATCTGCTACAGTATGTTGTCGAGATCAATTGAGCAGTTGTAGTAGGTTACGAAGATGTTCTTCGCTTGAGAAATCCAGTAGTTAAATGAAGAAAAAAGTGACATGACTTAACGGCAATAAGAAACGACGAGTGAAACGCTACGAACACCGAGCAATGAAGGAAATGAACGCATGAGTAAACACACACCAGGAAACGACTAACTAACGACCAAGGCCATAAGGCTCACACGGTCAAAAGGTTAAAATGTACAAGGCTATAATGTGGTAAAAAAAAACTAAGTATAAAAAAAACACACACTCTTTTAACCCACACTCATGACTGAGACTAAGGCTATGGACTTAGCCACGACGGACGAATGACCTAAAGAGAGAGGAGACGATGACTTAAAGAAGAGTCGAGACGATGACCACGTGTCAAGGTATACCAAAAAGACGAGACAAAATACTAAAAGAGACCAACCAACGAGATCGTCGTGGCTAAAAATACGAGTAAAAAAAATTGGATTGTTTTTTTAACGAGGAAGGCAAAAAAAACCAAGTGTAAAAAAATAGGCCCAATAAGGATTCTAAGCCCAATAAGGAATCTGGGCCCAATAAGGAATAAGCCCAATAAGCAAGGCCCAATAAGGAATTTAATGGTCATGGCTAAGTCCATAGCCTTAGTCTCGGTTATGAGTCTGGGTTAAAAGAGTGTGTGTTATGCAAAAGACAAATCTTTGAAGAAGACACTGAAGAGTTCTCGGACAAAATGCTTTGAAGATGATGATATCCATAAAAGAACGCCAAATCTATGTCTGGAAGAAGAAAGGAAGGCTTCAAACAACAACCAACAGGCTTCGTTTCTGCAAAAAGATGCCAAAATATTAGAACAACAAGGATGATAGAGAATACGAAGATCAAGTGAGAAGAACACGGAATACACAATATACAAATCTGGATCATCGACATGACCCAGACATAGCATTAGGATTACTAGTTTCTTGTTCTTGATGTAATACAAACCATATTAATAAAACAAAATTATTGCTCATAATTGTTCATGATTGTTTTGCTAAGAACGACGATGTGTGATTGGACCAAAAAATTGACCAATAAGAAAAACGACCATTCATTGGACCAAAAAACCCGACCAGTAAGAGTGATATGGAATCTGCCAGAAATATGACCAACAACAGACGACCACATGGCATACGGTTACTGGACCATATTAACAGACCAATCAGATGGAGAGAGATTAGCGTTAATGTGAGAGCATACCTAGCTCCTTAATGACGTGATTAGTGGCTTAATGACGTTACTGTAGCATAAGGCTTTTGAATATTTTAATATTATTTTTTATCTGAGCCGTTGGATGATTGACACGTGGCAAGCATCCAGGGTGGTTACTGTAGCATAAGGCTTATGAATATTTTAATATTTTAATTTCTTTTTATTTTTGATTTATTTAATTAGTTAGTGGCCGACATAATGATTGCGTGTGTCAGACTCTCCCTCCTCCTGATTGGTCAGTTTGGGCGGTGGTAAATTAATTTATTTTTGATTTTTGATTTATTTAATTGGCTTTCCGTATACGTTGTAGTCAGCTTTGTTGCTGTACACCAGGGGGTTTAGATCGTATTCTCCTGCAATGTAATTGTGTTTTTCTATTGATCGTGCCCAATATACTTGATGCGATCGCATCAAGTATATTCGGCACGATCAATAGGAAAACACAATTACATTGCAGGAGAATACGATCTAAACCCCCTGTGTACAGCAACAAAGCTGACTACAACATATTCGATAACATTCCACCAGAGGAATTCAAGCACTGGAAAGAGATGTTATCGTTTAAAGAAGACTGGGAAGCGTTATCGAAAAACGGAAAGCCAGTTAAAATAAAGGGCGGAATACCCTCCATTATCCTATTCAATCCATCAAGAGGATTAAGCTATTCACAGTTTCTAGACAAACCAGAAAACACAGAACTAAAAATATGGACAGCAAATTACGCTTTAATCTTCAAGCCGGAGAAACCGTTGTGCACCTAGAAATGAAGACAGTGGCTTCGCCACTCCATCTAGAATAATAGATTTAGTTTGCCTATTCTAATGTAATTTCTTTTTATTAATCTAGTGTATCAAAAGGCTATTTGCCATTATTAATGAAGCAACCCCATCTTTGTTTTGGTTAAATAATTTCACATGAAATTAACTTGTATTGTCATAGAAATAATGCATAGACTTGAAATGGTAGGATACATAATGGAAAAATGACCAAATCACAAATGACCAAATCACAAGGCCACTCAAGATGCCTTACACCATCATCATGGGATACTACACCAAAGGCATACTCACAAGACCATGCATAAGACTTACACCATAATTTTGTTTTAGTCTACAAAATTCAAACCACATGAGACACCCAAAACAAAAAATCTAGTCAATTGGCATCTTGTCATGACAACTCTTGGACTACATGGTTAAAACACTTAAATTGAAAAAGTAAAAACTAAAAAAAGATGGTAAAAAAATCGGCCATATTAAAAAAAATAATGCCTTGAGACGTGAAACTTGGACAAAACATAAAAGAACACTTAGTATTCCAAAACCAAAGACTCGAACGACTATTGCCAACTTCGTTGACAATGACACGATCATAGGGTTCTTACGTAGGCTATCGCCAACGACGAACCCACGTGTCAAGGTAGACCAAAAAGACCAGGTTACAAAAATCGTGTAAAAAACTATCTGTTACGTCGTGGCTAAAAAAAATCGGCCATTATAAAAAAAAAATCGGATTATTTTTTTATTAAGGAAGTGAAAAAAAGTCTAAGTCTCGAAAAATAGGCCCAACATGCCAGACCCAATAAGGAAAATAAGCCCAATAAGCATCAGGCCCATTAAGGAAATTAAGCCCAATAAGAAGTCTAGGCCCAATAAGGTTGGCACATTAAGGAATTTAATCGAATTAAATAAATCAAAAAGAAATTAAAAATAAAATAATAAAATATTCATAACTCTTATGCTACAGTAACCAAAACTGATCGCCCAATCAGAAGCCACCACGTGTCAATCATCCAAGCGCCCATGGTTAACCAACTAACCATGGTAAAAAATCAACGGCTGAGATTAAAAATCTTGGAAAAATTGGACGGCCTGGATCAAAGCTGCGCGACCCCGGTTGGCATGTAATATTATAAGGCCAACCGTGGTTAAGGACCTGGGTTAAAGACTCTCTATGCCTATAAATAAGGACTTAATACCCTTTATGATATGCCAAGTTTGAAAAGGGTCCTCTATTGGGTCTCCACTCTCTCAAAAACTCCATAAAAAACACACACTTATCTTCTTCACTAAATCTCTACAAAAAACCTGCAACCATCTTATTACCATGGAAAATCAAAACCGTCATTTCTCAATTAATGCTAAGAACATATTCGTTAATTACTACGATTGCCAGATTGATCTGGACAACATATTGTCCCAGATTATAAACAGTTTAAACATGGCGAAATTAAAATTCGCCAAATGCTACAAAAACAACAACCAGGTAAGTGCATTACTACAATTTGAAATAGCATTTAAATGCCAAAACCAAAGATTCTTTGATCTTTGCACAAGCTCTTCAGAAAAATCGATGAATACGAAAATCTCTTCAGCAAGATCACCCAAATTCATACTAGAGTTCATTGCAAAAGAAGGGGATACAAGACAGTGGGGCGCACCACAAATTCCAAAAAAGAGAGGTGCTCCATCAACGAATCTACGATCCTCACTTGCAGATGCAATCAACGCAAAAGATGAGAAAGAGGCTCTTGAGACAATCAAGAAAGAACAACCAGACTACTACATAAAAAACTACAACAAAATTTTGAAAAATCTAAGGTTAATTCACGACACACCCTCTCCCGGGTATGTCACAAATTACGAAACCTCCCAATTCAATCAGGTTCCAGAAGACATGAGAGAATGGGCATACTGGTTGCAACACATTGTAAAAGAAGACCAGCCAAGAAACCAACTAAAATCAATTATCATAGAACAAGAAGACTCGTCGCATCAAGTGTATTGGGCACGATCAATAGGAAAACACAATTACATTGCAGGAGAATACGATCTAAACCCCCTGGTGTACAGCAACAAAGCTGACTACAACGTATTCAAAAACATTCCACCAGAGGAATTCAAGCACTGGAAAGAGATGTTATCGTTTAAAGAAGACTGGCAAGCGTTATCGAAAAACGGAAAGCCAATTAAAATAAAGGGCGGAATACCCTCCATTATCATATTCAATCCATCAAGAGGATTAAGCTATTCACAGTTTCTAGACAAACCAGAAAACACAGAACTAAAAATATGGACAGCAAATTACGCTTTAATCTTCAAGCCGGAGAAACCGCCGTGCACCTAGAAATGAAGACAGTGGCTGCGCCACTCCGTCTAGAATAATAGAATTAGTTTGCTTATTGTAATGTAATTTCTTTTTATTAATCTAGTGTATAAAAAGGCTATTTGCCATTATTAATGAAGCAACCCCATCTTTGTTTTGGTTAAATAATTTCACATGAAATTAACTTGTATTGTCATAGAAATAATGCATAGACTTGAGATGGTAGGATACATAATGGAAAAATGACCAAATCACAAATGACCAAATCACAAGGCCACTCAAGATGCCTTACACCATCATCATGGGATACTACACCAAAGGCATACTCACAAGACCATGCATAAGACTTACACCATAATTTTGTTTTAGTCTACAAAATTCAAACCACATGAGACACCCAAAACAAAAAATCTAGTCAATTGGCATCTTGTCATGACAACTCTTGGACTACATGGTTAAAACACTTAAATTGAAAAAGTAAAAACTTAAAAAAGATGGTAAAAAAGTCGGCCATATTAAAAAAATAATAATGGCTTGAGACGTGAAACTTGGACAAAACATAAAAGAACACTTAGTATTCCAAAACCAAAGACTCGAACGACTATTGCCAACTTCGTTGACAATGACACGATCATAGGGTTCTTACGTAGGCTATCGCCAACGACGAACCCACGTGTCAAGGTAGACCAAAAAGACCAGGTTACAAAAATCGTGTAAAAAAAACTATCTGTTACGTCGTGGCTAAAAAAAACCGGCCATTATAAAAAAAATAAATAAAAAAAAATCGGATTATTTTTTTATTAAGGAAGTGAAAAAAAGTCTAAGTCTCGAAAAATAGGCCCAACAGGCCAGACCCAATAAGGAAAATAAGCCCAATAAGCATCAGGCCCATTAAGGAAATTAAGCCCAATAAGAAGTCTAGGCCCAATAAGGTCGGCCCATTAAGGAATTTAATCGAATTAAATAAATCAAAAAGAAATTAAAAATAAAATAATAAAATATTCATAACGCTTATGCTACAGTAACCAAAACTGATCGCCCAATCAGAAGCCACCACGTGTCAATCATCTAAGCGCCCATGGTTAACCAACTAACCATGGTTAAAAAATCAACGGCTGAGATTAAAAATCTTGGAAAAATTGGACGGCCTGGATCAAAGCTGCGCGACCCCGGTTGGCATGTAATATTATAAGGCCAACCGTGGTTAAGGACCTGGGTTAAAGACTCTCTATGCCTATAAATAAGGACTTAATACCCTTTATGATATGCCAAGTTTGAAAAGGGTCCTCTATTGGGTCTCCACTCTCTCAAAAACACCATAAAAAACACACACTTATCTTCTTCACTAAATCTCTACAAAAAACCTGCAACCATCTTATTACCATGGAAAATCAAAACCGTCTTTTCTCAATTAATGCTAAGAACATATTCGTTAATTACTACGATTGCCAGATTGATCTGGACAACATATTGTCCCAGATTATAAACAGTTTAAACATGGCGAAATTAAAATTCACCAAATGCTACAAAAACAACAACCAGGTAAGTGCATTACTACAATTTGAAATAGCATTTAAATGCCAAAACCAAAGATTCTTTGATCTTTGCACAAGCTCTTCAGAAAAACCGATGAATACGAAAATCTCTTCAGCAAGATCACCCAAATTCATACTAGAGTTCATTGCAAAAGAAGGGGATACAAGACAGTGGGGCGCACCACAAATTCCAAAAAAGAGAGGTGCTCCATCAACGAATCTACGATACTCACTTGCAGATGCAATCAACGCAAAAGATGAGAAAGAGGCTCTTGAGACAATCAAGAAAGAACAACCAGACTACTACATAAAAAACTACAACAAAATTTTGAAAAATCTAAGGTTAATTCACGACACACCCTCTCCCGGGTATGTCACAAATTACGAAACCTCCCAATTCAATCAGGTTCCAGAAGACATGAGAGAATGGGCATACTGGTTGCAACACGTTGTAAAAGAAGACCAGCCAAGAAACTAACTAAAATCAATTATCATAGAACAAGAAGACTCGTCGCATCAAGTATATTGGGCACGATCAATAGGAAAACACAATTACATTGCAGGAGAATACGATCTAAACCCCCTGGTGTACAGCAACAAAGCTGACTACAACGTATTCGATAACATTCCACCAGAGGAATTCAAGCACTGGAAAGAGATGTTATCGTTTAAAGAAGACTGGCAAACGTTATCGAAAAACGGAAAGCCAATTAAAATAAAGGGCGGAATACCCTCCATTATCCTATTCAATCCATCAAGAGGATTAAGCTATTCACAGTTTCTAGACAAACCAGAAAACACATAACTAAAAATATGGACAGCAAATTGCGCTTTAATCTTCAAGCCGGAGAAACCGCTGTGCACCTAGAAATGAAGACAGTGGCTCCGCCACTCCATCTAGAATTGGAAAAGAAATTAAAATAAAAGTGGGCCCCATGTGTCAGAAAAAGAACCAATCAGAAAGCGCCACGTGTACAAGGATCCACCTCCCATTTAAACCAATCAGAGAGCGCCACGCGTCAAACGCTCATTGGCCAATTAAAATAATAATATAATAAGGCTTATGGTCCAGTACCAAAAAAATCAACCAATCAGAGGCTGCCACTTGTCAATCATCCAACGACCCATGGTTAACCAACTAACCATGGTTAAAAAATCAACGGCTGAGATTAAATCTTGAAAAAATTGAACGGCCTGGATCAAAGCTGCGCGACCCCGGTTGGCCTGTAATATTATATAGGCCAACCGTGGTTAAGGACCTGGGTTAATGACTTTCAATGGGTATATAAGAGGACTTAAATACCCAATACAATAGTAGAATTTGAAAAGGGTCCTCTATTGGGTCCTCTATAAAATCCTTCATCTTCTCCAATAAAACCTGCAACTAAACCCTAAAACTAAACTAGACGAACATCGATTACATACTAAAATCAATGGAAGAACAACAATTAGAATTCCCAAGCAACTTCAATACAAGGATCACAGAACTAAGAGCGATTCCATCTTACAGACCAGTACAGATGAAATTCCCAGGAGTTTTCGTAACGTTTACCCAAAAAATAAGCCGTTACTCTGCCAAAATCGACAGATGCGTTATTGAATACATGCCACAGATACCGATTAACTCAATAGGAGTAGTACGAATAATAAGAGCGGCCCAATAAGGAAAAAAAAGGAAAAAAAATTAAAAAAAAAAAACCCTTCTAGAAACCTTATCCAAAACTGGACCCAATTGACTTTGTCAACTTTAACGGAGAAATGCGTTGACTAGTCAACTTTAACGGAGAAAACTAGCGGAGAAACAAAAACTCCGTTAACTAAAATAATTAAAATAAATCAAAAATAAAATAAAAAAAACTGGCCAATGAGGGAGCGCCACGTGTCAAGCGGAGAGGGGGGAGTCTGACAAAGGAGGAGAGAGAAAGTGCTCACCCAATCAAAAGCCGCCACGTGTCAAGACCCAGTACGCCGTAATATTATATAGGCGTACTGGCTCTGACACGTTGACGGCTGTTGACTGCTATTTTGTCTTATTAGGATGGACTTAACGGAGTTAACGAAGCTTCTAGAAAGTGGACCTAATACCCCATTATCGGAGAGAGTTTGAAAAGGGTCCTCTATCATCTTCTCCACGAAAAACCTACAAGTTCTCCCTAACCGCCATAGCCAAAAGTTTGAAAAATAAATATTTTAATTAAAATAAATTTAAAAAAATATTAAAAAATACTAAAATAAATTAAATAATGCCTAAAAAAATTCCAAAAAAATCCTAGAAAATTAATTATCACTAAAATTAATTAAAAAAAATCCCTAAAATTATTAAACACGCTAATTACGCTAAAATAAATTCAAAAAAAATCCTAAAAATTCCCTAAAACTCCTGATAAATGATTATAAATTAAAAAAAATCATAAACACGCAGATTAACAAAGAATTTATTAAAATAAATTCCAAAAAATACCAAAAAATCCCAGATAATTAAAAATTATCGAAAAGCAAAGACTAACCAAGAATTTATTAAAATAAATTCCAAAAAATACCAAAAAATACGAGAAAATTAAAAATTTTCTAAAAACGTAAAAAAAAAAAGCACATGAACTTGGAATGCTAACTAAACACCGTGATTACACCCAAAAGAATCACTTCTTAATTAAAAATAACGGGAATTCACACAACATATTTCTTGATAACTAAAGAGACCAGTCTTCTTGTTCTATGATAATTGATTTTAGTTGGTTTCTTGGCTGGTCTTCTTTTACAACGTGTTGCAACCAGTATGCCCATTCTCTCATGTCTTCTGGAACCTGATTGAATTGGGAGGTTTCGTAATTTGTGACATACCCGGGAGAGGGTGTGTCGTGAATTAACCTTAGATTTTTCAAAATTTTGTTGTAGTTTTTTATGTAGTAGTCTGGTTGTTCTTTCTTGATTATCTCAAGAGCCTCTTTCTCATCTTTTGTGTTGATTGCATCTGCAAGTGAGGATCGTAGATTCGTTGATGGAGCACCTCTCTTTTTTGGAATTTGTGGTGCGCCCCACTGTCTTGTATCCCCTTCTTTCGCAATGAACTCTAGTATGAATTTGGGTGATCTTGCGGAAGAGATTTTCGTATTCATCGGTTTTTCTGAAGAGCTTATGCAAAGATCAAAGAATCTTTGGTTTTGGCATTTAAATGCTATTTCAAATTGTAGTAATGCACTTACCTGGTTGTTGTTTTTGTAGCATGGATCCTTCTTCTCTTTGTGGTCGTATCCATTGCTCTCGTTATTGGTATTAGTCTCGCATTTTCCATCATTGTAGTCGACGTATGTTTTGTGACCGTCCCAGAATTGGGTTTGTTTTCTAAAATTCTGGTAGGTTTTCGCATTCATGCCGTAAGACATCCTTTCTTCTAATGAGAGTCTCTTTGGCACATTTATCCGTTCCTCTGTTTGACTTGTCACTAGGCATGACTTGTGGGCAGTCAGTTTGTTTGCAACCACTCCTGGTGATGATTCTGATGATGTGTTTTTACATCTGCCTTCAATGGGCTCATTTTCGTTACAGTATTCATCCGTTCTTATCCTTTTTGTTGCTATTGAAACGGATATCCCATCTTTTGTTGGTTGTTCTTCATGATTACCTGTTCTACCTCGTTTCTTATTAATTGGAAGCTGGTTGGAAACCCCCAATTCTATTGTATCTTTATCCTTATCCATGAAGCTCTTTGCTAATACAATTGGCTTTGCCGGTTGTATCAACGGTTTATACGTCCTTCCTGCTAAGCAGTTAATGTCGGAAAATATCGGTTATCGGTCGAGGACCGATATTTGATATATCGGTTTTCACGATGAGATAGCAGTGGGATATCGGTAATTTTATATCATGCAAAATCCATATATATATATAGAGGTTTAACACTAACAATTAAATATAATCTTCGACAATTAACAAATTGACCTCTTGCAACATGCAAAACAATAACAATTGTAGCAAGTAGGAACTTATTAAGACTTTAAACACTAATATTTAACACTGACAATTAACAATTAAGACTTAAAACACTAACAACATCAATAAGAAGCAAGACAAATAGAAGAACTAATAAGAAAGATACCGATATCGGGAATATCGATGATATATCGGTCAAATATCGGTAAGATATCGGTCAATATCACCGATAATATCGGTAGAAAATATCGGTCAAAATATCGGTATCAATATATCGGTTGATGACCGATAACCGATATATCGGACCGATATAGCGGATATATCGGTGATATTAACTGCTTAGCCTTCCTGTTGTTTGATCGTGTATGTTGAAGAAGTTAGGATTCTGGCATCTGTACATCTCTTCGTATTTGATTAGGGCGTATAGCGTAGTCGAGCCGTCCCTTTCAACCTCTGATGATATCGCGATGTATTGTAGACTAGGTTGTGGTCGTCCTAAGATTAATTGCAGAGTTGTTGTCCTTTCGATTGAGCAGTCTGGGTATACGAGGAAGTAGTTCTTTGCGTTGATTATGAATCTCTCTGTTGTTCAACTATTACTGTAACGACCCGAAAATTAACGAGTCATTACGGATTGGTAATCATGACACGTATTATTAATTACCAATTTATTTAATTCTAACAATTCTTTTTACTCAAGAAAACACTTTCTTTATTTATTTCACATTGGGCCAAGCCCATATAAAACATACAACTGGGCCGAGCCCATTTAACATTGTTACCAACCGGGCCAAGCCCGTTACATTCACCTTGCCATGTTCCGAGTTTTTAAACCATTGGGCCGAAGCCCATTAAGACCAAACCACAAACTTTAGACATCACCATTTATTACACACTTGGGCCGAAGCCCGTTTATTTAATAGGCCGGCCCAAAAGCCGGTTCTTTAACTACTCTTATTAACTTGGACTTGCATATTATCGAGCTCGGGTTCCCCATTATCTAATCAACCTGAAATGCATGTTAAAAATACGTTAGCCACAAAGCTAGTGAGTGATGCCAGATTTAGACTCGTTTATAATAACAACAATTCTCATATGGTTCGGTCATTCTAAGGTGGAACATATTTAACGATGGAGCACCATACAAATGCTTAATGTGGTTCCAAACCTCTACTTGGTTTAGAAAAATACATCCCAGTGATACCGAATGGATCCATTCTACGTGATTTCTATTCGACCGATTCTATTAACTCTTTCATGATCATGAACCAATATTTTATCAAATCACACGTAAAAACTAACATGCATTCACCCCGAAATCATTTAAACATATGGGGTACATGCACTCACGTTGGTTATTTCCGAGTCTATGTTTTCACTAGAAGCGAGATTTCTATGTTCCACGAGTTCCTGTTACAACACAAATCAAGTTATTGTACACATATATATAAATAATTATACGTATAGCTGGCCGTTACAGCTTAGGCGTAAGATCTAAACTAAAAGCTGGCCATTACAGCTTGGCACACGACCCTAAGGGACTCTAGACTCAACTTACTCAAAGAACAGCTCGATCCACGCTTGCTTGGTTATGTAATATATGAGCCGATTGTTTTTAGGTTTGGTTAGGTTGAGTTTTCTTTGGAATAGAAGGTATATTAGGCTTAAAGAAGCAAGTTTAGATGGTTAATAAGATGGGTTGAAGGGGTGTTCATGATTGCCGATTGGTATAGAGCTTCAAGGGGTGGTTTGCATGTTAGGGAGATAGTGGTTTTGTAAGCTTTGGGAGAGTGGTTTAAACCTTTATAAAAGTGGCCGATTGTTTTCTTTTATAACAAGATTCATTGCATGCAATTGATATGATGTAGTAGACTTCTAGGGTCATGAGGTGGAAGATTATAAAGCTCTTGAGTGTTAGAGTAGTATTCAATTGAATGAGGTGTAAGATTCTTGACAAAGTGGCGGTTATTTGTTCCAAGGATGGGCCGAATATTAACATTAGGGTATTGGGCTTGACTCCTAGGCTTTACAAGTGGGCTTGCATATAACAATGGTCCTTAATCATAGTAATTAATTATAGATTATCACCTCAAGTTATCGGCCCATACCTATCAAATATGGAAGCCCATTATAGGCCCAAAAGTTTAGTCGGGTTCTTAAAAGTATTCGGCCCATTATATCCATATCGGGTTCTTTATAAAAGCCCACTACTATATATATCGGGCCCTAAACCTCATAGCCCACTTATAATAATTATCGGGCCTCATAAAGGATTATCGATAAGCCCACTTTTCTATTGGGCTTCTAAAATCTCTGGCCCATTTAAACTAAGTTATTGGGCCCATAGGTGGCCCAATCACTATTTTAATTAATTATTATTAATTAATCTAATTGTCGTTAATTATGACGTCTAAATTTCCGGATGTTACACTCTCCCCCCCTTAGGAAATTTCGTTCCCGAAATTTTTAATTATAATACCTGATTCTCAAATAGGTGGGGGTATTTAGCTTTCATCACGTCTTCTCTTTCGAAAGTAATTTCAGGCCCCAATCTAGCATTCCATTTCACTTGTACAATTGGAATTTTTCCTCTTCTCATTTTTCTTTCTTGTCGAGCCATAATCTCTATTGGTTCCTCAGTAAAATGGAGTTGAGGACTAACTTTCACATTATCTAATGGAATGATAGTTTGGGTTTCTATTATACATTTTCTTAGATTCGAGACGTGGAACACATCATGAATTTCACTCAACTCGGGAGGTAATTTATAAACGATAAGCTACCGGTCCTACCTTATCTTTAATTCGATAAGGTCCTATGAAACGTGGATTCAGTTTACCTCTTCTTTGGAATCTTATCACTCCTTTCCAGGGTGACACTTTCAATAGGACATAATCTCCTATTTGAAATTCCAATGGTCGCCTTCGTTTATCCGCATAGCTTTTCTGCCTGCTTCTCGCTTCTTCCAATCTTCTCTTGATTTGCACGATCTTGTCCGTTGTTTCTTGGATGATTTCTGGGCCCGTAAGTTGGTTTTCTCCGATTTCGTTCCAGCAGATCGGAGACCTACACCTTCTACCGTATAACGCCTCAAAGGGTGCAGCTTGAATGGAAGCGTGGTAACTATTGTTATATGAAAATTCTATTAACGGCAGGTGTGTATCCCAACTCCCACTAAATTCCAGGACACATGCTCTCAGCATATCTTCTAGTGTCTGAATCGTTCTTTCACTTTGCCCGTCTGTCTGAGGGTGATAGGCGGTGTTGAGCTTAATCTGGGAACCTAACGCTTCTTGGAACGTTTTCCAAAATCGGGAAGTAAAATGACTATCCCTATCTGATATAATCGAAAGAGGTATCCCATGCCGGGACACAATTTCTTTTATATAGATTCTTGCCAATTTTTCTGTTCCAAAGGTTTCTTGTATTGGTAGGAAATGGGCAGACTTGGTTAATCTATCTACGATAACCCAGATGGTATCATTACCGCTTTGGGTTCTTGGTAATTTGGTTACAAAGTCCATAGTGATTTGATCCCATTTCCAAACTGGAATCTCTGGTTGGATCAATAACCCACTGGGTTTTTGGTGTTCGGCTTTCACTTTCGAACAAGTAACACACTGAGCTATAAATTCTCCCACACTCTTTTTCATACCAGGCCACCAGAAGTTTTTCCTTAAATCTTTATACATCTTATGGTTTCCTGGGTGAATGGAATACTTAGAGTTATGGGTTTCTCTCAAAACTATCCCTCTTTGTTCACCATATCTGGGTATCCAGATTCTTCGGTTGTACCTAAAGATTCCATCCGTTCCTTCCACCAATCTTGCTTCTTCTCCATTTAAAAGTTCTCCACTTAACTGGGTAGGTTCTAATGCTTTCCTTTGACATTCCCGGAGTTGGTTTAGAAATTCGTTAATCAAAGTGACCTTAAATGCTCTATCTCTTAGGGGTCTTTCTTTTCGACTCAAGGCATCTGCTACAATATTGGCCTTTCCCGGGTGATATTTAATATCACAGTCATAATCGCTTAGAACTTCTATCCATCTCCTCTGACGCATGTTTAGAAGCTTTTGATCAAAAATATGTTGGAGACCCTTATGGTCAGTGTAGACGGTACACTTGGTTCCATATAAATAGTGTCTCCAAATTTTTAAAGCAAATATAATAGCTCCTAACTCTAAATCATGCGTAACATAGTTCTGTTCATGTCTTTTCAACTGTCGGGAAGCGTATGCTATAACCTGATCTTCCTGCATTAATACACATCCTAATCCTTGTTGAGATGCGTCACAATACACAGTAAAAGCTTTTCCTTCTACTGGTAATGTCAACACTGGGGCTTTACATAATCTTTCCTTAAGTTCTTGAAAGGCTTTTTCTTGTTTTTCTTTCCACTCATACTTAGAATTTTTTCTGGTCAAAGTGGTGAGTGGTAGGGCTAGTCTAGCAAAGTTTTCTATAAATCGCCTATAGTATCCAGCTAGCCCTAAAAATTGTCGGATCTCACTTGGGTTTTTAGGAGCTTCCCACATCTGTATTGCTTCTATCTTGGTTGGGTCTACTTGGATTCCTTGATTGTTGATCACATGTCCTAAAAACTTAATTTCTCTTACCCAAAATTCACATTTTGAAAACTTGGCATACAGTTTTTCGTTCCTTAAAGTTTCTAGGATTTCTCTTAGATGCTTTTCATGCTCACCCTCGGTTTTTGAGTAAATCAGAATATCATCTAAAAATACAATCACACACTTATCCAAATAAGGTCGACAAATCCTATTCATTAAATCCATAAAAACGGCAGGAGCATCGGTTAAACCAAATGGCATAACTAGGAATTCATAGTGTCCATACCTAGTTCTGAAAGCGGTTTTTGGAACATCCTCATCTCTTATCTTCAATTGATGATACCCAGACCTAAGATCGATTTTTGAAAAATATTTCGCTCCGTTTAATTGATCAAAAAGGTCGTCTATTCTAGGTAACGGGTACCTATTTTTGATTGTCAACTTATTCAATTCCCTGTAATCTATACACATCCTCATAGAACCATCTTTCTTTTTGACAAACAGCACTGGTGCTCCCCAAGGGGAGGTACTTGGCCTTATAAAACCTCTTTCTATCAATTCTTCTAACTGATTTGTGAGTTCTTTCATTTCTGTGGTGGCTAACCTATATGGGGCTCTAGCAACGGGTGCGGCTCCAGGAACTAGGTTAATTTCAAATTCCACCTGTCGGGATGGTGGTAAACCTGGGAGTTCGTTTGGAAATACATCTTTGTATTCCGATACTACCTTAATTTCATTAATCTCTGCTTCTTTTTCTTTATTTCCTAAATTCACATGGATTAAGAAGAGTTGATGTCCCTTTCTTAAATACTTCATTATTTTTGCACTAGAGATTAAACTTAAGGTACCCTTTGGTTTTTCTCCGTGAATTACCAAGGTTTCTTGGTTGGTTAAGGGAATTCTTACAAGTTTTTCCTTACAGACTATCTCTGCTTAATTTGTAGCTTACCAATCCATCCCTATAATCACATCAAATTCTCCTAGACTCATAGGTATTAAATTTATTTTAAACTCTTGTTCTTCCATGATTAAAATCAGATTTTTAAAAACTTCATTAGCTTGCAAAATCTTACCATCAGCTATCTCTATTTCATAGGTTTGTGTCATAGGTTCGGGAAGGACATTTATCTTTTCGACTAACCTTTTAGAGATAAAACTAAGGTTTGCACCTGTATCGAACAAAACATAAACAGGTAATTGATTGATATAGAACATACCCGTGACTAGATCAGGTTCGTCACGTGCTTCTGCTGCATTGATTACAAACGCTCTTCCCCTTGCTTGGTCTCTTTGCGTTTTCATACGATAATAATTTTCCACAAGCTCTAAATAGTCTTTCCTTGGCACGAATTCGTTGGGTGGAAATGGAATATTATTGTGGTTAAACATGACGGCTTCATAATAGGGGTCTACCACGGGTGTAGGTTGAGCCATTGGATATGGGGCCGTGGGATATGGACCCACAAATGGCGAGAGATATGGGCTCAAATTACTCGACCCTTCCATAGATAAATTACTCGATGCACTCGTAAAGTCTTGAAATGGCGAGTCCGAGTAGTAGTAAGGAGATGGCCCGTAAAATGGCATCTCGGGTATAAATGGATTGGGTTCGGAGTTGGTGAGGATAGGCTCAGGGAGAGGACCGATTACGCCTACCTCCCCTAGATTTAGCTCCACCCCATTGTTTCCCCATGTTAAACCCGGAATCTCATTTACGAGCGCTTCTATGTCGGGGAAGCGTAAATTTTCGTTGTCTTCCACTACTTCTTCACTTCTTATTTCTCCCTCCTCATACTCCATTGGGGCCTTTCCCCGGGCATCTTGTCCTTCTTGATTTCGTTCTTCCCCACGAGTCATTCTATTACAAATAATCATCACAACAAATATTATCAAGTTAGTTCTATAAACTCCCCACTATACCCGAACCCGAGCTCTGATACCAACCTGTAATGACCCGAAAATTAACGAGTCATTACGGATTGGTAATCATGACACGTATTATTAATTACCAATTTATTTAATTCTAACAATTCTTTTTACTCAAGAAAACACTTTCTTTATTTATTTCACATTGGGCCAAGCCCATATAAAACATACAACTGGGCCGAGCCCATTTAACATTGTTACCAACCGGGCCAAGCCCGTTACATTCACCTTGCCATGTTCCGAGTTTTTAAACCATTGGGCCGAAGCCCATTAAGACCAAACCACAAACTTTAGACATCACCATTTATTACACACTTGGGCCGAAGCCCGTTTATTTAATAGGCTGGCCCAAAAGCCGGTTCTTTAACTACTCTTATTAACTTGGACTTGCATATTATCGAGCTCGGGTTCCCCATTATCTAATCAACCTGAAATGCATGTTAAAAATACGTTAGCCACAAAGCTAGTGAATGATGCCAGATTTAGACTCGTTTATAATAACAACAATTCTCGTATGGTTCGGTCATTCTAAGGTGGAACATATTTAACGATGGAGCACCATACAAATGCTTAATGTGGTTCCAAACCTCTACTTGGTTTAGAAAAATACATCCCAGTGATACCGAATGGATCCATTCTACGTGATTTCTATTCGACCGATTCTATTAACTCTTTCATGATCATGAACCAATATTTTATCAAATCACACGTAAAAACTAACATGCATTCACCCCGAAATCATTTAAACATATGGGGTACATGCACTCACGTTGGTTATTTCCGAGTCTATGTTTTCACTAGAAGCGAGATTTCTATGTTCCACGAGTTCCTGTTACAACACAAATCAAGTTATTGTACACATATATATATAAATAATTATACGTATAGCTGGCCGTTACAGCTTAGGCGTAAGATCTAAACTAAAAGCTGGCCATTACAGCTTGGCACACGACCCTAAGGGACTCTAGACTCAACTTACTCAAAAAAAATAGATCACTAAAAAAATGACTAAGGCATGGACTTGAGTGTCATGTCATTAAAATTGCTTTCTTTTATTATATATATATATATATATATATATATATATATATATATAAGATTAGGATCATTTGAGAACTCACTTGAGTTGCGAGAACTTGAGAACTTGTCTGGGCCAATCACCAAGTGACACACATACATTTTTGTAATTTTTTGTATTATTTTAATGACGGGTAATAAAGTCATTGTACACATTTATTTGTGGGGTTTTTTGTAATTTCAACATTTACTCCTCACTAATTAAATAATAATAATAATAATAATAATAATAGAAACATGTCTTCTCTCTCATTTTAAACCGACTCTCTCTCTCTTCTTCTTCTCTCTCTCTTCTTCTCGCTCGTCCTCTCTCTCTCTCTCTCTCTAACGCTGTGTTCCAGAGATTGACTTAAGGGGGGAAGAGAAAGGATCTCCTTCCTCTTCCTTTCTCTCCAATTTCTTTCAAAACGGAAAGATTGAAAACCACTTTAAAATCCTCTGTATTATCCCCTTATTCCCTCCCTTTCCCTCCTACAAAAAACTCTGGAACACATTTTTTCCCACTTCCTTCCCAATCCTTTCTCTTCCCCCCTTAAATGAAACTATGGAACAGAGTGTAAAACCAGGAAGAACAACAACAAAGAACAACACGACAGTGGCTGTGGTGGTGGCTGACGGTGACGGGGGTTTTTGAAGGTGGTCGATGGGTGACAGTGGAGGTGATGGTGGGTTTCGTTGGTGGTTTTCGAGGGGCGTTTCGTTTGGTTCGATTCCTGCCAGATCTGGTTCGATTCCGGCCAGATCTGGTTCTGGTGGTCAATGATGGTGCTGGGTCGATGATGATGACCAGAAGAAGATGATGATGCTTGTTGAAGATGATAGATTTTGAGGTATATTATTATTATTATTATTATTATTATGTAATGTTATGTTATAGGCTTCAAAAAGGAAGCAAGGGAATCAAATGAGTGAGATTAAGCTTCAGAAACTGGTACTCAATATCTTTGTTGGTGAAAGTGGTGATCGTGTCACTCCTAAGACCTTCTGTAGTGGAGAAGGAATATAGCGCCCCCCTCTCCTTTTTTATTGGTTGAAATTTAGTGGCACACCCCCCAACAAAAATTGGCGTTATAAATATAGCGCCTGACACCCTTTTTTTCAATTTTAAAGAAAAATAGCGCCCCATAAAGCCCCACGTAATGGTGTTTGGGCGCTATTTTTCAATTTTAAGCCCAAATAACGCCCCACTACACATGGTCTAAGGTCAAACGCTAATGTGTTTGTATTTAGTTATTATTATTATTATGATTGGTGAGATTTTGTGTATGTATTAATTCCTTATACGTTTTGTTTTTTATGTGAAATTGTTGTGGAGAATAGTTTCATCATCACCATCACCATCACCACATCGCCATCGCCACCGCCACCGCCACCGCCACCGCCACCGCCACCGCCACCGCCATCATCATCATCATCATCATCATCATCATTATTATTATTATTAGAATGAAAGCTATAGAAAAATAAGATTTTGTGAATTTGCTTTGAATAACAACAAACACAAAACACACGTAGAGACACAGATTGATGATTATGATCCTTAATTTTTAGAAAAGATTGATGATTATGATCCTGAATTTTTTCAATGTTTTGTTGGTTATTTACACCGGTGTAATACGTTTTGTTGGTTATTTACACCGGTGTAATACGTATTTACAATGGTGTAATACGTTTTGTTGGTTATTTACAACGGTGTAATACGTTTTTTTCAATGTTTTGTCGGTGTAATACGTTTTTTTCAATGTTTTGTTGGTTATTTACACCGGTGTAATACGTATTTACACTGGTGTAATACGTTTTGTTTGTTGATTCGGTACTAATTTTGAGATTATTGTTTAATTTTTTATGTTTTATTGATTTTTTTATCTATGGAATGCTTATAGTAGTACTAGTAAGGTAATGTTTTTTAACTTTTTAGGTTTGATATTTTGTTGGTTAAATATAATATTTGATGAAATTTGGTCTTTTGATGGTAATGGATGTTTTGATCTTCAAGTTTTTGATTTCGTGGTTTTATTAATTTTGTTAGGTTGGACAACAAAGAGAAGCGATTAATGATGATCAACACTTTTGGGAGCAAGTTCGCGTGTTCAAGTTTTTTTACGACGTTTTTGTGGTGTTTTACACCAACGTAAATTTTACATAAGTGTAAACTCGTGGGGAGAGATCACAGAATAGCGAATGTAAAAATTATGAATTTTGACTTTTTTATATTGGTGTAAAGAATTTTCATACATGAGGTTTACTGAATATGTGTTATTTTTTACATTTAAAAAAAATAAATGAATTAAAAAAATAAGTTCATGAATATGAGTTATTTTATTATATTTAGGGGTGAGCAGAAATGGTCCGGACCGAAAAAAAACCGAGAACCGACCCGAAATTACAAGAAAACGGACCCGAACCTGATACGCTGGTTCTGATATCGGTCCTGCACTTTGGCTGTACCCGGTTCTTGGGTCGGTCCAGGACCACCAGGAACCCGAGTCAAAACCGATGGACCGGAAATAAGTAATAAAATAACTAATTGGAAGCAGTAACCATGGCAATGACCTTTGTTACATTTCTCCTTCCAAAGACTAAACTGAGGTTGGTAAGTGTAACCTATAGTCCACAGAAAACTTTCCACCAATCTGTCACGAGCAAAGGTTAACTTCTTATCCCATCTTGTATTGCTCCACCACCTATCATCAAGTGATGTTACTAAATTCATTAAGAAAAAGTGGAATAAAATAGGTAGCTAAAGTAGATCAAAAACCTAAGTTACAACATTAATACTTGATGAAGATGCTAAATAGTTCCCACTGTTAGAAAATGGAACAAACCAAACCTAATTCTTGTGGCCGGACTAACAATCACTTAATGAGGCGTTTCAAAGAAGGCAGCCATGAGAATCATAATCTGCAAGTTTACAAGCTGCAATATTTTTTGTTTTGTATTGAATTAAGTTAGAAGGCAGCCATGAGAATCTGATGATTTGGTTGTTCATTTGCTTTAGTTAGAATTCAGATGAGTGGTCGTTTATTAGTTATAATTCAGATTAGTAGTGGTCGTTCATTTGTTTATTGGTCGTTAATTCGTTTAGTGGTCGTTTATTAGTTATAATTCAGATTAGTAGTGGTCGTTCATTTGTTTATTGGTCGTTAATTCGTTTAGTGGTCGTTTATTAGTTATAATTCAGATTAGTAGTGGTCGTTCATTTGTTTATTGGTCGTTAATTCGTTTAGTGGTCGTTTATTAGTTATAATTCAGATTAGTAGTGGTCGTTCATTTTTTTATTGGTCGTTAATTCGTTTAGTGGTCGTTTATTAGTTATAATTCAGATTAGTATATTAATTTAGGCGATTCCAAAGAATCGCCTAAACTATATTAGTTTAGGCGATCCAAAAGAATCGCCAAAACTATATAGTTTAGGCGATTCCAAAGAAATGCCAAAACTAATATAGTTTTGGCGATTCCAAAGAAAATTCATTTGTTTAGTGAAATGTTGAAAAGTTGAAGTCAACAACGTTTTTGGGCCGTTTAGATTATTTGTTTCGATTCTTGGTTTATTACTTTGTTTCGTACTTTCTTTTTTATTTCTTACTTTCTTTATACGTATGAACTAGAACAACAACGAACGATCTTTTGGTTTAAACATCTATTTCTTACAAATGTTTTAGTTTTTTCACTTAGGAATTCTGTTGAACACTTGGTGTGCAAACATTATACATACCAATCAAACACAATCAAAGCATCTATTTACCAAACAACACAGTGAACACCCTATAAATCCATCATCTTTGCAGCATACAAACTCAGAACATCAAAGACTAACCATCACCATACAATATCAAGATAAAAAGTGAAAAAAAAAATCTAAACTGCCATATACCATTCTGGATTTCAGAAGACGGGAGATAACAGATCCAAGGTTTTTTTTTTGACAAAATCAACGAATTCTGGATTGCAGGGTCCTGCCTCAAAAGCTACTCAATGTCGGGTCGGGTCTTGTACCCTGGACCGAATGGAACCGGGTCTGCTGGAACCGAAGACCGGACCTAAAGCTTAGGGTTGATTTCGGTTTTGTATTTCCCACAGTTTCGGGTTCGGGTCGGGTTTGGGTCGGGTCGGGTCGGGTTTGGACCTATGCTCACCCCTAATTATATTAATAATGAAATAAAAAACTAATATGATAATATATTAATGTTTTCTCTCACATGACATTTTTACCTAAATACCCCTTTATTGACTTTTTCATAATAAAAAACACTTAATAAACATGTCAAGACAAAAATGTCCCATCAGTTGATCTCAACCATTGGATAATCATGATCAATGGCTCAAAAGAGTTCCTATGGTTCTCACAACTCATATGAGTTCTCAAACTAACCCATCCCTATATATATATATATATATATATATATATATATATATATATATATTGATTATAAATAAATAAATGTCATCATAACCTCATCATTGGATAAAGATAGCTGATGGGTGGCTTGAACCTGCTGATGAGTGGCTTGAATCTGCTTCTCCAACGCATGTTACACAAAATTTGATACAATAAATATATAGATATATTATTAAATTGAAAATAGTATTATATTCACTTGCAATGTCCCTTAACGGGTGACTCGGTGACTGGGAGGATGGCGTGGCCGACCTTAATCTTCATTGCATTGTTGACGGCGAGGGTGACAAGGAGGAGGATGACTTGGCTCACCCTAAACAAGCAGCAATGATAGATCATTAGCTTTATCGCCGTCTGTGTAGGCGGAACCCACATGTCATTGTTCAATACAAATCTAAAACAGACACCATCAAACACACAGCCAAGACTCTTCCGCTTTATAATGTCACGACCAACAACCCTAGAGTGGAGAACAGCCTTGGACAGGTGTTGCAAGTTGTCTGGATTCAAGATCTCCAGTTCCCTTGCAATGTGGGTAACATACGTTCCACCACAAAGATGTCCGTCAGTATATTATGATTTCCTCCTCGTGCAATGATTAAAATGGTCGGCAAGCACGTAGGCGATGTTGCAAGGCTGTTTTTTAATTAAACAGTAAAGCAAAAAGAGATCTTTCTTGTTTACTCCACTTTCGGTTACCCTACGCCCATCGATACTCTCCGAAATAACCTGTGGAAGTATTTGTGTAGGGGGTCGAATAAAGCTGTGGCCTTCACATGGTTACACGGCTCATAAATCCCCTCACCAATCTCCTCCTAAAAAGATTGCTTCGTTATATCGTCCGGGAGTTTGGTAAGGGAATTCTTGAAATCATCATGTCGCGTCTCCTCCGCGGCGTACACTCCTAGCAACTCTCCTCCTCGAACAAATCCGTGGCCTTCGCATGGTTCACAGCTCATAAATTCCCTCACCAATCTCCTCCTAAAAAGATTGCTTCGTTATATCATCCGGGAGTTTGGTAAGAGAATTCTTGAAATCATCATGTCGTGTCTCCTCCGCGGCGTATACTCCTAGCAACTCACCAAACTGAATCCATGGGTGGTCATAATTGTGAAACATTTCCTCCTCATCATCAACAACATCGTCTATATCACCTGTTCTATTTGCACGTCTTCTAAACGCCGTTATGTAGAATTGTAATGACATTGAATATATATATTTTTCTATCAAACTTTTGAAATTCTTAACATGTATCTTTCTATGTTTACGGATTTGTTTGATATTTTCTTAAATATGGGTCATGTTTGTAACATTCAAGACATTTGTTATGACACACATTATCACATATACTTATAATAAAACCAAACCCATACGAAAATCGAACAATCCACACACACACACATGCTCTCACATATACTTATAATAATACCAAACACATACGAAAGTCGAACAATCCACACACACACATCTGTTCTCTAATTCTCTTTATCGTTCCAAAAATCGAACAATTAGGGCAACAATCCAACAATTCCAATCGTTTGTAACACAATCCTTAAGAGAGATGTAATTCATTAACAAATTTAACGAGAATTATGTCCGCCTAGGGTTTGGTTTATTATCCGTGGTACGGATGCAGGGTGCATTAGGTCGAACGAAGGTTGTGCTTCGGCACTTGTCGTATAATATGTCTCAGTCGGTGCTTGTGGAACAGATTGATGCTTGGTTTTCGGAGTAGTATAACTAGTTTTGTTTTCGTTCTAGAAAGAATAGGTTAGGGGTTTATGTGTTTTTTTGTTTGAAGAATAAATGAATGGGGGAAGGTGAAAGACAGAGCATACCCCTGTTTCGTAACACAACAGAAGAAAGACAAAGAAAGACACGAAAAAACAGAGCATACCAACAACAAAAACATTAGACACTATCCCTGTTCCATAACACAAAGAAAGACACAAAAGAAGCTACTAACCTCTAATAAAAACAGTGAAACGGTGGTGGCTCTGCGGTGGCTCTACGGCGGAGGTGGCTCTACAGCGACGGTGGTGTTGTTCGGTTGAAGGTGTGTAAATGTTTGGTGGTGGTGTTCGAATATACTTCAGTCTGGGTTGATCAGTTTCCGTTTAAAAAGAAGGGGTAGGTGAAGAACTTATGGTGGGTAGATGAAGGATGTATGGTTGGGATTAATAACTCACGGTGGTTGGGAAATAATGAAGAGGCAGATGAAAACTGCAGTGCAAAACTAATTAAAGTATGGCGTGGTGGATTAAGAACATTTTTTTATAAACTAGGAAAAACTAATGAAGAGGCAGATGAAGAACTTTTGTACTGCATTGTTCTTTGCAGTTGCGTGTTCCCAAGAAAGCTAAATTGCGGTTTATTTTTTTAATTACACTGCCGTTTAAGATGGTGAATAGATTCTGGGCTGACGCCATGCTGGCGTCAGGGGGTATATGAAAACCAGATCCCTTAAAAAATGCAACTTACTTTATGAATGTAAGTGGTGTATCAAAACCATAACCCCCCCCCCCCCCCCCCCCAAAAAAAAAAAAAAAAAAAAAAAGATTAAGGAATGGATAGGTTGGGAGATTTTGTAGGGTCGACACGCAAAATATCTACTACAAAATGATTACAAGATTATTACTCCCTCCGTCCCAATTTAGATGTTCATTTTTGCACTTTTTGTTGTCCTAAATTAAATGTCCATTTCTAAGCAATTTTCAGTTTTGCCCATAAAAGACATAAGACAATCAAAGATTTGAAATAATAAGTTCAGGGTTTAATCGGATTTTTATTACGCGTCATCCAGGCATTATAATAGCCTCTAATAACCCTTAAACATAACCTAGTTTAAGTGTTGGTTGGTTGGTTAGGCTTTCGTTAGGTGAAATTATAATTTATACGCGTACCAAGTGCGATACGTGAACTTTATTCATTATGAGGAGATTTGCATTTGAAGTTTTCATTTGTGGTTTTGGAGTTCCAAAACACATTATAGTTCATGAAAATACCCTTTATTTTGTATCCGAGGTGTCCGGAATCGTTTTCGGTTATTTAATTGTTACCGGGTAATCACCAACGTACATTCCAGACAAGTTTATTTGCACGCGATTTCGCCTTGCTTCTAATTAAACAAATGCATTCCTATGTATCCTATATGGAATTTATTATTCTCTAAAGGCCAAATTAATATAATTAATTTAAAATTGCACTTAATTAAGTTAATCACACGTAATTAATTTGTACGGAATTACTTTATTTTTGTCATTTGTCAAAACATCATATGAAGAACTTGCCATTTTCTAAAGGCCAAAGCTAATAGCACATAATTAGTTTGTATAGAATTACCTTGTTTTTGCCGTTTGTCACAATTTCACCCTAAGCAATTTGTCAAAATTCCTAATAACATTAATTGTTAACTACTAAACTTAATTTGTAAACGTTAAGAGAAAATGTGCATTAAAATTATGTTGTCTATTGATTCTTGTTCTCCAATATATATTCAGTTGGATTTCTCCAATAGGAATGATAATAAAACTAAAAGAGGAAAGGTAAGTTGAAAGCTTTGATTATAGACAATGAATCAGTTAAGGATTTGAGTATTGAGTAATTAAAAAACTGCTACAAAAAAGCTTTGGGAACGGTATTAACAAGCGGAAAACACAAAGATGTAACAAACAACGTTACCTTATAATCTATAGTTGTAATTCCGAGAACACCGATTCCAACAAAGGTGACGTAGTGTACCTACAGTAATTCATGCACAAATGAAAAGATAGATGGTAAAAGATTTTAAATAAATTTGACTGTAAATATAATGGAAGCAGAGGTGAAAAAGAAATTAAAAAAAAAAAATTAGCTTTGATGAAAATGAAGGTGTGTTTCTCACTTTCAGGTTTAGGCAACTCATTCGTAGTGCATTGGCTAATGAATCGCTCTCAAACGACTATTGTTTTGTAAAAGATGAGGCCACTATGATGATGAACAAACCTTACCAAGTACCAACTTTCTTGTTATTTTATACACGAGGGGTTCAAGACTTGAGGGTTATCGAATCATTCCTAAGTCCTAGCTTTGTAGAGCTCACGTGAACTTTATGAATCTTTGCAGATTTTCAGGTGACTTTTTCTTTATCGGCTTTCAATGTCCTAGCTTTGAGTTGTCACAATCAACTCTAATACACTAATTTTTTTTTTTTTTTATCCGCAAATTACTTTCATTCCACACTCAAAATATACATTACATTGTACAAGTAAGACACTAACACAAAGTAAAACGGCCGTAATATCACCTGTAGGTACTACTGTTACAACAAAATTTCCTACCCCATGTCATCAAAAATCACGCATCTCTCCCACTCCATAATGCGTTTAATCGCCTTATGTTTGTATCCTGTGAAAACCCTGAGATGCTTTTCTCCAAGGACATCGCCAATTTGATATAACATATTCATCTTTTTGTGTTATCTCCCCCGTTCATATGGTAGTTCTCCTCAATATTCCTCACAAGTGCTTGGCCTTCTTGAGCTGGGCATCTCTTACGTCTAGTCCACTTTCTAGGAATAGTCTCGATCTTTTGCTCCACTCCCCCCTTGAATCAAAATAATAAGCTTCACCATTTATCTCGATCTTTTGCGCCACTCCCCCCTTGAACCAAAGTAATAAACCTCACCAGTATTCTCCTTCATTTGACCGACCGACCCTACATTTGTTTTACCCACGGCGGCCTTATTCCAAAAGCTTGCAATATTATTATTTTCACTAAATTGAGCGTTTCCACCGTTGTTAAGAGGACTATCAAGTGTGATTAGAGAATCACCAACTTTTAATTGGTCATAGGGGGTCCTATCTTTGAAAACCCCATCATGCTTCGTGACCCCCAACCTTTCACTATTGTCCACCACCTTTTGAGACTTTTCATGTGCATGAACGTTTTCATCTTCCCCATTATTAATTGAGTTATTATTATTATTCATCACGAAGCTTAAATCCATATTATACTACCGAAATTTTGTTGATAAATTATCAATATGTATTTAAGTTCGAAAGGAGTCGAGCTTGATCTTAAAACAAAACTCGTTGACTCTTAGTGTAATATTAGTTTATTAAGGGGGGACGGGGCGCCACCATAATTGAGCACGGGTACCCCACTATCAGCACGGTAACACCGTTACCACTCGTGCTGGTAGGGGTCCCGTAAACCAATTTCTGGTTCTATCTAACGGGCTGGTACACTGAAAACGATCATATTTTTTGACCAATAATTATTTACCAACGTTTTTTTTTCCTTGACCTTTTCTTATATTTTACCCTATATTAACATCATATCTACATATACAATTTTACACAACTACATCTTTGAATATGGGTGGTGGCAATATGTTTCCGAATACATATCGTCAACGACGATCATCCCACCTCGCAACACATCAACCAACTATATACCCACCAACTAGACACCCACCGACTACACATCAACCAACAACACACCAACCAACTACACACACATCAACCAACTACACACCCACAGACTACACAGTCTCCCCCAACATGTGAATATTACGAGCCACAAGATCCTAACAATTTGTTCACCGAAGAATTGATTTACGCATATGATTACGTAATGGCTCTACTACAACTAGGAGCAATACGGGTTGGAGATGTTTTAAGAGTACCGGAGCTAGAGGTGTACAAAAAAAACCGGTTTAAAAAAAAAAAAAAAAAAAAAACATGTATTAAAACTGAAACCGGTTTAAAAAAAACGGTTTTTTTACCGCCGGTTTAAGAAAAAACCGCTTTAAAAAACCGTTTTTTTTTTCAGTTTCTCTTCACCAACGAACAAACCGGTTTTTAAAACCGATTAAAAAACGGTTTTTTAAATAAAAAAAAACGTTTTTTTTTAAGAAACCGGTTTATAAACCGATCCTAACCGGTTTCACCGGTTTGGATTTTATGCAATAAAGCCGGTTTAAAAAAAAACGATTTTGAACCCGACTAAAAAAACCGGTTTTAAAAAAACCGTTTTTTTAAACCGGTTAACCGGTTTGTACACCTCTAACCGGACCGTGTCAATCCTCCTATAGTGCGAAACCCGCCGCTTAAGGTACAAAACCCCCCGGACGAAGGATATGAAACTGATCCCAGGGCCGAATACGTAAATTATTCGGATGAAGAAATGTATTGCCCGACACCCGAAAGTGATGGATATAAATACGAGAGGTTGGACGGGCGTGTTAGTGATCGTGACGTTTCTTCGCCCGAGTCAATTTCGCATTCTTTTGTTTTAGCTATGTTTAAGTAGTATTTTAATTAGGTTTATTTTTATGTTTAACTAGTTTTTATCCCGGGAGCGTCCCGGGTTGAAATATCTAATATGACATAATAAAATATCTAATATGACAACATAATTAATGACTTGCCAATATATGATTAATGAATATTATTCATATTATTATTATTATTTATTTTAAACAAATCTCTGCCATAAGTTATCATATTCTAATATAAAAAAAAACGAATCTCTGTGCCGAGGTATAAATCTAGTGCCATTACAAAATATTATATAATGTCAAATGAATTCGGAAGTTTGTAATCGATCATTCTAAAAAGAACTAACATGAAATAAGAAAAAAAAAAGTTATTTATTGAAATATCGAACGCATTAGTTTAAGGGTTATGTGATGCATTAAAAAATTCATGTGTATATGATCGGGTATATAGTTCGGGTATTTGGGTATGTGGTTTCGGGTAATTGGGTCGAGTATCACCTAATCCCAGGCCCAACCCAACCCCGCAATTTTTTTTTAAACTAATCCCAACGCTCGTTAATTTGGTGTAATTTTTTTTTTTAAATCTCGTATATAAAAGATATTAACGTTTAAAAGTTATGGGAGGAAAGATGAGAGCGAAAATAATAAAGGTTTAATATTTACATTTAGTAGATTAGGTATTTAATAGATTAGGTTAAACCATATTTAAACCATATCTATTCCTTTTTTTTAATTGGTCTAGAGTTGCCACATCACATCATATGTGACATCTCTCAAAGGAGAGATTGCATAATATTATGACATGTAGGATTATTAGCATTGTTGGATCAGTATATTGCTCTTTGTATGAACTTGCTAGTGAACACTTAAGTGTTTAGCAAGTTCTTTGATCAGTGATAGCACAGCGGAATGTTATAAGTTTAAAGCTACACTTATCAACAGGAGTTATAACTCCCCCTGGATTCAAGAACTAATAAATGATAAGTATTTATTGAGAATCTAAGTATTGAATAAGAATGAAACACTTTGACAGATTCTCAATAAACATGAAATGAAATAACAATAATAAGTGTTGTAGGATTTCTGTATTAAAATCAATGTCTAAAACAGAGGGATGAACCCTTCTATTTATAGACTTTACAAATACATGAACCTTGCCAAAAGCAAGTTCAGAAACAAGTTGCAGTCTTGGAACTTGTACATAAAGCAAAAAGAAATACTAAAGTAATAAACTACTGATACAAGAGGCGGTGGAAAAGATCTTCATGTAAGTACTGATGAATGACAAACTACTGATGAGTAGTTTGTCTTCAGTAGTTCTTCAGTAGAAGTGTCTGGTTTGAACTTCAGAACTTCTGATGACTTTTCTTCTTCAGCACTTGTGAATCTCTTCTTCAGCAGTTTGATCCTTCTTCTTCAGCAGTTCTATACTTAGAGTATTTTGACAGAAGTGAATTAGACTAAGGTTTGCAAAAGTGGTTTCACCAATCCTTTTTGTCCTAACAATTAGCTTTGCAATATATATATATATATATAGGGGAAAGTTAATTTGAGAACACCTATATTTCGTGCGAACCGTGAGAACGGCATCTAAAACCATTCAAATTCAAAATTTCTTTTTACACTTGTCTTTATTACCAAAATACAATCTCAAAAACACAATTCACGCGTAAAAATTCAAACGTATACGAAAATAATTTGTATTTACACATGTGTAAATTTACTGTTTATACATGTGTAAACTGTTTCATTTACACATGTGTAAAAAGTTATTTTGGAAGTGTTTTTGCAAGAAAAGATGAATTATTTGGAAAGAAAATTTATTTATTAATGTTGTATTTTGATTATAATGAGGTTTGGATTAAAAAAAAATTTGATTTTGATTGATTTTTTAACTTGTTCTCACGGTTCTCACAATATTTAGCGTTCTCAAGATAATCTTCCCCTATATATATATATATATATATATATATATATATATATATATATATATATATATATATATATATAGAGATTAGGTTAATTATGTTTGTATTTTGATTGTTAATTTTAGACTTTAATTTTTTTTCTTTTAACAGTTACTTTTATTAAACATTATACAACATTAAACAATAAACAACATTAAACCTATCGCGCAACAATCGCCATGTCGCTACATGGTTGAAGTTACTCCCGTATGCATGGAAATAGTCACGGCGTGTGGCTAGGATTGCAATGTCTTCTTGAAGATTAGGGTGCCGCTCAATCGTGGCTTCATAGAGGCGTTCCATCGGATACACTTGGTGAAGAGATCATGCCATTTACTAACGAGCGAATCCTTGTTGCGGTCATTTGTGCCGGTTATTCGATTGAATTCCACCGACACGTTCCAAAACGAAGCTTTCCATAAATCGACAGGATGATTTGTGTTTCTCACTGCCAAATACGCCCTCGCTAACGCGATCTCGTCATTTACATTCCAGGGGCCATTTTTACGATATGATTAAAGTATGATAACCGGTTTTGTGTGATTTTGGTATTAGTTATGGGGTTTTTTTATAGGTGTAAAAAAATGTAGCCGATAGGTTGTAACGGTTACAAAATTAATTACCGTTTGAAAATTAAATAACAGTTACTTTTTGAATTTAAATGAAAATAATAATAAATAAAAGAAGCAGTGGAGTGCTGCCTCCAAAAAAGTGTTTCAGTGAAGTGAGGTGACAGTGCAGTATTGGCTGAAATCAGTTAAGTGAAAAAAAAATTACAACAAGCACCCCTTGCCCCCTAATATTCACCACTTATGTAAAGTTGTTTCGTAAACGAGCTCAAGCTTCACTTATAGAGCCGGCAAGCCTAAAGCCTATTATTTATATATTTTTATTTAATATATTAACTAATAGATAATAAATGAGCCGAGTCTGAGCCGAGCTCGAGCTTGATAAATTAACATGAAGTCGAGCTCGAGCTTTGAAAACAATGCTCAAACCGAACCAAGCTCGATCTATCATAAGTTAACCGAGCTCAAGCTCAAGCTTTGTCAAGATCGGGCTTGGCTCGACTTGTTTGCACCCATAGTTCCAAATGTTTTCATTGTTGTAGATAAAAGCAGCAGCAGAAAAGCTCCTAGTTGGGTTGATCCCAGTTCTAGTAATAGATATAGTGGCTAAAACCTACAATCCATCCATATCTGAAACTGCTGGGTCGCTAGAAGGGATTTGAACAAGGCATTAAAAAGTACAAAAACCAAAGCAAAGGTACGAGTAATACATGCCACGTGTTTACGTGGTGGACGTGACTAGACCTACACCGACGGTAGAGACATTCAACCATGGGTCTGGTTTTGGGTTTGAAGGATTGGTCAGAGCCTACAAGGTGACCCAAACATAGAGATTCAAGAGCACCCTTTAAGCACTCAAGCCAACGATTTACACAACAAGATAAGCATGTATACAAGATCTTTGATGCGTCAAAATGCCTACCTGCGCCTTGCAAGATTTCAACCCCGCCATCTATTAGTTATATTTTCTGATTTGGCCCGTTTGAAAGAAAAAGAAAACGACACTAATTAACCAAACATAATAATTATAGGTTAAAAAAGCTATGATTCGAATCATCTGGCATGAGGGATCATAAGAAAAGCAGATGGTTAAAGGAACCTAAAATATAAGCTTTCTGGAAATGAAAAATGGCAGATTAATGTGAAACTATCATGTATAACTGAAAACTCATGCATCTCTGTAAGAAATGAGCAGCAAGATGTTACATGTTACACGTAATTTTTTTGATAATTCATGATCTGATCCCGGTTACAAAGCGCTGGATGCCAGCAAAATCTGGTACAATCTTGAGATCATAGAAGTCGTCATTATGAACGGATTCCATATGATCTACAAGAAACCTGCATTGGTCTTCACCATTCGTCTGCAGCCAAGAAACACAAATAAGACGGTAAATATGGTGCTAAAAGCATCAAAAAGAACAATCTTGATTGCTTGGCCTAGAGATGGCAAGATGAGCAAGTCAGGTAATGGGTCAAAACATGTCCTTTTGGTGCGGTTAGAAATCAGATCAATTTGGGTTGACGCACTAATGCTTGACCCATTCCGCTTATAGCTAAACTTTTGGTTTTGACAAAGCTGGCCCGTTTGACTAAAAAACACAACCCAAAACCAAACTTCATAAGTATGCGGGTCAAGACCGCCACCTCTTAACATGGCATTAAAACTTATAACTACAGCATTACCTCAAAGGCGAAAAATCCACCAGGTTTTAGCATTAAAGCAGCACCATTGCAAAGATGCAGAAGGTCAGACATGCCATCTTCACCACCATCTAATGCCAGTATCGGTTCATGCCTACCAACTTCAGCTTGAAGCCCCTTAATGTGCCCACTTGGTATGTAGGGTGGATTGCTTACAAGCCCTGCTACTTGACCTTCTAACCCATTCAACGGGTCAAACCATGACCCTTGCTTTACAGAAACTTTATCCTAATACAACGCATGAGTCTTTTGTTAGTTGCATTTAATCAAATGTACAATTTTTGGGTGCTTAAAAACCGTTGAAACCATCTAAACTGAGCTAAATTGGCCAGTTCGGCTGGGTAGGAGTGAACCAGATCGGTTTAAAGATTAAAACTTGGTTTCACTGTCCGATTTACGGTTTGACACCGGCCACCAAAACCGAACCAGCAGAAATATTAACAAAATAACTAATATTATTTAATCTAAATAACTTTAACAAACAGTAATTTTTTTCATGTATAGGAATCAAACAATTATAACATGTAAAAACTTTCAAATGTTAAGCGTACATATTATCAATCTAATCGATTTCATGCTATTATTATTTTTATTTTTACACTTCTTTTTCACAAATCTTGTAATACTCAACAGGCAAAAGCATTGATCTTTTTCTAAACCTACCATTTTACTGAACTTCCAAACATCGAACGGTACAATTCCGAGAAGCAAATAAGCCTATAGTTTTTCCAAAAACCGTATATACTAGTTCGACCCAGATTATCAATCGAAACCAGACAAACCGGACAGTGAACACCCCTAGTACAATGAATCAATAACCATAAGTGGGAACTCAATCATTCATAAATTACCTGCAAATTATACCTTTTAACATTATACAAAGCAACTTGAACAGCAACAGGACTAACATCAATAGCAATAACTCTCCCATGATCCCCTAAAACCCTTCCAATCCCAACAGCCAATGCACCACTACCAGTCCCAAGATCAACCCACAACCCACCCTTCAGCTCATCACTCTCTTTAACCACATCACCAACCAAATCAACAATCAGCTCAGTCTCAGGCCTTGGAATCAGCACCCCTTCTTCAACACTCAACACCAAATCCCTCCAATGCTCACACCCAACAACATACTGAAAAGGCCTCCTCTTTTCAATCCTCTGCTTCCATAACATGTAAAGATCACCCAAATCAGCCCGTAACCGAACAACGCTATCGAATTCTCCTTCGGTTCGAGTCGATAACACACTAGGGGTTTCGACAGCGTCTTGGATGAGCCAATTGAGTTCTCTGTGCAAGATTTCGGAGTCTGGGCCATTGTCTGATTCCAGGAATGATGAACCCACTGATGAGGCTAGGGTTTTGGCCCAATTTTGAAACGTTTGAAGGTCGGTTAGGGTTGTAGAGAAGATGGGTGGGCGGAGAAATAAAGGGGTTTTAGGGGTTGTTGAAATAAGGGGTTTGTAGGATAGTGAAGAACATGAAATGGGTCTGTGGGTAATTGAGCGATGGAGGGTTCTTGATGTTAATGAAGTTGAGAGAGACGAGGCTCGCGCCAAAATTGAAAGATTCATCTCATCTGCTCAGTCTCTTGAACTGTGTAGGTGTAGTTTCTACATGAAGCCACATGAATGTTACATATTTACATAGGGTTTTTTGTTGGATTTAAAAATGTTAAACCGCTCATCAGCTTGGATATTATTTTGAGTTGTCTTTCATCTTACCACTAAAGTTTTCAAAAGCGCTCGCCTATGACCTCGAATCATATTGGTGGATATTATCGAAGATGTCAAAATAGAATCATATTGGTGGATAGTTAAAAGGGCGAAGAACATTGGGTTGGATAGGGCGATGTGGTGGAGTTTCTCTTGCTTTGATAGCGGTTAATGTGTCGGCTATGACACGAGTTCAAATATAGGCGTTTTCAATTTGTTTTTTGGTAGTTTTTTTATCTTCTTATGTGTGTAATATGTGGGCGTTATGTAAGCGGTCTAGATAGCCTCTGGCTTAATGACCTCGTGGATTTTGACGATTATGATTGAATAAAATGGCTCCGTTTGAAACTTTGAATGTTCAAAAAAAAAATATTAGGCCTAACTATGTTTTTTTTGTTTTTTTAGTTTTTCTAATATCGAGCTAAATATATAAAGACAAGTTTGTTAGTTGGTAGTGAGAGATAAGAAACAAAAATAATTATATGAGTATTGATTCATTGGTTGTTGTGGTTACTTAGTCACTATATATCACTCATATCTGCAAAATACATATTCAACAAGTTAAACCAAAAAAAACTTGAAACAACATATCGATTGTGTTAACCCTTATTCAATCCATCAATCAATCAAACTAACCTATTGTTATTATTTTGTTGGAAGGGAAAGTTCTTAAAAGTAAAAGAAAACAATAGTAATAACCTTTTGAGTTACATAAAGAAAAAGTTCAACTGCCCCAAACTATACTTAATTTCAACTAAAACTAATTTATAATAACGGTATGTCTATCATCATCATCATACTCAGTTAATCTCATAAATAGCAAAAGCTAAGATAGGGTCTGAGGAGGGTAAGATGTAGACAGCCTTACCTCTACCCTGTCAGAATAGAGAGGTTGCTTCCAGTGAGGCCCCTGGCCCAAATAACGGTATGTCTATGTGTTGTGGAATAACAACACAACCTAATAACTAGCGTCAGGGCCGGCTCAACCCTTTAGGGGGCCTAAAGCGAATTATCAATTCAGGGCCCTTTTTCCGAAAGCATAAAATATTTTTTTAGTTCTTATATAGTCCGTGTTGCGATACGTTGTGTCTAACGAGCCAAATCAAGTCATAATGTATGTACAAACAAACGATAGTGCTTTAATACCAATTTCAATCAGTAAACTTAATCTAAATTTATCAAACTAAATTGATCAACAACTTAATTTTAATTAAGGCCCTTAACTTACCATATCAAAAGTAGCATAGATGATAGTCGAGCATCACATAAGAAGATGATTTCATCTCTGAGAAGACATAAATGTAGTTTCCCTAATTTCCTATGGCCCGTTCCTCTACTTCCTAGAATTACACAGCCCAATTCAGTGTTTTAAAATAAAAAATGGTGGCCCTATAGATTTGGGGGCCCAAAGCCCTAGCCTCATTTCACTTAGGCTTGAGCCGGCCCTGACTAGCGTCACGTCAATGGAGGGGTAATAACTAAACCATCAAATTACTAGGTGCTGTAATAAATAAAAAATGTGATTGGTTTAGATTGAGGTGGGGCCCACCATCACCCCACTTCACATTAACATCATTATTCCAATGACAATGGCTCTAATAACTAAACTAAATAACTAAGGAGCACGATGTTCAACCAGTTAACGACTGATGTGGTACTCCTTAGTTATTTCACAACCATAGTCTACATAGAAAATAAACTATCGTCTTATATAGTGGGTGAGCTGAATAATGAAAATCGGACACTTTTATATATTTTCCTTTTATCCTAAAGCCTAATGATAATATTATTATTATTTTTATACCATATAAAGCACAAGTTAACAAATGTATTTGTACATCTACGAACAACCCAACACTTTTGTATAAAAAAACCGTGAAAAGGCAAAAACTCCATGGGACTTTTTTGGTGTAATGGTGCCTTTTATTTTCACAGTCCGTGATCTAATTTGTGGTCTATATACTAACCTCCTTTTTTTAAGTGTTACTAGTTCAAAACAAACACCTACCACCACCACAATATCACATGCATGGTGTCTATTCCCATCCATCAAAAACAATACTAGTCACAAAACCATTACTAATATTTTTACATCATCATTGTCTAGTCGCATCCATGCAAACTTTTTGTTAATACTATAATTCTATTAATTGTTTGCATGGTACGTATGAACATACTATCTTCAATGGATTTCAAGAAACCACTCAGATCTCCTTTTTCCTACAACCATAACTCCATCCACGCCTCTAGCTCTCACTCCGTAGACCACCACCGCGAATGCATCGTCAAGATCGACACTGCCATGGAGGCCACCGATCCACCATCAAAGCTAATCGGCGAGTTTTTAAAAAAACAAAAGAATTCCGTAGGAGAAATGACTTTGGATATGGACATGGACATGGACGAGCTTCGCGACGTAACTAATACCGGTAATTCCGTTATTCAGAAACTTCCTGATCATAGTCCTAGTAAAGGTACCATCAATACTGATCATACCCTTAATCTAAACTCTAAGTTTTTGAATTCTAGAGATTTGAAAGTGTCATTTAAACAACAACCTGCTCAATCGTCTAAACTAGTCGATATTGAACCGAAGCAGCAATCAGAATCAGAATCATCAGATGAGGATGAGTTAGAGGACACTGGGTTACTAGGACAACACCAGCTTAGACGAAAAACAAGTAACATGAACAATTTAAGCCGCGTGTTAGAGGACAAAGGCGCGGGTGAGGTTTTGAAATGCACATCCTTTCAAAGGAAAGCTACACTAGTGAAAACTAAAACACAGCAGTCTAGATTGATAGATCCACCAGAGGTCCTGCAGGTAGAGGTTCCATTAGCATCAGGTCCAGCTGGTAAGTCAGGACAGTATAGATCAGGATTGTTAGCAGCACGCGCTTCGGGGATATTAACTAGAGGTGAAAATGAAGAAGAGGATGATTCGTTATTCGATGAAGATAATCCAGATGATTTCAAAAGGGCAAAACTCGACGCGTTGACATTGGTTCAATGGATGATTCTTATTTTAATACTGTCTGCGTTGATCTGCACGCTAACGATAAATGAATGGAAGCGAAAGACAGTTAGGGGACTTTACCTTTGGGAATGGGAGGTGTTAGTGCTTGTTTTGATATGTGGTCGTTTGGTTTCGGGTTGGGGTATAAGATTTATTGTTTTCTTTATTGAGAGAAATTTCCTTCTGCGTAAAAGAGTTTTGTATTTCGTGTATGGGATCAGGAGGCCGGTACAGAATTGTATCTGGTTGGGTTTGGTTTTAATTGCTTGGCATTACATGTTTGATGAGACGGTCGAGGGTCATAACAGTTTCCTCAGGGTTGTGAACAAGTTAATGGTGTGTATGCTGGTGGCTACGTCGTTGTGGCTTGTTAAAACGCTGATGGTTAAAGTGCTCGCTTCTTCGTTTCATGTCAAAAAGTTCTTTGATCGGATTCAAGAAGCGTTGTTTAACCAGTATGTGATTGAAACTCTGTCAGGGCCACCATTGGTTGAGATCCAAAACAATAAAGTAGAAGAAGAGAAAACAATGGCAGAAGTTAATATGCTTCAGAAGGCGGGCGCTAACATACCTCCCGAACTTGGGGAGAAAGTATTTAAAACGAAGAGCGATAGAATAATTGGGAGTGGAAGATCGCAAAAGGCTCCTGTTGCCAACAAGAATATTGATGAGAAAGAAGAGGGGATAACAATTGATCATTTGCATAGGCTTAATCCGAAGAACATATCCGCTTGGAATATGAAAAGATTGATGAGAATTGTTCGTCTTGGGACATTGAGCACATTGGATGAACAGATAAATGATATGAATTCACAAGAGGATGAATCAGTGACACAAATCAGAAGCGAAATTGAAGCCAAACGCGCTGCACGCAAGATTTTCATGAATGTGGCTACAGCCGGCTCCAAGTATGTTCTTATGCCCATAGTTAACACATTTTTCATGATTTACAGATCATGTCACATGATTGAGATTCTAGGATGGGAAGTGTGTTGTTTGCAGGTTTATCTATCTTAGCGATCTGATGCGTTTCTTGAGAGAAGATCAGGCTGTGAAAACCATGGCTCTGTTGGTAGGAACACCTGGAGATGAAAAAATTAGCAAAGCGGCTTTGAAGACTTGGGTGGTAAGAGCTACAAACAGAGAACCTTAAATCCATGCTCACTTTTGTTTTTGGTAGCTCATTTGATGTAAACGCGTACAGGTTTATGCATTCAGAGAAAGAAAAGCACTCGCCTTGACACTAAACGATACCAAAACAGCAGTCAACAAATTACACCAAATGGTGAATGTCTTGGTTGCCATCATCATTATCGTAATTTGCCTTCTGATACTGAACATCGCAACGAGCAAATTTCTAGTGTTTATAAGCTCCCAGATTGTAGTGGTGGCGTTTGTCTTCGGCAATACATGCAAAACTGTATTCGAGTCCATCATCTTCTTGTTTGTCATGCACCCTTTTGATGTAGGTGACCGTTGTGAGATTGATGGCGTTCAGGTACTAAAAAAAACAGTTTTGATGATCATATACATACCTTCATTTCTGAATCTTTAATGATTTACAGCTGATTGTAGAAGAGATGAATATCTTGACTACGGTTTTCCTAAAATGGGACAACGAAAAGGTTTACTTTCCAAACAGTACTCTCTCAACACGAGCCATCAGCAATCACTACCGCAGTCCTGATATGTGGGATTCGATTGATTTCTTCATCCATATCACTACTCCTCCAGACACGATAGCTGTCATGAAACAAAGAATAATCAAGTAACAAATCCCCTCTATGCTTTTGTATACAATTGATTAAACTGAATGATTTACATTAACATCAAATGATTTGGGTTTTTGGCAGCTTTATAGAGAGCAGGAAGGATCATTATTATCCAAATAATATAACAATTGTTTCAATGAGATTGGAGGACATAAGCAAGATCAGGTTGCATATGTGGTGGAGGCATAAAATAAACTTTCAAGATGCAGGATTGAGGTACGTTAGAAAAGGTGCGGTTATTGATGAAATGGTTCGAATTTTTAAAGAACATGATGTCGAATACAGATTTTACCCACTTGATATCAATATCCGAAACATGCATCCACCCGTTACCTCTTCTCGGGTTCCCCCAGCATGGGAAGCTCCTAAATGAGTATGAAAATAGGGACGGTTTATGAAGTTGTTAAACCTGGTGAACGTTAAGCGCCCAAACAAGAATCGGAGCCTTGGGGAAATGCAGGATGTGACTGTGCATAACATTGGGATGGAATGGTGAAGAGAAAAATAATGATTTTGGAATAATTGTTTGGTTTGGTTCAGTTTAGTTTGATGCTTAAAACCATGAGGTCAACCAAATAAGTTGTTTTTATAAAGATCTTTTCTTTACCCTTGGGGTTGGATTAGCATTGTATTGTCGAAAACTGAAGGAGTGAGGTACAGAAATGTTTGTTTGAATCATTAAAGAAAATGGATACATGTGCTATGTATACAGGGTTCTTGATTTCCTGATTGCGCCTGTTGCAACTGTAAATTATGTATGATCTTTATGGTGGTTGTAGTGTTCTCCAACACTTTCTTTAATTGAGGTTGGTAGTGGAATTTCACATACGTAAATTTTCGATACAGTCATAAGACATTCTTTTGTGTGATCAATTATGTGTTCTTGATCAGCTAATTGATCAATTATGTGTTAAAATTAAAAAAAAACAAAGGCCAATCAGCTTGCTCCACCTCGTCCCCATGGGGGATAGTGTAGAGGGCTTGAAGGAGTCCCCACACACACTCTGGACTGTCTTAGTGTCGATGAAATAAAACGTGAGTAGACATTGATTAATGCTGTTATTGTTAAGTAAGAAATTAAGGATAGTAAGAGAATCATTCGTACCGGTTTAGTTTCCTGTAATTAAGCCCACACCCTAGTGGTGGAGTGGCACGGGAAATGATGGGTAGAGCTTAGTCTTTCCTTGATCTCATCAGGTTTTACTGATTTTCCACTGTCGTGCATTTGGACAGTTATATATGACCAATTTTTTAGTTTGGGGTGTCAACGTCAATTTCTAATAGTTTAAGTTATTAAAATCTAATTCTCTTATTTTAAATGCATATATTTAAAAAAAATAATAAGAAAGCAGAAATGGTTAATGGCTTTGGCATTTAGCTAACCAACAATGTCCAAGTGTACATCCGTACGTAGGAAAGAGAGACTGGGATCGTTGCACTATAAATTCAGGTCTTCACTCTCCGTTGACACATCCATCTTCACCCTCGTCTCGGCCTGCAGCTTTAGACATGAATTCGTCTTCTTCTTCTTCTAGGTACAATTCACTTACTCTCTAATTCATCCTTTCTTTATTTTCATCAAACAATACTAATATATAATTCCATCCACATATCATCATATTGTTGCGTTTTTAAATACTTTAGCCGTACAGGATGACAGAGAAAAAGAACAAAGCAGTGAGTAATATCTGTGGCCGTGAAGTTGGTCATCTTTCCACCAGAAAATTCGTTCACCGTCTCGCTGCTTCTGAGGTATTATATATATTCATCATTTTAGCTTTTTTGTCTGTTTGTTTGAGTGGCGGACCCATGATTTATTTTCTGAGTGCGCGATCTGGATTTTTGTCTAAATATTACACTAATTTTCTAAAGTTTCTGTTACTATGTGCTGATATATGAGTTCAATGTTTGAGTTAGAAAATTTACTGATTTGCAAATATTTTATGTTGGTAGTTGCTTGTTTTGGACTCCTGTAGCGTGAAATCGATATAGATTATCTAGGAATTTTACAAATAGACTTAATATCTCTTGAAGTTTCGGTGTATGCATTCGCGTAACTTGTATCTATTTATAACAACTTTCCTTCTTAAACATTATGTTGCTCGGTTTTGATAGTGATGCTCAAATTCATATTCCTTATAGGGACTTTGCAACTATAAGTGGTCCATCTATGGTCTATAATTGGTTATACATGTTTATTGATTTACAAATTTGTTATATATATTCTCTTGCTTTAGTAGATTGACAAAGAAGGAATCGTGTTGTATAACGCCTTATAGTTGCGCACATTGTAACACTTGCATAATTGTTTTCATGTTGAAGGATCTAGTCCTGAGACTTGATCTTGCAAGGAAGCTGGAAACACACTTCGGATGTGTCAACACAGTGAGCTTTAACACACATGGGGATATTTTGGTCTCTGGTTCAGACGACAGGAGAGTCGTACTCTGGGATTGGGAATCTGGGTCGATTAAACTTTTTTTCGATTCTGGCCATACTAGGAATATTCTCCAAGCGAAAATCATGCCAGAAACAGATGACCGAAGCGTTGTTACTTGTGCTGCTGATGGACAGGTATAGAATTATTTCCATAAACTTCTTACAATTTATATCATCGGATGTAGTTAACGTTTTGATTCTAGGTGCGACATGCAACTATCTTAGAATGTGGAACAGTTGAGACGAAATTGCTTGGAAGACATCAAGGAAGAGTTCATAAGCTAGCCAATGAACCCGCGAGTCCACACGTCTTCTATACATGTGGTGAAGATGGATTGGTTCAACATGTTAGTCACCATCAAATCTAATTGCTATATATTAAATTCTATATATTATTAATTTATGAACATTATTTTCCAGTTTGATTTAAGGACAGGAGAGGCTACAGAACTTTTCACTTGCCAACCGGTGCAGGGTAGAATTTTCACACCTGTTGTTAGTCTGAATGCTATAGCTATTGATCCGGTAAACCCTAATTTATTTGCGATCGCGGGTTCAGATGAATTTACTAGATTATATGATATTAGAAAATATAGATATGATGCGTCAGCTGCTTTCGGTAAACCTGTAGACCATTTCTGTCCCGAGCATTTATTAGGTGACGAGAATGTGGGAATTACAGGATTAGCCTTCTCGGATCAAAGTGAACTTTTAGTTTCGTACAGCGAAGAGTTCATTTATCTTTTCTCTAAGGATATGGGATGGGGCAGCGATATAAATTCAGTTCTAGATGATCATCAGTTGACTGTTAATCCTGATTCAGAGATGGAAACTGATTCCAAACCAGGTCCACTAGTCTTCAAAGGGCACCAGAACTGTTTGACAGTTAAAGGTGTTAGCTTCTTTGGAGCTAACGAGTATGTTGCGAGTGGGTCTGATTGTGGACGGATGTTTATTTGGAAGAAAAAAGATGCGAAACTTGTACGCGTTATGGAAGCAGATAGAGAAGTGGTGAATTGTATTCAGCCTCATCCACATACACATATGCTTGCTAGCTGTGGCATTGACAGGGACATCAAAATTTGGACACCAACAGCACTTGAGAAAGCATCTCCCCCAACAAATATTAACAGGGTATGTGTGTTTGTGTGTATATAATTCTATATATAACATATTGTATTATTATTATTATTAATATTTGATAATATGATTCAGTGTGTTTTGTGTGTTTGTTTCCAGTTGAGGTCAAATACCAATTATTTGAGGGTGTCGCCAAGAGACATGGCACTCGAATTGCTTGCAAGGAGAAGTCAACAAATGAGTCCGGCAATAAGGCCTGAAGAAGAAGGTGATACAATGGGGTTGATTGTAACTTTTGACTCCGAAAGCTCAGATAGCGAAGATGAATACTTTCATTAACTAGTTCAAGAGTTGCAAGTGTACATAAAGTGTAGACAAATCAGTCTTAAGAAAAAGGTAAAGATGTGCCATGATGATTTCTTTCTGGCTGATCCTTAAAAGTGGTTATACATATACTTTTGGGTTAATCAAGGATGTTTCTGTTTCCTTAATGGCTTTTTTATGATTTTGCTTGTGTTTCCTTAATGGGTTTTTTTTTATGATTTTGCCTGCCAATAGGGTTTAGTTCACCATTTTTGTTGTTGCCTCAGTTGGTCATGTACTTTCACTTTAATTATCATCTAGTAGTTGTTAGTGGCATTGGTGATTGCACTCCCCAAACATGGTGCGAGTTCAAATCCTTACAGATGCAGGTTGATGAGGTGGTGTTAAGGAGTAAAAATTTGGTTTAAAAATGACGTTAAACAATTGCTTGAGCTAAGCTAGACTCGAGTCTCAACAATAGACAACAAGATGATAGTCTCCCTAAGAAACTAACAGTAGCATAGTAAACGCATCCTAAATCACTGTATCTTATCTTGAGTTGTTGATGGTGACCAGGTTTTAAAGCCTTAAAAGTAAATAAAATACCAAGTGTGACAACAAGTAAAGAAAAGATAAGGTAACGCCATATATGTAAAAAGATATCACGCATGTTGCAACTTTATTTTAAAGTACTTGAAAAGAATACATATCTTTTACAAACATAAGGAAAGAAATCTAAGGATGATTGACAAAGTGCTTCAAATCATGAAAATTTTCAGCTTTCCTTTCTCTTTGTTCTTTTGTTTGTGCTACTATACTTTATTCACCATTTTATGCTATGCTATTCTAGGGGTAGTTACTACCATCACTATGTTGTACATAAATGTCGCTTTGATTCTCTTAGCCACATTTTGTGCCATTTGAATCACGATTTTGTACCATACTTTATACACACTGAAAAGAGATTTTTTTTTAGAAACGAGTATCTCAATGGAAACAACCTCTCTAATTTCTGTCCTATGATAGAAGAAAACGTTTCCTCTCATCACACCCTTCCTTCCTAGATCCTACCAATAGCTATATGCTATGAGTGATATTTTACTATGCATATTTGTTTGTCATTCTTTTCTGAAACACCCACATCAAATCATAATTAGTAGTTTGAACTACCAAAATAGAAATATCAAACAAGAAAACTAAACTCACAGAATAAACAACGTTTAAAATTTGTATTTCGACATTTTCTACTACAAAAGAAAATCAACTATAGGCAAAAAAGAATTATGCAAGTTAAGAGCCATGTACTGAGTTTTTATTCTCGAGTGATCCAAAAATGTCATGGCGAAAAATGAGATCCCAGTAACTAAAATGTTTTTCTACTTCTCATGATATGGTCTAAAAGTTTAAACCAACCAATAATCTTTTTATAGATGTAATCATTTTCAACCTGCGTAACAGATTTACTTATCTGCGTCTTTTCTAGAAACCGTCACATCAGAATCGCCACAAACGGCCTTGTTGCTTCTGCTCCTGCCTTCTCCTGAATCATCACAACAAATATCTTGGGTTAGAGGTTAATTTTAAAACCCATGTTAAAAGGAAGTTAAAAAAAACAGCTCAAATTTACCTCTGATGTTCTTTAGAGCGTTCAATGAACTCTTTGGCTATATCATGCCCTTTATAAGAAGCTAGTACAGGTCTAATATCAGCAGGCCTATGACGCGCAACATCTGAAGTGAAAGGTAACCATAAATCTTAGCATCAAATTCAATTAAGAAAATCATCAAATACAATACTAATTTATTTATAAAATGAAGCGCTTACATTCAAGAAATGGTATAAGATCCAGAAGTGTTGTGTCTTCAGGTTCACATTTCCATGGTTTTATTGGTACACAGTTCTCTGACTGAAGGCAACTCTCAAGAGCATTACCACTCACATACAAAACCCTTGACGGATCTCTGTTAAGCTTTGACAAATCCTACAAAACGAAGCAATATTTCTTCTTTATCATATACACCCTCCACCACATAAAAACTGAAACATTTACTTTTTCTAAAGAAAATCATGTTAAACTTGTTTAATCTGAACGAAAACACGCTGTGTTGATGAGTGAAGACTAGATTAGACAGTTGAAATATAGTTGAAAATATTTTAGTAAGTAATGTGCGAGTCAGACATTGCACTTGTTGCAAGATAAAAAAATTAACTACTTTTGAGAAAGCTCCGCTACATACTGGCATTGAACGGTTAAGGATCAAGAATGATCACTAAAAAAGGGTTCATATGTAAATACTTTAAACGGCCAAATCACAGGTTCAGACCATCGTGAGCCATTAATGGAAACAAATCAACCATTAATGGAAACAAACCACTCCTAGTTTCACTGTACATAGAGAACATGCACCTCTTAGTCTCATGAATGTTTGTGCTGTCAACAACTTTCCATTGATGTGCAATGCAAGATAAAAGATGGCAAATGCCTAGAAACTAGAATTGACAACTTAAACTCCAAAACACATAAATGGTTAAACACTTAAACTATGGTTAAAATATTTTTTTATCTAATGATTAAAAGATTAGCTTTAAAAGACAAGTCAAACATGCCGTTAGTCACCCTACTTTTAATGCATAAAACCCCTCAAATCATTCTATTAACTATAATATTAACGAAATAATGTACTTTTTGCAAACATATTTTACACACAAAGTAATTATAAAAATAGTAGTATATTACAAAAAAGGTTTTAACTACTTTTAAGGTCAACCCAATCCAATGTATTTGAGAGTGCATTAGAGAATTAACAGCGTTGACATGTTACCCAACCCGCCCATTTTGCCACTTCTACTAGTGACAATAAAAATTCTTTACTAAAAAAGGGTCATACTGCTCAACACAAGCCATATATGATAATATACTATACAAGATAATATATGTAACATACTCTATAATGCTTCCCATCTTGATATCTAGTTGCAGGCCTAGATAGCCTATACCTAATGCAGCTCTTTTCATCCAACCTGTCAACAACAGGATCAACATACTGCACACACAAACATATGCTAGAGATTGTCAATCATACAACATCAAGGCTCAAAGCAAGAGAGTGAAAGAGCAGTAATGGAATTTACCATGGCCTGCTGATCAGAATACACTATGATTTCATAAAATTGAGCTAGGTGCTCCAAAAAGTCATCAACTCCTGGTCTTTTGAATGTTTTCCAACCTCGCTCACGCTTAAGTGGCACAAATTGCATCAAAACAAATGGCAAAAATAGCCCTACCATGTAAAATTGCAAAATAAAATGATGAAATTATTATGTACCTTCCAATCAGAATATAGTAAAGTTTCGTTAAGGTCCAAAACCAATGTGAACACGTGCTGTTCCAGTGGATGCAAAGGTGGAAGAAGCGCCTCTGATGAGGGTTCAGTAAAACCCTACAAAAAAGCAAACATGATTATAAGAAAAAAAAATGGCCATGATTTGAAAAGGGGGGTAAAATGATCATAAATAAACTTGAAAGAATATATACGCACTCGAACATGTTCTTCTGTAGAAGCACGCAGATCCAAGTAAAGCTCGGTTAACTTGGCAGGAACTGAAATAACATTGTAGCAAAACCACAGACACAATAAGTAGACTATGTTAGGTATCTATGAATCGCAAATCACAACCAAACGATCACGCACAAAACAGAAATCAAAACAGAAGAAAACGGAACACAAGAATTACATGGTTCGGTCGGTGTTATCTACGTGGCTACATCAATGGGCTCCAACTAGCGCATAGGGGTATATTATTATTCATGTGCTCAAGGAATTACAAGTACATAGATCGGTTATTATAAAGATTAATCTAGGGTTAACAGAATAATTAGGCTAGCTAAAATTAACTTAATTTTCCGCCAAAATGAAAAACATGTGGGCCGACCCAAGGCTAGGGCCAGCGGCCCAGCTTTTCCTTGGCCGAACCTCAACAACATCAACGCCCAACAGATAAGCTAAAAATATAACAAGAAAGGACACGAAGAACATGCAATTGTTCATAGGATGATCACATATTTCTATATGCATCAAAAGTCAAAACAAAATTTTGGCCAAACATTGAGGCGGAATCTAAACCATGTTTTTTGTTCATATAAACGAATGTTGAAATATAGAAAACTAACATCTGTACATAGGCTACTAGAAACATAGCAGGGAAAGAACTAAAAGGTGAGGTTCAAGAAAAATTGCCCAGGGATTAAATTCGCATAGTAAAATTATAGTAATACTGTAATAATGCTAATAGTCATAGTTGACTAATAGTAATAACAGTTGTGAAAGGGTTAAGCTGCAACTTCTATATCTATTCAGAGGTTGTTTGGTAGTAATGATAAACTAAATGTCCAGATGCTTTTGTAAATGAGTTGAAACTAAATAATTCCAGAAAATGGAGGTGCCTGGTTTCAAATTCATGGCTTCCTCATCACCCTAAAATGCCAATGACATCCGACTAGAGAGATTTCATATAATTAACTGTGCTAAAAATATACAGTATACTCCGTAGAACAGATTTCACAAAAAGACAAAAAAAACACCATTTATAGCAATTGGTAAATGTAATTATTATTATATATTACACATAATGTTGATACTCATGTTTGACAACCCCGTGCAAAAAAAAAAATGATTTAATCCTTGTATGATACCATCATTGCAATATAAATTTAGAAAGATCCATAATGTCATAAATTATTATTAAGTTCACAAAGAAGAAAGTCAAGAATCAAGATATTTGCGTTCCATGGTCAAGGGGTCCAACATAATCAAGAATAGTAAAAATGTAGTGAGAGCATCGAAAGAATGCACTTAAAAGTTAGAACAGACCTGTCATTGCTGCTGATCTTAGCATAGCTTGAAAATTCTGCATTTATGATAGGTATATATGTTAGAATTTGATGCTTCACATTCAATGACCATATTATGATACATAAGGTGATGTTCTTATTTATTAAATGGTTCAATCAAGTGAAGATAAACAACTTGAGGAAGAAACTGATGATAAGTTTACACAAGTTTCAACTTTATGCTAGACCAGTGCTTTATTTCACTTGTAGAACTATGAACAATTACAATTCTGATTCCAACCATACAGTTTTATTCTTTACTTGATGTGGGACTATTTTTAGGGGAGTGCAAACTAGGTAAACCATCCCCAAAGGCCCAAATACACTAAATAAGTTCGGGTTGAGAAAAATAAGAGCACTGGCATATAAATATATAATGACAGCCCTGCAGCACTTTCTTCATATTCTCTGGTCCAAACATGCTTATGGCCAGCTGAAGACAGAAAAAATAAGAGGAAAAAAGGACAACTATAAAGCCTACTCCCGATGCTATATAAACTACCAACACAATCAGAAGCAATTCAGTATACCATATCACTCACAAACAGTTATTGCACCAATGTCAGTCATACCATCAAAAAAAGGAAAGTATACTAAATCATACTCACATCAAAAGAAGACAAATCAATGCCTTCAGAAAATTTTGCTGATGCTCGCAGAGCCTTGGTCTTCTCATCAACTTCTTCTAAGGTATATGCTGAAAAAACGAGGAATATAGCTGCACGTGAATATGCCAAGAAGAAAAAGAACAAGACAATACATAGTGTTTATAGTAAGTGTGTGCAAAGTAAACATCCACCTCAATCGTTAATCCAAACAAGTCATTTAATACCTTGCAAGATATGTTATAAAAGACATGGATAGGATACTAGCAAAGATTCAGATTATTTTTCTTTCCATTGAGTGAAAAAATGATTTAAAAAAAAGAGTGGTATCGAAATTCCTAATCATTTAATATCTTGCAAGAAATACTTCTGAGATTCACTTGTCACATGTTTAGAGGAAAAAGACATACCATATGTCGCATAACCAGCAGTGGCAACACCTCCAGTAAGCGCTGCAGTTAAAGTATACTTAAGAAAACTCCATGGTTTGCCACCTACTCCAGAGTCCGCTGCTGCACTTTCCAGTGGTGGTGGTGGTGGAATTGAAGATGTAGCCTGATTACCAAGAATAGACGAGGAGATGACGGGTTCACTGGGACCATTTGCAGAGACGCTTGAATATAAGCGAGGATTCTTGTTTCTCCTCTTGACAATAGAAAAAAACTGTCTTGATCGAGTAATCATCGACATTGATTCCTATACTGAAATCTTGCGACTTAAGCGTTAATACTCTGTTGTAATCATTACAAAACCACTAGTTATTGAAACACGGATATCGTCAAACCATATAAATAGCTAAAATATAAAGCACGCATAACGGTTGGAACTAAAAACACTTGAATGAACTGTAATAAGGTCCGCGCTGCATTGCGTTGTTCTAACCGGTATACTCAATGAAATTTACAAATGCCCAGCAAAATATCAATTATTCATAATGCTGATTTGCTGTAACAAAATGTATTATACTACACAATAACTACCATTAACATTCACAAAACAATTTTGTAAGTCTGTTTCTAAAACCCTAACTCCATGTCTTCACACAGACAATAAATGTGAAGCAACAATAAATAAACATGTATGTTAAGAGATTAGAACACACAGTATGAAGTTAAACATAATAAACATCACAACAACGTTTACGATGGTATTTGTTATTAGAAATATGCATTAGAGTATCGTACAGTAGTATAATTATTGCGATCACGTATTACAGAGAGGTAGGTGATTGGTAAAACCCTAGATGAACAAGGCTAAACCTCAAATGAAGAATACCTGTGTATGAATTGAGAGAGAAGGCCGGCGGCTTGGTAATAATAATAAAAGGTTGAATCATATGACTGTGTGGCGTTACGCGCAAGCCATTTTAATATTTAGTCCAAACGGCTGTTTGATTTGACACTTGCGTTGAGACCCAATTAGGCACTTTTACTAGCGCTCGCTAGGGCTGTAAACAAACCAAACGTTTGATGAACAGTTCGTAAACTGTTTAGCGGGAAGTTCGTTTGTGTTCGTTTGTTTAATAAATGAACGAATACGAACAAAAAATTCCGTTCGATTAACTAAACAAACAAACACGAACAAATGTCTCGTTCGTTCGATTACGTTCGTGAACGTTCGCCAATGTGCTTGTTTACATTCGTTAGTTTATATCTGTTCGTATATGTTTATTTATGTTCAATCACTAGTTAAAACCTAGGATAATTATGAACTTTTGAATTAGGAATATCATGTATTTATGCCTAAATAATTTTAGATAATTATGTCTAAATTAGTACAATTTGACTTATCGTTTAGTAGATGTAGAGGCTGTTTGGTAGCCTCTGAATGATCATTAAGAGGCTATATCTGAATAGTTCATAGCCTTATAATGGTTAAGATTTAATCTTTAAGTATGAATTGGTAAGAGGTAACATCTTAAGGGTTACCTCTTAACCATTCAGACTTAAGGTTACCTCTTAACCATTCAGAGGTTATGGACCATTAAGAGGTAGCCTCTGAATGGTCATTAAGAGGCAACCAAACAGCCCCGTACTTTGTCTAATGGTTAATATTAACAATGTTTTTTTAGTTAGTTGCATATTAAATGTTTGTTTGTGTTCAAGACCCGTGTTCACAAACAGTTCGCAAACAACTAAATTTCTTAACAAACAAACACAAACATAGAATTATGTTCGTTAGTGTGTTCGTGAACGGTTCGTTTGTCTAAGAAACCTTAACAAACAAACGCGAACAAAGCCTTGTTCGTGTTCGTTTGGTTCGTTTACAGCCCTAGCGCTCGCTATCGTGTTAGGGTTGGGAATTTAACATGTTTTGACACAAAACTTGTTAAGGTCTTATCGTACGACTGGTTTAAAACACGAAATTTGTTAAGGTCAAACACGAAAAGTCGTGTAGGTTTGTGTCATGTTATCGTGTTCGTGTTTAAAATTGACAACCCTAGTTGAGTTATTCTACAAAGGCTACAAAAAATGAGAAGGGTGAGAAAGATACAAAAAACACAATACATCATGAAATATGACACAATGAGCCACAAAATATAACACAGTGCCAAAAAAATATAACACAATGCTGAAGAAAAAAGACACAATGAATTGAAAAAATGACACAATGATGAAGATAAGAAAAAGACACAATGGTACATAAAAGGCACAATGATATAATGCATATTCTAAAAACTACAAGCTAAAACCCCAAAAAATGAAGACCTAAAAACTAACATCGTAGGATTCGATAAAACGATCTCAATGTCGTTTGAATGAGTTCAATCGGAGTCCGTTTGATACCCTTCCTACGACTTCCTATTTTTCTTTCACCGAGTATTTGATCCTAACCCTATAATTTAATAATTAATTTTTATATTTTGTATAACCAGGTTATATCCCCGGAGCTTTCAGGGATAGATAAGTCTAATATCAAATGACAAAGGGTATGTTTGGCAAAATTAGCTGGAGGCTGGTAGTTGGAGCCTGCAAGCTGTTAGCTGAAAGCTGGTAGCTGGTAGCTGAAAGCTTTTTAAATATATTTTGGTGTTTAGCAGAGTAGCCGAAGCTTTTAATAAAATGTATAAAATGACCAAAATGGGCATAATTAAAAACTTGTAAAGAAGGTTTTTATTTTATTTTGGGGAAATGAAATCTAATAATCCCAACTTTGGGGGGTTGGAAGACAGCAGTCCCAACTTGAAACTTGTACCACAGCAGTCCTAACTTGTCAACCATTTTATTTGGTTGGTCCCAGACTAACCTCAGTTAGTTTTCCAGTTAAGTGCCACGTAGGTATCCCAAATGGCAGTCCTACGTGGCAAGAATGGTGTATCTGTCAAAAAACGAGATGGGGCCCATTATCCGCATGTTTTAATCAAAAAAAAAAATTTAAAAACGTGGGACCCACAAAATCTAATAATCCAACATATACCCTTCCCTCTCTCTCTCGATCAAAACTCAAATCATTTCACCCAAAATCAGACAACCCTAAACGATGATCAAACCCTAGCTTATAAAACCCTAAACAACCCTAAACGCTAACAATGGCTGAAGAAATCTCGATTAAGCTATGGTATGGTGGCACCTTCGTTTCTCATGCTTCAAGACTAAGATATTATGGTGGTGAACAAGAAACAATCAGGTTAGATATTGAACATGTTTCGTATTTTGAAATCGTTGATTATGTAATGAAAACATGTTCATATGTATCGAAAGATTTCATCATGTAATACAAGTTACCTAACAATGGTGGTTTGAAGCTATTAACAATTGATTCTGATGTTATGGACATGGTGAAGGCATTTAGAAATGTTGATGAAACTGTGAATGTGTATGTGCAATGTGGCCCTATTAGCAAACCTCCTTCTACACCCTGTAAAAATCCTTCATTGACCAGCTCACCCAACCCACTGATTAGCCCATTTGGAAGCCCATTAATCCCACTAGTCAGCCCACTTAAAAACCCTAGTCAACCACTTGCAACTCCTGATGTAGTTAATGAGCAAAACATGCCTAGTTGTAAGACAAAGTTAGATGCTTTAAATGAGGTTGAGAAAGGAAGGTTAATATCTTTAGATGAACCACCTGCCAAGAAGAAAAGACTTCAAATTTTTGAAGATGAAATAGAATCAGAGGAGGGGTTTAGTTCAGGTTCTGATGGTTCAAGGGATGAGACTTATAAAGTTAATAAAGATTATGAAGAATCAAGTTCTGATGTGGTAAGTGTTTATGGGACAGAAGAAGAGGATGATGAACAGGATGATGCATTAGATGAAGATCATTATGGGTCAGAATGGGAAGATGAAGAATGGAGACAATCCCAGTTGAACATCAAGAAGGTGAACACAGAACATGATGAAACAACAAATAAGTTGTTACAACTATGTTTGCATGCAAATGATATTGAAGTACAAGGGACTGGTAATAAACAGGCTGTTGATGGACATAGTAGCTATGAAGACTCAGAAGGGGATGTAAAGACACCAGGTGATAGTTCTGATGATGATATTTTAGGCAAGAAGTATTCTCCAAGTGTTCCTGTTGTGACTGATCACACTGACTGGACAAAGTGGACTTGGGTGGTTGGTACAAGATTCCCATGCAGGGATGCTTTTAAACAAGCTGTCAAAAAGTATGTTGTACAAATGGTAAGAATGTAGTTGTTTCTGTTAGTAACAAGAATAGGGGAGGTCGTATAGGTATTACTTGTGTTAAAGATTGTCCATTCAATATTTATTGTTCTTTCCATGAAGATAAAAATTGTTACATGGTAAAAAAGGCAATAAACAAGCACAATTGTCAAAGAAATATGAAGAAAAATAAGCAGTTAAGTTACACATTCATAGCCAATGAATTCTTAACCGTGTTTAAATGTAAACCACATTGGTCTGCTAAGGATATTCAACTTGCTGTGAAAGAAAAGTACAAGGTGTTGATAAGTAAGTGGTTTGCATACAAGGCTAAAAGCTATGTACACAGTCAGTTGTATGGGTCAATGAAAGAACATTACTGCAAACTAGGATCCTATTTAGAGGCTTTAAGAATAGCAAATCCTAGTTCCACATTTGAGTTGATGACTGTACCACCTGGATACATAAATGCAGATTCTAGTGCAACTTGTGATAGTTTTTTTAGGCTGTTTGTGTGTTTTGATGGGTTGAAGAAGGCATTTTTAGCAGGCTGCAGGAAGATGTTGTGTCTAGATGGGTGCTTTCTGAAAACATTTTTGGGAGGTATGTTATTGGCTGCAGTAGGTAGGGATGCAAATGATAAGATGTATCCACTTGCTTGGGCAGTGGTAAAAGGAGAAAACAATGATAGTTGGACATGGTTCATGGAACAGTTAAGGAGATGCTTACAAGTTGTTGATGGTGGAAAGGAATGGACATTGTTATCAGATCAACAAAAGGTAACATCATCTCCTTTTATAACTGAAACACTAATAGGCAGTTAATTCTAACACATAATATATTGTTTTGTAGGGTTTGCTTAATGTTGTAGCTATGGTCTGTCCTGAAGCTGAGCATAGAAATTGTGCCAGGCACATATATGCCAACTGGCATAAAAAGCATAAAAGTGATGAGTTGAAGGAGGTTTTCTGGACAACTGTCAGAGCATACAATGAGGGTGATTACAAAAATGCCTTGAAAAAGATGAAAAACTTGTCTACTGAAGCTGTTGATGACTTTCTAAAACAAAATCCCAAGTGTTTTTCAAGATGCTTTCTCAAGACACACACTAGGTGTGATGTTATAGTCAACAACATGGCAGAAACATTTAATGGGTTCATTGTGCAGTCTAGACAGAAGCATCTTATAAGCATGTTGGAGGACATCAGGGTGCAAATAATGACAAGGTTAGTAAACCAGAAAAGGGAGATGGAAAGAGAAGATGTTGTTATTTGTCTTAAGATTAAGGGGAAGTTGGATCTTGAAAAGGATTGGGCTTATAGATGTGAGGTTTATCCATCCTCATTGCATGTGTTCCAGGTAAGAATACACTTAGCTTTTAGTTTTAATTGCAAAAAATATGATATTGACTTGATGTTCATCCTCATTACAGGTAAGAGACTTGGATGATGTATCAGTTGATCTAGGAATCAGGACATGTACATGTAGAAAGTGGGATTTGTCAGGTATCCCTTGCAAGCATGTCTGTGCAGTTGCTGGATTTCTCAATAAAAATGTTGAAATGTATGTGCATGACTGGTACCATAAGGAACAACACATGAAAGCTTATTCCTATACCATACCCCCTTTGGCTAGTGAAAAGTATTGGCCTTCTGTAGATTTGCCTCTTGACCCACCACCAATCAGGTCTCAACCAGGTAGACCAAAGAAAAACAGGAGAAGGGACCCACATGAGAACCCTAAGAAACAAGGTATGAATGAATTTGTTTTACCATTCTGTTTTAGCATTATGTATGTGCATTTTGTAACTTATACTTGTGAATGCCCAGGTAAGCTTAGTAGGCATGGCACTACAATGACTTGTTCTAATTGTAAGGAGAAGGGCCATAACAAAAAGGGTTGTAAAAGAGGAAAGAGAACAAGGGTTGAGGTTTCAGGAATGAAGAGAGGCAGGGGAAGCAGGGGGAGGCCAAAGAGGTCAAGGTTTGAAGGGCCAGGGCAGTCATCACAGGCAACAGTCCAATCTTCTCAAGCAGTCCAATCTTCTCAAGCAGTCCAATCCAGTCAAGCTGCCCAATCTAGTCAAACTGCTCATTCAGGTGGACCAAGTAACACAAGGGGCAGGGGTAAGGGAAAGTCAACAAGAGGAGGGTCAAGTCAAAGTAGGGGTGGAAAGTCAGACAAGGGGGTTGGTTTCTGGTTTCCAGACTTTATGCATGAATGAAGGATGTTTGAATGTTAAGGGGTTATGGCTGTTAAGCTTATGCCTGTTTTATGTAGTTGTTTATGACTTCTATGTAGTTGTTAACTTATGACTGTTTTATGTAGTTGTTTATGACTGTTTATGTATTTTGAATCTAGTGTTTTTAATGTTTTATGAATGTTGGGTGTTTGAAGCCTATTTGAAGTTTGTTTGTGTGTTTGTGTTTTGACCCATTAACAAAACAGCCTATTTGAGGTTTGTTTGTGTTTTGACCCATTAACAAAACAGATTTGCAGCCTATTTTGAAGTTTGTTTGTGTGTTGACCCATTAACAAACCTGTTTTCACCCATACACATTATACTTTGAGTTTTGACCCATTAACTCATTGAACTATGCATACACATTCAAGTTCTGTTTTCACCCATACACATTATACTTTGTGTTTTGACCCATTAAACCATTCAACTTTCTGTTTTCACCCATACACATTATACTTAGTGTTTTGACCCATTAACTCATTCATACACATTCAAGATCCATTTTCATTTCATTCAAACCAACAGTTACATAACTAATAGAATATGTCTATATTTGTAAATTATTGTAATTGATTTACTTGTGATCCCCTCCATAATAGGAGTGTCGGTTATTGTATTATAAATTGAGATGAGAATGAATGAGAAAAGGCATCTTGAATAATTCTTATATGGTATCAAGTCAACCCCCAAGATCCTAGCCTAACCCTACCGCCGCCGCCGGCTTTCTTCTGTTCCGGCAGCCTCCTTTCACCACTCCTCTGCCCCTTCTGTTATACTCCTCTCATCTCCCTCCTCATGGATACCCCCCTTCACCCGGCCCTCACGGTCACTAACATCAAAACCCACGTCCCAATCATCCTGAAAAAAGACTCGCCACACTATTCCATGTGGTCGACCCTTTTTCAGGTGCACTGTCGTGTGTATGAAGTTCTTGACCACCTGTCTGAACGTCCACCTGCTGCTGCCGCGTCTGTCTAGGACCCAGCCAAAGTTGCCGAAGGTTCAAGGGCTGCCGCTCTCTGGTCACATCTGGATGCAATTGTCTTGCAATGGATTTATGCTACCATCTCTCAACCCCTCTTGAACATCATCATTCAACCCGGTCAGTCCGCGTTTGAAGCCTGGTCAGCCGTTCAAAACGAATTTTCTGACAACAAGACAGCCCGAGCCATCTTTCTTGGTCAGGAGTTCGCCAATCTCAGCCTTGATAATTTTCAGTCTATGGCCACCTACTGCGAGCATGCCAAACATCTCGTCGATCAGCTCGCTAGTGTGGGTGCTCCCGTTGATGATAACATGCTTGTGATAAAAGTCTTAACCGGTCTCACAGAGCAATACGACGGTATCTCCACCGTCTTACAAGACAAAGACCCGCTGCCTCCGTTCAATGAAATCCGATCCCGGTTAATGTTCGAAGAAAGCAAAAAGAAACGTCAGGTTGCCCGTTCTTCTCAGTCGGCAGCCACCGCCCTTGCTGCTTCCGTCACCTCCAACCCGTCTTCAAACAGCCCTCAAAACTACCCAACTCAATCTGCTGATCGTACCCGTAACCGTGCTCGACGAGGACGTGGACGTGGTCGTAACATGAGAAACCGCGGACGTGACCAGCCCTCCAACCCCAGCCACCCGTACATTGTTTTTCCGTCCAACTGGACGGCCAACCAGTGGGTTGGTCTATTGAATGGGTCGCAAAGCTGGAACAATCGACAGGCCCAAGGAGGTCAGTCTCAACCGCCCTGTCCATATCCTTCTAGGCCCAATAACTCTTCTCAAGGCATTTTGGGCCCGCGTCCGGATCAGGCTCATCTTACAGGGTATACTCCCACCGACATTGAGCAGGCCCTTTACACATTGTCTCTCAATCCTCCGGATCATGGCATGATGGACTCCGAGGCGTCGTCACACTCGGCAAACCAGCAAGGTATATATTCCCCGTCTAACTTTAATACGTGCACTAATAAAAATATTATTGTTGGTAATGGCATGACTATCCCTGTTTTGGCCCAAGGCAACCAAACTTTACCTCCACCCTTCCCACCCCTTAAACTCAATAATGTCCTGTTTGCACCTAATATCATTAAAAACTTAATTTCAGTTCGTCGCCTTGCAACTGATAATTTAGTTTCTGTTGAGTTTGACCCATTTGGTTTTCTTGTGAAGGATCTCGAAACTCGGGCTCCTATCCTACGATGCAATAGCACATGCGATCTCTACCCACTGACTCAGCCTCTCCCGCTCAACCTCAACCAACCCAAGGCCTTCACCACCATATCTCAAGATCGCTGGCATCAAAGACTTGGTCACCCGGGCAACAATTTACTACAATCTTTTAAATTGTCATCTTTTGTTGATTTTAGCAAACACAATAAAACTTTATGTCAATCTTGCATTTTTGGCAAAAGTGTTAGATTACCGTTTTATGATTCAATTAATTGTACTCGTTTGCCTTTTGATATTGTGCACAGTGACCTTTGGACCTCACCCGTACTTAGTACGGGTGGTCACAAATATTACATCCTTTTCTTGGATGACTTTACCAATTTCCTTTGGACCTTCCCACTCACCAATAAATCCCAAGTTTTTAACATCTTTATCCAACTTCACAACCTCGTTCATACCCAATTTGAACGAAAAATAAAACAGTTTCAATGTGATAATGGCAAAGAATACTCAAACCAAAATTTCTTTAACTTTTGTCACAACAACGGTATGCAATTCCGTTTTTCTTGCCCCTACACATCCTCTCAAAACGGCAAAGCCGAACGCAAAATCCGCACTATAAATAATATGCTTCGCACCCTGTTAGCCCAAGCCTCTCTTCCACCAAACCTTTGGCATCATGCATTAGAAACCGCCACCTACTTGCTTAACAGTTTACCTAGCAAAAACCATAACTTCCGCTCACCCACCTCTCTTCTCTACAACGTTACACCCGAATACGAGCACCTACGCGTCTTCGGTTGTCTTTGCTATCCCGTAACTCCCTCCACCAACATTCACAAACTTAACTACCGATCGAACCCGTGTGTATTCCTCGGATACCCACCGAACCATCGTGGTTATAAATGTCTTGACCTCTCCACCCATCAAATAATTGTTTCTCGCCATGTCCACTTTGAAGAAACAATTTTTCCTTATACCATCCAATCACCTACTAAACCACCATCCTATGATTTCCTAAACCCCACAATACACCCTCTCGTATGGGATCATCTCGCATCTCAAACGAACCCCTCTTCTGCTCCCACACACACTAATGACTTCACCCCACCTCCCTCCAACAATCAACAAAGCCCACCCACCTCCCCGTTACCCACTCACGGCCCACCCACTCCCTTAGCCCAGACGCAATCCTTACCCACCAGCCCACCTTCCATATTCCCTTCACACTCTACTTCTCCCACCACCGGCCCAACTACACCCTTTGTACCTGGACCAAGTGCACCAAATCAGACGACACCCCTGGCCCCATCTACTTCTCCTATCCAGCCTCCACCACCACCGCCCCCCCCCCACCCGCTCGGACCATTCATACTCGCTCCATGAGCGGTATAGTCAAACCAAAGCCTAAATTTAACCTCCACACTACCACTGTCACACCTGTACCCAAAAACCCTCAGGTTGCCTTGGCCACTCGAGAGTGGTATAATTCCATGTCCAACGACTTTAGTGCCCTTATTAAAAATAAGACCTGGGAACTTGTACCTCGCACACCTGATATGAATATTATTCGATGCATGTGGTTATTTAAACATAAGTACATGTCTGATGGCAGTTTGGAGCGGTATAAGGCTCGTCTGGTTTGTGATGGACGTAGTCAGGAACAAGGGATTGATTGTGGTGAGACTTTTAGCCCGGTTGTTAAACCGGCTACCATTCGCCTTGTACTCACTCTAGCTCTAGCGAATTCATGGAAAATACACCAACTTGATGTCACCAATGCGTTTCTGCATGGTAATCTGGCCGAAACTGTTTACATGCATCAACCAGTTGGCTTTCGTCATCGAGATTTTCCAGATCATGTTTGTCTTCTTAAGAAGTCTCTATACGGTCTGAAACAGGCCCCTCGAGCCTGGTACCAGCGGTTCACCGACTTTGTTACTTCACAGGGTTTTCACCAGAGCAAGTCTGATCACTCGCTCTTTATTTATAAGCAGGGTTGTGATGTTGCTTATCTTCTTATTTATGTTGATGACATCATTCTCACCACTTCTAATGATGCTCTTCGACAACGACTTTTAGACACTCTTGCAGGTGAATTTGCCATGAAGGACTTAGGTTCTCTGTCATATTTTCTGGGCATTCAGGTTACTCGCACTGGGAACAACATGTTCTTGTCTCAACAGGCTTATGCTCGTGATATCATACACCGCGCAGCCATGGATTCCTGCAAGCCTGCCGCGACCCCAGTGGACACTCAGTCCAAACTATCAGCTGACTCGGGCCCACTATATGATGATCCTTCTACCTATCGCAGTCTTGCAGGTGCTCTTCAGTACTTAACTTTCACCAGACCTGACATCTCATACGCTGTTCAGCAAATCTGTATGTTCATGCATGCACCTCGGGTCACTCACTGGAACGCATTGAAGCGGATTATTCGTTACATTCATGGCACGCCCGACATCTCTACCGATTGTTGAGCAGGTGTGATAGCCTCTACCAGTCGTTGAGCAGGTTGTAGGGCCTCTACCGACTATTGAGCAGGCATGATGACCTCTACCAATCGTTGAGTAGGTTATTTGGTACTCTACTAACTGTTGAGCAAGTACTTCGTCCTCTACCAGTTGTTGATTAAGTGTAACAATTATTCCACACATAAATTGCAAATTGATAATATATACATGTAAGCACCAAGTGTCAAGTATAGTATGTGAGTTTTTATTATATTATCCTAGACAAGGTCAATGGGTCAAGATATGAATATAGCAATTAGTTCATATTCAAAAATCGTATGTCCGAATATATTAGATGACTAAATTCTTATCTAAGAGACAAAATATTCAATAATAAAATTTATTACTTGAATCAAATGAGTCATTACATGGATTTCAAAAGTAAATAACATTCTAAGAGTATGGGTTTGTCATTAGGCAGCTGGAGGGTCTTGATCTCGGTTTAGTTTAGGGCATCGGTTACGGAAGTGATTCGGGTCTCCACATTCATAGCACTAACCATAGTTGTATCTGCCGGGACGATTAGGATTGGCAGCCGGAGCAGGGTTGGTTGGTTGGGGTTTGGGGCTTCACAACATGTGTTGACCAGGTGACCATACTTACCACAATTGGTGCACAAGCGACATGGTGAAACAGTGGGATGATGACGTTTGCATGTGTTACACAAAGGAAAGTTTCCCGTATAAGGTTTCTTGTTAGGAGTTTGTGTAGTGAGGTTTGCATCAGGATCCCTGGTCTTGCGCTTCTCGTTCTCAGTAGTTACTGCGGCTACAATACTTGTTTTCTCGCCTTTCCGAACTAAGGTCCCGTTCTTTACGTGATTGTTAGTTAAGGTAGCTGCTAGACGCTTGGCCTCTTCGAGGGTAACAGGGTTCCTTCCCCATACCGTGTCCTGAATCTGCATGGGTAAGCCACCAATATATTTTTCGATCGCAATAGGCAAGGGGGTGACCTTATGTGGTAGCAGTAGACTAAGTTCGTGGAAACGAGTGTTGTAGGCAAGGTTTTCTCCACTGTCCTGGGCAAGATCATGAAACTCGTCTTCCAACTTCTTGATTTCATTACGAGGGCAGAACTCTGCCTTCATAATGTCTTTAGCTTGTTCCCAAGTTAAGGCCAATGCGACTTCAGCTCCACGAGTTCGTTTTTCTTCGTTCCACCATGTGAGTGCTCGTTTTTGAAGAACACTCATAGCATAACGAACCTTAAGGTTATCGGGGCACTCACTATTTATGAAAGTATTCTCGATACCCTCGAACCATTGAAGGAGGCCAGTAGCTCCTTCGTCCCCGCTAAACTTAGGAGGATTGCAGGTATTAAAGTGTTTGAGGGTGCAGACTGGGTGACCATTCCCGTTTCCATTCCCGTTTCCATTGTGATTCCCATTGCCATTTCCATTTCCATTGACGTTTCCATTCATTTGTATGACTTGAGCCAGCAAATTAGGAACCAGAGTTGCTATTTGTTGCGCCATTTGCTGGGTAATGATCGTAGCCAGTTGTGCATCACTTCCATTGTTGTTGTTAGTGTTGTGGTTGTGGTTGCTGCTCCCTTCATCATGATCGTCGCCAGTGTTAAGGCTAGTGCTGCGACGTGGAGGCATGATCTGTAAGAGACACAATGAAGGTTCAATGAGACATGAAATGAATGAGGTAATATAAGGAATGTAATCATTTATCCATTAATTAAAACGAATAAACGAAAACGTTGACTTATCAAAGATTCTAGATTCTAACAACATAGTGAAGACATGCTTTAGCCTATAAGTGAACACTCATCCCGAGAATTCCCAAGTAGGCATCCGGGTCCCTCGTATGATTGGGATATATGCGCAATGCCAGTCCTAGACAGAAAACTCAGAATACATGCGTTCACCCTTCCAGATTGCACGTGTTCGTTATTAAAATCTAGAACTTCGACGAGATCTTCAAGATGGTTCAGACTAAACCTGAGGATTTGTCCTATTAGTCTAAGGGTAGATCCAGTGATGGAGAGCAATCTTCTTGTAGGGACTAAAGTAGGGATAAGAAGTAGGAGGGAGATAGAGAATAGAAACAAGTAGGGTTGCAAGTAAAAGAAGCAAGTACTGGATAAATCCTATGGTTATAGACTAGATTATTTTTCTAATAACCTAATTCCCTATAACCATGGCTCTGATACCAATCTGTAACATCCCAACCGATGGCGGAAACATCGAGGTGTCACGTAGTGATGATTGTTCAATAGCTCATGGTACTAAATGGAAGTTGAATATTACTAAACAATTTACAATTTATCATACAATGTAATAAATACATAAGCTTGATTTACATAAACTAAGTCCAAAGCTCCTATGTGATCCAAGACTCGTACAACTTCCAATAGCAAATAAAACCTGAAACATGTTGAGTTAGAAAGATGGGGGGGGTCAACTATAAATAGTTGGTGTGAATACATAGGTTTTGCATATAGTTGAAAACAATATGTTGTATAGCAATCATAGTTGAAGTATAATAATGAGTAATGATAGAATATGAGTCCGACATGTAACAATGCGTCTTTTGTACAATCAAACCTTGTGTCGACTGAGACCTAACTCGCAAGTTAGTAAAAGTGTAACTGTTTTTTATCATCCCTGAATTTATGCGGGGGGATGGGTTTGTCAGACCTATAGCGCTATAATCTAAACATGCGGCTTGATCAATGTTAATGATTGTACTGTGTCTTTTTGTTACAGTCAAATGATAGAATGAGTAAATGATAGTGTAATTGAATCACAAGTTTCAACAATGTAAGAATGAGTAAATGATAGTGTGTAAAATGTTTAAACATGTTTCACCCCAAAATGTAAAACAGAAAAAGGGGCTATGTAAACTCACCTTAGCAAAACATCAAGTCCTTTGTAATAGAATAAATGTGGTCCAAACGTTGTCAAGTATTACCCTAAGTTGAAGGCAATAAAATAAGTGTTGGAAAGTCTAAGTTTTCTAGGCTAGAGGTATTCTAGGGTTCCTAATTTGGGGATAGATAATTGTTTAATTGTTAGTATAAATAAATTGTTAATGATCTAGTAAATAAAAGAAATAATTTAAAAATATTTCTGACCAATATTAACTAAAGGTAGTTGCATTATAATGTAATAAATGTGAAAATAATTTTTATAAAATTATTTTCTTAATTAATGAATATTTATATATTAATACTTGTTTGACAAAATATAGACTTAATATTTAAAAATATTAAAATTTATAAATTTCGAATAAAAAAAATTATATTTCTGATCTAAATGATTAATAATAATTTATGTGAAATTTTGATGTAAAAATAATGAAAAATGAATTTATTATGATTTATTTATGATTAAAACAACAAAAATCGATTAAAAATATTAAATAAATGATTTTTCTGAAATAAAATTTATTTCTGAAATGTTTATTGATTTGTAAGTTTAAAATAATTTTTGTGGGATTTTATAAAATCGTTTAGATATTTTTATAGAATTTTTAGTTTATTTATGAATAAACTTGTATTATATATTATATATATTAAATAAATGATTTTTGTGAAAATAAAAATTGTATAATAAAGTTTGTTAGTTATATATCATAAAATAAATTTGTTATAATTTATAAGTCATTTTTGATATTTTAAAACCATTTTTGAAATATAATATAAAAAATACAAAAAGGAAAAGGTTTAAAAAAAATTGTTGTTGATGGTGGGATTCGAACCTGGCTTCTGGCCGGTTCATTGTCTTAATCAAATACCCTAGACCATCTGGTCTGAGCTACGTTTTGTTACATATTTCAGCACTTAAATCCTTTAACATTTCAGAACGATTATCCCCAATTTTTTTTCCTATAAACCCTAGATACCATGCCCATCAATTGACCCATAAAACGATTTCAATAACAAGGTTAACGTTAGGGCTATTAATCTACATTAGAAATCGAATAAAACCATGTAATTTAATTGAACTTACAAACTCAAATCAATACGAAACAGATGGAACAAAGCTCGCGCACCAACCACTTTCAATCGACATTTCTAGAAGGTTTTAAGGTGAATGTGATATAGGGGTTCCTCTAATCGGCCCCTAGTGAGTATTTGTGCGAGTTTAATTGCTTCAAAAAGACCGGATTTAAAGGATTTAGTTTTTGGTCTAAGGAAAGTTTTGAATGATTACCAATCAATCTAATTTGAACCTAACATTACGTTGTACGCATTAATTGACAGCAGTAAAACGCGTAACATGATTTCGCTTAACATGGAAAGTTTAAACTTGGAAAAAGGCGCGTGAATCATAAGCTAATTCGAATGGATTAGAGGTTTGTTGACTTGGTTTAGTCAACTGACATGTTTTAGGAAAATGTTATATTGAATTGTATTGGGTAGTATTCACAAAAAGGCTTGTAGCCCAATTGGTTTGGTTGTGTTTGTGTTAATCAGTTGGGCTCGGGTTCTAATCCCGGCACCAACACTATATATATATTTTGAAGCCTAACTATATTTATGTATATATATAATGATTATACTTGTAAAAAAATGTTACGAATAATTTTTAAAACACACTAAAACGTCGAGATTCAACGAAAAGTTTTTTTTTAATTATTTCTATAAGGTGTTTAAAACGTCCATTGTTTAAAACAAACACATTTTTATTAATTAATAATTTTAGGGAAAATTTGCGATGTTACAGTCCCAACCCCATACCCGATTAGGTATGCTTGTCCCAAACCCGTCCCAAAACCCGTCGATTTGTATCGGGTAATTACCCGTCGGGTATCGGGTATACCCGCAGGTTTCGGGTAAACCCGTTAATTTTAAAAACTTATCCATTGGATATATCTGACTAAAAACTTGTCGGGTATCTATTGCGTGACTACTAACCAATACATTTAGTATTATCAAATATGTATGTAAATGATTACAAATGTATAAATATAAAATAGTTAAATCATATAAAAACGCTAAAATACATACATAACAGATATTATACAAAAATAATTGGTGTTTTTTTGAAGAAGATGACAATCTAGATGGACAATTATATATATATTATACTAAGTTTGATTTTGGCTATTAATCGAAATTAAACAAACCAAACAAAAAAACGTCAATCTAACCGAAAAAACTGAACTGTTTAACCGAAATCCGATTGGTTAATAAAATAGACTAACCTATGACTTCGATTGAGGATAATAACCAAATCATGCGCATCTGAACTGTTTAACCGAAATCCGATTGGTTAATAAAATAGTCATTCATACATTATTTACATTTTAATACCCTATCTTAGTTACACTTTAATCCTTAAACTTACTTAGCTTTTACTTATTTAAATTATTGTTAAGCTTATTTTCCTTATTTTAAGCAAACCATCCCCATGATTTTTAAATAGTCATATTTGTTGCATACGTTTATACTTATATATAAAAAATACATCATAATAATGAGCATTTTATTACCTTTAATTTGAGTATAGTATTTCTATTTTTTTTAAATCTTCATGTGCTACGTGATTAACGATATCTAGGAGTGAGCAATAACCAAACCGTTCACCGAAGCCAAACCAAAAAACAGACAAAACTGAACCAAAATCTATTGAAAACTAAAAACATATGATTTAACTTAAAACTGGTTATCGTTTTCTTTTTGTACACTTAGTTAACCCAAATTAGTTAAACTTAAACATGCCAATTAATATATTCCTAACAATACGCCTGTACGATGTGGTAGGAACACATACGCTTCTAATGGTTCATGGTTGGGTTAGGTTCAGTTCGGTTATAAGCCTCAACCGCAACAAAAATCGACATTATCGGTTTATCGATCTTGTTAACTAGCTGGTTAATTGGTTTAGTCTAGCTATTTGGTTAGATTGTCGTTTTTAGTTCGGTTTAGTTAATTTTGGTTAAAATTTTGCTTAGATATAAATGTATTAATGGTTCAGTTTCGGTTTGTTAATTTTGGTTAACTTAGTGTACAAAAAACCTATATTAGGTTAACTCGGTTTTGGTTAATTTTCAGTTCAGTTTTGTATGTTTTTGTTTGATTTCGGTTGAGGTTCAATTATTGTTCATCCCTATATTTTGTTAATCACGTAAAAAATCAAAATTTTAATTAAAAGTATATAGTAAATTATATTCTAATATGGTTTGAAGCTGAATAGATAGGTTTTTAAACTGTTGTGACGGTGTAAATAGAGAGGGTTTTGAAATTTTTAACTTTTATATCTAGGCATGTAAACAAACCGAACACGAACACATAATCAAACACATTCTTGTGTTCATGTTCGTTCATTAAGAAATTTTTCATGTTCTTGTTCGTTTATGTTCGTTTGTTTATAACCTAAACGAACAGTTCACGAACGAACATAAACGGACGTTCATAAACATAATAAATGTGAACGCTTTTGTAATACCAAAAAAACCTAATTACTAATTGGTTATTTATTTATACAAGTAATTAAAGCCCAATTTATGCTTATATTTATGTAAATATAACTACATATGTAATTAATAAAGTTAAACGGACATAAATGAACAAACTCAATGTTTGTTCATATTCGTTCATTTAACTAAACAAACAAATTTTTTTGTTCGTGCTTGTTCGTTTATTAAGTAAACGACATAAATGAACTTTTCACCGAACAAGTTCACGAATAACTCATGAACATTCGGTTCGTTTACAGGCCTATTTTTACCTCTATTTTATGTATTTATACCTTTGTTTCATGTACTTATAGGCAAAAAAAATTAGCCAAAGTTTGTTTTTGTTATTCACCAAAATTAACTAAACCGGACAAAAACCTATATTCTAACAATACTAACCGAACCAATGAACCAATTGTTTAATAAGATTGATTAATTGATGACTTTTGATTTTAGTTTCGGCTGAGGCTAATAATCAAACTTAACCAAACCATACACACCCCTAAAAGTGTTTGTGTTTTTCGATGTATCGCACGGAGACTCTACTAGTTAAATATATTCATCATGAAAAGGATAAAGAAGTTAATTTATTTTATCTTAAATAAAAGTTATTCTAATTCTGACTTTTGTATAAGCAAGACGAAAATATCGTTATCACGTCTCGAAAAGAAAGAAATAAAAGGCCATCTTTATAAATTGGACTTTTTCAACAATCAATTCAAATTCAAATAATTGGAAACCACCCAGCTCCTTCGCCTCCTCCACTGATTGTATGACGTGACAAAACATGATGGGACCACCACCAAAATACGTCTCAAAAAATATCTACGAAAAAATAAATTACATGTATTACGTGATTTGGAATTTTATATACATAAGCTATTATAATTTATTTAGCAGGAAACTCGTGTGGTGACAGTATGGTTTTCAGGCGACCACCGTAGTTACCACCATACCAGCGTGGGCCCGATTCAGAGAACATAGTCTGAATGCGTGGGTAATTAGGGCCTGCCATGAAGCGAGTGTGATAATCTCTACCTCACAGTTAAATAAAGTCACCATTCAAAAAAGAATTATTTACCAATTGTAAATGTTGTCATTCCTAATTATTTTGTATATATTGCTATTTGTAATCTATTTAAAATGGCAAAATTATGAAAGTAGACTACAAAATTTCCAAAACAGATATGGAAATTAATCCTTTGTTAAAGTAGCCAACCTTGTTTTTTTGAAACTGTGGTATGATGATAAAGGTGATGGAGTATCAAAAAGGAGGTTGGGAATTTAAGTCTTATAAGAGACAAAAAAATTATGTATTTAAAAGGGGTGTAATAAAAAGAATGTAAAAATTGGGGAGAAAATTAGTTGTTTAGAAAAAAGACGCCACATCAACTATGTCGGTTAAAAAGGCAAGGATTTAGCCGACACGACTAGGAAAGCTCCACCTCAACCATTATTTTACATGCTAGCCAACGTTATAAAAAACTAAAATCATTGTTTGTTTAAGAAAACTCTTAGTCAAATACGTCTATTTTCATAATTTTCCCATTTCTAAAATACAGTTTATTTAAATTTTTTATAGAGTAAAATCAAAACTATAAGAATTTAAGAATACATCAAAAAAATCATCCAACCTAATTACCAGTTAGAAAAGTCTAATATTCATAGGGCGCACAGGGTGCCTTGTGAAAACAAGTATCACATTAGTGAAGCTTGTGAAACACAGCAGTATGCTATTGTTTCAGGTGGTTTTTAATATCACCATGATGTACACCATGATAGTGAAGAAAGGATGGTGGGGTAGGTGGTTTGTTTGTTTGGGGATGAGATGTAATGTTGTGATTAATGAAAAATAATTTAGTGATGAATATTGCAAGTATAATAATAAAAAAACTAAAAATGTGATGAAATATAATAAAGTGAGGTGTCAAGTAAGGATGAAATGAGTATCGGTATCGATACCAAATTATCAAAAAAAAGTGGGTACCGAATATTGTACCGACTACCGAATCTTTCGGTACGATACTAATATTCGTTACTAAATTTTCCCTTTATATAATATTTAACACCGAACCAACACCAACACTGAATTTTTAAAAAAATAAATACTAAATACCGTACCGAATCTTTCACTACAATAAATGTGTCATTAGTGTCTAAGTGAATATGATGAATGTGACATAGTGAAAGTTGCCACATCCATCCTTATAAATAAAAATCACAGTTTCTCCTTTTGTGTGGTCTGACCTAATCTTTTTAGTGACACAGAAAAAGGCCCAACCCCCCCCCCCCCCCCCCCCCCCCCCCCCCCCCTTTATATATAAAAATAATCAGTACCCTCAACTCAAACCCCCACTCCACTCTACACTACACTACACCAGCAATGGACACCATCACCCTCGTCTTCACCGCCTCTCTCTTGGCCGGCGGCCTATACTGGTTCGTCTTCATCCTTGGCTCCGCCGAACAAAAGGGCAAACGCGCCGTCAAGCTCTCCGGCGGCTCCATCGAACGCGAACAAGTCCAAGAAAACTACAACCAATACTGGTCCTTTTTCCGCCGTCCTAAAGAGATCGAAAAAACCGAAAACGTCCCGGCTTTCGTCGACACGTTTTACAACCTCGTTACCGATATTTACGAATGGGGTTGGGGACAATCGTTCCATTTCTCCCCTGCTATACCCGGGAAATCGAATCTTGAATCGACCAAGATTCATGAACAGATGGCTGTAGATCTGATTAATGTTAAGCCTGGTCAGAAGATTCTAGATGCTGGGTGTGGTGTTGGGGGTCCGATGCGTGCAATTGCGGCGCATTCGGGTTGTAATGTGGTGGGAATTACGATTAATGAGTACCAAGTGAGCCGAGCCAAGGCGCATAATAAGAAAGCTGGGTTGGATCATCTGTGTGATGTGGTTTGTGGGAATTTTTTAGAAATGCCTTTCGAGGATGGTAGTTTCGATGGGGCGTATTCGATTGAGGCGACTTGTCACGCGCCTAAGCTGGAGGATGTGTATAGCGAGATATTTAGGGTGTTGAAGCCCGGGGCGATGTATGTATCGTATGAGTGGGTTACGACTGAATTGTACAAGGGAGAGGATCCGGAACATGTGGAGGTTATTCATGGGATTGAGAGAGGGGACGCGTTGCCCGGGTTGAGGAGTTATGCGGATATTGCTGAGGTAGCGAAGAAAGTTGGGTTTGAGGTGGTGAAAGAGAAGGATTTGGCGAAGCCTCCAGCGCGGCCGTGGTGGTCGAGGTTGAAGATGGGGCGGATTGCGTATTGGAGGAACCATATATTGGTTATAGTGCTTGAGACTATTGGGATTGCGCCTAAAGGAACTGTGGATGTTCATGAGATGCTGTTTAAGACTGCGGATTACCTTACTAGAGGGGGCGAAACAGGGATTTTTTCCCCGATGCATATGATTCTCTGCAAAAAGCCGGAGAAACCGCAAGAGTCTTGATCGTTGTCGTTGAGGTTTAATCTCGATAATAATCTCGTTTGTTTGTTTGTTTCTTCTACTACGCAGTCTTTGGTTATTTAGTATGATTTTATCTGTTTTATTGCTGTTTGATTTGCTGTGTTTAAATTAATCACTGCTTCTGTTAAGCGGGGAAAAAACTAGATTTTGCAGAAGTTGGCATTAAGCTTATTCTCTAATTACAGTTATGCAACTTTGTTATTCATGTTGTTTCAGTTGTTAAAGATAGAATCTTTGTGGCCATAATCTTTTCTAGCTTGGAGTTGTGTGATTGAGTGCTAAGTAGTTAACTCGGCCGATATATCGGTACAAAATATCAGTACCGATATTATCGGCGATATTGGCCGATATTTGACCGATATATCACCGATATTGGTGTTTTTTTTTTCTTAGTTCTTCTATTTGTCTTGCTTCTTATAGTTGTAATTACTTTTTAAGTCTTAATTGTTAATTGCTAGTGTTAAATATTAATGTTCTAAGTCTTAACAAGTTCCCACTAGCTTCAATTATTAGTGTTTTGCAAGTTGTAAAAGGTTAACTTGTTAATGATAGGAGAATTTATTGAATTGTTAGTGTTAAATTGTGATATAAAAATTGTCAATATCTCACCGCGATAACCTATATCTCAAATATCGGTCCTTCACTGATATCCGATATTTTACCGCATTAACTGCTTAGATTGAGTGTCTAGCCTTGGTTATCCACATTAAATTCTGCACAACTTTTGAATGATATTATAGTTGTTTAAGCATATCAAGTTCTTATCTTTTTTTGGGATACAAAAGATTGTACTGTTTTTGAGTCTGTTTATCTGATGGGGTTTAAGATTTGGACATGATAATAACATTGTAGATCTGGTTAGGCTGGCATATAGCTGTAAAACCAAAACTGCCAGCAGTATGTTTGGAAAAAAGATTAGGTTGAAGGAGATAGCCACGTGAGAAGTGAGCACACAAGGTGGCAAGTCACGTGATGCTTTTGTATTGAATATACTAATAATAATATTCATTTAGATCTCACATGACAAGGATTCCGATCCATAAGAAAGTTTGTCAGAGGTTTTGTGGTCCTTTGTGGTTTTTCTGTCCACTAATTAACCACTGTCTGTTCCTTAACATATTGCTAAGCTTAATTGAAGAATTTTCATGCCACCATAGTAAAAGACAGTTAAGATAAGTATGCATTCATTCATAGTTATTTTCTGAGAAAAAAAAGTGCTACACGTAGGTAGTGCGGGTTTTGCTTTTCACACCCGCTAGCATGTGTTATGGAGAGGTGAGAAGTGGGTTGAGAGTGACTCTAAATGATTGCGTTATATATCAATTAATAATTAAGAAAATGTTAAAAGTACTTTTAGCCACCACGTCCGCGAGAATCACCCCATGAGGCCCCGTAGCGTTCCTTCGCACCCTGCTCTTGCTTGTCAACGTGGAGGGGCTTAGCTCCCCCACGACACATACTATAAAGTTGGAATCTTGTTTGAAATTCAAAGGAATCAACTTTAGGTTTAAATAATTTTAAAAAACATTAGTGACGGTTGTAGATCAGATCAGGTCAGGTTAGATTAGAAGCAGTGGTGGTGATGAGTGAATATTGAATAGTTTATAGGTAGCAGCATAAAGTGTGGGATGGTGTGTGTTGGTTTTGAATAGTATAATGCTGAGTTTGCAGATCTCAATAAATTAAAATACTAACTGCTAATGGATCCGACAAACACTTCATCTGTAATTAATTACTACTCTAACAAGGACAATGAATCTGTAGGCTGATTGTTCCTGCAGGCTGTTTTTTTGGTTTGTTTGTACAACGTTTTCTTATTGGATATAATAATAATAATAGAATCTAAGAAGTTAGGTATTGTGTAATGTTGCTCTTGTTAGACCTTATGCATCAAATATTGGTTGGTAACTTCTATAGCTTGAACCGAACTAAGCTTGAACCTCATTAAAGCAATGACGAGCCGAGCTCTAGTCAGGCTCGGGCTCGGCTCGTTTACACCCCTAGACTTGCATTGGTGATTCTTATCATATTTAGTCCAATTTTCAATGGCCCACATCTTTAGGTTTACTTCATTTAAGGGGTTGTTTGGTAGCCTCTTAATGAGGCTCTTAACCATTCAGCGATAAATGATTCAGCATTCAGTGTGTTTGTTTCAGCTTCTGAATGGAATGGTCAAGTCTGAATCATTAAGATTTGGGATGTTGCTGAACCATTAAGCACTGAACTATTAAGCACTGAACTAGGCTAACCTTAATGAGGCTCCCCTACCAACGTGGGACAAGAAAACTAACTATTAAGAGGTTCAACTTAATGATTCAGTGCTTAACCATTCAGACCTCTTAATGATTCAGCACTTAATCAACCAAACAGCCCCTAAGTAAAAACCTTAATCTCAAATGAATTAGGATCGGTTCGTTTATCTTCCTTCCATCACTTGAAAGCACCTATCCACAGGATGAAAATCGTTTCTTGATCCTCATCATAGATCGAGCACCTTGTTGAATATAATTCTTTACCCTGTATCGATATAGTTTTCTTTCATGAGAAACAACTGGTTTCGGACTAATGTTGCTTACATTAATTATCGTCATATTGCTTTTGATGGAACGGTTGTGTTTTTTGGATTCTTCTGTGAATTACAAGTACTTGATGCCACTCTAGGGACAACTTCCATGTTTTCATCCAATTGAATCTTTTAAGATCATACATGGCCCCATTTGACAGAAAGATGTATCCAATCTCTCATGTCTTGATCTGACCTTGTTAAAGTCACCAAGTACGATAGAAAGAGCATTTGAACTCATAATGTGATTAATGATTTCGGTCGAAATTGTTATCTTTTTTTACGCCAAACTGGGTAGACTATAATCTATATTCATTGTAATTCCAGAAGGTTGGCAAAAAAAACTCTCCAACTTTTGAAGTGTAAAGTAAACACGGTAGTGTCCCAAATTGCCACAGTTCTATCTTTGCTTGCCTAATATTTCAATGAGTAATCAAAGCAACTATTCATTCCCCCACTATAGGGATTAGGGATTAGGGGTATCCCTGTATTGGGCCTGATCTAATGGGCTCGGACCCGACCTAACTTGACACCTTAGGGTTAAGTTAAGTCGGTTAACCCACTCCCTCTCCCTCTTGTGAAAGAGAAGGTAATCCTTACGTCAAGATTCGTTCAACGTGAAAGAGCCTGCATGATGCATGGCACATACATATGCACATTAGATCTGTAATGATCTTTGTTGCCTTGATCGTCATAGAGTGGTATCCTGAGAATTTTGTCTTGGGTCCCCTTCTTGCGGTTCTCTATGATGCCTACAACTTGAAGTTCAGTTCATGAGGACGAAGAACAACTCCACAAGATCTCTAAGAACAAACATGACAAATCTCATTTCAAGCAATGATATTGAGTCTCGTGTTGAGCTATGTGTCTTTGCATCGACATGGTAACGCTCGTAAATTTGGAGTGAAGAAATAGTCCTAAATTGCTACAATCCCATATTTGCCAATATAATATTTGAGTGATCAAAGTAACTATTTACTCCCCCTCAAAGAACATAGGATAAATTGGTTAATATTATTGGACGTAGTTTCTTAGACTCCAATGAAGTTAAGTTTATTTCAAAGCACTCTCTTAACCTGATTTATTTTCAATTCGCACCTACCTCTCTTAACTAAATGCAATATTCTTGTTAACACCTTGGCCTTTAACAATTGTTCGGACTTCATCTTCTTTCCCAACCATGTTAGTTGATTTAGCGACTTCATAAAGGATCTGACCAGGTGCTACCCAATATACATTCTACCGAACTTTGGAAACACCTGGATTTGTTGGTTCTTCTGACACACTATAGATGCAAGAATCAAGCAATAGGATGGCAAAACACTAGAAATTTGAGAACACATCATCTGTTGCAAACAGTTCAAGTGGCAAGTGAAAGAACACCATGGTTATTAGCCCACTTGCTTTTCAACAAAATATATTGGTGAGTATTTATAAAAACTATTTACATAAGCCCTCAAGGGTGAATGGAGTGGGAGCCAGGGAGAACAGGTAAAGTCACGGACTCGAGCGGAAAACCCCCCAACCCCAAATAGCTTGAGAAATTATATGATGTGATGCTGACATGACACATGGGAAAATTTGAGGAAACTGGGACGACTCAATACAGCCTAACAACGTTATTTAGAAAATTCTTGAAATGTTACATGATTACAAGTCAATGCAGCCACTTGCAAAAGATGCAAGCAACTCTTATGAAAGAACGACTAATTTACTGTTCCTAAAATGTAAGTTCTCTGTCGCATTTGTGTAACTGTGTTTTCTTTATACAGTTATTTTCTTTAGTTTTGAGCTTTCTGAAGGATTATCATGCTCAACAAAAGAAATCAAGTAGAAAGTTTCTTATTGTGCTTATTACAGCTTCACTGATGTGATTCATCATATGTTTGTGGATATGTTTGCACTTTGCAGGTACTAAACACATGCTTATTACGTCGATTTTCTTGTGGGTTCTTATTATACTAAACAGATCAAGTATATTGCTACGTACCACATGTTACAGACGAAACAACACAAGATGTTGGTCCGGATGAAGTTGGTACAGATGATGGTTAGTATGGATGTTGATTTACTGCTCCATACCAATTTAACCGACTTTGTTAGACAGTTGGTTAGTTTAGTTAGTTTGCTGTTTGTCTATGTATATAACTATATATAGTTGGATTCTGTTTTGTTATTTTTCATTCGGTCAATGAGTAACAGAAAATTGCCCAAAATCTCTCTTTCAAATTAACATTTCTAAGCCTTTTAACGCAACTCTGCTACTTGTCAATATTACATATAAAGCTAGATATTTATATGATGGAGAACTTGAAGCAGATATGGTTGAGTCACAATAGTACTAACAAGAAAAACATAACTCCATGTGGAGTGGAGGGAGTGAAAGTGATCTTTTTTTTTTTTTTCAAGCAATCCATTGCATTACTGATTCGTTTAAAGTTGAAAAATGTGGTTCCACTGACGTGTATTTCAACAAAGACTTGGAACGTGTTTGTCAAATGGATGAAAATAGTAACAGCTTAAGATACATTTCAGTGTACAGATTTACATATAAAAAACAGACAGTTCAAGATCTTGCTATATAACTTAAGTTCTGAAACATCCATTTTGTACAATATATTTAACACGGCCTAAATGATTGATGGCATTTCAAGAGGCGTCATAATTTAATCTTGAAATTTCAAGCCTCGATTAGCTTAAGTACAGTGAGACCAAAAACTGAGAAATGAGAACAAATTCACTTACCACAGTTGCAGGAGAATGTATGCCCAAAAATGGAACAATATCAACTTGCAACCAGTTCTCAACTACAGATCCCACCACAGCACCAGCCACTAGACCCCCTATGGTTATCACAGTCGCCTTCCCTGAAAATAGTCGCTTATTAGACTTAAAATTTATTAACACAATGTTGTTTTTTATTTAAAAAGTATAGCTATCCATGAGTTTTTATATGTAGCAATGTAGAAACGATGCATTAATCATCGAGACCTCCAAACTTGTATTGAGAACTACTGTACTTATTCCCTACTCAAATGATAGCAGCAGTAGCCAATGAATTATAATTCGATAAGTAATAGGTGGCATACCTAGCTTAACGTTTCGTTTGGTCATGAAATATAATGAAGCCCCAAAACTAGTTGCCAAAATAAGACCGGGAACATCAGCACCTGAAAGGGAACCAACTGGAACAGATGCACCATTAACATAAGTTAACACAGCTAGAGCTCCATAGACTCCTGCTTCAATGCCCAAATCACTAGCAGATGGTGTTTCTACTGAAACGGGTGGATTTTTAAAGGCACCTTGCACCCACTGAGGCATTGATCCCATTTGAGGAGTATTTACAGGTTTAACATCTGCATAACGTATGTTACTATTTACAACTTTCCCTGCTCTTCTTTGCGATAAGCTCTGCATCAGTAGTATGTCATATGCAGCCTCCACCTGGTAAGTTGTTAAAACTCTATTAATAAAACTGGAAGCATGCTCGCTCAACTCTTACATAAGCTCCCTTTTAGGTAAACAAAACCTCGATTAGAAAATAACAATACAATGCTCTAAATCACATAAAGCCTGCAGATTAGCTACAGGTTAACAGGCCTTCAACTCAAGTATGATGTAGCATTCATAATATTTAATCTCAACATCACAGATATTTTAAAAGTAGAAATATGGTCAAACTATTGATAATTCGAAACATGTGACCCAGCCAGTGTCCCTTGCAGTATGGCTATGTGTAATGGTCTCACTATTTTTAACCGCCACGTCGTAAAGTGTCTACCACATCAGTGCCACGTAATCATGAGCTTTCACTCACTTTTTTTCGCCTTTAGTGTGTAATTGCTTCGCAAGTTTTAACTACCCACAACCCCATTAAAATAATATCTAAAGGAAATAAATCAAACAAATAAGAAAACAAAAAATCTGATTGGTTGTCAATTGGTGGAGATCACCAATCTTCTTCCTCACGTCCGTGAGACGGTGAGAGAGCCAACGCCTCCCCCTTCACTCTGCATCCAACGCCCACCAGGGAAAGTGTTTCGTGCCGTTTAACGCTCGGAATCCGCCACATCAGCTGGGGTGTGGTTCCGTTACGCTAGGTCTAAGCAACTATGAGTGATGACAACCGATGCATCACTTTCCCATCATTGACCAGACTAATGCTCTCCTTTTCGCTTCAAATACCAGTCCGTTATATAGATTCACCTTCCATTATTTTCATAAAAGAAGAAAACAACCAACAGCATCATCATCATCAAACACCAATACACATAATCATCTTCAACAAATTCCATGCCCAAATTATCAAATTAAGTTAAATTAGGTCAAAACTCCCTACAATATATCCACAATCAAGTCAAAACAAACAAAATCCACATAAAAACCTAAAAGCCCTAGTTTCTATATTACATATATTAAATTATTAATTAAACTAAAACCACCATTCATTTCCTATAAGCAGGATTTATTCGAAACTAACTCAACACTTAATACCAACAATCCTCATACCCACAACATGGCATCTATATAGCTAATCACACCTACTAGACTAAAATTAGGATCGTTCAATTGATTATCCTATAAACATCCAAACCTAACACGTCTATGATGTTTGATAACCTGATAATTAACCAATTAAACAGGACACGATAATTACACCTAATTATTAATTCACTAAACTATAATTATCCACTCCAAGTTATCCGAAACGGTTACAGGTAGCTATAACTTTCAAGTACGTAAATCAAATTAAGTAACACAAGTTCAATATAAATAAAACAAAATAAACCTGTGCAATGGAGTCCTGGTCGTCTTTACAAGAAGCAACAACCGAATTCTTAGCACGGAGTATATCATCAAACGAAGCGCCTTCAGAAACGCCTAATAATTTCAAAGCGGTTTCAACGGACATCTCGAACGAGGAGGAATCGTCGGCGGTGGCGAGGACGAGGAATCTGGATAATGAAGAGGTGCGGCGAGGGGAGGAGGAGAGGAGGCGGTGATGATGAGGTTTGAGTGGAAGAGTGTGGTGGTTGGGCGGTGGAGATGGGCGGCGGTGAGGGCGGAGACGGCCGCCGGCAGCGGTGAGGGTGGGACGGGAGGAGAGAGGAGTGGTAGCAGCAGCCATACGTGGAGGAAAATCGGTTGCTTGTTGGTTGGGTGAGTTGAGTGTGTGGGTTATTATGAGATTATTGTCGTATGGGGGGGATTGGGGATGTGGCTTGTGGGTTGCTTCCAAGCTAAAAATTGTTTTTGTCATATTTCTTATTTTAATCAATAGCTTAATAATAATGATTTTGATCTTTTTTCAAAACTAACTTTTTTTTTTTAATTGCTAGTGCAACTCGCTTCAAAGACACCTATTACCTCTTTTAGACTAATTCGTGTGGTTTTGGGGAAGCTTTAGGGGTGATGACATTGACAACTCCTCAAGGGAAACAACCCTCCCCCCCCCCCCCCAACCCAACCCAACAATTTTCGGTGACTTGGGGGTTTCTTCCCCTTTCTCCCATTGTCTTCTGATTGGGCCTTTTTTTTTAATCAAAGTTCATATAATAAAAATATAAAGGGGGTGGGGGAATTAGGGGAATACCATTTCCAAACTTTGGGGGAGGAAAGGAGAAAAATGAGGTGGTGCTGATGTAGCATTTGGAAGAGTTGGGGACTTAGGGGAATGTTACACCACACCATATAGTCTTAGGGCGAGCAATAGCTCTTAAACTTTGCCCCTAGTTTGAATCATTCCCAGTGATACTTACTCCTATTATATATATTTTAGATCTTAATAAAGGATCAAATCGTGGACTTCCACACGAGGGAAACCCTTATATGGCCATATGGGAAAAATCCCTTACCACCCCACCAAAGTGATGATGGCTTTCAAAGCTAACTAATTGATGTTATTAAACTTTGTATTCTCAATATGGAGTTAGTGATGGGTCTTGGACGGGAGAAGCCTCTATTTGTAATTTTTGTTTATGTATCGTGGTTGGAGCATGTGGTCCATGGGTGTGCGAGTCTTGGTCCAGATTGGTTGAACCAGGGTCCAAACTGAAATTGTCATGGATAATTGATTACCAGCATTGGTCCAGTTGCAAGCCTATGAATAATGTCTTTGTTATCGACATGTCTTGACGGACATTCTTTGGCATCCTTGACCTACACAAACACGCTAGCATACCGCCACACGTATGATTAATGTTAAACTACTAGCCACAACTCAATCACCATGGTATTGATGTCGCCATATATACTCCACGACTAAATGTATGACTAGAAATTCACGCTTGCGTGTTCCTGAGTGGAACCCTTGCACATTTGGCACGCATGAATGGATATATGACGAATTTAGGTCTCAAACATCAAATAATCAATCAACTAGTACTGAAAACTGTAAAACATGTTATCCAAGTATTGATTCAAATTTTCATCCAAGTAACCGTTGGATGTTGATTATCAACAACCCTAAAACACGATGTTCCTAACAATCAGGGCCCGACTTTGGAGGAGGGGCAGTTGGGCGATGGACCAGGGCCCGAGGTTGTTTTTAATATGTATTATGTAAAAGAAAAATCTATATACTTGCCCTGGGGTTTCTTGGATCTTCTTTAAGATCAAAGACCTGCAAGAATATCACTTGCATTTAACATGACTATTTTGATCCCCTCCTAAGTCCTAACCACCACCATCGAGCAAATACGCCATCAATCTTCATTTCCCAACTATGATTTGACACCAAATCCAACTTTCTTACACACAAACATCATTCACTATAGGCACACTGCCACATTAGTTTGAATAAAGATAGATAAAACAAGAGAACCCTACTCCAGTAAGATGATCATAACATTTAAAAACATAGTCTACTTCATCCAAACTGAAAAAAGTCACTGGAAACACAAATCCCAGAATTTGGCTTTAATGTATTCAAACAGTGGTCACAATAACACAAAGCAAAAGTGCTTACCTTGTTGACTTGATAGATAGAATTAAAAATCGTCATCATCTTCCTCAGCAATATGCTTAGCAAGCTCTTGTTCCTGTTGCTGCCTCTCTCTCCTCTTTTCAGCGCTTTCTTTTTCCTTATGTGAATTAGGAGGAAACCTAAGGGCCCGGACCGCCTCATTATGCATATTCAGGCAGAAGGCAATTCTCGAATTAAAGGCTTGCTGAGGCTCGTTTGTCGAGTAAATGTCACCAGTTTCCTTGGATACCATCCATCCGTTTGCGTGATCTAGTGTTGCATCAATCGCGCCATCACGGATTGCTTTTGACACAATGCTCTCCGCATCAGCCACAGGGTTAGGCGAGTCCAGTCTCAGCTTCTTTGCCACGTCAACAAGGGAGATACGCGAGTAGGAGATGCTGATGTTGCGAAGCCCGGTTCTTATCACATTGTGGCGCAGCCTCACGATCAAATTGTTAGTCCGGTCTGAGCTGAAAGTAGTAGAGAATTTCTCTGCTACGGTTTTGAACAGCTCTAGATCTCCGATCCTAACAGCCTGAAAAACAAGAAATTCTGGTTGAGAAAAATAAACACCTTTTGAGTAGAAAGATACTAAAAATCAAAAGCTATCAAGGAAAAGTTGAATAAATGTCAGAAACAGGCTCACATTAGTCAGCTCAAAGTATGGTCTCAAGGCCTTCTCCATGCCTTTTTGCATAAAAACGGTTCGTTCAGGGATCTCCCCAAGAAGTAAGCGGACAATCACAGCCCACTTGTTGCATTGAACTCTAAAACCAAGAGCAGCTACTGGTGCTTTACGAGCAGCTTGAAGAAGGGATTCCTTCGCATCAGTGTACTCCAGCTGTATCGTCCTTATCTTCCCAAGGTAAAACAAGTACCGGCAAAACTGAAACAAATAATACAGAGAACACAATAAAATTTCACATAATTTATTAAAGAACAATCATCGGTACAGCACATCAGTTACCAAAAAAGTAAATAAAAAGACAATGATCTGAAAGAATACCTGCTGATTCGAATGAGCTTCAAAACGTGGCGCCTTTGACCTCAGCTTTTCAGCTTGATCATACAAATTGTAATGAAGGTAATTGCGAAGCAGCAGGTTGAGAAGTGTTTCCTGCATATTACAGCAAAAAAATCGTAAAGAGATACACGAGCTTTCTAGACAACTAGGAACTGTACAAAAATGCAGAAACAAACCTGCCCCAATTCATCATGACGCAATGTAGCAACACGGTGCAAAGCCAGGAGATTACTGCAAATAAATGAAAATATAGTCATTGGTTATATCCTATTTGACTGAGACTTAGATAGATAAGAATAAAAAAACCAGTAAAGCAACACACCCCCTGATTTCAGCAAGATCATCAGTAAGTTCATAGCTAAGAGAGTAATAGAAGTACAGCCTGGATGCCAGAACATCAACTGTTCTCCTGTTCAAGTTCTTTAAACGGGCAATGCTTGCTGAAGAACAAGCCTTAGCCTGCATGATGCGGTAAGTGATGTTATGTAACCACCAATACACAAAATAACAGCAGCAACAACAATAATAATAACAAAAATGATAAAAAAATGAAGATGCTGACCTCACTGTATTTTTTCTGGTCAATGAGGAATATGAGCACAAGCAAGTAACAATAGATCTCGAGCTCTGATGAATGCTTCACAGTAGCCTGAGTACCAGATGCAGCGGTATCCACTTCCATATCACTTTGATCATCCTTCACATAGCATTAAGAAAGTTCAATCCATATCATACATTTCTCATAAAAGATGTCATGATCCAAACTTACATAAAGGTTAAAAATAGTTCCCTGAATAAGTTAATATACATCAGCATGTCAATATTTGTCAACGGATCACTGAAGTTACAGATAATAGTGCTGATAACATGAAATTGATGAGAAAATATGCTATACACCATTCATGATTTATGATATTTATGAGCCTTACTGGAATGGATGTATTTATTAATCACAGGGTGGAATGGGAATGACTGCCAGTTCTAACCCTATGTCCTTATCTGATGATTGGGTATTTGGGTTTATTCCGAACAATAAGTTCAACTCTGAACAAGGCCGGCACTCCCCTTGGATGTTTTATCCAAATTGACCACACTTCCCTGTTAAGTGGAACACAAAAGCAAAACCAAAAGGATTTCCCAAACAGCAACATCAACAGTAGCTGCAGCAGTTTGACCAGATCCGAATTCAAATCCACGATTTGTTTATATCAGCAATTTTACAACATTTAAAAGTAACGTTACACAGACGACAGCAGATCCAGACCTAATCTCAGTTGACTGATTGTATATTATTTAGCTTCCAAAATCAAGTCTGTTACACTCAATTGTAATCACAATTTTATTCATGAAACCCTTTACCCTAGTTAGTAGCAATGATGTTCAAGTGTTCGACTTAAAAAGGTTTTTTCTAAGGTTTTCATGTTCGCTGTAGAAAACAAGAAATGGAACATACACGATGCAGATCTGAAACAAACTCAGGTTTAAATATGTTGAATCAATTTTCATCTAGTTTTCTAAGCTTGAATCACTCGTGTATCGATTTTCAAGAAGATCCTAGGGAGGATCGAGAAAAAAATGCTACAGTACGTGACACTTAGTATGTCCAACAAAGTTCAAACCACATAATCATGTTGTGTTCTGAGTTCTGACCCAAGTATATATTTTTTTTCCTTATTGTAAGAATTAGCAATTACCGCACTTGTCATTCTTGCAACGTTTTCTTGTAACTTGTAAGCTACTCTATAATTGATGAATTGCTAGTCAACAGACTACCCTCATAAGTCCTATCAAGATTGATGCGGACAGCGGTTTCTGAGAAGGCTGAGTTCACTTATAGCAACTGGTCAGGTGTTTTGAGACTGAAGATTCAGTGTTCAAACAAAGTACGCAACTTGAAGAACCAAAGAGGGAGAACAGTTCTTGAGGATTGTTAGTCACACATAGCTAACAAAAATTAGAGAAAATTTTTTTTGGAGGTTTGAGTTGTTATCACGGTTATCACCTAATCTGCCTATCACATACATTGCATCACCTATTTATAGCTAAACACGTAACCTATATGACTTACTAACCAACTTAACTATCTTTAACTACCTTTAATTGATACAAACCGACTCATAGGTACTAGTTATTTATACTACTTGACCATTTAGAACTGAGAACCCCTGCCCACTTGACTTATTTGACTTACTAACTGAATTAGTTATCACTAACTCTTAACTGATACAAACCATTTCACTTAACTACTAAAAGAAACACACACACATCAGATTATGAATTTCTAGGTGGTTGGCTAAGGGTTTTCATCAGACTTGGTAACTGTGTTCAATCTTTTGGGTTAGGTTCTAATAAATAGGTGCATCAGCATACACCCTGTAGTTGACAAAACATATAAATAAAATGATTATAAACATTAAAAATCCCATCCGACATGCAAATTTCCTCTGAGCTTACAACAAAGACATTAAAACAAGAGAAGCTAACCTTTGGTAGATACGAAGTTAGCCGCGAGTGCGCTTCCGAACCAGGCGCAAGCGCGAAACCAAGGAACGAAGAAACCACAGAAGCCTTCAACTTCCTCCTCAACGCAATTGTCAGCCTAACAGCCCTCAAAATCCGACGAACCTCACGAGCATAAGCTCCCGTCTCAATCAGTGCAGCAATTTCTTTCAAATCTAAATATCAAATTCACACACTAAATCCAAACCTTCCAATTCACAAAATTACTAATATTTCACATTCATCATAACAGACTAACACTAAACAAACAAGCAAAAAGCATTACTTATTAACAACCATTCCTTAACATCCATCATTCATTAATACAGATTCAACAAATAACTATATATACATAAAGGTTACAAAAAACAAACAAACAAACATTGAATCGAGTCTTACGTTGTAACACAGGAGTGGTGGATGACGTGGAATTTGAAGGAGCTGCAACTGCTGCTGCAGGGACTTGTTGTTCTTTCATCTCAACGTCCTGAGTCATTTTTTTTTCTTCTGTAAAATTGGAATTAAGTTAATTGAAGGTGAAATCGAGTAGCAATATATAAAAAATATGGAGGTCGATTGTAATTGTAAAATTACCGGAACGAAGATCTGTATTGCAATCGAACGATTATTGAGGTTTGGAGCAATCAAGAGGGAGGATATTAGGGCTGCTTTTGCCCCAAGTTATGTTATTCAGTCTCGTTTTACATGTATGGTATTTTCACTTTTGGTCCCTAGGTTTTGAGGTTGTACATATTCGGACCACTAGTAATGAACATATCAAAGGGTGCCTTTCAAAGGAGAAAACTAAATATATGTATAAAATACTAGCAGGATGCCCGCGCGATGCGGCGGGGCACACAAACATTTCCTAATGGTATGTATGGTTCGGTTCGGTTCAGTTCGATTATTAGTCTCAACAAAAACAAAAGTCATCGGCTAAACGATCTTATTGACCAATTGGCTAACTGGTTCAGTTTATTTTTTAAGATTGTTGGTTTTTAATTCGATTTAGTAAATTGTTTTTAGAGAGAATTACTATTTGCGTCCTTGTGTTATAGTCGATTTAACTACTTGAATCCAAAGTTGAAAACTTTAACTACTTGCGTCCCTAGATGGAAATTAACTAACCTGTTGAGTCCAAATTGCTAACTCTGTTAACTAAGTCAGTTAAATCTGTATGAAATGACAAAATACCCCTACTTATTAAATATATATATATATATATATATATATATGATTCGGTTCAAATGAAAACCACCCTTTCGTGAAAGAACCGCGAGAACCCCGACGTAAAATATGAATTTTAAAAAAAATCCACCGGTGTAAAAATGGGTAACCTCGACGTAAAAAAAAATTACGATGGGTTTACAGTAGTGTAAAGACCTGGGCCCACCTTATTTTGTCTTATTCCAAAAGGGAATATTCGCTTTTATATTTTATTCCTCTTTAATTCTCAACCACAAATTCTTTTATGATTAAAATATGTTTGTGGTTAAAAAGTGAGTTCTCATGGTTCTTACATGAAAGGGTGGTTCTTATTTTACCCTTTCCCTATATATATATATATATACACACACGCACACACACACCAAACCTTTCTTTATATTTTCTTCTTCCCACCTCCCACATCTTCAACCCCTACACCAAACCCTGCAAGACCACTGCTGCACCACCACTCCATCCTAACAACCACCACTGCACCACCACTCCAGTTCCTGCAACACCACCACTGCACCAACCACCCTGTTATCCTTGTAACCAAGCACCCTCTAATTAGTTCTACCTATAAAACCCTCCACCCTTTGTTTTATTTCTCTGCACATAACCAACACATACATACTTGTGTGTGTAATTGAGAGTTAGACCAGAATAATAATCGGCCATCCTCTCCAGTGATCGAAACCGGGCGCTGCCATAGCCCTCCTCTCCGATGAGCTCTCCCTCGCCAAGCTGATAACCATCACAACCTCCTCTCTGTTTCCTTTACAAATCCCGATAATAACCATTCGTTTCTTTCCGACCAAGTGGGTGTATCACCGGGTAGCTATAATCGGTCAGACCCCAATCTCAGTTTATGATATGGATTCCGATAACCACTTACCTATTCCCGATTTCTATACAATAAACTAACCGGAACCCTCCTTTGTTCTGAATATAAACTATCGGACCACAACTCTTATCTTGTTTATGTGGTAAACCGACAGCCCGGGTCGTTACACAACACCACCTAACCCATAACCCATCACCTAGCCACCGTCGTTTCCCCTTATCTTGTTTCTATGGTAAACCGAAAAACCCACAAACCCTAATCATCATCCTCATCAAAACCCTAGTCGTCATCTTCATCAGACCCTTCTGTCCCAATATGCAACAAACCCTTCTGCAGTAGATGTAGTAGGCAAACGCCGGTGGGTAGCCATTGATTAATTAATTGTTAAGGGTTTTGATAATTCATGTGGGGTTTGGTGATTTCTTATTAGGGTTTGGTTTTGAAGATATTGAAATGTTTGTGAAGAAATATGAGCTTATCTGAGTTTGAAGGAAAAGGTTTTTGATAACAGAGTTAGTATAAGGGGTATTTTTGTCTTTTCACTGAAAGTTAACAGACTTAGTTAACAGAGTTAGAAATTTGGACTCAAGGTGTTAGTTAATTTCAGTTTAGGGACGCAACTCGCAAGTAGTTAAAGTTTTCAACTTTGGATTCAAGTAGTTAAATCGACTATAACACAAGGACGCAAATAGTAATTTTCTCTTGTTTTTAAGAACCAAAACCAAACTTTGTCTAAAATTTTAGCTTAAAGGTACATGAAATGAGGATATAAAACTAAATGTCACACCCTCAAATTTCCACTTGCGGAGTTTTACCACGAGGCGCATGACAAACCAGGATCCAAGTCAACAGTCACAATAAACGTCACTATATGAATACGTAAAACCCAAAACATAGTTCTCATATTATCAAAATCGTAGCGGAAGCATTTAACCATTTACAAAACCATGTACGACAATGTTCAAACAATTTTATTCAAAAACGTGAAGCTAAGCCTAGACGCCATGCAGACTCGTGCGCCTAGTCCAATGTTGCTACCTTAGCGACCTGAGAAAAACATGCCAAAAAGACGTCAACATATAATGCTGGTGAGTTCACAGGTTTATTCAATATGTTACTAAAGTTACCAAAACGTTACCATGTCCATACTATACCAATGTCACCAAGTACGCTAGCTGGGCGTATGTTTTATTACTACTACGATTGGAAAACCATTACTAGACACGTTTAGCAATGTTTAGCAATGTTCAGCCCGAATGTTCAGCATGATACCCTACAAAACCCCACCAATTTTGCCCCAAAACCAGTTTGTTTTAACACTTTCCCAAAATGGCAAAATTATGGAAATGTCACATCATACATGGAATTCTTACCCAATTTAGAAACTTTTTGAAATCCTTTCATATTCATCTCAATAAGCTCTGTTTAATGTGTTTATGAAAACCCCCAATACCTTTATTAATAATAGTAACATGCAATAATCCTTAGGTTTATCAAAAATCCCCAAAATACCCATAATATCACCACCTATCTAATTGTAACCCTAAACAACAATAAACCAACATCAATAGCAACCCTAGATCATGTTTCTATCATTAGAATAGCAACAAATCATTCAACAACACATAACATCACATAGCACACAATTAACACATGTTTATTGATACAAAACCTATGTTTAATGATAGGGTTTAGATTTAGAAAGGTGTTTAAAAGGTTTTTATTGATAGAAACATCCTTAGAACAGATCTGGACATTTAGGGTTAGATAAAAACGAATTAAAATGCCTTAAAAAGATTTAGGATTAAGAACACACCTTGGATTCTTGTTTAGATGTTGTTGATGGGTTAGATTATGAAAAAGAAGAGCAAAAACTCCTTCCTTAGTGATTAAAATCGTTTGAGGGTGTTTTGAGACGGTTAGGGTTTGTGAAATGGTGAAAAATGACAAAGTTTGGTATTTATACTAGTCCACCTTCGACCCCTGTTAATGGTCGAATGTAGCCTCCTTCGACCCTTTCACAGGGTCGAATGTACCCTGTCCTGGTCGAAGGGAATTCTTTCAATTCCACATCCCAGGTTCGCCCCTTTGTAAAGGGTCGAACCAAGACATATTTCCAGGTTCGCCCACTCGAAGTGGTCGAACCAGGACCTATGTTTTCTAGTTTTCCAGTTTGTCGCGTTTAACGCATTTTAACGCACCTTAACATATGACCATGCAACCTTAGTCTATGTTTAACATATTTAAGCATACATGAGTATCCACACATCGTTTAAACACATCAATGCACATAATCTACCACACGACAATTAATCTACACGTACACTTAATTAGTTTATGTAATTTCACCAACAACGGGACCCGGTACTAGTGTATTCCCAAAACGACTCCCAATGATCCTCCAGATCATTGAACCCTGGACAATCCTAACTTGACCCGACTCAACTAACCTAGTTAAGTCCGTTTATAAACGTTTCCCGCTAAGGTAGACTTAGATGTTACTAAAATGTTTAAGCCAAATATGCCGGGTGTCACATCATCCCCACGTTCAAAGAATTTTCGTCTCGAAAATTGCACAAAGCCCAAAAATAAAAGAGACAGAGAGAATGAAACGAAAAGAAAATTTACCGGATGTCACGTCATCCCCACGTTGAAAGAAATCTCGGCCCGAGATTCATTCCGCTTCAACGGTAACATGCCTTGATTTGAATGCGCGTTTTGGAAAGAGATGGGGATACTTATCTTTCATCTGATCCTCCTATTCCCACATGAACTCCGGTCCACGATTTGAGTTCCAACGAACTTTAACAATGCGGATTTTACTCCGACGAAGGCTACGAATCTTTTAGTCGAGAATCTCGACAGGTTCCTCCACGATGCGAAGACGATCATCAACCTTGATCTCTTCTAGTGGTACAATGAGAGATTCATCAACCAAACATTTCTTCAAGTTAGACACATGGAAGACGTTGTGAACACTACCGAGCTCCGCCGGTAAGTCAAGTCTGTATGCCACCGGTCCAATCCGATCCAGGATTGCGAAGGGTCCGACATAACGAGGGTTAAGCTTGCCACGATTTCCAAAGCGTATGACGCCCTTCCATGGTGAAACTTTCAGAAGTACCCTGTCCCCAACCTCGAACTCCAAAGGTTTGCGACGGCGATCGGCATAGCTCTTCTGACGGTCCCGCGCAGCCGCCAAACGGTTACGAATCTGTACGATTTTCTCCGAAGTTTCGTACACAAGTTCCGGACCAGTGAGCTGGCTCTCGCCCACTTCGGCCCAACAAAGAGGTGATCGACATTTTCGTCCGTAGAGAGCCTCGAACGGAGCTGCCTTGATACTAGAGTGATAGCTGTTGTTGTAGGAGAACTCCACCAGTGGTAGGTGAATCTCCCAACTTTTGCCAAAATCGATAACACATGCCCGAAGCATGTCTTCCAAGGTTTGAATCGTCCACTCACTATGTCCATCAGTTTGCGGATGATAAGCTGTACTCATATCCAACTAAGTACCCAAAGCCTTGTGCAGAGCCTTCCAGAACGCGAAGCAAAACGAGAATCACGATCAGAGATAATAGAAACAGGCACCCCGTGCCGAGCAACCACCTCCTTAAGGTAAAGTCGAGCCAACCGCTCGAGTCCATCGGTTTCCTTAATAGGTATGAAACGTGCTGATTTTGTCAACCTGCTAACAATCACCCAGATCATATCATAACCACTAGGTGACCTTGGCAGCTTGGTGACAAAATCCATCGTGATTCGCTCCCACTTTCATTCTGGAACCTCTGGTTGTTGGAGGAGACCAGACGGCCTCTGATACTCCACCTTGACTTTAGCACAAGTCAAGCACTTGCTGACATAAGTAGCTATATCAGCCTTCATGTTTGGCCACCAATAAAGTATCTTCAAATCCTGATACATCTTATCGGAGCCAGGGTGAATAGAATACCGAGATTTGTGAGCTTCATCCAAAACAAGCTCGCGTAATCCCCCGAACAAGGGAACCCAAACACGTCCCGCAAAATAGTGTAAGCTATCGGTCCTGAGTTCAAGATGCTTGTCAGCACTATGCATAGTCTCAGCCTTAAGGTTCTCCTCCTTCAAAGCTTCTACCTGTGCAGAACGTTTTCGATCAGGCAATGACGGATGAATGGTAAGCTGTAAGGCTCGAACACGACGAGGATTCGCAGACTCCTTCCTGCTCAAGGCGTCCGCCACAACGTTCGCCTTGCCATGATGGTATTTGATAGCACAGTCATAGTCGTTCAGGAGTTCAACCCAGTGACGCTGCTGCATGTTTAACACCTTCTAGTCGAAAATATGCTGAAGACTCTTGTGATCGGTGTATACTTCACACTTGGTACCGTACAAGTAATGTCTCCAGATTTTCAACGAGAAGACCACCACGCCTAGTTCTAAATCATGAGTAGTATAGTTCTTCTCATGAACCTTGAGTTAACGAGAAGCATTAGCAATAGCCTTCCCGCGTTGCATCAACATACAACCGAGACTACGAATAGAAGCATCACAGTACACAACGAAGTCATCCGTACCATCAGGTAAAGATAAGATAGGTGCAGAACAAAGTTTAAGCTTCAGCATTTGAAATGCTGATTCCTGTGGTTCATCCCAGTCAAACTTTCGGTCCTTCTGGGTAAGAGTGGTGAGGGGTTGAGCGATCTTCGAAAAGTCCTCAATGAAACGACGATAGTAACCCGCAAGACCTAAGAATTGCCGCACCTCAGATGGCGTCTTTGGTGCTTCCCAGTCTTTAAAAGCTTCGATCTTAGCTGGATCGACATGAATTCCCAGTTCATTAACCACATGCCCTAGGAATAGAACTTCACGTAACCAAAAATCACACTTCGAGAACTTAGCATACAACTGCTCCTGTCTCAAAAGTTCCAAGACCAACCGTAGGTATTCCTCATGATCTGTCTTGTTCTTAGAATAAATCAGAATATCGTCGATAAACACGATGACGAACTTATCAAGGTAAGGTTTGCAAACGCGATTCATCAAGTCCATGAACACCGCCGGTGCGTTAGTGAGACCAAAAGGCATGACCAAGAACTCAAAGTGGCCATATCGAGTGCGAAAAGCAGTCTTCTGAATGTCAGCTTCCCGGACGCGTAACTGGTGGTAACCGGGCCGCAAATCAATCTTTGAATAGTAGCTGGAGCCCTGGAGCTGGTCAAAGAGATCATCAATGCGAGGAAGAGGATAACGATTCTTGATGGTCACTTTGTTCAGCTCACGATAATCAATACACATGCGAAGACTTCCGTCCTTCTTCTTTACAAACAAAATAGGAGCTCCCCACGGGGAAGAACTCGGTCGGATGAAACCCTTTTCCAAGAGTTCCTGCAACTGGCTGGACAACTCTTGCATCTCGGGAGGTGCAAGACGATACGGAGCTCGGGCAATAGGAGCTGCACCTGGAGTAAGATCAATACCAAACTCAACCTGACGATGGGGAAGAAGACCAGGCAAATCATCAGGAAACACATCGGAAAAATCACGAACCACCGGGATATCCTCGATCTTCTTCTCATCGTCAGTAGAAACGTTAACAAGTGCCAGAATGGCCGAACAACCCTTTCGAAGGTACTTACGGGCTTTCATGCTAGAAATGATACTCAACGAAGTACCGCTTTTCTCGCCATGAACCGAAAGAGTCTCTCCATCAGGGAGAGGGATCCGAATAATCTTATCGAAACAAACGATCTCCGCACGATACAACGATAACTAATCCATGCCGACAACGACATCAAAACTACCCAGGGGCACCGGCATAAGGTCAATGGGGAAAGGCAAACCCGACAGTTCCAAACGACATTCCCTAAGGGTGTGTGTCGCTTCGATTTTCTTACCATCAGCCAATTCTATTAAGTACCTAGCCTCTAAAAGTGTGGGTACTATATCTAGCAATCGACTAATGTCCATAGATACGAAACTCTTATCGGCACCAGAATCAAACAAGACAGAAACATAGCGATCATTAAGAAGGAACGTACCGGTAACTGTGTCTGGATCCTGCCTAGCCTCTACAGATCCAATGACGAAAGCACGTGCAGTCCTGCCTCTGCCCCCGTTGTTCCCGTTACCGTTCCCGCCCCTCCCATTATCGCCCTGCTTCAGCTTAGGACATTCACGCTTGAAGTGTCCCGTGTCACCACAGTTATAGCACCCCTGCTTTCCTGGAGTCCCCTGAGCAGCAGGAGTCTGAGTTGGTGTAAGTGCCACCCTGCAATCCTTAGCATGATGCCCCAACTGATGGCACCGATGACAACGAGCCCGATCACAACTCTCAGAATGATGAAAACCACACTTGTTGCACTTGGGATGCTTCCCAACATACCCACCTGACTTCTGCCCTGAAGAAGACCCAGATGAATCAAACTTCTTCGCTGGCTGAGATGGCGGCGGCACAACACTCTTCCCCACACTATCCCACTTCCTCTTGTTCCCTTCAGAAACCTTCACAGCAGCACCCTTAGGAGGCAAAACACCTTCTGCCACCTTCAGGTTAGTCATCCGATGAGCTGATCTGACAACTTCAGCAAGAGTGGGAAGATTCCCAGCAGCCACCAATCCAGCAATCTCCGGCACTAGCCCATATACATAGTGCTCGATCCTCCTATACTCGGGTGTATGCAAATCAGGGCACAACACTGCCAGCTCGTTCCTCCTCACAGTGTATTCTTCAATATCAGACCCGACCATCTTGTAACTCCAGACTTCATGTTCCAACTTCTGTACCTCCTCCCTTGGACCATGGTTGCAAAAGTCGCTAGGCGCTCCCTAGTCGGAGTCGGGAGTACTCGGGGAGTTCTCGGCCTAGTCGGAGAGTACTCGGCCTAGGCGTAGGGTACTCGGTCCTCGGCAACCTACCTTGTAGCGATTACTCGGGGAGTACTCGGCCTTCGAGACCTTGTTTTACAACAGAGCCTTGGACAGTACTTGCCTCTCAACAGTTGCACAAGCTCCACCCAAGGCATAGCAATAGCCTCCCCCAATCCCATGTTCTGAGTAGTAGCATTCCACCACGACAGTGCAGGCCCCTCGAATGTCGTAGTAGCATACTTAACTCGGTCCCCAGCAGGACAGTTACACATGACGAACACAGATTCAACCTTCTCAAGCCATCGGAGAATTCCCACCGCTCCCTCAGTCCCAGCGAAGTTATGGGGCTGACAGTCCTGAAACTTCTTATAAGAGCAGTGAGGTGGAGGTGGATTGGCAGCGATACCTGAAACACGATACACGAGTAAAACACAAACGAAAGGACATGACACCCAAGAACGAGGCAAAGTCGACAGAAATCAACTCACCACCCATGGCATTAATCCCAGCCTGGAAATTAGCCATAGCCATGTTCACTTGCTGCTGTAGCAAGTTATTCAGCTCAGCTTGGGTCATGTTGATGTTGCCAGGACCACCGCCTCCAGCACGGCCACCGCCGCCAGCACGGCCACCGCCGCCACCACGACGTCCACCACCGCGAGCACCAGACATGATCTAACAAATCAAAGAATCGAGGGATTCAGATTCACCTCTAGCGTCAACCACTAGAAATTTACAAGGGTTAACTCAGGGACAAATCCAGGACTATACATCCAAACTCAAGGTCCACCGGGATTTTCATGCATTTCAGTTTATTATTTCGTGTGCACCCAAAATGATAAACTGCTCCACATGGTCCTCCAAATGTACCCCTAGTCCAGACTCCGGTCACCGAATGTCGTCGCCTAGTAACGTGTTACAATAGGTGCAAGTGTAAGAAAGTGTATGTGTGCTAGTCAACAAATTAGCCTCTCCCTCTTCAACCCCGAAGAAGAGGACAAGAGTAGATAAGAACCCAAATTGAAGCGGATGATGTAACAAGGAAGTATGATGATGATGTAAGGACACCCCGACAACGTTAGTACGTATCCCACTAATAGACTCAAAGTATGAGACCGTCTAGTGTGTGCGACTCGGCTATAGACCAGACTCTACATGCAGTCCTAGTTCACTATAACCATTGGCTCTGATACTAATCTGTCACACCCTCAAATTTCCACTTGCGGAGTTTTACCACGAGGCGCATGACAAACCAGGATCCAAGTCAACAGTCACAATAAACGTCACTATATGAATACGTAAAACTCAAAACATAGTTCTCATATTATCAAAATCGTAGCGGAAGCATTTAACCAGTTACAAAACCATGTACGACAATGTTCAAACAATTTTATTCAAAAACGTGAAGCTAAGCCTAAACGCCATGCAGACTCGTGCGCCTAGTCCAATGTTGCTACCTTAGCGACCTGAGAAAAACATGCCAAAAAGACGTCAACATATAATGCTGGTGAGTTCACAGGTTTGTTCAATATGTTACTAAAGTTACCAAAACGTTACCATGTCCATACTATACCAATGTCACCAAGTACGCTAGCTGGGCGTATGTTTTATTACTACTACGATTGGAAAACCATTACTAGACACGTTTAGCAATGTTTAGCAATGTTCAGCCCGAATGTTCAGCATGATACCAATGTTACCAGTTCGAGACAATATGCACCCGCCCGGCCCTCCAAGCCGACGAGTGGGGCAGGTCACGCCCAATAGATCTATCCACATTTCCCCCGTTGTGCAACCCCGCACATTCATGGTTTTCCCCGGGACTTTAAAAGATCGTATAGTAATACAAATTAAAACCATAGTATGACATATGTTACCAAAATAGTTTAGCGCATGTTTTCTCCCCCAAAAGTTAAAGCTATAAAAGTGGGGCCGTGAACTCACCTTAGATAGTGTTCTTCGGTAACTAGTAAAATGCTAAGCCCTTGATAATCCCTCTACCGGAGATCTATCAAAATGTTCACATAAGTGTTCCGACTAATAACCATAAGGTTATCTAGTCCCCGATTGTCCAGATCGTAACCAAGTATGTTTTAAAGCGTGTTTAATGTTCAACCGACACACTAGACCGACTCGACATCCCGTTGGTGACTCATTACCCTAAATAATCAAGTATACATAGATTACACACAAGATTCAAGCATAAAACACTTAGTTTGTATCAAAAATCTCATTTTTACATCAGAACGGTCGAACCAGGCAGATAATTCCTCCTTCGCCCCTTTTTAAGCCACATTCGCCCGTTTAGTGTCACGTTCGACCGTTTGATGCCACGTTCGACCGTTTGATCTGGTTCGCCCAAACATTTCCCAGGTTTGACCCTGGAATCACTCCATTCGACTACTCGTTTGGTCGAATGAGCCCATGTTCGACCCTGTCAGCTAATTTTCCCCCAAAACGCTTCAAACACATTCAAAACATCGCGAAACATCATCAAACACAGCAGTCATGCATGAATAACTTATCCCTACAAAACCCCACCAATTTTGCCCCAAAACCAGTTTGTTTTAACACTTTCCCAAAATGGCAAAATTATGGAAATGTCACATCATACATGGAATTCTTACCCAATTTAGAAACTTTTTGAAATCCTTTCATATTCATCTCAATAAGCTCTGTTTAATGTGTTTATGAAAACCCCCAATACCTTTATTAATAATAGTAACATGCAATAATCCTTAGGTTTATCAAAAATCCCCAAAATACCCATAATATCACCACCTATCTAATTGTAACCCTAAACAACAATAAACCAACATCAATAGCAACCCTAGATCATGTTTCTATCATTAGAATAGCAACAAATCATTCAACAAACATAGCACACAATTAACACATGTTTATTGATACAAAACCTATGTTTAATGATAGGGTTTAGATTTAGAAAGGTGTTTAAAAGGTTTTTATTGATAGAAACATCCTTAGAACAGATCTGGACATTTAGGGTTAGATAAAAACGAATTAAAATGCCTTAAAAAGATTTAGGATTAAGAACACACCTTGGATTCTTGTTTAGATGTTGTTGAAGGGTTAGATTATGAAAAAGAAGAGCAAAAACTCCTTCCTTAGTGATTAAAATCGTTTGAGGGTGTTTTGAGACGGTTAGGGTTTGTGAAATGGTGAAAAATGACAAAGTTTGGTATTTATACTAGTCCACCTTCGACCCCTGTTAATGGTCGAATGTAGCCTCCTTCGACCCTTTCACAGGGTCGAATGTACCCTGTCCTGGTCGAAGGGAATTCTTTCAATTCCACATCCCAGGTTCGCCTCTTTGTAAAGGGTCGAACCAAGACATATTTCCAGGTTCGCCCACTCGAAGTGGTCGAACCAGGACCTATGTTTTCTAGTTTTCCAGTTTGTCGCGTTTAACGCATTTTAACGCACCTTAACATATGAGCATGCAACCTTAGTCTATGTTTAACATATTTAAGCATAGATGAGTATCCACACATCGTTTAAACACATCAATGCACATAATCTACCACACGACAATTAATCTACACGTATGTAATTTCACCAACAACGGGACCCGGTACTAGTGTATTTCCAAAACGACTCCCAATGATCCTCCAGATCATTGAACCCTGGACAATCCTAACTTGACCCGACTCAACTAACCTAGTTAAGTCCGTTTATAAACGTTTCCCGCTAAGGTAGACTTAGATGTTACTAAAATGTTTAAGCCAAATATGTCGGGTGTCACAAGTAGTTAAATCGACTATAACACAGGGACGCAAATAGTAATTTTCTCTTGTTTTTAAGAACCAAAACCAAACTTTGTCTAAAATTTTAGCTTAAAGGTACATGAAATGAGGATATAAAACTACAAATACATGAAATGGAAGCTAAAAATATATGAAATGTTCGATTTTTAATTTGGTTAATTTTAATGGTATAAAAAACCCGATTACCAATTTTAAGTTAATTCGATTGTTTGGTTAATTCAATTTTCAATTGATTTGGGTTGGTTACGTTTGTTTTCGGTTATTGCACATCCCTAGATATTGTTAGTTACGTAACACATCAATTTTTTTAAAACTAAAAAATAATAGTAATATTACAAACCATGTACTCCACAGAGATGAATAGATCATAAACAACAAGTTTAATATCACCTTTATGCATAGCTACTCTGACCACCAATCGATCGATTCTTCCAAACCCTGTATGTTAGTTAAAATTAAACCACAATAGTTCATTCCACACAAACAACAGTAAAAATCAAAGTATATAAATGCGTAAAGCGTGTTAGATCTAATACCATTGATTTTTATCTTGATCTTACCTAAACAACAACAAAAAACTTCGATAACTAAATACTACATGTTAGATCATAATCAATGTATTAAAAAAGAACATGGACTAAAACATTAGTAAACTTAGTGTAGCATTGACAAAGATAAAATGTGCATGCGATAAAAAGTGTGTAGTGGAAACAGAGTTTGACGAAGATAAAACAGTGGCAAAGGGTTGAGTTTTTTGTTAGGTTTAATAAATTAATGACCGGGAAAGCCCATAGGTTTTGAATTTTAAAAACAGAAAGGCCATGTGATGTTATTGTCTCCACATTTTCCGTTAATTTGTTATACATGCTTATATAGTTCTAAAACTCTAAATTTTAAAAGTCTTTTTCTTTTTCTCTTTTTTTTTTTTTTTTTTTTTTTTTTTTGTAAATTACCATAATACTTGTAAAGCTCTAGTTTTTATAATGATATCTGCACAATGCGGCAAACAACACATGCATTTCTAAAGGTGTGCATGATTTAGCTTAGTTCGATTATTAATCTTAATCGAAACCGAAGCCATCAGTTGATTGTTCCTATTAACCAATCGGTTAATTGATTTGTTTTTTGGTTAGATTGTTAGTTTTGAGTTCGGTTAAGTTAATTTTGGTTCATAACCAAATTTTGGCTAAAATATTTATATGAAATGGAAGTATAAATACATGAAATGATAGTATGAAAGCTAAAAATATATGAATAAATGAAATATTCATTTTGATTTAGTTACTTTTGATTTAGTTTCTTCTGTTTTTTGTTTAATTTTGGTTAACAATTCAATTATTGTTCATTCCTAGACATTGTTAATTACTTAACATATCAATCTTTTAATTAAAAAGTAATAGAAATACTATATTCAAATTAAAGAGAATAATGCTCGTTTTGTGGTGTATTTTTCAGATAATATTAACGTATGAAAAAGTTATGGTCGATTCATGTAGCATTACAAGTTTAATGCCGCTTTTAAAATAAAACCATTCAAAATCGACCAAATTGTGTAAAAAAAAAAAAAATCAAAATATAAGAAACCAACGAGAAATATACTAAGATAAACAACCCCACAATCTCACTATCAAGAATCAAGACCAGATAAATACACAACCAAATCTGAAACAATAAAAGTCCAAACAACATCCCATTAATTCACAAACATAATAATAAATAAAGTCGAAAAATGAAGAAATAATTAATCCTGGATAAAAGCCACACACACATATGCTATGCCACTCCTTTCTAGTTTGTAGCGTTGCTCCTGAAAGAACCCAAGGCCTTTATGGCTGCAGCCCTCAGGATATATTGATGGTATGCCGCTGCTGCCAATGCTCCCACAAATGGTCCAACCCAAAATATCCACTACACCAACAACATACACCATTTCAACACATCAATAATTGTACAACTCTCAATGCTATACGTACAATTATTTTATCATTTTGTACAATGTACAACCCTATCCTTAGGTCATAGGACCAGTCTATTGCACAGTGTACGTTATTTATGGACAGTGTACAACTCTTTATGCATAAAGTACAAGTCCACAAGCAAGAACCCTATGCAATGCATCACGAGTTGTACTCTATGCATTAAAGGTGGTACTTTATATATTTTTTTTAAGAAAAGAAAACTTACATGGTCATCCCAAATTTTGTCGTTATTGTAAATAACAGCAGCACCAAAGCTTCGGGCCGGGTTAATACCGGTTCCAGTAATGGGTATGGTAGCCAAATGCACCATGAACACTGCAAACCCAATAGGTAACGGAGCCAAAACCTACAAGTACAAGTGTTAATGCACAACGTACAAGTCATAACATAACAAGTGATGAGTAAAATTAAAACACATACAGGAACGTGAGAGTCACGTGCACTTCTCTTGGGGTCAGTAGCAGAGAAGACGGTGTAGACAAGCACAAATGTGCCAATAATCTCAGCACCAAGGGCCGTACCATTGTTGTACCCTGGTGCAACCGAGTTTGCACCACCACCTAATGAGTTGTAGTGGCTCTTCATGAACGCCTTCACCAAACCCACACCACATATTGCACCCAAACATTGTGCAACCATGTACCCAAGTGCCCTTATTAATGACACCTTTCGCGCCAAAAATAGGCCAAATGTAACCGCAGGGTTAATGTGACCACCTATTAATTTCAAGGAACCGAATTTCAATTTATTTGTTTTAATTTCAGAGAAATATATTTGTAATGACGTAACATGTTATTTTTTAACTAGAAGCCTTGTGTCGTAGAGATTGTTGCGAGTGTGAAGGCTTTATCCTTTTTTTTTGTTTAAACATAGAACTAGGTTTAAAAATGTGGATTGGAATGAGTGGGTGAAATATCTTTTGTTAAGGTTTTACGGCGGTCCTTGATTTGAGGACTCGTCCATATTTTTAATATTTTTAATGAAGTTTACCGTTCAAAAAAAATGTTATTTTTTAACTAAAAATATATGAATGTACTATACTAAGGCGAATAAAATGGTTGTTTTAATATGACATTTAAAAATAATAGGTTAGTTGGTTTAAAAGTTAGTTTTAAATTATTGTACCATATATATGTTTATAAAGTTAAAGCTGTATTACTTAAAGTTTTAAAATCACGTATTACATTTTGTGCTTTACATGTATTATAGTTTATATAATATACTGGTTTTGTTAGTATAACTTTTGTAGAACGTACTAATAATACGTAAAAAAAAGTTATGCACCGTTTGGAAATCGTAACGGTTTAAAAGTAAAATTACGTTTTGTGCATTCATACAAAAAGAAAATAGTGAAATGGGGGCTTACCAGAAATACCAGCAGTGCAGTAAACAAGTATGAAGATCATGCCACCGAAGGCCCAAGCAATACCAAGGATGCCAACGCCGCCACATGGGTCGGTTTCTTTTTTGTAGCCAATGACGGTGGCGACGGTTACGTAGAGGAAGAGTAGGGTGGCAACGAACTCGGCTATGAGGGCTCGGTAAAAGGACCAGAGCTTAAGCTCACCCATGTCAAAAAGGGGTGCTGGTGGTGGGTCGACATAGTCTCGACGCGCTGTTTCTCCGATCTCACTTACTTCTTTCGACATGTTGGTTTTCTCTCTCTAGAATATTATTGTGTTTTGTTGTTTCTCTGTCTACAACTCAGGTGAGTTGAAGTGTGTGGTGGTTTAAACTTTAAAGAGGTTTTGTGTGTGTGTGTTATGGAAAGGTGGTGGGTGAGTGTCTTTTTAAAGTAGGAATGATTGGGGTTTGGATAAGTGAAAGGGTGTTTTGGGGATTTTTTGAAATTTGAGGATTTTTAGTTTGTTTTCATGATAGTCCTTGTACTTTTTGTGTTTAGTTGAGAAGATATCGAGATTCTACTTATTCGCAAATGGAACCTTAATTGTCATATTTCTTATAAGAGTATAAGACAATTAAAACATTACATCTTTTTATGTACTTTTTGTGTTTAATTGAGAAGATATCGAGATTCTACTTATTCGCAAATGGACCCTTAATTGTCATATTTCTTATAAGAGTATAAGACAATTAAAACATTACATCTTTTTATGTACTTTTTTTTTGTAATATTCGTAAATGTATTATTGTTGTGTAAAAGTATATGTTTACAAACATTGTTTGATTGGTATTTTTGCAACCATTTGATCAAGAGAGTTCTCTTTAATTATCTTTATCTTATTTTATTGCTCTTTATACCCTCCTATATACGTAAACCTTATAACCCCATTGCATATATGAACATCATTCTCGATATAATAATGACTTGATAGTCTAAGGGTTGTCTCGAGGCTACAATTTAGGGATTGATAACAGCAGGTTCTCTATATGTTATTGCTTATATTTAGACTAAAGAAAAGACACTATGAAAATGCTAGATATGGTACAACCATATAGTAAAACTTGGTTGAATTACATAATAATAACAATGTGCTTGGTAATCATAACTTGATGATTAGTGTTTGTCACATACACCTTAGGGAGGACGGGAAACCTCTCGGTAAGGACCATGCGGTTAGGGTTAGCGTGCAACAACACGACCGCCACCACCTAGGCTATGGTCAAAAACTTAACCGCTCGGAAAATATTGATTTTGATATTTTGGGTTGGCGTGTGACAACATGACCACCACCACCTAGGCCATTAGTGGTTAACAACAAAAATACATGCTTCTTAAATTTGGAGTTTATATGAATGATAAATTTGTTGAAGGGGTTAACTACAATTTAATAAAAAATCATGAAAGTATTGGAAAAGCGGGCCCATTAGTACAGCGAAGACCATGTGAAGAGATCATCAGTGGTGCTTTGGAGTGGGGGGCCAAATCGCCTGTGGGCACTTCTTTGACAGCCTATCATACACCAACAGTGTTCCAACGGCTAAATGCATGACTATGACATATCCTTTTCTTTGTATTTTTTCGTTGTTTGTAATTTAAACTACCTAAAATTGTTTAGGGAAAATGGCCAAAATAGCCCGTTGACCGTGTATTTTGCACAAATAGCCCTCTCCACCCTCTTTGGAGAGACGGGACACGGCTCCCAACGAGCCTGAACCCTCTTTCGAGAGGCTTCCCATTTCAGCCAACAGAGGACCGCCACGTGTCGTTGTTGATCCCGAGACAGACCTTTCTCTCTCCTGAACCCCCTTTCTCTCTCCTAAACCCCCTTTCTCTCTCCTGAACCCCCTTTCTCTCTCCTGAACCCTCTTTCTCTCTCTTGTGACGTCTCGGAAGACGCTTCCGGTGACTTCTCGGAAGACGTCTCCGGTGAAGACGAAGAACAAGAAAAAAACAGTAAACTTCGTCGGAGAAGACGGAGAACTCACCGGAGAAGACGAAGAAACAAGAATCAGTACACCAGCAGGGTCACCGGACCGGTGACCGGAACCGACGCCGCCGCCCTTCTGTTTCCGGCGAACCACCCTGGTCGGCTTTCCGTTCTGGTTAAAGCGAATCAGACAGTCACCGAGTATGGTGACTGTCACCGGTGACCATCTCAGGCCGCCGCCACCTTATCTTTTCCGGTAAGTTACTTCTCCCCAGTTAAGCCCTCTCTTCGTTTATTATAATAATCGGACAGTCACCGGTTTAGGGTGACTGTCGTGCGCCTGCTATAACCCCAAACCATTCTTATGTTCCTGATTTGTATATCGGATAACACAACCCCTTGAACTTGCCCTTCGATTCTCCGGTGAGTTCTCCGTCTTCTCCGACGAAGTTTACTGTTTTTTTCTTGTTCTTCGTCTTCACCGGAGACGTCTTCCGAGACGTCACCGGAGACGTCTTCCGAGACGTCACTGGAAGCGTCTTCCGAGACGTCACAGGAGAGAGAAAGAGGGTTCAGGAGAGAGAAAGGGGGTTCAGGAGAGAGAAAGGGGGTTCAGGAGAGAGAAAGGTCTGTCTCGGGATCAACAACGACACGTGGCGGTCCTCTGTTGGCTGAAATGGGAAGCCTCTCGAAAGAGGGTTCAGGCTCGTTGGGAGCCGTGTCCCGTCTCTCCAAAGAGGGTGGAGAGGGCTATTTGTGCAAAATACACGGTCAACGGGCTATTTTGGTCATTTTCCCAATTGTTTATTATGTTATCGTAGGTCCTTTTAACTTTTGTTGTATGTCAAAACTGGACCCTTTACTTTTATGGAACTTGGTGTCACTCACATGTGACTCACCTGGCCTATTGAAGCTTGACGCGGGGCCCAAAATATTATTTAACATATTTACATCGTCTTCAAGGTATAGTGTGCATTAAAACTTGCTTTTGTATCAAAGTTTGTATACCATACAATAAATGTTATGATATTGGTGAAATAAAGTCAACTCAAGTCAACTATTTTAAAGGTCTAGTCAGGTTCTGTTAAGTCCTGAAATCTTGAGGACTAAAGCTGAATATCAAGAAGGATCATAAGTGTCATTCAAAGAACTTATGAGGTTTATTAGTGTTAATCATAATAATGTTCTGTTAATCCCATAACGACTATATTGGGGATTAGGGCTATAAATAGGTCAATATGTTGATCTTATTCATTCTCTTTCAATTCAATTGTATTCAGATTTCCTACTCTTTAATTCAATAATATTCAGTCATCGTTTTGTTTTTGTTCTTGATTAATTGTTACATTCGTTTTCTGGTGTTGAGTAATTCTCAACAATTGGTATCAGAGCCAGGTTCTTGGCTCGATTCAGAAACGAATAAGGTAGAAGAAGATCAATTAAGAAGGAACGATGGTGTCTACGAAGTTCGAACTGGAAAAGTTTGATGGGAGAAACGATTTTGGGCTGTGGAGATTGAAGATGAGAGCGCTTCTGGTTCATCAAGGAGTGGTTGATGCGTTGAAAGGGGAAAATCAGTTACCAGAGGATATGACTGATAAAGAAAAGAAGGACATGATGGAGAAGGCACATAGTGCGATAATCTTGAGCCTGGGTGATCGGGTTTTGAGAGAAGTTTCCAAAGAAACAACAGCAGCTGGTGTTTGGGCTAAATTAGAGTCCCTGTATATGACAAAATCTTTGGCTAATAGGCTTTATCTGAAAAAGAGATTGTATACATTTAATATGGTGTCTGGGAAATCTCTTGAAGATCATACGGATGAGTTTAATAAACTCATCTTGGATCTTGAAAATATTGAAGTGACTCTTGAAGATGAAGATCAGGCAATCATCTTTTTAACATCTCTTCCACATTCGTTTGAACACTTTGTGGACACTCTAATGTATGGAAGGGATACTCTCACTATGGAAGAAGTGCTTGCAGCATTAAATTCCAAGGAATTGAAGAAAAGATCAGATGTTAAAGAAGATAATGGTGATGGACTGCTGGTAAGAGGCAGAACAGATCAAAGATCTTTCAAGGGCAAGAGTCAATCAAGATCCAAGTCAAGATTTAAAAGGAAATGTTTCATTTGTAACTCTGAAAAACATTTAAAAAGGGACTGTCCAGAAAGGTTTAAGAAGAAGAAATCTGAAGGGGGACAATATAAGGCTCAAACATCACCAGAAGGATCTCAGGAAGGTTATGAGAGTTCTGATGTTTTGGTGGTGACCTGCAATCAAGTGGTGACTAATGATAAAGGTAATGAAACTCCAATCATGGATTCTGGTTGTTCTTTTCACATGACTTTTAGAAAAGAGTTCTTTAAAAACTTAGTTTATAAAGATCTTGGAGTTGTTCAGTTAGGAGATGATAGACCTTGTAAGATTGTTGGTATAGGGTCTGTTGAGGTGAAGCTGAACAATGGAAGTAGAGTTCAAGTAGATGATGTGAGATATATACCAGAATTGGCTAGAAATCTTTTATCATTAGGGACTTTTGAGAAAAATGGGTACACAATTTGTCTGAGGAATGGTAAAGCAAAGGTGGTAAAAGGTTCAATGGTTGTGTTATCAGGAACTAGATGTGAGAATAACACATATAAGTTGGATGGTAGTTTCTTGAGTCAAGAAGTTAATGCTGTTGTGCAAAATAGGCAGGATAATGATGCTGTTTTGTGGCATAAGAGGCTAGGTCATATAAGTGATCAGGGGTTAATGGAACTTAGAAAACAAAATTTGATTGGAGATTTTGTTGAAAGAAGTACTGGTTTCTGTGAACATTGTGTGATGGGTAAAGCACACAGGGTAAAGTTCACAAAGGGGAAGCATGTAACCAGGGGTATTCTGGATTATGTGCATTCAGATTTGTGGGGGCCCACTAAGACTATGTCACTTGGAGGAGCTCATTATTTTTTGTCAATAATAGATGATTTTTCAAGAAGAGTATGGGTTTATGTGTTAAAGCATAAATATGAAGCCTTTGGGAAGTTTAAGGAGTGGAAGGCTCTAGTTGAAAACCAAACAGGCAAGAAACTGAAGAAACTCAGAACAGACAATGGTCTGGAGTTTTGTAGTGGTGAATTCAATTATTTCTGTAGACAAAATGGAATAGGAAGACATCTTACTGTTCCAGGAACCCCTCAGCAGAATGGGTTGGCAGAAAGAATGAATAGAACCCTTCTAAATAAAGTGAGAAGTATGTTGTTTGCAGCAGGAATGCCAAAGTCTTTTTGGGCTGAGGCTGTATCTACTGCTGCATATTTGGTGAATAGATCACCTTCTTCAGCTATAGATATGTTAACTCCTATGGAGAAATGGTCTGGACAAAAGCCAGAATATGAAGACTTAAGGGTGTTTGGATCCTTGGCTTATGCCTATATAAACCAAGGAAAACTTGAACCAAGAGCACAAAGGTGTGTTGTGTTAGGTTATCCTGAAGGAGTTAAGGGGTATAGGCTGTGGAGGATGGATGAAGGGAGTCCCAAAGCATTTGTCAGCAGAGATGTAGTTGCTTTCAGAGAAGAGATAATGTACAAAGATCTCATAGGGGCAAAAGAGTCAGAACTTGAAAAATATGATCCACAGGTTAAAATTGAGGTGGAGAATGATGACAATACCTCAAAAGAAGTTGAACACACTGAAGAGACTAGTTCAAGTCATTCACAAGGTGAACTGAGTGATTATAATCTTGCAAGGGATAGAACAAGAAGAGAAATAATCAGACCAGTTAGGTTCAGGGATAATTCTGATGTATCAGCAGTTGTTTTCATGGCTGCTGAGACAGAAAGTACAACTGAACCTGTCACATTTCATGAGGCAATTGATTCCATTGATAAAGATAAATGGAAAATTGCTATGGAAGATGAAATAAGGTCTCTTCATCAGAATAAAACCTGGACATTGGTTGACAGACCTGAGGGACAGAAGGTAATACCATGTAAATGGATTTTCAAGTTGAAAGAGGGTATTGAAGGTGTAGAGAAGCCAAGATATAAAGCCAGGTTAGTGGCTAAAGGCTTTACTCAGAGAGAAGGACTGGATTACAATGAGATTTTTTCTCCAGTTGTAAAACACACTTCAATAAGGGTATTATTGTCTTTAGTGGCTAGTTTTGACATGGAGTTAGAACAGTTAGATGTCAAAACAGCTTTCTTGCATGGTAATATAGAAGAGAAAATCTATATGAGTCAACCATTGGGGTTTGAAGAAGCAGGGAATGAAGACAAGGTGTGTTTATTGCAGAAATCATTGTATGGGCTAAAACAAGCACCCAGACAATGGTACAAAAGATTTGATGAATGTATGCTGTCAAATAGTTTCACAAGAAGCAGCTATGATTCCTGTGTTTATTTCAAAGAGTATAAACCAGGTAAATATGTATATCTCTTGCTTTATGTAGATGATATGTTGTTAGCATGTGAAGATAAGAAAGAGATAGAGTTAACCAAGAGTATGTTGAATGAAGAATTTGATATGAAAGATCTTGGGGCTGCTAAAAAGATTTTAAGGATGGAAATCATAAGGGACAGAAGTAGAAGGCATTTGAAACTGTCTCAGAGATCATATGTTCAGAAGATTCTTAAAAATTTTCGTATGGAGAACTGTAAGAGTGTATCTACTCCAATGGGTCAACATTTCAGACTATCAAATCAAAATTCTCCAAAAACAGAAGCTGAAAAGGCTTATATGAACAAGGTACCATATGCTAATCTTGTTGGTAGTCTTATGTATCTTATGGTTTGTACAAGACCTGATATAGGGTATGGAGTAAGTCTGGTGAGTAGATATTTATCCAATCCTGGAAAAATGCATTGGGAGGCTGCAAAGTGGCTGTTAAGATATCTAAAAGGAACTCCTGAAGTTGGTCTAAACTTTGGAGATAATGTTCCTTATAGAAGTGTTGTTCAGGGCTTTGTAGACTCAGATTATGCTAAGGATTTGGATAGGGGAAGGTCTATAACAGGATATGTGTTTAGAGTATTGGGTAGTGTTGTCAGTTGGAAGGCTGTTTTGCAACATGTTGTTGCTTTATCCAGTACAGAGGCTGAATACATAGCACTCACAGAAGCAGTTAAAGAAGGATTATGGTTGAAAGGTTTTGTATATGAATTAGGAGTACAAGCTGATCAAGCTGTGGTTATGTGTGATAATCAAGGAGCTGTTGAATTATCTAAAAACAGTGTTTTTCATGAGAGAACAAAACACATCAAGGTAAAGTTGCACTTTATAAGGGATGTTGTTAATTCAAAAGAGGTTATTGTTGAGCAAATAAGCACTGAAGATAATGCTGCAGATATGCTCACAAAATCCTTGACTGTTGGTAAGTTCAGATTGTGTTTGGAAGAATTGGAAGTGGGTTGACAATTCATTTCAAGGTGGAGATTGTTATGATATTGGTGAAATAAAGTCAACTCAAGTCAACTATTTTAAAGGTCTAGTCAGGTTCTGTTAAGTCCTGAAATCTTGAGGACTAAAGCTGAATATCAAGAAGGATCATAAGTGTCATTCAAAGAACTTATGAGGTTTATTAGTGTTAATCATAATAATGTTCTGTTAATCCCATAACGACTATATTGGGGATTAGGGCTATAAATAGGTCAATATGTTGATCTTATTCATTCTCTTTCAATTCAATTGTATTCAGATTTCCTACTCTTTAATTCAATAATATTCAGTCATCGTTTTGTTTTTGTTCTTGATTAATTGTTACATTCGTTTTCTGGTGTTGAGTAATTCTCAACAATAAAGTTGTTGAAGCACGCCATTTTTCTGTAATAAAATTATATGATTAATGATACACTAAATCTCAATATTTCAGTAATAAAAAGCTCAAGCTAAAAACTTAGGCCAAGGAGAAATCAAAATGTGTAAAAAAAGAATATCATGAATAAGTTTAAATAGTTTTGGATATGTTTTCTTGTGTTTTACCACCATTATCTGAGTTTTACATTGTGTATTTAGTATTATACTATAGCATATATAAGTATAATACTATAGTTTAAAGTTTATGACTTTATGTTATAGCATTATATAAGTATTATATAAATTTATATTACTTCAAAGTTTTAGGTCAAGAGGATGTAGTTTAAATCCGAGGGTCTCTCTGGAAGCAGCCTCTCTGCCTTTTCGGGTAGAGGTAAGGTTTGCCTACATCTCACCCTTCCCAGACCCTACGAATAGCTATGCCATTTGTGGGATCTACTGGGTATGGTTGTTGTTGTAGGATGTAGTTTATATTTTCAAGCCAGGAGGCTGCAAGATTGTTTCATCCTTCATCTTGTTATCAACATATTATATTCTAATTCCAAAAAAAAAAAAAAAAAAAAAGATTGATATACTATAATAAAGGGTATTGATACTGTAATAAAGGATATTGATATGTAAGACTTGGTGTTTTGTTAACCGGTAAGAAAGATGAAAGGTTACATACTTGCTTGAGTAACTTAAGAATTCGAAATTTTAGAGTATAAGGAATGTACACAATTAGCCAATTAACATTACCCACAACCAACTTTTATAATGACATTTACCATGAATGCCGTATACGTTTTGATAGTCTTTCTTTACGTTTATTTGTGAAAGACTATTTGTGTAATGTTACTTTCAATAATACTTTAGAACTAATTTTAAGCCCTCACAAAAGTACAAAACGGTCATGTTGTTTTAGGCTGATTAAAAATAAATTGTTTTCAGAAAGAAATGGTTTCAAAATTAGGTACACCCAAAGCCGGCCTAGTTATTTTGGGGGCCCAAAGCGAAGTGAAAATCCGGGGCCCCTTTACGTTTATTTTTTTTGGTTTCGCAAATTTGATTTGTATTTGACGTGAAAATTATTAAAAAAAAAAAGAGGCATTTGATATAATGTCTAAATATTTTCTCAATAAAACTTGTACGCCTTACATACATCACTAGTTTTTTAGTAACAAAAATATTTGTTTCTAATACTTGGCAGCCAGCACGGTGCTTGTGAGATGGTAGTGTTGTAAGCGACCAGTGGTTGAGTGTTGCAAAATGCAAATAGTGGTGGTGTATGAAAATCTAATTCTTTGTTAAAGAACTAGGTTAGAGTCCCGTGGGGACCCACGGTTCATCCGAAAGTAAAATAAAAAAAGTAGGAAAATAAGAATTGTATTATGCAATTTGTTTCGGTTACTAAATGTTTGATAATGCAACATGTATGAATTTTGATGTTAAATGCAAAATGTCATCTAAGAGTTTAATGCAACGAAATGATGGATATATCGAGTAAGTAAAGTTTAATTTGACAACTGCAAACTACATAGCATACTATCACAATATCACACATTACATCATTTGGGTAATATCTATATTCTAATCATAACTAAGCTTAAGCATAGAACACTTATCATTTAGTTGGGGCTTAACGAACTTCAACCAATATCACACATTACATCATTTGGAAAATATCTATATTCTAATCATAACTAAAATTAAGCATAGAACACTTATCATTTAGTTGGGGCTTAACGAACTTCAACCAATGGTCCATTTTCATTTCTTCAATCAAAATCTTTCAAGTCTTCCTCATTGATAGCTGATTTTTCACCTTCGAAGTTTTTATCATTGTCATCACAATCCTCGAAATGCAGCTTATTTTCAATAATTTATGAAAACCTCCACCATTGTATTCCATATTTGTGTTCTACATGAAATATAGTTGTTGTAAAGATATGGATACGGTGATGAGTAAATCAAAAAACAATCCTTAACCCACTTACTTGAATGGGTAGCTTAAATTTTACATGCTATCTCTCTAATGGTTCAAACCGATTACATAGCTAAAAAACAACTAATAAGAAAATGGGTCCAATGTCACATGTTGTAATATAAATTTCCTATATTTTATTAAAAAAAAATAGACACCAAAAGGATCAACCCCAGACCCATTTCAACATGTAGCCAAAAGGACCCATTGTACACACACTTTAAACAACTTTTGACATGTTACAAAATGCCGCCAAACAAAGTCATTATTTAAACTGTGTAAATATAGTACTTAACAATTAAAAATCTTAATAAATAACATCAAAATCATAATCAATCATTCAAATCAATGGCATTAAAATAATCCGCGTCTGAAATTGCGTTACCCATTATATACAAATTTTTATTGACATCTAAAAATTAGCACACTTAAAATTAGCACACTTATTGAAATCAAGATGATGATTATCGTTTAGTGACAATTGATTAAAGAAAAGTCGTAATATCAAAATGAATGTCGGTCAACAATGTTAAAATGAAATTCGTAATATTAGTAACATCAATAAATACGATTAAAAATCTTAATAAATAACATCAAAATCATAATCAATCATTCAAATAAACGACATTAAAATCATCCGCGTCTCAAAATTTCTTACCCATTATATACAAATTATCATTGACATATTTAGTAATCATTATTAGTTGTGATTGAAGTTTTGAAAATTTATATTATCATTTAATTTCGTTGTTAAAATTGGTATGATGATTAAATGATTTTATTATTTGTTAAGGTTTATATAGTATTGATGTGTCTCGAACAATTATGCAAAATCATAAATGCTATGCCTCGATTGACGTGATCAAGTAGGAATTTATTTATATATTTGAATTATAAAAAATGGAAGGATTGGTAATTGACGTGAATTGGTCAACAACGCTTAAAATTAACACAATCAAACTCAAAGACATAAAGTCAAAGAATTGGCCTCCATCAAATTAACAAAAACGTAAAAAGTTTTTACTCAAATTGGGTCAACAATATTAAAATTAAGGTCGTAATATTAGTAATAGCATTGAAAATTATCTTGAATACATTATATATTTTTGAAAACTGTTAAATAGATTTGAATTATATTTATTGGGGAAAGATCTTGTACAAAGTGTTTTTTTGTAAGAACTGTGAGAATCAAATGAGGGTATTTTTTCGAAATTTTTTTCCCATATTGTTAAACATATATTATAGTATTGAAATCTAAAACAACAAAAAAAGAAATAAATTTTGGTGTAGAGTAATTACGTAATTATTGTTGTAGAGTAATTACATAATTACTCTAGTCTAGTGTAAACTAATGTATTTACTTTAATGACGTAATTACACAAAAAAAATTTAATTTTTTTTTTGTATTATTCATCTAGAAAGTATGTTTAAGCACATGGGGAAAAAATTCTAAAAAAAATAAATTCCCCCTTGATTCTCACAGTTCTCACCGAAAAAAACACTTTGTATTTGATCTTTACTCTATATTTATTATTAAAAGAATAATAAAAGTGTAGCAAAATAAATGTACACTCCTATCTTCGGATTATATTTAAATTATAAACTGTTAAATAGATTTAACATTGTTAAATATATTTAAATAAATGTTTAAAGGAAAGTCGTATATGTTTAAAAGAATATCGTTTCATGACAATTGATTATAGGAAAGTCTTTGAATTATAAAAAATGGAAGGATTGGTAATTGACGTGAATTGGTCAACAACGCTTAAAATTAGCACAATCAAACTCAAGGACATATAGTCAAAGAATTGACCTCCATCAATTTAACAAAAACGTAAAAAGTTTGTACTCATATTCGGTCAACAATATTAAAATTAAGGTCGTAATATTAGAAATAGCATTGAAATTTATTATGAATACATTATATATTTTAGGAAACTGTTAAATATATTTAAATCGTATTTATTATTAAAAGAATAATAAAAGTGTATGAAAATAAATGTACATTGTTATCTTCGGATTATATTTAAATTATAAACTATTAAATAAGTTTAACATTGTTAAATATATTTAAATAAATGTTTGAAAGAAATTCGTATATGTTTAAAAGAATATCGTTTCATGACAATTGATTAAAGGAAAGTTGTAATATCAAAATTAAAGTTGGTCAACAATATTAAAATGAATTTCGTAATATTAGTAATATCAATAAATAAGATTAAAAATCTTAATAAATAACAACCAAATCATAATCAATCATTCAAACCAATGACATTAAAATCATCTTAAATAATATTAAAACTTTTCATAAATTACATCAAAATCATAATTTAAATTTCAAAAATCAACGACATCTTGTGGATCGAGTAGTAAAACTAAATGGGATTAGTATTAGTAATTATTAGTAATTAGTAATATATTCGTAAAAATAGTAATAGAAAATTTTTAATTCAGTCAATAAGATATAAATGCGATTAAAATTAAAAATCGTAATATTAGTTTTAGTATTAGTAAAAAATCCGTAATATTAGTATTAGTAATATATTCGTAAATTAATTCGGTCAATTCGGTCAATAATAAATAAATGAGCTTAAAATCGTAATATATAACATTAAATTCGGTCAATTATTATTAATGTCATTAAAACTCATAATAAATATCATTAAAAAATGAATAAATCCTATTAATTGCAGAAAACACCAATAATAATTCGAACAAATAGTAATATAAATAATATTAAACTTAATTTCATAAATATAGATTAAACATAATTTTGTAGTAATATTAATATAAATAAATGAGATTAAAAAATCGTAATAAATAACATTCAATTCGGTCAATTATTATTAATGTCAATAAATAACATTAATTCTAACATACTAAAAATACATTAAAATGATTAAATCTTATTAAACATAAATTCTAAAAAAAAGTAATATAAATAAATGAGATTAAAATTTTTAATAAATAAAATTAAATTCGGTCAATTATTATTAATGTCAATAATTAATATTAAATATCTTAATAAATAACATTAAAAATGAATAAATCTTATTAATTGCAATCAACACTAATCATAATTCGTATGTGGAAACTGTAACGTCATTGCATATGATATTTTTAGATAACAGAAATTTGTTCATGGCCTTCGACACAATCTGGAAAGACACGTATAAAAAATCATTTTATAAAATGAAATACGCATTTTTACACAAAAAAACTAACAAACATACGAACACGGGTGACGAAGGGTCATGCAAAACCTTGAAGAATTGAGAACCTTTGTGATAAGATATAATAACGTTGGTGTGTTCTGATGAGATCCCGTTTTTTAAAATAAGTAAAACATAGAATGATTAAGTCCATTTAAAAGTAAATCCGATTCACTGTAGATTAAAATTAAAAATCGTAATATTAGTATTAGTAATATATTCGTAAATTAATTCGGTCAATTCGGTCAATAATAAATAAATGAGCTTAAATTCGTAATATATAACATTAAATTCGGTCAATTATTATTAATGTCATTAAAACTCATAATAAATATCATTAAAAAATGAATAAATCCTATTAATTGCAGAAAACACCAATAATAATTCGAACAAATAGTATTATAAATAATATTAAACATAATTTCATAAATATAGATTAAACATAATTTTGTAGTAATATTAATATAAATAAATAAGATTAAAAAATCGTAATAAATAACATTCAATTCGGTCAATTATTATTAATGTCAATAAATAACATTAATTCTGACATTCTAAAAATACATTAAAATAATTAAATTTTATTAAACATAAATTCTAAAAAAAAGTAATATAAATAAATAAGATTAAAATTTTTAATAAATAACATTAAATGCGGTCAATTATTATTAATGTCAATAATTAATATTAAATATCTTAATAAATAACATTAAAAATGAATAAATCTTATTAATTGCAATCAAGACTAATCATAGATAGACTCATACCAAAACTCGTGCGGAAGGGTCATGAATAACCTTGAAGAATTTGTCACCCTTGTGATAAGCCATAATCAAGTTCTTTGTCCTAATGAAATCCAGTTTTTCAAATGCAAAACAAATAATTGTTAATGTAACCATAAACTCAAGAAAGTTTTTTTTTTTCATTTTCACGAAAACTCGAAACTGATTTCATTTGAATCCATTTAAAGGTAAATCCGATTCACTGTAGATTAAATTAAAAATCGTAATATTAGTATTAGTAATATATTCGTAAATTAATTCGGTCAATTCGGTCAATAATAAATAAATGAGCTTAAAATCGTAATATATAACATTAAATTCGGTCAATTATTATTAATGTCATTAAAACTCATAATAAATATCATTAAAAAATGAATAAATTCTATTAATTGCAGAAAACACCAATAATAATTCGAACAAATAGTAATATAAATAATATTAAACATAATTTCATAAATATAGATTAAACATAATTTTGTAGTAATATTAATATAAATAAATGAGATTAAAAATCGTAATAAATAACATTCAATTCGGTCAATTATTATTAATGTCAATAAATAACATTAATTCTAATATACTAAAAATACATTAAAATGTTAAATCTTATTAAACATAAATTCAAAAAAAGTAATATAAATAAATGTGATTAAAATTTTTAATAAATAACATTAAATTCGGTCAATTATTATTAATGTCAATAATTAATATTAAATATCTTAATAAATAACATTAAAAATAATTAAATCTTATTAATTGCAATCAAGACTAATCATAATTCGTATGTGGAAACTGTAACGTCATTACATATGATGTTTTTAGATAACAGAAATTTGTTCATGGCCTTCGACACAGTCTGGAAAGACACGTATAAAAAAATCATTTTATAAAATGAAATACGCATTTTTACACAAAAAACTAACAAACATACGAACACGGGTGACGAAGGGTCATGCAAAACCTTGAAGAATTGAGAACCTTTGTGATAATATATAATAACGTTGGTGTGTTCTGATAAGATCCTGTTTTTTAAAATAAGTAAAACATAGAATGATTAAGTCCATTTAAAGGTAAATCCGATTCACTGTAGATTAAAATTAAAAATCGTAATATTAGTATTAGTAATATATTCGTAAATTAATTCGGTCAATTCAGTCAATAATAAATAAATGAGCTTAAAATCGTAATATATAACATTAAATTCGGTCAATTATTATTAATGTCATTAAAACTCATAATAAATATCATTAAAAAAATGAATAAATCCTATTAATTGCAGAAAACACCAATAATAATTCGAACAAATAGTAATATAAATAATATTAAACATAATTTCATAAATATAGATTAAACATAATTTTGTAGTAATATTAATATAAATAAATGAGATTAAAAAATCGTAATAAATAACATTCAATTCGGTCAATTATTATTAATGCCAATAAATAACATTAATTCTAACATACTAAAAATACATTAAAATGATTAAATCTTATTAAACATAAATTCGAAAAAAAGTAATATAAATAAATGAGATTAAAATTTTTAATAAATAACATTAAATGCGGTCAATTATTATTAATGTCAATAATTAATATTAAATATCTTAATAAATAACATTAAAAATGAATAAATATTATTAATTGCAATCAAGACTAATCATAGAAAGACTCATACCAAAACTCGTGCGGAAGGGTCATGAATAACCTTGAAGAATTTGTCACCCTTGTGATAAGCCATAATCAAGTTCTTTGTCCTAATGAAATCCTATTTTTCAAATGTAAAACAAATAATTGTTAATGTAACCATAAACTCAAGAAAGTTTTTTTTTTTTTTTTTCATTTTCACGAAAACTCGAAACTGATTTCATTTGAATCCTGTTATTAAAACCACAATCATATTACATCAATTATTTGGACAATAATACAATGATTAAACCTGATCGTAAACAGTTGTGTATCCATTTCATCCAATTCAGAAACTTGATCCTAAACAGTTTATATACTTATGTTAATAAAAAAAACGTTTTGATCATTACAAAAAAACCGATTTTATTTGGTAGAATATTGATGTAATACGATGGTGATTTTTCTTTGTAGAAAAATGAATATATAAACCGATTGTATTTCTGTTTGATGTAATATGATCGTAAACAGCTATGTATGCATCTCATCCAAATCAGAAACTTAATCGTAAACAGTTTAGATACTTATTTTAATAAAAAAAAACGTGTTGATCATTACAAAATAACCGATTGTATTTTGTAGAAGGTTGATGTAATACGATTGTGATTTTTCTGTGTAGTAAAAAGAAAATACATAACCGATTGTATTTCTCTTTGATGTAATATGATTGTAAGCAGTTATGTATCAATCTCATCCAAATCAGAAAATTGATAATAAAACAATTTCGACACTTATGTTAATCGTAAAACGTTTTGATCATTACCAAAAAACCGATTGTATTTCATAGAAGATTGATGTAATATGATAAATATAAGATTAGATGGACAACATACCTTGCAAAAAGAACAATGAGAAAGGAATTAGGATATGAAGGATGAACAATGTATTAGGCTAGGAAGGAAGAAGAATGTTTTAAGATACAAATGGATGGTGAGAAAACAAAAAAAAAAGAAGTTTATATACTACATTTCATGGAGCTCCATTTACCATTTGGATCCTAGGAGACCCTCTCAAAAGCTAGGATTCAACCCTAGTGTTTTCATTTATTATATAGATAGATTGTTGGTTTACAAATTATAAATACTTTAATTACCAAAACTTTTGTATAGAGGGGTTGTACACTATGCTTGGAAAATTTTTCAAAAAAATTTTAATGTTACACTTTTGGCTCAAATGTTTTTCCTTTTTACTTTTAACACAGATATTTTCATCTTTTATAATCTAACACTAACAATTTTAATTTTCCACTTCTAACTCAAAACTTCTCATTTTTTTACTTTTAACGCAAAAATTTTCATCTTTTACAATTTAACCCTAAAACTTTTTTTTCTTTCAACTTTGGTCCCACATAATTTTCATCTTACGCATTTTTTTTCGTTTTAAGTTCCGTTCTAAATTTTGCGAGTTATAACAAGTTCGTCGCAATGCGCGAGTCCTAGACCGACTTAGTTACTTCACATTAACCATAGTTATTAAAAGTCATCGATTTTACGCCTTTGGTATTAACACGTCGTAACGAGCGTGCGTGGTTCTACGATTTTACGCCTTCTTTTCATTCGATATTATTTTTCCTTTTTTTATTTATTTTACTTTTACGAGCTTTGTAGTGTTAATGGTCACTGGTGGTGGTGTGACATTAATGCTACTTGGTATGGTTTTACACCCCGCCGTAACACGCGGGGGGCTTAATACAAGTTTAAGACTAAAGTTCAAAATGGTCTACCCATCGAAGAGCCACGAAAGTACATGAAGTGTGTCCATCTTTCCATAGGAACTTTTTAAGTTTTCCTAAAAAATAACAATAATAATCCATTTTTCAGTTAACGGTAAAGGCTATATGTTGTGGAATGAAGCCCTTGGGGGCTTTATTGTGCCATGTAAACAGAAGGTTTCATTATAGGGATGGCAAAAAAACCCGAGCCCGACGGGTATACCCGAAACCCGAAGCATTTGGGACGGGTATACCCGATACCCGACGGGTTTGGGACGGGTTTGGTATTGGAAAAAAAAAATTTGCGGGTATGGGACGGGTATGGTATTAGCTGATACCCGACCCGATTACCCGAAACTAAATACCCGTCTACCCGAAATATATACCCGAATACTTTTAAGTTTTATATATATCTTTTCTTAACTATTTTTTAGTAATGTTTCATTCTAATAGATTCATTATTTGAAGAATAAGCTTTTCGTCTAAAATATATATTCTAATAACATTATTATTTATATTTATATGATATGAAATATATAAATAGTTTTCAAAATTCATACTACTATAATATATATTTACATATTAAATGTTTCAAAGATTATTATGGTGATGATACTATATATGTTACTTATTACAATTTCATATACACTAGATTTCTTAAAACATAAGACTATAAAATAAAATAAAAAATATATATATACATGCAAATACCAACGGGTATACCCGATACCCGCGGGTATGCTCTATACCCGATGGGTAATACCCGACAAAAACCCGACAAAAACCCGACGGCTAATGGGGCGGGTATAGTATGAGATTTTATAACCGGGTATGGGTATGGTATTAGTCAAACCCGACCCATACCCGACCCGTTGTCATCCATATTTCATTATCTTCTTTCAGTAACACTCAAACAATGGAATAAAGCAACCTAAAAGACAATATCGCCCTACCATCAACTTATAGCCATGGCTCACCACCATCACCCGTTTAAGCTCGTTATTGTGGTGGCGTGTTGACCCAAACAATCAGATAAAACATAAACACAAGATAATTGGGGGGATAACCCGTGACTCTTTCTATATATCATACAAACGAACTAAGAAAAAACAAAACAAATAAAAACAATAACCTAGACCCCTATTTATAGTTATACTAAACTTTCTCCTCAAGACATGTGAACATTCCCTAAATGGTTAAACCTTACAATTCAATTACTTAAACTAAATCAATTTTTCACTTTTGCCCTTTAACTTTCAACTCATACGTATTTTAGGATTAACTTTCAACATGACGAGCAATCAATGGCTCTAATAGCACTGATGCAATGGTAGGCGAGCGTTGTTGGTTGTTATGAGACTAAGATGGAGAGGACGTTAGACCATACCGGGTATTCTTAATGCTTATATTTTTGTGTTAAAAAATCTATTCTTATTTGTTTGTAATTTTGTAAATATAAATTAGAGTAAATTGCCAAATTCGTCCCTGAGGTTTGACCAGATTTGCTAGATCCATCCAGAACAAGTTTTTTTCTCACCTTGACCCTTCAGGTTTCTGTTTATCTGCCAAATCCATCCAAAACGTAAATCTAGTTAACTTAGTCAATTAAATGAGAGCTAAGTTGGTCATTTTGCTTGTTAAATGAAGGGCAAATAAGTAAATTTAGTATATTTTATTTAACTTGGTTTTTTAATCAACTATGTTTTGCCCCTTTTATTCGAACTCAATCCAAACAACCCTCATAAACCTTAACGTACAAAATTGAGAGAGATTGAAGATGGTTCTTTGTGATTGTGGAGCTCTTACCCTAATTCGCATATCCTACACCCCAATGAACCCTGGGCGTCAGTTTTATTGCTGCAATAGACAGGTATGCATAATCAATTCACCATATCTTGATTTATGAATAACAATTTTAAAAATGGGGCTAAGTTTGATGAATGATGAAACAGGGACGAAGCTGTGGGTTTGTTTGTTGGGCTGAGGCCCGAATGTCTGCTGATGTTGTTATACATGGACTATTGAATGAGCATGCCAATCTGCTTGAAGGTGCAAGGTTGTTGAATGAAAGAAACAGTAAGCTTGAAGATGATGCAAGAAGATTGAAAAAAGAGAACAAGAGGCTTAAAATAATTCTCACAGTTTGTTTGATCATTATGTTAATGTATTATGTTTAGGTTGATTAAAAAGTGTTATTAGCAAGATGTATTTTCTTATGCAGCCATTGTATGTAATCTTTGTTGATGATGGAATGAAATTAATGTTTTGTTAACATGTGTGTATGTATGATGGATTTGAATGTAGTTATAATTAGCAAATGAGCAGTTGTTGACTTTTTGCAGTCAACAACCATGACAAATGACCAAATGTAACATGTTTTAGTATGTATGATGGATTTGAATGGAGATTCATAATGAGCAAATGAGCATATGTTGACTTTACGCAATCAAACAACCATGCCAAATGCCTAAATGTAATCTAATAACCAAGTCAATGACCCATTAACATGTTAACCTGTTAACCTACAGCAAATAAGATATAAAATCACCCATGTCACCTGTTGACCCTTTTACAAGTTGCAAATAAGAAGTTGTTGACTTTCTACGGTCAACAGCAATGACACATGACCAAATGACCCATATTATAGCAATGACCAAATGACCCATATCACCAAAATGTATCCTACCATGTGTGCAGTCAAACAAACATAGCTCTAAATTCATTAAGGTCATTTACATTAACATCTTCCACTAAGTTATCTTCATCAACTAGGTAATCAGAATCCTCATCATCATTATCTTCTCCCATTTTGTAACTAGGATCATTTTCTTCATCACTGTCATGTTCACTACCCCCATCATTGTCACTGCCCTAAAAAATATGACCACTCTCACTTTAGCTAACCTCATCAGTCAAATCCACCATTGTAGGCTCTTGTGTTACATCACCTAATTCATCACTTAGATATTTCTTAGGATGAGTTTCTATGTGTTGAACATATACTTCCACAAGTTTACTTTTCTCAGCATGTCGGATCAAAGTCAATACATCACTATCATTACCTAGTGGCCTTAACCGTAAATCCAAGTCTTCTTTAGAAACCTTAAAATGGTAAGTAACTATGTCCTCATCTGAATAACCTAATTCACACAACATCTCATTCATTATAATCAATTAAAAAAGATCAGAATTCACCTTGCCAATGTGATTAACCAAACCCCCTCATATCTTATGTCTAGAATATCTGTGAATTTCCCACCATATGAACTTCCAAAGTGAAAAAATCCTCTCGTTTTGCTGCAATGGTTTATATGTAATCAAAATTAGGACAAAACAATAGTTTACGAACAACTAATGAGGAATTATCAGTGTGTAATCGTGCACATATTGTATTCAACAGCTGGATTGAATGATGAATCAGACTCTCTTACATACCAAGTACCCCAATCGTCGTCGTCCATTGAAGTTTGGTGTTTATTAGTGTTATCGAGTGTAATGAAGAAGCAGAGGGATGATTAGGGACGGATGTTAGTTTTAAGGTTTAAATTGGGGGACGATTTGTGCACTTATAAATATAAAACAATATATTAATTAAATAATCAAACAAAATGACCAAATTAACCCTTATTTAACTGACTAAGTTAACTGGGTTTACGTTTTGGATGGATTTGGCAGATAAACAGAAACCTGAAGGGTTCAAGTGAGAAAAAACTTGTTTTGGACGGATCTAGCAAATCTGGTCAAACGTCAGGGACGAATTTGGCAATTTACTCTATAAATTAATAATTTGTTGACTAGATAAATACGTAAATGAAATTGTTGCTTAAAAAATAAATCGAAAAGCACGTCATATATATATATATATATATCACGCTAATTTCTGTATTCTTATCATAACTTTGGGGACCGTATGAAGTGGGACCCAAATTCCTAGTACACCCACTCGATTTTAGGACTCCACTTCAACCTCTACGGCTCTACCTACATTTACTTCTAGCGCGTTCCAACCATACAAACATACAAATAAGCTTTTTTAGATGCCAAAAATATTGATTAGAGTGAGGGGAGTAGAGTGTGGTTTGAGCCTGGAAAGCTACCCCCGTCCCAAACACAATCTCACCGTTGCGTGGGTGATGGCGTTGCCCCAAACATCATGACTCTAACTCTGACTGATAGGCATAATGTGACATCCGTCACTTTTCTTTATATAATAATAATAATAATAATAATAAAATAAAAATTCAGATTTTATATAGTTAGTCATTATAGATATATTCTTTTCTTCTTACCATCCCTAAACCAAACCATAACCAAGACATAACCAAAGCCCAAACCCTTTTTTTTTCTTTAAAAGCCGCAGCCCAGCGAAGCCCAATCAACGGCCCAACAGCAAGTCTGGCCCACCTCTCCTTTGCTTCCTTTTCCTGTTTAAAAAAAATAAATAAAACTTTACTCCTGCCGGGACTCGAACCCGGGCAGGGAGCCGGCCCACATACACGCTTACACCACTTGAGCCACACCACTTGTTTGTCTAAATTCCAATTAGATATATATAAAAGGCCTTCTAATAAGAATTCATATCTGCTGTTCGAAGCTGATGTTCCAGTGCAGCACTTTTTATTTTTTCTTTTTTTTTGTTTTCTTTTGACTTTTGAATTAACCAAAATATGGAATCAACTGATTAGTTGCTTCGTGATTAGATTATACGCGTCCATTACATCAATCAACGTTTTAACATTCCAAAAATCTCGCTCAATTGACGTGTTTATGGCCATTAATGGGTCAAACATTCCATTCGTGCAATCCATTCGTATTAGTATAAATTGGACCTCCCATTACATGTTAAACTCGCCGAAATCTCTTTCCCTATCTCTAATTTCTGCATTAATTCATCATACGAAGCTTTCTTGTTCATGGTTGACTTTTTCTGTTGACTAAGCATAATCACACGAATCATTATTGTAAGTGACGTTTTTCATATGGGTTTTGTCCATCGGAACACACACAACAATAACCCTATGATTAATTGGGTTATTGTTGTGTAAATCAAATTATTGAAAATCTAGGGCTTGAATCAATTGATTTTGGGAAGAACATGAATCGCAGATAACATATATAATTATTTTAAAACAGAAAATAAACAACTAACTAATCCAGATCAGTTGGTGTAGCCTCCTGCCCTTAAAACATGAACCGGCCTGGGGGCCAAGGTTCGAGTCCCACCATAAACAATTTTTTTTGTGTTATTCTTTTATACTTATATTTTCTTAATTCTTTCAAAAATCGTTTTAAAATACTAAAACAACTTTATAAATTCTACAAAATTTATTCTAAGTCAGTTTTATGATGAAGTTTAGTATCCAACTTTTATTTTCGGAAAAATAATTTATTTAATATATAATATAAATATTACAAGTTTATTCAATTAAAATTATAAAATTCTATAAAAATATCAAAACGATTTTATAAAATTCCACAAAAATTATCCTAAACTTGTATAACAATAAACATTTCAGAAATAATTTTTATTTCTGAAAAACCATTCGTTTTGAATTTTTAATTAATTTTTGTTAGATTTAATCATAAATAAATCATAATAAATTCATTTTTCAATATTTTTTGCACCAAAATTTTACATAAATTATTCCTATTCATTTGGAACAGAAATACAATTTTTAATTTAAAAATTCTTTAATTTTAATATTTTTAGATATTAAAGTTATATTTTGACAAATTGAAATAAATAGATTAAATACTCTATTTTCAAGGAAATAATTTTATAAAAATTATTTTCACATTTAAAACTTTATATTGTGACCGTCTTCAAATTTGAAATTACAAAAAGACTTTTGTTTATTTATTTATCAAATTTCTTTTATTTATTAAACGTTTAATTTATTAATCAAACGAATACTTATCCCCAATTCGAAGCCCTATAAAATACTTGTAGACTAGATAGACTTAGAATTATTTGTTATCATATACATAGGGTGATACTTGGCAACGTTGGATTATACTTATTCAATTCCACAAGACTTACCACCTTGCTAAGTGAGTATTACTTATCCCCTTTTTTTCCGCTTTTACAACTTTTGGGGTGATTCATGCACAAGTATACAAAACTTTCGTATTCATTTACACATACATTTTATTCATTTACAATTCATATACGTGTCTTGTTTATCTTTGTGCTTATGCTTGAACATGAACGTAGCTTACATACAAAATCATACATTTAGACATAACTTATGTTATGGTGCTCTTTACACTCAGACGTAACTTATGTTACGGTGCTCATTTAGACGTAACTTATGTTACGGTGCTCATTTAGACATAACTTATGTTATGGTGCTCTTTTAGACTCACACGTGTTGAGGTGCTCATTATCAATTTCATCGTACAAACTTTACATTTGATCTTTGTCTTGTTTGGTTACTTGCGTGTTTACATAATGCCTTGGTGATGCTAGACACATGAATTGTACTACCTTTTCAAACTTATACTATATGTACAAAGCTAAGTAGTACTCACCAACATCATATGTTGACAAAATTATTTTCGTGCATGTTTCAGGATAAGCTGCTTGACGCTTCACATAGGACTTTGGACTTAGATTAAATCAATCAATTATCTTTATTTTTGTTGTTTTGTATTTAATTCCACATGTTGTAAAACAATATTCAATAATCATATATTTACATTTTAGTACCATGAGCTTTTGAACAATCGTCACTACGTGGCACCTCGATGATTCCGCCATCGGTTGGGGTGTTACACATAATGACTCGTGAAAGTTTGTGATAACCCTTTTTGTGAGGACATTTTTTTTACTATTGGTTTGAGATGCTAAACTGTGACTCTTCATTTTGTCCTCCTTTATCTGAGCCAGAGAAATTATGGACTTTGGTTGGTAGGAGGTTTCATATTTTCATGTTTGTGTGATGTATTCATATTTGGGTTGGTTTAAATTAGGGTCGGTATCAAGATTTAAGTGTGTTAGCCGAGCTGAAAAAAATGTCTTTCTTAGGCTTATAAGTTTTTCTTTAAAGTTTTAAATGAGTATTTTGTTATTAATTTTGGGTTTACAACTCTTAAACCCCCAAGTATGAGTTTTTAAGTTTTAAAATGGACTTAATTAATATAAGTTTTTAAGTTTTAAAAGGGTATTTGACTTATAAATTTTTGTTTTTTAAGTTTTGAATGGACTATGCATATGTTTATAAGTTTATAATTGGCCCAACTGCCTAAGAATAAGTTACAAACGGATATAATAATTTTGAATGAAGGTTTTTGTACAGATGATTCTTATCTTATAAATAGCCCTTAACATGAGAAGTGAAGAAAGGGATTTTTTTTAGAATTTTTTTTTCCCATATTGTTAAACATGTATTTTAATACTGAAATGAAGAAACAATGAGTTATGACTCGGGTAAATGAGGGGGTGGCTACTCGTGTTCACTACAGGATGCAATCCTTTGCTCACAATGAGGGGAGATCCGTGGCCCGTTTAACAAAAGAACAAATAAAGGAACGACACACAAAAGAACAAATAAAGGAACAACACACAAATGCACAAGATATAAGTGGTTCGGTCTCATTGACCTATGTCCACTGTCAAAGTACTATCTTTATTACTTGAAAGGTTATAAGTGTAAAAAAAGGATATAAGTAAGACATACAAGTGTGTGTGTGTGTGTAATTGGTGAATTGATTGGCCCTCTAAAATGTGTAGAAGTCCTCCTTTTATAGGGGGTGTAATGGTGTATGGGCCGAGTGCCTGCGGCCCACTTCAGGAGCGCCGAGCTTGGGCCCGGGAGTCGGGCCTGTCTTCGAGAAGCCCATTTAGTTGGATTCGGACCTAGGGTTTGCCTAAAGCAAAACTGGGTGCAAGAGGCGTCCTGCCATTTGTCCACATGGCGCGCTGTGATTGGTTGTCAGAGGCGGCGCCCTGCCATTGGTACACATGGCGCCTTGTGGTTGTTTGCATGAACCTGCTTTTCCTCCTTGGTCAGAGTGTATCTGGCGACTTAGCATCCTCTAGAAGCTTTGCTGAAGTGATGTCTGACACACATAGGAGATAGTGCAGCAAATGGGACTCGAGGGGAGCTGAACCCTGTTGTCGCCAGCTGTCATATTCCGCGGGTGACCATTGCATGAACCGGCGCATGGCCAAACGCGGAAGGCCTGCACTCCTCGTATGATGCTCTAGGAAGCTGAACCGTGCGGATGTTTGTTGTGATCTTTGTATAGTCGACCCTCCGCATGTGTATTTATAATGGTAATGTTTGTGGGGGTAGGGTGTGTCTACGCATCCGTCGTGCGATAATTGGTACCCTACCCCTTTATGAAATCTTTTAAAAAAATAGTGTAGAGTAGTAATTACGTAATTACTTTAGTGTAAACTACTGTAATTACTCTAATGACGTAATTACGTTAATTTTTTTATATTATTCATCTAAAAACATGTTTAAACACAAGGTAAATTTAAAAAAAAAAAAAGTTCCTTCACTTCTCATATAGTCATATTTAATAGGTTAAGTTTATTTGTATTTGATCTTTAATCTATATTACAAAAAAAAAATTGTGCTCATTGAAAACGTGTACCCTGCCCGGGGGTTCTCCCATAAAAAAAAAATTGATTTATAGATTAGGTTAGTGTCATCAAAAACTACCATACTACTTTATTTTATTTTATTTTTATACATAAGCTTTCAACCTAATTTGGAATATGAAATTATTTTTTTATTTTACGGATAATATACGAAAAAAAATACTAAACTATTTTGTGTATACTAAAGTCTATTGACCGGTCTAAAATGCAGAAACTTCCGATTTTTTTTTTATTTTTTTTATAAACAATAACTTGTCAACTGTTACCTAAGTCAAAGCTCTAAGTTTTTGGGGGACAAATAAGGGTGAAAACTTATAGAAAATCAACTTCAAAGCTTCTGTTGCTACAACAAATATGTGTCCGGAGAGGGTCTGAACGTTCCAAGGTCGTCAGGCTTCTGACCTCGTCTGCTGCTTAAAGGGTTAGACCAGCAGCATGAAAGAACTCGTCAGAAGAGGTAAAAGGGTTAAAGGGTTTCGGTTCACCAAACGCAAGTCGTGGTGTCCCTCTACGTTGTAAACGTAGATGGGAGGTTCAAGAGTTTTGATATTTTAGTTGTTATGATTCTGATTTGGGATCAACCCAAAGTCAGAATGTTGTTATTATTGATTAACTTAAGAAAAGATAAGAAATACGAGCATGATGTTGAAGAAAGGAACTCTTGATCCCAAGTTACAACTAGGGGCCAACCACGTAAGCCTGATGAAGGCTGAGACTTGCGAGTAAAAGAGCGTGATTCCGCATGTAGTGGCTGTTGGAGCCGGCTTGGATGTGGAATCAGCATGGTTGTAGATTGTTAAGAATGCATATCAGCAGCTCGAAGGCTTCAAGGCTTCAGCCTGCTGCTGCTGAAAGTCTTATTAAAGAGAATAACTCTAGAGAGAGTTTTAGAGAGAGAGAGAGAGAGAGAGAGAGAGAGTGAGAGAGGTCTTATACTCAGACCAATCTGAGTTGTATGGCATGCTTTGCCCCTCTATTTATAGAGTGGGGATGGGTAAAACCCTAATGGGCTTCCTTGTTGGGCTTGGGCTTGACCCACTCTTACATTTAATGATTTTGGTTTCTTGGGCTATTGGGCTTGACCCAATTGAGTACCCTACAACATCAGCCCCCCAGTCTAGTTTAATGTATATATGTATGTACATTATACTAGACTCAAACTATTCATTATCTTTGCGCTTTCTTCCAACTTTTGTTGTTTTGGTGAGTGTTTATTTGTAGAGACCTTCATGTAGGTAGGATAAATATCAACAAACAAACCTTAGCATAATGAGTTTTGGAATGTGTTATCGATTTAAACCGATAAAATTTGAAACTTGTTTAAGTTGATGATCTTGAAAGCTTATTAGGGGGTTTGATCTGATGAGCTTGAAAGCTTATTGGCATTTAAGCTGATAAGCCCTTAGTTTGGTGGAAGCAACTGATGCGCTTGAAAGCTTATAAGGATTTAAGCTGATAAGCTTTGCAGCTTTCTAAGCCCCTATTTGAATGGAAGCTATGGAGCTTGAAAGCTTATAAGGATTTAAGCTGATAAGCTTTGCAGCTTGCTAAGCCCTTATTTGGATGGAAGCTATGGAGCTGGATATTTCTCCATTACTTGCTTCTTTCCTTGTTAGCTTGTATTAGCTTCAGCATATCGGCTATTGACCTTTTAAGTTTTCGCCTTTTGAGCTTAATTTTCTAAGCTTGTTTGTTGTATTGGCGAAGTTATCTCGAGTTGTGTGATTAAAACCATCTATATCCGACATGTATGCTCCTTTGGACGATATTCCCATAATTTTGTAAAATATTTTTTTGGAAATATCTTTATTTTGGGCACAAGCCTTTAGGAGATGGTTCATTTATCAAATGACTATGGCAGTTTAAATGCTTGTAACCATCAACAAGGTAGATAAGTGTCACTAGATGATTGTAGCTAGGTGCACTTACAGAGGTTTTTAGCAAGTCACGTTTTTGAACAAATGTCGGGAAGTTAATCCGATGTATAGTGGATTATTATATTGACCGAATGGTCGATTTCTAAGCAAGATAGCAAATGAGCTTCATATGACAGAAGGAAAGTTGAATGTGTACGAAGGAAGGCTTCTTGCACATGAAGGTGAAGCACTTTGCCTTGAAGGTTGACTTTATATGACCTGACTTGATAAAAAGCTTGTACGTCTCCTAAGCTTTGAAGGCTTTAAGCAAAGTTATTGTTTTTGTTGACTAAAGCTTATAGATTTCATCTTTTAAGCAAAGTGGCTTGGCTTGACAGCTGAAAAGCTCGTGGACTTCCTCCTTTAAGCTTATGGATGAAATCCATCACTAGCCTAATTTTTGTGCTATCAAGGTTTTGTGATAAATTCTTTCTTATGGTACAAGCGATGGAATCAAGTAGACGGAAGCAAACAAGGTTAAATAGCGAATTTCTTTGTTTACGAACGTTCGCTTTTTATTCTCATTCAGGAGCCTTGTTTATAAGACGTTGAGTGTGTGACCTTGCTAGCGAGCTTCTTTGATGCGAAACTTGACGTATGACTTATGCTTGTAAGCTTCTTTCGTTCAAAGATTGATATGAGCTTCCTTCGCTCAAAGCTTGATATATAGAGCATGTCTATAAGCTTCGTTCGTATGAAGTTGAGCTTCTTTTGTTGACATGACTAAGTGTCCAAATCTATTGATTTGTTTCTTTTTGCATTAGTTGCAACAATATTTCTTTGTGATGATGGATGATGTTCGACACGAGAACGTTTAGCACAATTTTGGTAAAGTATCAATTGTTGCGTTGTTTGGGAAACCTTGTAGGGTTCCAATTGGTGTTAGCCTTGGATGACTAGAATATTAACATGTAGTTGTGGTATATGAACCTTTCAAGCCATTAGGCTCGACATGTTATGATTGTCGATCGTGGCCTTTTATGTTAGCTTTCATATATTTTGTTGTATGTATGGCCTTGTGAGATTGTTTCACTTTTGAATTGTACCTTGGCGTATTTTTTGTGATCGTGTTTGGATGCTTGCATGTTTGGATGCTTGCATGTTTGGATGTTTGGATGCTTGCATGTTTGGATGTTTTGTCTTTGTATTTGTTGGGAAATGTTTTACCGGTAGCACCTTCAAAGGTTGAATGCTGCAGTCATTCATCCTTAAGGTAGTCTAGGCAAACATGTCACCGTCTATCCTATATACACTTACATAAGTGTTTTAATATGTTTTCGTAAGTTTGTTTTCTAAACTTAAGGAACGTTTGGTGTAGGTTGTTCAAGCCTGTCAATGAGATTTATAAAAGTGTTTTTTGCTTATCTCATGGAGTTGGATTGATTTAGGAACTCACCCCTTATATAGGTCCGTTTATACCTCGAACCTATTGAGCGAAATGGCCTGGGAGCTCATCCCCTTACATGGCCCTTGCCATGGAGTTTCTTGCTAGGTTCTCAACCTGATTATAGGATAGAAAGACAAATCTTGATGGAAAATGCTATGATTCATTCATTTCATGATAACTAATTGTTTACACAAAGAAGTGGTAGAAATCTCTTGGCCGTATGTGGTTACGTTGAACCTTTTAAGGTGACTGTCATCCCAATGTCTTGGGACTTTCTTTCCTTCTTGGTTGATTGAGCTTGTAGGAATCACCGTTGTGAGTTTCGAGCACAATGTGTCGTCCTTCCTATTTTGGACCAAGCTTTCCAAGGTTTTGTTTTTGTAACAAGTAAGCTGTCTTTTAGGAAGACACTCATGTGTTGTAGTAAAGTGCTTTGGCAAGGTGTTGGTGTTTTAACAAATCTACTTTGTTTGCTAAGTAGCTTGCTTTGTTATTTTGTCAACAGCTTCAACGCCTTAGCATTGCGGTTTGATTCGTCCTTAATCTTCTTTTATGTATAGCAGGATGCTTCAATGCTTCTACGTTTCTAGTTTTATGCTTCTATGGGGCTTGATCCTTTTTACTACGGCTATTTTGTAGCCTTGCTTCTCAGGTTGGTTTGGGTTAGCTTGTCTTGACTTTGTAGTTGCTAAATCTCCAGAGATGGTTGAAGGCTTAGAAGCTTCAAAATTTGTATTCATGTTTAGCTTAGGTAACATTCTTTTGATGGAGATTTTTTGGGCAAGCGTTTGTGCTTAGTGTGAGTGAGAAGCATTGATGTTTTAGCAAGAGCTTCGACGATTGAGCAAGTTGCTTTGGATAATCTTTGTTGGTATATTTTTTGTTCATGCTAGAGCCTTAGTAGAAGACAAACATTATCATAGGTGGTTCACCTAGTTGGGAGTTCTTAGAATAGGACTTGTTTGCTACAAGGACACTTTCAATTATAGCTAGTTTGATAGCTTCTTCCTATAGTTAAGTTCTTCTTTTGCTTTTTAAATTGCAAGAAGTAGTGTTCGTACTGGAGGTGGACGTATGCCTTGTTCTAATCATGGTCTTTGTCCAAGGATTGATAAGTTGTTGCATATTAGCAAGATTCTTGTATCTGTTTCAGCCTTAGAGCAGAAGTCATGACATGTATAGCTTATTTGTCCTCCTATGCTTATTGTATAGCCTTCAAGCTTGTAAGCCTCAGTTTTCGTATCTGAAACTTCTAAATTTCGGAGCTTCAGTTGTCGTGTTTGAAGCTTGTAAGCTTTTAAGCATGTGGTAGTTGAAGCGTTTAAGCTTTTGAGCTTCTTTTAATGTCTTTTTGAAGCTTTTAAGCTTGTTTTGTTTATTTTGAAGCTTTCGAACTATTTTGAAACTTCTAAGTATTTGAAGCTTTTAATGACATGTTCGGAGGAGTTTATGCAAAAATCATGTCAAGTCTACAAATGTTATCATGAACATGTGATGTATTTTGACCTTTGTCATCCTTGAGGTATAAAACTTGTGTTGGTAACGAGTTTGACTTGTTGTTGAGCTTTTGTAGTCAAAAGAGGGGGTACATTATGAAGCTTACAATCTTCCTGGCTTCTGGGGTGATAACCTTTGAAGTCCATAACCTTCTAAGCATTGATGGTTATGGCTTATGAAGGCCTGTGAGGCTTAAACCTTCTAAACACTGGAGGTCATGGTTTATGGAGACCTGTGAGGTTTAAACCTTCTAAGCTTTGGAGGTCATGTCTTATGGAGGCCTGTGGGGTTCAAACCTTCTAAGCATTGGAGGTCATAGTTTATGAAGACCTGTGAGGTTCAAACCTTCTAAGCTTCTGAGGTTACAGTTTGTGAGGACCTACAAAGCTTAAAACCTCTTGTGTTTACAAGGTTAGAGTTTGTAAGGACCTTTGAGGTTTATAACCTCTTGGATGAACGATTCTAACTTTGTTCACACATTGTAGCTAAGGTGGTGTTATGGGAGGATGTACGGGAGGTGTTGATTTATGTACGCAACGATCTTTTCTTTCATTCCTTTGAAGTGACCTTGTTGGCATGTAGAGGCTTTTCCTTCCTTAAGTTGTTTGTCTTTTCAAGGGGAGAAAAGCATATGCTTTAGGTGGCATGCGTGTCCCATTGAGACGTTAGGTTGTTTGAACACAAGGTTAGTCTTGATAAGGGGTTTGCCTTTCCTTGAATAATGTTGACCCAATATAGTAAGCCTTTAAGCTTTTGAACTTCTGCGAAAGAAAGTAGCTAGGTCGTTGTTTTGAGTTATCGTGTTTCTTTGCTATGGTAAGATGCTTGAAGGCATCTCAGCATTTGAGTAAATAAGTTGACATGTGCAACTGTTTTGCTTCTTTGCTTCTCAACTTCTTTTAAATGTGGATTTGTCCACACGGGCCACCAGCCCCCCAGTCAGAAGTAGTCATGACATGGTGATGAGTGATTCTGACTGATATCAAAGTGTTGTTATACATCTAACCTCTTTGTTCTTCCTTTGAAGGTTTGTTGCTATATAGGTTGCTGTTAGGGGAAGCCTTTTGCCCTGTTATCCTTTAACCCTCTGAGCTGATATGCTTATTTGCTTCAGGGATTACTTGCTTTATTTAAGCATGTCAACTTATTCATATCAGCCCTTGGTAAAAGGTGTTCATGGCTAGAGGCGCGTTTTATTTGATTCTTTTGCTTGCAAGATGTGTATAACTCCTTGATTGAAGTTGCTTTTGTTTCGGATCTATGAGGTCGTTCATATAATAAAAGCTTGTTTGAAGGCTTGCAACGTTGGCGATTTAAAAATCCATAGGTTGATGTTTTGAACCATATGTTTATTTTGACATTTCCTTATGTTAGCCTTAAAAAATGTTACAATGTTTGCATCATAATTGTATTTGTGGCTATTGGTAAGGAACGTTGTTTTGACTTGGTCGTTAGTATAAATGGTTCATGTGTAGCTTTTGAAGCTGTTAGAAGTTGAAGCTGATCAAAGCTTCATGAATAATCAATTTGAACGTTGTGAAGCTAAATAGTTGTGACGCTTCAACGCACAGTGGTCTGAAAAGCTATAAGTCTTTAATGAATCTCGTAGCCTAAAAGGCTGTAAAGCGTTTATGAGTAGAAGCCTAAAAGGCTGTAAAGCTTTGATGAGCAGCAACCTTTTTAGGATGTAGAGTTTCAAGGATTAGTGGCCAGAACTGATATAAAACTTCCATGAAAATTGGCCTAAAAAGGTTAAACGCTTCATTGGATACTTGGCCAAAAGGCTGTGAAGCTTTGTTGAATGGTAGCCTAACGTCATTGGAGCTTCTGCTGGAATAGACGAAAAGGCTGTAAGGCATTAGAAACCTGAAAGACTTTTAAAGCTTTAATGAACAATAGCTTAAAAGGCTGTGAATGTTTCATTAAATAGTAACCCAAAAGGCTTTGAAGTTTCAATGATTTGTAGCCCAAAATATTGTGAACTCAGAGGCTTAAAAGGTTGCAAGGCTGCAGTCAACAACAACCTTGTTCTAATGTAAGACTTCCATGAGAAGTAGCCTTAAAGAACTTTAATGCTTCGCCGAATACTAGCCTAAAAGGTTGTGAAGTATTTATTGTTGGGAGCATGAAAGTCTTTAATACTTTTGATTATGAGTGGCTTAATTGGATCAAAAGTTTTAATGTACAAAATTCTCAAAAGTTTTAATGTACTTTTAAGAAGTTATAGACCTTTAATAGACAATAGTTTAAATAGCTCTAAAGCTTTGATAAGAATAGCCGAAAAGGTTATACGGCTTTAGGAATTAGCAACTTGGAAGGCTTTAAAGCTTCGATGGATAGTAGCCAAAATGACTTTAAAGCTTGAGTAAGCAATAGCCTGAAAGGCTGGAAGGCTTTAGAGAACAGTAGCCTGAAAGGCTTGAAGGCTTCGATGAGCAATAATCTGAAAGGATTTAAGGCTTCGATGGTTAGTAGCCTGAAAGACTTAAAGGCTTTGGTGAGTAGTAGCCTAAAAGGCTTGAAGGCTTCGATGAGCAATAACCTGAAAGGATTTAAGGCTTCGATGGTCACTAGCCTGAAAGGGTTTAAAGCTTCGATGGTCACTAGCCTGAAAGGATTTAAGGCTTCGATGAGTAGTAATCTAAAAGGCTTGAAGGCTTTGATGAGTAGTAACCTACAAGGCTTGAAGGCTTTGATGAGTAGTAACCTACAAGGCTTGAAGGCTTTGATGAGTAGTAACCTACAAGGCTTGAAGGCTTTGATGAGTAGTAACCTACAAGGCTTGAAGGCTTTGATGGTCAGTAGCCTAAAAGGCTTAAAGGCTTTGATGATCAGTAGCCTAAAAGGCTTGAAAGCTTTGATGAGTAATAGCCTAAAAGGCTTAAAGGCTTTGATGATCAGTAGCCTACAAGTTCTGTAAAATTTTGACGAATAATAGCCCAAAAGGCTTTAAAGCTTCATAGAACAGTAGCTTAAAAGGTTGTGGAGATTTTGTGACCAGTAGCCTTGAAGGCTAGAAAACTTCGTTGGACATTGTGTTAAACGTCTATAAAGCTTCAAGGAGCAATGTATGGTATGCATAATCTTAAAACGTTAAAAAGTTTTGATGTATAGTAGATCTATGCACCTGCAAAGCTGAACAGTAGCTTGAAAGCTTAAAAGGCTGCAGTAGGTCAGTAAGCTATAAAGCTGTTGTGTACAGTAGACCTATAAACCTACTCTGAAAAGCTGAAAGATGCTCTGTGCACAGTAAGGTTGAAAGGTTCAGACGTTTATCCGTTGGGTAAAAGCAAGATGCTCTGTGCACAGTAAGGTTAAAGGGTTCAGACGTTTATCCGCTGGGTAAAAGCAAGATGCTCTGTGCACAGTCAGGTTAAAGGGTTCAGACGTTTATCTGCTAGGTAAAAGCAAGATGCTCTGTGCACAGTCCGGTTAAAGGGTTCCATGCTTTTGTCCATTGGATAAAAACATGTGTTTTTGTCTTTTTGTGTAAATTTACTTTCCCAAGATTGTTAACCTATCCAATATTACTTTTGTAACTGTTGAAAAATGTCTGAGAAAAACGTATTGGGAATATATCAAAAAGACTAGTAAGCCCTTTTTTTTAAAAAAAAAATAAAAAAATAAAAAAACAAAGAAAGTTTATATATCTCATGGTGAGAAGGATGTAGTCACAGAAGTAGTTACCACAAATCTTGCCATCACGTGTAGGAGGTGTAGAAGTGACATTCTTGGGAACATTTTCTCCAAACATAGAGAGAACTTAGAAAATAGATCGACGGAGCCGAACTACAAAGAGATTTTCATTTCTAAGTAGTACGGCCCCACGGTGGGCGCCAACTTGTTGCTACAACAAATATGTGTCCGGAGAGGGTCTGAACGTTCCAAGGTCGTCAGGCTTCTGACCTCGTCTGCTGCTTAAAGGGTTAGACCAGCAGCATGAAAGAACTCGTCAGAAGAGGTAAAAGGGTTAAAGGGTTTCGGTTCACCAAACGCAAGTCGTGGTGTCCCTCTACGTTGTAAACGTAGATGGGAGGTTCAAGAGTTTTGATATTTTAGTTGTTATGATTCTGATTTGGGATCAACCCAAAGTCAGAATGTTGTTGTTATTGATTAACTTAAGAAAAGATAAGAAATAAGAGCATGATGTTGAAGAAAGGAACTCTTGATCCCAAGTTACAACTAGGGGCCAACCACGTAAGCCTGATGAAGGCTGAGACTTGCGAGTAAAAGAGCGTGATTCCGCATGTAGTGGCTGTTGGAGCCGGCTTGGATGTGGAATCAGCATGGTTGTAGATTGTTAAGAATGCATATCAGCAGCTCGAAGGCTTCAAGGCTTCAGCCTGCTGCTGCTGAAAGTCTTATTAAAGAGAATAACTCTAGAGAGAGTTTTAGAGAGAGAGAGAGAGAGAGAGAGAGAGAGAGAGAGAGAGAGTGAGAGAGGTCTTATACTCAGACCAATCTGAGTTGTATGGCATGCTTTGCCCCTCTATTTATAGAGTGGGGATGGGTAAAACCCTAATGGGCTTCCTTGTTGGGCTTGGGCTTGACCCACTCTTACATTTAATGATTTTGGTTTCTTGGGCTATTGGGCTTGACCCAATTGAGTACCCTACAACATCAGCTTCAAAATACAACTCCAAAACATACTAACACTTCAAAGCTTTGGTAGAATGCCTTGATGCTTCTGTATACTGGCTTTTGATATAAATGATCAATGCTAATAACATACCCGTCTATCATTTCAGCAAGCAAGTCTGAGATAATCTCTAACAGAACATGCACTTATGCTCAACACCACCATATAAAATTTAAGGAGAATTCCATATATACACTCCCTAACTTGCAAATATTTAAAGGCCCTTCGATCTTTGTTCCTCAGATTCGTGCCAAACGGTTATCTCTATGGCCCAAACAGAATTTATGCACAAGCCCAAACAATGTATCAAAGTACTAAACATATTTATAATATAATACAAAGGCCCAATAAGTATTGGTGGATTAGAAACCAGGCTACAATATCATATATCTAAGACCATGTGTAGTGGGGGGCTTTATTTATAAAGCCCCCCTTCTTGATTGGTCCACGTGGCTGCTGAGTCAGCGTGGAGAGAGAAACTGAAAAAGGGGTGTAGTGGTGGGGCTTTATTTATAAAGCCCCTGATTGTGATTGGTTGATTTTTATATATTTTTTTTAATCTTTTAATTCAAAATAATTAAAATAAAATGCAAATAAATATAAAAAAATTACAAATAATAATAAAAACACCCAAGTAAATATTAAAAACACACAACTGATATTAAAAAAAATTACAACTAAAATTAAAAATAAAAGTTACACACTTCCTAAATTCCTAAATTACTTATTAATCCTAAATTACTTATTAATATTCCTAAATTACTTATTAATCCTAATTTTCTCCACTATGGAGAGTAGTTGTCCCATTCCCCGGGGAAGGTGATGCACTCGGGTGAGACGGAACGTGAGCTGTCCCGTCCATCAGATCTCGCATCTGAGGGGAAGTAGTAGTACTCACGAGGAGGGGTAGGTTGGCTATAGTAGTACTCCTCCTCCTCAATCTCCCTCAGGGCTTCCAAGTCCCCCTCAGTTGGGGAAGTCCCATGGTAGGGGGTGGGGGTAGCCTGGTCTTGGGGGATGAGGATGGGGGTAGTTTGCTGTTGGGGGATGGGGATGGGGGTGGGGGTGGGGGTGGGGGTGGGGATAGGGGTAGTCTGGTGTTGGGGGACTGAAGCAGCCCAGGGGGCAGGGGGCGACAACGTTAGTCGCTCCATTTGTTGCTGGGCCATGACATAATCCATAGCCCAGACCAATTCCTCATCCGTCCAGTCATCATCGGCAGGAGGATGAGGAGGAAAGGTTGGTTGTGCAGCAGCAGCAGGAGGGGAATATAACCAATGTTGTGGAGGAGGAGGAGGAGGATAAATAGGAGGTTGTGGAGCAGTAGGAGGAGGAGATGAGGAGAATGGTAGTCTCCAGGGGCGGTCCCGTCCCCTGGGATACCGGCGAGAGTACTGTCGGAGGTTAGAGGAGGATGAGGCTCCTGGTTGAAAACCAGACATATTATGGTTTGAGGAGGAGGATGAGGAATTGGAGGTGTGGTTGATAAATCTGATTTGGTTACCTATTTATAGGGTTAGCAAATTTTGAAATTCAAACGGTTTGGGGGGAAAACGTTTGAAATTCAAATTTTGAAATTCAAACGGTTTGGGGGGAAATTTTGAATTTCAAACGGTTTGGAACAGTAACCGTTTAAAATTTAAAATTTTCAATTATTAATATTATTATCAAGTTTATTATTATTATTATGTTTATTATTATTATTATTAAAAATAAAAAAAAAGGTTGACTTTGACCTTGCCACATGGCAAGGTCTGATTGGATGGAGACATATGCATCAGGCGTTATATATATCAAGCCCCAACCTAAAATTAGCATATAGCGCCCCCCTGTAGCGGTGTGGGGGGCGCTATTTTTGAAAAAAATTGATAAATGGTGCCCCACTACGGGTGGTCTAAGACCATGTGTAGTGGATCAAGCCCCTTAGGGGCGTTTTCTGCCATGTGGATGACATGTCAGCAAAAAAAAAATTTAGCCAAAAAATAGTGTAGTGGTTCAAGCCCTTACTCATAATTGTCAATTTATTAACTCATAATTAATTATTTTTATTTAAAATCAAAACCAAGGAAAAAAGAGCATGAGCAGATAAGCATTTAATAAAACAATTAATGCTAATAGCAATACAAATGGCGTTATTTGAAACACGCCGTTGCCATTTTTTTTACATTTAACGCTCCTATGTAGTGGATTTATGGCGTGAAAGAGGATAAATAGATATAAACCACGCCCCATTACGTTAGGTCTAAGACATGAGTTTTCACTGTTATTAAAGCAGGTTTTTGGGTCTTGTGTTCTTGTTTATAAATTACTCCTTTATATACATCCTTCAATGTGAGACGATATCTCATTCAATTTTTCACGGTACCTTCTTTACAAACACAAGGCTGGTTGGTAGTCTCTTAATTAGGCTCTGAACCATTCAGCGCTGAATGATTTAGCATTCATCACGTTTGTTTCAGCTTCTGAATGAAATGGTTAAGGCTGAACTATTAGGATGTCCGAAGTGGGGGCGGGAAAGGGGCGGGAAGGGGGGGGGGGGACACCGCCGCCGGTCATGACGTGGGGGGGGGGGGGGGGGGGGGGGGGAGCCACTGGCGTGGGGCTTGGGGTGGGGATGAGGTGTCTTGCTTTGATTGGGTAGGGTTTATATATATAAAAAAAAATCATATAGTTTTATTTTTGTTTTGGCCGGTTAGAAAAAAATCCTGGTTGAAAACCGTCACCCATGTTATTCATTGCTTTGAGGAGGAGGAATAGGTGTGACTGAGAATTGGGTTAGGTGTTGTATTTATAGGGTTAAAAATATGACCGTTTGGGGGGGGGGGGGGAACTTTGAAATTTAAACGTTTGGGTGGGAAAAATTGATGTTTGTACTGTTTGGAGCAGTAACCATTTGAATTTCAAATTTTGAATATAATTTTTTTATATCATTTTTTAATATTAATTATTTTTTTTATTACTTTAATATATTTTCGGTTTCTATTATTATTATTATTATTATTATTATTATTATTATTATTATTATTATTATTATTAATATATGAAAGTTTTTTTATAAAAAAAAAAAAAAAGAAATGTTTCCCCCCTCTTCCCCCCTTCCACTTCCCACAATTATCCCCCCCCCCCCCCCCCCCACAAGGGCCACATGACGCGTCATCCCCCTCTTTCCCCCCACCACTCCGGATAGTCTTAAGACTTTGGATGTAGCTGAACCATTAAGCACTAAACTAAGCTGAACTTTAATGAGGCTCTCTTACCAATGTGTAACAAGAAAATTAACCATTAAGAGGTCTAACTTAATTATTCAGCACTTAACTATTCAGATCTCTTAACCATGCAGACCTCTTAAGCATTAATAGCACACAAACCCATTACTTGATAATTTTATTAAGATTAATTTTTTTGTAACATTCAAACGGAGCATTTTATTCATTCCATTAATCCACCACAAGAATCGCCCGGATATTAAGATTAATTACATATAATATGTGTCTAAAATTGGTTATAAATCTTATTTTCGCTAAATTTCCCAAATGTTATTTTGCCCGGAATAATATGGACTTAATTTGCTCCAACATAGCGAACCCTCTATCACAATAGTGGCTGGCTACATAGTCAGTTCATGGAAACAATTTTATTAGCAGTTTAACACAATATTAACTAGGTGCAAGTTGTTAAAACTTACTAGGTGATATCCTATTATCAGATCAATTACAAGACTGCGATTACCCTAACAACTAATGAGATCAAATACAACTAAGCTTGCGCAGAGCAAGTAGCCTTCTTACCATTCAAACATGAGAACCTAAAGGGGCAGGGTATGTGTTTTTGCAGTATACAAGCACAGATACTGTGTATTTTTGCAGCACATAATGCATCATTCCTCATTGCCTACCCATCATCAAGGTCTCGAAGGCCGAGTACTCCCCGAATAATCGCTACAGGGTAGGTTGCCGAGGACCGAGTATTCTAGGCCTAGGCCGAGTGCCCCCCAAGTACTCTTCTACTAGGCCGAGAACTCCCCGAGTACTCCCGACTCCGACTAGGGAGCACCTAGCGACTTTTGCAACATTGGCTGCTAGTAATCTAATATATAGCTTCTAATCATCAAAGGACAAAATGCATACCCAATAACAAAGCAATAAAATGTAACCAAACACATTAAGGATGTTCATAGTTTTTGAAATATAAGCATTTGACACCCACAAAACACTACTGCAGTATAAACAGAAAGACAGATAAACAACCAAAGGATGATTTACTCAAAAGCCCATGCATTCTCCCTGCGCACCTCCTCTTCCTCTTCAGGAGTGAAATCATTCTTGATGTTGAACGTCTTGCGGATCTCTTCAGGTGTCTTCCCTTTGATCATGTCAGCAACCGTCTGGCAGGTCAAATCAAGCAGCCCCTTGATGTTCAAATAGTTCGCAGCCTGCAACATAAACAAAAACCATATCAATATATGTCCATACACCATCTTCAACATACATATCAACTATTATAAATTATAATCACGGGAAAACAAATGCAAATAGCATGTTACATTAACAAAATACACGATAAAACACACAACAAAACAGTCAACCGAGAAAGCATATCCCATTCGTCTTATAACATAAAAACGGTTCTCAGATTTCAAACATAACTTCTTTAACAATTGAAATCTTTAAAAAACAAACATGGTGAGTGATCTTATGCAGATAACATGCCACATGAACAAAGGAAGAATAAAACACACAACAAAACAGTCGACCGAACCGAACCGAAACAAAGTATTCTGTTCATGCTATAGCAAAAGATGGTTCTTGGATAGCAAACCAAAGGTTTATTGGTTCTTAAATAAAACATCTTTTCAATTACATTAACCAATTAATATTATTTAGTCGAAAAATCAAAAACCCTTACTCATCCCCTTAACAAAAAGCAGTTAATTATCTAAATATACATAATAGCAGACAAGATTCATCCTTTAATTAAAAAAGATTCCTAATATTAAATATCAAATAACCAAACCCTAACCCTAGAATTACCCACAAAAAAAATTTGAAACAATAGAAACAAAATTAGGGCATAAAGGGAATAAAAAACGTACCAGAATAAGATCAAAGAGGGTACCCTGATCAACCTTGACAAAATCAGCATCAAAGGATTTAAGATCGTCTTCAGCGACTTTCTCGTCAGTATTGGGAGTCTCGACATGTTTCTTGCAGTATTCAATAACCTTTGAAAGGATCTTGCTGGTGACGTTAGGGAGAGGGATGCTGGTGTCAGCACAGCCGTCTTCGATCATGTGTTTGATGGTTTGGGACTCCACGGCAACAACCTCGTCGACCTCGAAGGTTTCGCCGTCGGAGCTTCGGAGTACGATGGGTTTTGATGATGACATGGTTGGATTTTTTTATGGAAGATGAATAGAAAGAAAGTAGAAACCCTAGGTTTGGTTTGGTTTGTAATTGGAGATGAGTAATCGTTTGGGTTTGGTTATTATTATATATAGGGAGGTTAGGCTTTCAAGCCTCAAAAGTGTGTTAGGAGACTTGGAGTTGGGCTTTAATATTTTTATTTATTATTATTGTTTACTAGTTTTTATCCCGGGAGCGTCCCGGATTAAAATATCTAATATGACATAATAAAACATATTACTATTATTATTATTATTATTATTATTATTATTATTATTATTATTATTATTATTATTTTAAATAAATATCTGCCATAAGTTATCATATTCAAATATAAAAAAAAACGAATCTCTGCGTCGGGGTATAAATATACTGCCATTACAAATGAATTCGGAAGTTTGTAATCGATAATTCTAAAAAGAACTAACATGAAATAAGAAAAAAAAGTTAATTATCGAAATATCGAACGCATTAGTCTAAGGGTTATGTGATGCGTTAAAAAATTCATGGGTATATGATCGGGTATATAGTTCGGGTATTTGGGTATGTTGTTTCGGGTAATCGGGTCGGATATCACCTAATCCCAGACCCGACCCAAACCAACAATTTTTTTTAAACTAATCTCAAACCCGACACAATACTTGTCGGGTTACAAAAAATAGTCATTTTTTTCTCCGTTTTTTATATAGCACTATGGTACTCGTTGGAAAGATAATAAAACGCTCGTTAATTTGGTGTAATTTTTTTCTTTAAAAAATCTCGTATATAAAAGATACTAACGTTTAAAAGTTATGGGAGGAAACATGAGAGAAAAAATAATAAAGTTTTAATATTTAGATTTAGTAGATTAGATTATAGATTAGCCTAAAGATTATAATAGATTAGGTTAAATCATATTTATCCTTTTTTTTAATTGGTTTACACTTGTCACATCATATCCTATGTGGCATCTCTTAAAGGAGAGATTGCATAAGAGTATGACATGTAGGATTAATCCCTTTGCAATATATATAGATATAGATATAGATTATGGTTTGATCATCCGGTTAGATTTTTTTAACTATATGAGTAAAATGTTAATGTCGGATGAATTTAACAGATAAAAACCAAATGTGTTTATGTTTTGCTGAACAATAAGGATCAATTCGAGCATGTTTGGCTCTCCTTATTTCCACCTCCTTATAACTTATCACTTTTCCAAAAAGTTAATAAGTTACAAAAAGTGTTTGACAAAAGGAAAATGACTTTTTGTTTTAACTTTTTGTAAGCTTATGATAAGTTGTTTTGAAAAAGTAAGGGATGAGTGACTTTTTGAACCTCATTATAACTTATTGATGGTTATTTACCTACATGCCCTTATTATATCCTTACACCTTCTCTCCTTATACCTTTTTTGGTCATTTTACCTAAATAAGTTAAACCAAACACTTTTTTACAAACTAACTTATCAACTTATTGTTTTTCCTCACCACATAAGCTAATCCAAACACTTTTTTAAAAACTCCTTTTTAAAAAGTCATAAGTTAATAAGTCATTTTAACAAAAAGTCCTTTTTGCCTCAAACAAGGATCAAATTCATGATTTCTTTTAGTAATAAATCCATCAAACAAACATATCACATGAACCATTTATAGAGTTAGCTCTAACTTATAAGAATTTTTTTTAACTAGTTTTAAATTTCCATATAACATATAATTTAACCTTTGAAATTGGTTCTTACATTTGTAAGTTTTAATCAAACTTCCCTCATTCCGATTTGTATAACTAATTTTGATCCAATTCGAAAACTAGTTGATTCAATTCAGTTCAAATTCCAGTCAAAAGAAAGAATAATAATAATTTGGTTTATTTATTTATTTATTTTTTTCTTTCAAAACTACTACAAACTGTTTGGATGATAAGGAGGGACGGTGCACCTTCATGTACCCAAATCGGGTAGGTAACCAAATCAATAACACCACCCCTACCAATTTGGGTATCGCAAATCGGGTACGGTGAGCAGGTGGTTGTTTCCCATTGTATGTGTGTGTGTGGGTACAAGAGATATAGAGGAGTGTTTAGAGAGAGAGAGTATTTTAAAAGGGTGACAGTGGCGGATCTAGAAACATTTTTCAGTACAAACGTTTTTCATTTTTTTCATTTTAGTAGCAACGTTTTTCAAATTTCGTAAAAAAAAAAAACCAAATTTTCTACTAATTTTCCACTACGCGCGCGAAGTTGAGCCGCAACGTCCGCACCCACTCCCCATGAACTAGATCCGCCCCTGAAGGGTGAGGCCTATGGTTTAGGGTAGGGGTGCAAACGAGCCGAGTGACTCGCGAGCTACTCGAGATCGACTCGGTAAAAAGCTCGAACGAGTTGAGTCTTATCGAGCTTGAGCTTGAAATAAAGCTCATTTGGTTATCGAGCTCGAGCCTCGAATGTAAAGCTCGGTTGGGCTCGTCGAGCCTTATCGAGCTTTGCTGATTTATGTCAATTAATGCTATATAGCCCAATTGTGTTGTAACCCATGCATTAACTAAATTACTTTGGGCCTTGGGCTTCTTAATTGTCCAAAACGAGCTCATTAATGGTCCAAAACGAGTCCTTAATAGTCAAAACGAGCTCCTTAATGGTCCAAAACGAGCTCGAGCCGAGCTTGGGCTCGTTTAAACTCTTGCCACATACATTTTTATCGAGCTTTCAAGAAATAGAAATACATTCTTTTGGTAGAAAAACAAAGCATGAAATTGATATTATCTTTCTGATTTTGTTCAGTTTTAACACTTTAACCATATATTGAATAGAGTTTCACTTGTACATTGTAATTTGCAAAGTAGTGAGCAAAAAACAATACACACATAGACAATCAAAGGTTGTTAACGCAATAAGAGAGAAGTTGCCACCATCTTTAGAGCTTTGAAACCGGCAGTCCTGCATTTAACATTATCAACCATCAAAATCGATTAGCGTGATAGTTTCTTTATTTGTCTCCACGCGTTTTGTGTCTTAAGATGGCAACGAGTCACATTTCAAGAAGGAAGCTACTTACCTAGTGCTTTAGCATTGACAATGCTCGGGCATGCTGATGGGGGTGACGACGTCTCATCCAAAAAAGGGTCAACTGCATTCGGGTTTGACCAAGTCGGGTACCCTTTTATTTTTCCCTATTTTTTCAAAAAAAAAAAAAAAAAAAAAAAAAAAAAGATATAAGTGCTATCCATCTGAGTATGCAGAGTACTGCATAAGTTATCTAGTTAACCAGCATACCTAATGCCAATCATATTCAGGTAAAATAATGTCAATCATATTCTGGATGTTATGCTAGTGCAAGCTTTTAGAACAATATGTGTCAAAACACTTTATATGTATAACGTATTAAGAAGTCGCATACCACTACGTTTAATGCAGCAAGCGTGGCCATTCCTTCACGAGTCCACTGCATAAACCGAAAACTAGGATTTAGGAAAGTCAACTCTAGATAAAATCATCAATAAACAGTATAAATTTTTTAAAAAAAATGTACCTTTGATGCGGAAGCAATATGAGGGACAACGATGGCATTTTTCATGTCAGCTAGGCCAGGTTTCATGTATGGCTCCTCCTCAAAAACATCAAGACCAACTCGGAACATAGGATTATGTTTTAAATGCTCCACAAGAGCTTCTTCATCAACCACAGGTCCTCTACTGCAGTTTATCAGGATCGCTTCCTATATGTTTAAACTCAACTAATTTAGCCATTTAACTAATTAAATGGGACACATGTAATGGTTTTAATACATAGGTTTAGACATTTGGAACGTAAACTTACCTTCTTCATCTTCGAAAGCCTTTCTTTGTTGATCAGATGATAAGTTGTTTTGTCCAATATCGGATGCAGACTTATCTATGTGGTCACAATAATACAAGAACATCATTTAGATAAAATATTATAACAAAACCAAAAGGACTATGAAAAAACATATAAGAATTTCTTACCACATCGGCTACTTGAAGAACTTCATCCATTGATGATGCTCGTTTCCAGGTAACAGGTTGTTCTCCGTTGGCTTTCAAGAATTGACCATAAGCTGCAAATTGCTAATTACATATTAGTTTATATATGATTACAATTAGACAAGTAATAGATCCCATCATTTTCCTTGTATCTTTTTCATCTATATTAGATCAGCAACGTGAACATAAGTGAATTCCGCTTTAAAGTTTAACCCATCATACTGAATTACTGATTACTGATAACTTTTTTGCTGGAAACAGTCCAATGTTCTTGAAAGTTTTCCAAAAGAAACACTCGATTGAATTAGTAATTTTATACGAACTGTTGACATTTTTAATACAAGAAGACCATCTTCTGGGACACTTTTGGTCTAAAATTTTGTAAATATAATGCTTGGTGACAAAATGGGTAAGTTGTATAATGGGTCAAAATGGGTAAATATCTTAGGACATTTCAAAACAGGTCTGTTTGGTTGGTTTGACCCGCAGAAGCTTTTTATGTTTAATGTCATAAACGATTAAAATATTAACTATGATTACAAAAACTCTTACAAAAATACTTATGATTTTATTTTTTTAGTAAAGAAAAATAGAACATTATAAGATACTTTTCCCTTTTTAACAGTTTGCTTTTTGACTGAAATAAAAAATGTACAAAATAGAGTGAGACATGCCTGTAACGAACTTCTCTAAACGTGTGGCTTGGTAGAGATCGTAATAGATTAGATTCATCTTGAACCCTTCAATCTGGTAACCATACATTTGTCAGTTTTAACCTCAATTGAATTTCAATAGAACTTCAAAAGCATTGGATTTAGAGTGGTAGAACATAGTTTTACCATCATTCTAGCATACGCAGATCCAATACGACCAGCTCCAATCACACCAACAGTTTGCCCTTTAAGCAAATTTCCCACAAACCTAAAACAATGTAAAAAATATGATATTTATCTAGTAATTTGGATCCATCAAACCGTGTTAGGTAAATAATCCAAATAAGGTCCCATGTTCAGTATAGTAATTCTTTAGATACTTTATACAGAATATGTTTTGGTGAATATGAAACACAGGATCTTACAGATGAGGAAGCCATCCATCGTATAAGCCAGCCCTCATGAACTCGTCGGCTTCTACAATCCTTCTAGACGCAGCAAGAGAAAGCGATGCTGCTAACTCTGCTGTGGTCTCCGTAAGCACACCCTATGCATATTTTATTCCCAAGTGTCAGTTTCAGAAAAGAACAAAGATGTTAAACTATGTCCACAAATCCGTTACAGTGACAAAATAGTTGTAAATAGACAGCTTGGTTTAAAAAAGCGCGAGGTGCTCCGAGGCGTTTTGGGTCCAAAATCCGAAGCGCGGGGCTTAAAGCGCAAGGCGAGAGCTTCACGTATAGTATTAAAAAATTATAAAAAATTATTTATATATGTCAATATGACATTTTCTACATGTTAATCAATCATAAGCACAAAAACATGATTATAACACCCCCTTGAACACTTAAAAAGCATATTCAAAACATAAAAACGACGAGGCACTATTGTAGCGGGCCAAATAAAGCAGTTTAAAAGGGTTTTTTTTGGGTTGAGGCGCTACTGTAGCGCGCGCCTCAAGCGCTCGAGGAGGCGCTTTTTGGCAAAAAAAAAAAGCGTTTTTCTAAACGCCTCGCGCCTCAAACGTTTAAGCGCGCCCCAGACGCGCTTTTTTAAACCAAGATAGACAGTTGGCATGGAAAGCCTCTATTTTTGTTGTGATTTTGATTTTAGTTTAATTTGTTTAAAAATTAATCATTCCATCAGTTTATGGATCATCTTATCACCTGTATTCATTTCTTACATCTGTTCCATCCATGTATTTTATATCTTGACTTTCAAAAGTCAAACATAACACTAGTTAAAATCCTACTTGATTCATCAAATTCATCTTAATTCTAACAAAAAAAAAAATCAGTTATTTGCAATATTTTCAATAAAATTCAATGTTCTGATTAACTTTTCCACCAACCAAATAAACGGAAACCAATTTTGACACTAAAACGGATCCATCTGACCCTAGAAAGTCAAGTTTTCAGCAAATGAGCGAATAAAACGTTGTTTCGCCTTAACATTCACTAAACGGATACTGATATATTAACGAAACTCACAGGTGTGTTTCCAACAGCAACACCATACTTATTTGCTGCATCGACATCAACATTGTTGTAGCCCACAGCCATGTTGCTAAAAGCCTTCCCTCCTGCTTTGCTCAATGCCGAAAACAACGTCTCTCCCCAATCTTCTGTCAACTATATAACACACACCAAATCAAACAAACATCATTCCTAACATCCACAGTTATCTTTAAAAATTATTAATCTTTTTACTCCTTCACAGTTAAAACTTATTTTAAAAAAAGTAGAGTAAACTGCCAAAATCGTCCTTGTGGTTTTGTCAAAAATGCCACTTGCGTACAAATTTTTGGTTTTTTTTTTGTCAAAATCGTCCTATGGTTTCTATTATTTGTCACTCTCGTCCCTGGCACTAATGTCATCCAGTTAGTCTCAGTTAAGTCAGGGGCAATTTCGTCCATTCAAGTTTTAAAGTTTTAGTTGCCGAAATCGTCCCTCCTCCAAAATTCAATTAAATTTTGGAGGAGGGACGATTTCTGCAATTGAAACTTTAAAACGTTAATGGACGAAATGACCCCTGACTTAACTGTGACTAACTGGATCATGTTAGTGCAAGGGACGAAAGTAACAAATAATTGAAACCATAGGACGATTTTGAAAAAAAAAAAAAACAAAAGTTTGTAAGCAAGTGCCTTGTTTGAAACTAACAATTACATATGCTTACATATGAACCAAAGCAACAATTTACCACAAATAAATATTAATTACCTGACCAATGACTCCATCACACTTATTTCCAATCAAAGCAATGATATCTTCAACAGACAATATGGTTTTCTTCTCTGTGCATATCTAACCACAACAAAAAAAAAAAAAAAAAAAAAAAAAAAAAAACCATGACGCCACCTTTTCAGCACTTGTAAACCAAAACATGCAAATCTTGGATAAAAAGATTAAAAACCAATAAAGATTAAATTACTTACTTCAACACGACAATCTTGTTGAACCAAGAGATTAATCCAGCGTGTACCAGGCATGGGTTTGGTGCTAACAACTCTGTATTTGCCATTTGGGTTCCATACTTCAATGGAAACTGGTTTAGCCATTATTATTATTATTTAAAAAAAAAAGAAGAGTGAATATTGAGTATGAGGTTGGTTGATGAATGTTTAGAGGCTTTATGAAGTTGATGGTTGGGTTGATAGGGTGTGGGGAGGAGTAGTGTAAGTGAATGGAGGGAGATATGGGATTTGTTTTGTTGGTTGAGTTTAAAGTGTTAAGAGTGGTTGATGAGGTGTGTGTGAATGAGAGTGCATGGTGGTGTGATGGGGTGGAGATGTAGGTGATTGGTGATGGGTTATAGAAGGTTTGGACCTCTCGTTTGGTGTGTGGAGAATTGAGGATATGGGTTATACCATTGCATGCCACGTAAGGGTACATTTATCCATGGTTTAATTTTACCAATATACCCTTCTGAACCAATGTATGTAAACTAGTGAGTTATATTATAAGCCAAAAACCATACAAATGGTGTATACAGTCATTAAAAATAGTTATAATATGTTTAAAAGGATATTTACACGTGCTTCACATCAACCGTAAAACATAAAATAATAGAAGGTATTGATCTATTTAGTCGGTATTAGTTCACGTCATTGCAGAACCGATCAAAACTATAAAAACGAATACCAACATCGGTGCCGATAATACCAAGATCGGATGTTGTTTGGTCAATATTGGCTTGGTCCGTTACCATACCAGTACAATACCGGTCTTCAATAATGCTTATGATACACAATATATTATCCCTTCATAATATAACTTTGTTTACAATAAAATTTACATGGAAACATTGAAAAAAAAAAAAATTAGACATAACTGCATATTTATTTTTTAACAAATAATAAGTAAAAGTATATACTAAATACCCGATGTATGTTGGTGGAAGAAATAAGCATTATGTAATGGATATCAAAACAAGTATAAAATCGGCTCTAGACCATGATTTTATGATCGCGTACAAAATGGAACTCAATGTCTTAAAAACCAGTTCATACCAGCTGGTACAACTGGTTGAACTGCTCGGTATGACCGGTTAAACTGTTTCTAAGCCCGACACTACGGCATATAACCCAAATACAGGATGCACTCATCATGCAGATCATGTAAGTGGGCTCTTTATTAGCTTATTAGGCTCGTTTTGGTCTGGACCATCTCAAACCCATAAACACCCAAGGCCCATAATCCTTCCCGCTATTCACTCCCACTATATATAACCCTAAACTCTACGCGGGAAAACCATCAACCAAACAGCTAATAATAATATTATAATAATAAAAAAAATGGCGACGGAGGAAGACAACAACAACGGCGGCGAAGACTACCAGGTCGAGGAGGAATTCAGTGTCTGGAGGAAGAACACTCCTTTCTTATACGATCTAGTCATCTCCCACTCTCTTGAGTGGCCGTCACTCACCGTCCAATGGCTACCGTCACCGCCATCGTTATATCCCGACGGTTCTTTCGCCGTTCACAAGATGATCCTTGGGACCCACACCTCCGATGACTGTCCTAACTTTCTTCTTGTTGCGGAAACCCACTTGCCTGTTAACCCTTCTTCTGCTCTTGAAACTAATTTGGATCATCCCAAGATACCTAAGGTCAGTTGGACTAACAAATTTCGTTTTATTGTTTATGCAGTTGTAATGTGAATGATTATCATGGGTTTGGTTTGTAATGATGTGGGTTTGTGTTGGTTTTAGCGTATGTTGCTGGTAGAGTTGGAAATGGTGTGGGTTTGTGTTGCACGCCAAGTGTTTGATGAAATTACTGACTGGTTTGTGTGTTTGGTAGACCACAAGGAGAGTTTTTTATGAGACCCAGTTGGTAGAGAGTGGCGATTTGTTAGTTTTTAGGGAGTTACTTGTGAGTTGTGAGATTTGAGTTTGACAGAGGACATTTAACATATGTTATTGCACGCCAACTGTTCGATGAAATTGCTAACTGTTTTTTGTGTTTAGTAGAAAATAAATTAGACTGTTTTGCGAGTCACAATTGGCACAAAGTGGTGATATGTTAGTTTTTAGGGAGTTACTTTTGAGATTTGAATATTTTGTGATACTTAATCGGCAATTTTGATAGCATAATTGAGAGAATTGGGTGATACTGGTCATACTACCATCAATTATGAGTAAAGATAGCTTTAATCTGATTATATTTATGTGTTATTTTTTCTACTTGTAGGTAGAGGTTATTCAGAAGATACATGTTGATGGAGAGGTCAACCGTGCACGGTGTATGCCACAGATTCCGTCGATCATTGCAGCAAAAACTAGTTCTTCTGAAGTTTATGTGTTCGACACTACGAAGCAACCTTTGGATCATGAAGGGGGTTCTTGTGAACCTGATGTTAGATTGAGGGGTCATGACAAAGAAGGTTATGGACTGTCATGGAACCCTTTTAGAGAGGGTTATCTCTTGAGTGGTTCCAATGATTGCAAAATTTGCTTGTGGGATGTGTCCAAAATGCCTGACAATAAGATTCTTGATGCAACTCATATTTATGAGGTAAGGTTGTATCTCTTTTTACCTGATTTCAAGGTATTTATGCTAACAAGTGATAAAAAATGTTGATGTAGGATCACACGAGTGTGGTTGAAGATGTATCATGGCATTTAATGAATGATAGTCTGTTTGGATCCGTTGGTGATGATTGCAAGCTAATGATTTGGGATTTGCGCACAAATAAACATGAACAAGCTGTTGTAGTCCATGAGAAAGAGGTGAAGCAAATTTTATACAAACTCTTTGCAACATTGTGTTCATATCTTACATAAATGCTCTGTACTGTTATTAACTGCTTGTTTTCCAGGTTAATTACTTATCTTTCAATCCATTTAATGAATGGGTCCTGGCTACTGCATCTTCAGATACCACTGTTGGTCTGTTTGACATGCGTAAACTGACATCACCGTTGCATGTTTTAAGTAGTCACGAGTATGTCTCTTGACCTTGATTTTTTTAGCTATTTTTTTTTCACGAGATTTAATGTAACAATTAGGTCAAATAATAAGTTGGTACCTAAACATGCCAGCACGATACTTAAATCTAAGATGACCTAATCAGTGATGTCAATTTGTAAACATTAATTTTGAAATGTATGAAATGCTTATGTAATTGAGATGCATGGATAATATAAGTGATGTTATTATGCAGGGAGGAGGTATTCCAGGTGGAATGGGACCCAAACCATGAAACTGTGCTTGCATCTTCTGCCGGTGACAGAAGGTTGATGGTTTGGGATCTAAACAGGTACAACTACAACATTGAAACTAAATTTATGATCCTTAAAATTTACTAAACGAAAATGGTCAAAATGTGCTATGTTCGGTTATGTCTTCCAGGATTGGAGATGAGCAATTGGAAGGAGAAGCCGAGGATGGCCCACCAGAGCTCCTGTTTTCTCATGGTGGTCATAAGGCAAAAATATCCGATTTTTCTTGGAACAAGAATGAACCGTGGGTCATATCTAGTGTGGCTGAAGACAATGCCTTACAGGTTTGGCAAATGGCAGAAAGCATTTACCGCGAAGATGATGACATTTGAGTATTTGTTTTTGTGAGCCGTTTGTGTGATTTAAAATCATCTTTCAAGTTTAGGTAAACATGAGTAGTAGTTGTATCGAACATGGCCTGTTTGGTCTTACAGATGTTTGTGGGCATGTGGCTTGTCTACTGGATTTGTCAAAGTAGTTGAGTTATGTTCTGTTCTGTTTTCTAATCTTAATTTAACATACTCAGTTATAAAAAACACGAAGTGATCCAAGGCTTAATGTATACGTGCCTCGTAAGTACCTTGGCGTATCACTAGGTTGGGGGCTGGGACAACTCCCCTAATGAGTCGACAGAATGAAACTATTGACCCATTTCATTAAACTGGACATAACAGCGTGTCATCAGGCAACTAAGGGCAAGTGCTATCAGAGCGGGTTGATACTTGGACAAGTTGGCATGTTATTGCTGCAATCTGAAAGTTCTTTAATGTTAGCAAAGCAATGGTAGTAGCAATTTCAACAGTCAAATGTAGTGTGGATTTGCTTGAAGACAGTGAAATGCTAGGGAAAACAGATCTTTGTATCCGGGACTCCGGCTCTGGTAGTGTCAAGTTGACATGTAGCCGCAACAATATATGCCGGCTCAGCCCATCGTGTTGCCTGACTCCATGATGAAGAGCAGCCGGTCATGTTTAAAATGTTAAGTTAGAGCCGAAAGTTTGACAGTTTGTCAAAGCTGTAAGTTTGATGTGACAGGCAACACAAAACCACACACCACCTTTCTTAACTTCCCTTTTTATACGGGGTGCAAATGGGTTAAGCTAATTCTGAGTTACTATGCTCTAGATCAAGTTTGTTTAATTTATGAAACCTCGAGTTTGAGCTCAGCTTGATTCGAGTATTGTTTCTAAAGCTTGAGCTCGGCTAGTAGGTAGCTTTTCAAGCTCGAGCTCGGCTTGGGCTCAAATCGTCTATTATTTATTAACTTTAATTGTACATTTATTTATTATTAATATATTTTATGAGTAAAGATCCGGTACAAATAGCTTTTTTGGTAAGAACTGTGAGAATCAAAGGAGGGTATTTTTTTTTTATTTTTTTTTTCAAATTTTTTTTTTCCCATATTATTAAACAAGTATTATAGTATTGAAAACTAAAAAAAAAAAAAAAAAAAAAAAAATTGGTGTAGAGTAATTACGTGTAGAGTAATTACATAATTACTCTAGTGTAAACTAATGTATTTACCTTAATGACGTAATTACACTAAAAAAATTTTTTTTTTTTTAAATTTTTTTTTGTATTATTCATCTAGAAAGAATGTTTAAGCACATGGGAAAAAAAAATTCTAAAAAAAAAAATAATTTTTTTTACCCCCTTTGATTCTCACAGTTCTTACAAAAAAACTATATGTATTTGATCTTTACTCTATATTTTATATATAGTTTAGTCATTTTTTCATAATTTTAAAAAAATATTTTATTATTATTTAAATTTATATTTGATATATTAGTTAAAAATTATATAAATTGTGGGCTCGTTTAGGCTCATGAGCCGCCACGAGCTTGATAAGCAAAGCTCGGGCTTGTTTACTAAACGAGCTTGTTTTTAGGTTTAGGCTTGAGCTCTTTTAAGCTCAAATCATTATGAGCTTTTTTTTCGAGCTGAGCTTAAGTAGCTCGCGATTAGCTCGGCTCATTTGCACCCTTATAAATAGCACGCCCTAACTATTCGATGTCTTACTCTCTCTCCTCTTTTTAAAACCTCCACCTACGGTTACCCCATGGAAGATCACAACCACACAAGTCAAATTTTAGCGACATGTGCGAGAAGTGCTGCCTCCAATGGTTCACTGCTTAACAACCAAAATGCGTCATCACAGCTTCCTGTTATGCGTCGCCTTGCCATGGTTGAAGCGCTATGGCTGCCACCTACGGTACGCATTAGGCACACTTATTAAAACCATGATTACATAACTTTAGCCATGGTCGTGTCTTAGATAGATGCCAAGACTGTATTGTTAAGGGTAGTGGCGGATGTAGCAGAAAAATTTAAGGGTATTCCACTTTTTACCGTGCATTCATATAAGGGTAAAATGCTAAAATCATCCATGTGGTTTGTTGAAAGTTACCACTTACGTACAAACTTGAGATTTTTTGTCATAATCATACCCTGGTTTTAATTGTTTGTTTAAATCGTCCCTGGCACTAACTCCATCCAATTAAGTCAAGGGACGATTTAGACAAACAATTTAAAACCAGGGTACGATTATGACAAACAATTAAAACCAAAGTACGATTATGACAAAAAATCTCAAGTTTGTACGTAAATGACAACTTTCACCAAACCACATGGACGATTTTAGCCGTTTACCCTTTATATAATGTATATTTTTTTTACTGTACATTCAAACAATATAAATGTGGCTTTTTATTAAAGTTGAAGCGTATACCCGGACAGTGGCGTAGCTTTTAAAGAGCGGGGAGGGGCGGCCGACCCCCCCCAAATTTTCGCTCAGAAGTTCCGATTATATAGTATTCGTATAGAAATTTTTTGGTATATACAGTTTCGACCCCCCGAAACTAGTGATTTCCGACCCCTCGGTGACTTCCGACCCCCCGAAGTTTCGGGTCAAGCTTCACCACTGTACCCGGACACCCTGTTGGTGCCATATAGATCCACCCGAGGTCAAGGGTGGCTGGTTCTAGTAGCAGCATTTAGTGGAAACTATGAGTTGTTGATTTGCTTGGAATCACTCGTAATCTGATTTGACCCATTAGTTAATAAATCATTCTCTCTTTCAACACCTTATTAAATAAATTAGATGTGCCAACAACTATATTGACCAAAACATTTTTTCCAAATAAACCACTCCTCTTGGCTTTAAAACCACATTGGCCCTCCTTACCTCAAACGTCATATCCATATTTATAGAAATTTGTTATTACAGAAAATTACAAAATAATCATTTTCCTGGGTTATTGTCAACGATATATAGGTACAAGACAAGTCACTTTCACAGTCACGTAGTTGCATCTATTTGCTTGTCTTTTTTAGTCTAATAATAGCACATAAACCATGAGCCAGTGGATATAAAAACTAGATATTTGGATTTGATTCGCGTATTATGATCTTTAGGGCGAACATAAAGACATGTTTAAGAAGACACGGGTATAAAAAGAATCGATTTTGACACGAATACAAAAAAGAGATACGCAAATACAATTAAATTTATGGTATATTTTTTTCTATTATTAACGTGTTATATACGTTAGATTGTTTTGACATGATTATCAGGTATAGAGGCATAGCATAAAGAAAACAAATATCATTTGGGTTCTATTATTTATATACGAACAAAAACTTACGATTGATCCAAACTGATCTGATTATTGATCAACCTAGTGGAGTCAATCAATTAGAGTGCTTGTGGGATCATTTATTCATTACATGTGTCGAATCTAGACTAAGACCCAACCTACGACATGCATAAGGCAAACACGAGCCCATTGAACTACTAGCTACTACGGAGTAGGGATGGATGACAGCATGAGCTTCATAGATATAAAAAAAAGACCCAAGTAAAAGAGCAACAAAGAACATACAAAAAAGAAACACAGGATCATGCTGATCCAGCAGGCTGTTTCTTGAAGTTATTGTGCAGCAAGCACCAAGGATAAACGACATGAGATTCATCTAGATGTTGCTGCTCGCCCACCTACAATGAGAAATAACAAACATAAAGATGATAAGTAGCAATTATATTGAAGATTTTTATTTTGTATGTCACCCATGCATACAACCTCATTTTACATTTTGTTCAAGGATTTAGATTTTTATTTTGAATATATTGTTTTTGTGCTTGCAATCAACAAAATATTTTTTTTGTAACAAATTTTAAAAGGGTAACGTGATATATGGGCGTCGTATAGCATTTTTAAATGGGCATATACCATCATGTTGCATGCATATACCAGCAAATCAGACACCCCTATGCGACAATATAACATCAAATCAATAGGGGGGTTGATTAGTAACATAGGGGGTGTTCGTATAACCTCTCCCTTCTAAAAATGGGCAAAAAAGCGTAAGCAAGTCAAGTTAATCCAATCTAGGTCTATACTTAAACTTACGAATTCAATCCAAACCCGTTTCACCCAACACAAGTACACAACCCTTTCGACACCTCTAAAGTAAATAAAAGATATCACAAAATATTAGCTAAACGCAGCTTCTAATCATCAAAAGTTCAAAACAAAAATCAAATATAAACCAAATAACCGATGTAATAGAGCACGGACATATTATTTACCTTTTCTTTTAGTTTTAGTAGAAGGATTGGCACCTACTAGATCATCATTACCTCCACATCTTGCAAACTCACCGGGCATTGAACCTTGGTCCCACAAACATTGCAGATCTTCAGAATCACAGTCATTTACATCGAAACCATTGTCCATGGACGCACCTCGCTGCATATTACACGGATTCAACAAGAACCCACCTGCTAAACTTGGATTAACAACACCCTGATTAGCCTGGTGTTGTTTTTGATAAGGAAAAGACCCGATTTCTCCATCAATTCTCCCTCTAATGTCCACAAGCAAACACTTAAGTCTACCCACTTCTGCTTCTAACCCCACTTGACTTTGAACTCTCTTCATTAGCTGTTGATTCAATGCTCTTAATCTAACCACTTCATCTTCCAACGAAGCTGCTCGCGCTTTCTTTTTTTCACGGTACTTTCTCACGGCTTCCCGGTTACCCGAAGGACGTTTCTTGGTTTTATTCAGTAAAGATTCAGCAGTGTCATCGGTAGGAGTATTCTCGTCATTGCTCAAAGCGGGTAGAATCTTGGTGTGCACGTGGTAACATGTGTGCGTGTGTGAGGAATCCGGCCCGGGTGGGTTGCATTTGTGGGTATGAGTACACGCGTGTGTGTCGTTAAAGATTTCATCAAAGAAGCTGCTCATAGAACCACCAACACTCGAACCTAAAAACATCTCATGGTTAGAGAAATCGAGTTCTCCGTTATCCATTCCCATTAAAATCCAACAAAATCAGCTTCTTCTAAACTCTGCCAAAGTAAACAACATTCCCATGTACAAACTTTCCAATTTCTAACTATTTTGATGAATCAACTTCACTCCTGAAACAGTAACCCTAGAAAAAGGAAACAAGTTTAGGGCAATTGAGCTTTAAAACCAAGAAACACTATGAATAAAGACCGTGTTGTAAAACTCTTCCTTAACGGCCGAGTGTTCCCCGAGTAATCACTACAAGGTAGGGTGCCGAGCGATTTTCTTCAACTCCGCCTAGTTACTCGAATCGATCAAAAACGGATTTACTCGGTCAAATCTGGCCGAGTTTGACTTAAAATATATTGAAACATAATTATTATATCTATAATACTAAAGAATGAATATCAGTTTTTGAAATATTTTAGTATTTGAACACATATTTTTTTATTTATATTGATAATAATATACTTTGTTATAAATATTAATAAACTCATGGTCTTTGACATATATAATTTCCCAAAAATTAATTTATATTATAATATACCTCAAATTACTATACTTTAATCCCTTAAAAAAGGGTATGTTCCTAATGCTAATTAGGTGCAATTTAAACCCTAAAACAAGATAACCTAACCAAGATACAAGTTAACTAATCAATAATCATCAAACAATAATCCAAATGAGGTAAAGGTTCAACAAGAAACCTAAAGCACGCAGCTTTATGCATTTAAAACAGAGTTTGATTAAAATCAGACAACCGAGAAAGTTAATGAAGGAATTTACCGGTCAAGAACAGTGAAAGGGAGAGAATTGAGGGATTAAGTGAAGGTAATATTAAAAAGGGATTATAGAAAGAAATAATAAAGGATAGAAGAGGAAGAAGGACCAGTGGTATTGGTGTTGAGATTCCATGAAAGGAAAAGTAAAAGAGAAGCTATGGAGATGATTTATAGGTAGTTGAGGGGGGTTTTATGTAAATTCAGGAGAATGTTTCGGTGGGCACCATGATCTACTTCAAATTATTTAAAAAGTAGTAAAAAAATTAATATTAAAAAAATTTATGCAGGTTTTCGCATCTACAAAAAAGATTCTCCAGAATTTCTGAATAGTGGCTTAGGCTATAGGGTGTGAAGACATGAGAAATATCATGTCTTCATACCACCTAGGCAAGGTGATGTCTCACTATGCTTGAGATATGGGTGGGGTGTGGAGACATAAGAAACCCATGTCTCAAGCATTTATTATTATTATTTTTTTATGAATATTAATTTTAACTAGTTTTATAAAACTAACAAATAAACAAAATAAAGTTCAAATAAATAGTAGATTTAAAATAAAAATTACAAACCATCCTAAAAATTAAAAAAAATACAAATCATCCTAAAAATTAAAAAAAAAAATAACAAACCATCCTAAAAATTAAGTAGCAAAATACTAATCGTCGATTCCGTTGTTCCATATATTCGATCAAGTCGGCTTGTAGATGATGATGGATGTGTTCGTTACGTAACGCGGAATCGTTTAACTCTTGTTGCGCTTCGTCATCCGGAATAGTATTCTCCTCCACGGCATTTTCATCGAACTCACAAATAGCTCGGCCTTCGTCTTCGATGATCATGTTATGCAACAAGATACAAGCATACATACAATAACGAAGTTTTTTTGGTGTGAAAGCACATGCCGGGTTTGCGATGATGTGCCATTTCGCTTGTAGAACCCCATAAGTTCGTTAGATATCCTTTCGCGCCGCTTCTTGAAACTTTGCAAATTTCTTTCTTTTATCGTCGTGAGGGTGCTTAATACTTTTTACAATTGTGGAATAGGTTGGGTATATTAGATCCGCAAGATAATACCCGTGCTTGTACTCCACCCCCGAAACTGTGAATTTTGAATCCGGACCGGTTCCCTTTCTAACATCGCCAAACACCAATGATTGGTCAAGAACATTAAGGTCGTTATTGGAACCGGGAACACCAAAAAAGGCATGCCAAATCCACAAGTCTTGTGACGCGGCAGCCTCTAAGATAATAGTCGGGTGACCGTGATCGCCTCGATAAAACATGCCACGCCACGCATTAGGGCAATTTTTTCACGGCCAATGCATGCAATCGATACTTCCAAGCATCCCTAGAAAACCATGCCTTTCGTGATGGAACTGATACAGTTTCTGGATATCGTTCGAGTTTGGTTTTCTCAAATATTTTTTGCTGTAGATCTTGACAACGTGCTTGGAAAACTTATACAAGCAATCACGTGCCGTTCTTTCGGACATCCGTAAATACTCATCCCACGAGTCGGATGCCATCCCGTAAGCTAGTTGTCGCAATGCCGCCGTGCATTTTTGATAAGTTGTGAACCCTCGCTTGCCTCTAGCATTGTGCCGTAATGTAAAATACGGGTCACAACTCGCCAAATCATCGGCAATACGTACGAACAATCGACGGCTCATCCGGAATCGCCGCCTAAACATCTCGTCCGTATACATCGGTTGGTCAGCAAAGTAATCATTGATTAATCGCTTGTGTGCACCTACATATATATTTGAAGAAAAATTATACTTTCTAAAAAATAAAGTATCTAAATATATATATTTGAAGATAAATTATAAACTTACCCTCCCGGTCTCTGTTTATGGCCGCTTGCCTAGGTCGCGGTTGCGAACTCACCTCGTCTTCCTCCGCCACGATTAGTTGTGCCGATTCCCAAACCGCGTTCACAAAAACCCGGTTTTCTTCGCTCGACGAAGATGAGGAATCAATCATTGGTAGGTATGACATTGTTGGGTATTTTTTTAAAGAAAGTAGAAGAGTTTTATGTTGGTTTTGGTTGATTTATGTGGGTTTATTTGGATGGTGGGGTTTATATATTTGGTTTAAAAAAATTATAAAAATTAAAAAAATAGCCGTTACCTCAAACTAGCAGTTGGATTTAAAAAAAGAAAGAAAGAAAAAAGTTGATTGGTCAGTCTTCTTCGTTCTTCTAGGGACGTGGGGGACGGGGGTATAGTGGGACGGGGCAGGGGGCGGTGTGGGGTTGGGGGACGGGGCAAAAAGTGAGGGATGGGGGGGGGGGGGGTGGGGCGTCTGCATACCTATCAGCCTTATTTGTTTATGGAAAAATCACCGAACTAGCTGTTGACCGGCCGGATTTACGAAACTAGCCACATTCCACGACTTTGGAGAGTTGGTTCCTAGTTTTCGAGGTGGTGGAATGGACTCCGAAGACGCCACCGAGAAGACCCAATCGATTAACGCCACGTGTCCTCAGTTCTATAGAGTCGTCTCGGACACGGCTCCACGCCGCTGAGACGTCTCAGGTACCGTCTTGCTGACGTCTCCGTCTCCATGGCAGCCGTCTCCATCTCGGGCGTCTCTGTGACGTCTTCACCTTGCCGGTGACGTCTCCACCTTTTTCTTCTTCATCGGATGATAGATCTTGGTGGCGGCGTTTGTGTTGGTTGTTGTTGTGATGGTCAAAGGTGGTGGTGAGAGTGAAGTCCGGCTACGATGATGGTCAGAGGTGGTGGTGGTGGGTTGTTGTTGTGGACGTGGTTGCTGTGGAGGTGGATGGTGGTGACCAGTGGTTGGTGGTGGGTGGTTGCTGTGGATGTGGATGGTGGTGACCGATGGTGAACTTCGGTGGATGGTGGTTACCTATGGTGAAGCTGTCTTTCTTTTTGTTTCTGCTGCAACAAAGTCAAACAATGGAGTACAGGAGATTGGACAAGAGATTAGTGGGCTTTCTTGGAATATGTGCAGAGTTTTTTATTATATTTTAACACATGTCGCTCAGCTATTGGTCCACCGCTAAAGCCTACGTCTCAGAACCTGTGAGCCGACTCTCCCAAGAGACGGGAGATGGCTAGTTTGGTTAAAAAGGTTGGTCGAGGGCTAAAATGGTGATTTTCCCTTTATTTATTTAATTATTTTCCTACGTTAATGTTCCTACGAAGACCTACTCTACTGTAGACTATTATAGTGGTACTCGAGAAGATGGACCAATCACACTTGCAGAGTTGGGGGACTTCTCCCTCTCTATGTGTATAATAGTATAAGACTACTACACGGTGTGCAGGTGTGAAAGAGGTGTGTGAAATCCCTCTACGTTACCAACACGGACCCTTATATGGCGTTGCCCCATGGGGCGTGAAGATCTTCATCGACGTGGGGCAGAAGTGACGGTGAAATGAATGGTTTTGATTGCTTGTTGATTTATGGATGATTATAATTTGTTGTTTGATTAAAAAATTAATAATAAAAACCCCTCCATGCCATCACCACCCCATGGTTTTATGGTCTTGAAGGAGAACTCCATATAGGAACCCCGTTCACAAAATATATGAAAAACCAATATTATTAAATAATTTCGGATTAGAATACACTAAAGAAAAATTAATATAATACAAAGACATAAATTAAAATTACAAGAAACAGAAATACAGAAAGCGAAAGGAATCTCGAGGTGACTGAGGCACGTGTAGAACACGTTTCCCTTAAAACAGATTTCGGGCCACCCAGGTGAACCCGTCTGTTTCCCAGGGTACAACAGCCTAAGCAGATTGCACTGCCGGAGAAAACCTAGCACCTGAAACAAGAGTGCGGAGGGCAGCAAAGTTAGGAAAATTATCAGTCAGGAGGTGGTGGTTCGTGAACATGAGACTGAGAATTTTCTGTGTGTCTCAACAGAGCTCACAACTCTGTATTTATCAACATAACATGAGGCATGCCAAGAGTTCATATTCAATACTGAATTCAATAGTATTGAATTACTAGACTTAATCACAATTTAAGTCTTGTAATTAATCACTAGACTTAATGACCCTTGACAGGTTAAGAATTTGAAAGGACTTGACCACACTAGTTCACCAAACCTGAGCCATGGGCTCGAGCCACACCATTCCAAGCTTGGTTAAAAACATAAAGGCGGCTCTCAAGCGATGCAAGCGTGCGAAGTGCAAAGTGCGCCATCAAAACGCCACATTACGCCCTCGTCTCGGTCCCGGGCCCGGGCGCGTCGGGTGCTTCGCACCCTCCTAGCTGTCACTGGGTGTGTCCTATTGTATAGGAATACATTCCTCTACAGAATTCTACATATAAACCAACACATGATTTATATCTCCACCAATGTGGGACAAGTACAAATTCTCACAACATTAAAGTTTCACCACACACACTTAAAGCTTAGATCTCTCATTCATCTAGCTTATAATTATTTATCATTATATTACACATTAATATAATAATTTAATTAATAAATTTCCAACAATCCCCCACATGAATGGAGATCGCCCCACACACTCAAGTGTCACAATAAAATTTCAGCAGTTAAGCAATGCAGGATAGGTAGGTATTCCCTTTGAACCCTCCTTTGTGATGTGTACTTTGTCTCCTAGCGGTTAGTAGACGCGGTGTCCTTAAACCAACCCCTTTTTACGTAGACGTTATTACACATCACACATTACTCTCCCTGGTCTGGTTAACCCCTCATTGTCGTGTCCGTTTATGGTCATGGAGCACTATCCTGGTTCTGCGAGAGCTCTAGGAATTGCGCCCCCCACAATTCCATTTGAAGCGACCCCACTTCTCTCTAACATAGGTGATTTTACCAAAATCATTAAAAGCCATATGCTTATCTCCTTTGACATCACTGATTTATTTTAAGGACGGACTAGGAAGTATGCAACTCCCTTTGTGTTTTGGGGTACTCCCCCACAGTGATCTTAGTCCGTACAGTTAGGTGGTCCTAGGGTTGCAAACGAACTGAACGAACACGAACAAGGCCTTGTTCGTGTTCGTTTGTTAAGGAAATTATTTGTTCACGAACAGTTCATGAACACTTACCGAACGGAAGTTTTTGTTCGTGTTCGTTTGTTAAGGAAACACTTGTGTTCATGTTCGTTTGTTAATTTTGTTCATGAATGCACACGAACAGAAACAGACATATATTAACTTTTGAATAAGATCGAATTCACATACATTAAGACGTTAACTAGATCCACTCAAAGTATATCCTAATTATCCAAACATGTGGAGTGTGTCGGCGTTGGAACATGGAGACATGCACTGAGCAGAGAGCGTGGATACTAAAAGTATGGTTATTGATATTATATAGTCATATATTTACCTCACATAAATTATTTATTTAGTTATTTATTTAGGTAAAATAAATAAAAATAAATGAATATAAAAATTATAGAAATTAAAAACCTTATTAAACTGTCGAACACAAACGAACATAAACGAACACGTTACCGAACGTTCACGAACATAAACGAACGAACGCTGCCTTTGTTCATGTTCGTTCGTTTAACTAAACGAACATAATTTTTTGTTCGTGTTCGTTCATTTATTAAACGAACGAACACAAACGAACTTCCTGCCAAACGGTTCATGAACTGTTCGCTGAAAGTTCAGTTCGTTTGCAGCCCTAGGTGGTCCTATTGAGCCTAGATCATGGGATCTCCAATCTTCTAGGATAGGTTTTCCGTTGTACAAACTTACTCCAAGGGATTTAGTCCCATTCCTATTGACGACTTATGCACTGCCTCTCTGCTTAAGCCTTTTGTAAGCGGATCCGCAATGTTATCCTTTGACTTCACATAGTCAATAGTGATAACCCCTGTTGAGAGCAGTTGTCGTATCGTATTATGCCTACGTCGTATGTGCCTCGATTTGCCATTATACATTGCACTTTGAGCTCTACCAATTGCCTACTGGCAATCACAATGTATGCAAATAGCCGTAACAGGCTTAGGCTATCTTGGAATATATTCCAAAAACTGACGTATCCACTCTGCCTCTTCTCCAGCTTTATCTAAAGCAATAAATTCATATTCCATCGTGGACCTAGCTATAAGAGTTTGCTTGGAAGATTTCCAAGCTATAGCTGCTCCTCCAAGGGTAAACACATAACCACTTATGGATTTAGAATCTTTCATATCGGATATCCAGTTGGCATCACTGTATCCTTCCACAACAGCTGGATCTTGGCCATAATGCAGTCCATAATTCCTTGTGTATCTCAAATACCTTAACAGTCTTGTCATGCTTTTCCAATGTTCAGCACTAGGATTACTAGTATATCTGCTTAGCCTACTCATAGCATATGCTAAGTCTAGCCTGGTACATGACATGAGATACATCAAACTGCCAATGATCTTTGAATACTCCAATTGAGCAACACCCTCACCTCTATTCTTTGCCAAATGTTGAGAGGTATCAATTGGGGTTTGAGCCACACTTGTGTCCTCCGAATTGAACTTCTCAAGGATCTTATCCACATAATGAGATTGACTTAACACAAGACCAGTTTGGGTTCTAATAATCTTCACACCAAGAATTACATCAGCTAGACCCATGTCTTTCATGTCAAATCTCGCTTTCAACATGTCTTTAGTATATCTGATCATCGTGTCATCACTCCCAATGATAAGCATAGCATCCACATAAATACATAAGATTACATAACCTTTAGAAGTGTCCTTCACATAGACACACTTGTCACATTCATTTATTTTGAAACCACTGTTAAGCATAACCTGGTCAAACTTTTGATGCCATTGTTTTGGAGCTTGCTTTAAGCCATACAGTGACTTGACGAGTTTACATACTTTGCCTTCTTGGCCAGGAGCAGAGAAACCCTCAGGTTGCTCCATGTAAATCTCTTCCTCTAACTCTCCATTTAGAAATGCAGTTTTTACATCCATTTGATGTATTTCCAAATTTCTCAAAGCTGCAATTGCAAGCACCAATCTTATAGAGGTTATTCTAGTCACAGGCGAGTACGTGTCAAAGTAGTCAAGACCTTCCTTTTGTCTATACCCTTTGATTACTGATACGCGGGTGAAAACTCAAGGTTTATCATGCTTAATATTGCATGTTTCATGTGATTTTATAGTCGTGAACACACTACTTTGATTAGATTTTGTATTTTGCAGGTTAATGAGGCTTAAGGTGTGTTTTGGAGCATTTCGGGAACTTTATACGGAGCTAGATGGTCGTGAAATAAAGAGACAAAGGGAATAAAGAAACAAAAGTTGTTCGGCGCGTCGGCGACTCCTGTCCAGCGCGTCGGCGACTCCAGAGCGTCGGCGACTCCACAATATCGCGTCGGCGACTCAGGTCACTGGTCAACAAACATGGAAATTCGAATTTTAAGCTATTTTTAAGGGACTTTATGATGGGTTTGACCAGGATTTCGATGGGGGAGTGATAAAAACATATATTGGGGATCATAATCATCATCTTTTACTCCCCAAATCACAATCAATATCACCCTATTACACCAAAATCATTGAAGATCATCATTTTTCATCATATCTTTCACTACCAATCCATCCTATCATTGAGGTTTTCAAGATTCAAGACCCGCTTATTTGAAGAATCAAGTTCCATGGCCATGAGTGGCTAATCTCCTTGTATCACGCCTAGGAAGTAAACAATTGAAGCTTTAGGGTTTAAACATTTGGGTATTACTTTAACTTTTTAATTGTGTGATTGTGTGTTTGAATTAACTGTATTAGATTGCGATTAATCTTATGTTGAATTCATTTTAGTTAATTGATCTTGTGCCAATTTCTAGTGTCATGAACATGTTTTCTTGCTCTAATACAAACATAGGGTTGTATGTTCTAGGTAATGAAGTGTAGTTTAGTCCATCTTTGATGTTGATGAAACTTGACACCTAAGCCTATTGAACAATCACCCCGTTAACACCAATTGCACTACATTTGTTTGACCCATTTGTGAAAACCTTAGACTTCATTTGTTGAAACCTAGGTGTGATCCTTTTAATTAAATTGCTTACAATCTAAATTATTTACTATTTTTTTTCTATTACATTTCTATTTCAATTTTTATAAATCAAAACTCCTTCCAACTAAACTTTCTTAAATGAACCAAATGCAATCTTCATAAGTTATATAACATCTTCATAAGCAATAGTTTCCAATCAACTAAACAATATTCACTAACCACACGCTCCTTGGATTGATATCCTATTTACCCTAACTACATAGGTTAATTAGGTTTTGCATGACCCTTACGACAGGTCATCAAATGGCGCCGTTGCCGGGGAGCTAGTGCGATTAGTGTTTATTGAGTAGTTGATATTGTGATAATCTGTTTAATTGTTTGTTTGGTTTATTCTCTACTTTTCCTTGTTACGCGGGGTGTGTTATTTGTGCAGTTTACAGGTAGTGCATGCGTACACGACATTCGGGGAGGACATCTCCTTTAGTGTTTGAACCAAAAATCGAGAGAGTAGCAAGAAGAAACCGACAACACCGGTTAGAGGAGCCAATTCCTTCTAACTCCCAATCACCACTGTGACATCCGTCACTTTTATTTTATTTTAATAATAATAATAATAATAATAATAATAATAATAATAAGATTAAGATTTTTTTTATAACTAAACTAAACCTATAACCCAACAACAACATGAACCATAACCAACCCAACACACAAGCCCATTTTATTTCATTTTTATTTCGGAGCCCATAAACACACTCCAAAACTCGGCCCATCAACAGACCAAGCCCACAAGCCTGCTTCCCTTCCCTTAGCTGCTAAAAGAAAAAAAAAACTGCTTTGGGCCGGACTCGAACCTGAGCCGTCCCACACACAACACCCACGCCACAACCACTACGCCACATGCTGCCTTGTTGGTTTTTGTTGGATCGTATTGTATTTAAACCATTTTTCTCGTCTGTTTCCTCTTCTTCCTGTACGCGACCAGCAAGCAGCAGACTTTCCAATCGTTGACCATGTAAATCAAGGCTAAATTGACTTGATTGGATCGTGATTTATTACTCTTAGTTGACCAATTAAATAACACGTTCAATCAGCTCTAAAACCCGTGAATTCAGCTCATGTATCACGCGTTTATCATTAAACACGGGTCAAACATACCAAAGCTACAACCCGACCCTTGCCCTATAAATTGGACGTGCCTAGACAGTCCCACCTCGCCGAATTACCTTTCTACTATCTCAATTTCTGTTAAATAAGCTGGTATCGAAGCCCTTGATCATCTTTTTGACGTTTTATTTGACCAGGCCTAATACCCGATTCTAAGTCGTGTAAGTTCGTTTTTTTGATGGTTTTGCGCATCGGCATTACACGATCAATAGCCCCAAAGATTCAGGGGCTATTGATCAACAATTATGATGATTGGAAAGTTAGGGCTCGTTTGATATGGAATTGGGGAAGAACACTTTAAACAGATAAAGTATATAATATTTTTGAAAACAAAAACATAACAGATCCCTGATGCAGCTCAGTGGATTTCACGTTTGTACTGGGATGCGAACCGGCCTTTGGCCAGGGTTCGATCCCTACATATCAGATTTATTTTTTTCTACATTTAATCAATTACCACATTTAACATATATAATCAATTCCAAACCAATATAATTCGTTCTCAGGGTGTGGCTCAGTTGGTGGCCACGCTTGTGATAAAACTGAACCGGCTAGAGGCCCGGGTTCGATTCCCATAACCAACAAAGATTTTTTTTACATTTTATATATATACTTAATACATTAAATCTTTTAAAATCAGTTTTAAATACTAAACGTGTTTTATAAATTCTATAAAAATTATTATATGATCTTCAAATGATAAAGTTCATCACCCAATTTTTAGTTTTCAAAAATAATTTATTTAATATATATTATAAATATTACAAGTTTATTCATTTAAAATTATAAAATTCAATAAAAATATCTAAACGATTTTATAAAATTCCACAAAAATTACACTAAACTTTTATGACAATAAACATTTCAGAAAATATTTTTATTTCAGAAAAACTGATTATTTTATTTTTAATTAATTTTTGTTAGTTTTAATCATAAATAAATCATAATAAATTCATTTTACAATATTTTTGTACCAAAATTTTACATAAATTATTTCTATTCGTATAGAACTGAAATACAATTTTTAATTCAGAAATTCTTTGACTTTAATATTTTTAGATATTAAAGTCGTATTTTGACAATTTGAAATAATTAGATTAAATATTCTATTTTCAAGAAAATAAATTTATAAAAATTATTTTCATACTTAAAACCTTAAGTTGTGACTATATTCAACTTAAAATTTTACAAAGAGACTTTTATTTATTTATTCGTTAAATTTCTTATATTTAATAAACAAATTGTTATTAATCAAATAAACGTTTATCCCCAATTCGAAGCCCTAGAAATACATGTATCTTAGAGTTATTCCCCTTACACATTATCAAATACTTTAGGTTGATCATTTGGGAGTAATCTCAATTCATATTTCGTTGTCCAAGTTCAATTTCAAGTATTACGTGAACTGTGAGTATTCCTATCCCCTTTTTGCTTTTATTCATTTTTGGGGTGTTACATGTACACTATTACAATTTCAAATACAAGTTTACATTTTTACAATACAATTCTAGTACTATGTGCATTGCTTACAACGTGCTTTATGCTTAGACAATACATGTGGATTACATTTGTACTTAGTGAAATCATTAACATGGTACAAGCCGACCTTAACATTGGATAGCGCTATTTGGATTGACAACCCGCCTAGATTGATTCTCCCCCTTTTTCACCGGAGAATCCGTGGCCAGTGTTAAGCTTTTATCCATTTATTGGATAAGTACACTACAGTTCATACAGTACATTATACAGTCACAGGGTTGATTTCGCTCATTTGTATGATACATAGTTTACATATTGCACTGTAGCTTGCACTTGAATTGTATAACTTTTTAACCTACTATATATATCAAAACTAGGAATGCTCACCAACATTTCATATGTTGACCAAATCTATTTTGTACATGTTTCAGGTGCAGTTTGATCTAGTGCTTAAACAAGAGACATTTAGTGCTTTATTTTAATTCAGTTATTTCAATATTTACATTTCATGTAGACAATGTATTTTCCATTTCCATGTAAGACAATTTTGGTTTATTCAATAATACTTACATTTTAGTACCATGAGCTTTTGAACAATCGTCACTACGTGGCACCTCGATGATTCCGCCATCGGTTGGGGTGTTACAGATTGGTATCAGAGCCATGGTTATAGGGAACTAGGTTATTAGATAAAATGGCCTAGACTATAACCGAACCTTCATGCATAATATTTCCTAAATTACCCTATCCCTCATTCCCCTCTACTTTCCTTCTTCTATCTCTCCTTCCTTCTCCATTCTTCTCATCTTTCATCATGGTGCATAGAGATGGTGTCCTACAAGGAGTGGAAGGTTTACATCATCATAGAACGGGAGCAGTACCTTTCATGAAGACACTCTTAGGCATAATACCTACTCTTATTTTTGCTCCTTCAAAGTTGTTGAACTTTAATGAGTGTGATAAGGACACGTGCAATCTGGAAGGGTGGACGCCTGTACACTGGGTTTTCTGGCATAGGCAAGCATAGCGCATAAATCCAATAACGGACCTGTTATGCTTACCTGGGGATTCCTGGAGTGAGTGTCCACTTATAGGCTAAAGCATGTCTTCTTTGATCACCATTGGGTTCAATTCCTTTGAAAAGTCAACGTTCTTGTTGGGCTTTACAGCTAGACAAGGGCACTCCAAGCACTTTATGCAAGCCTTTTCAATAATACTCTCTCGATTCATATACAATATTTTGCATTTCACGATTTTCATATATTGCTTACAAGTTCATACTTTCATAACCATCTATGGATTTCACAATCACACTTCACCTTACCCTCTTAGCCACTTTTTAAATATTCAAAACCCTACCCAAATCATATTATTTCATTTCTCCACATGTTATTTATTTTAAAAACTATAACCTCATACTTTAGCACAAACTAAAGATTTCTAAAATTTGTTGTATTACCTAGTAACTTTACAAAGTACATAATTTTTTTTAAAAAGGATGTCTTCGAACTTAAATTCCATTGCTAATTTATTGACGTAACAAACGATTTTCTATATAATGCTTTAAACTATTAAAAATCACTAATAAAACCTTGATCTTCAAAAATGTCATGTTTGAAATCTCCAACTAACAGGAATATTTTAATCAAAGCCTACTTAGCTTGTACTATTTAACAACTTTTGCCTTATGTACAGAACCAATTTTGAAAATAATTTTTTTTTTTCATAAGAATAATATCTAGTCTCTAGATTCTCCATCGACACTCACTCATTTTCAACTTGTTCAAATTTTTACAATATTTGGCATATACCACAGTCATGTTTTCTTATACACTTGATTATAACCTTTGATCCAAACCCCAAAATTTACACTGTTACATAATCTCCTTACTATAAAATAAACTCTTTATCAACTATCTTCACATTCACTATCGCTCACAACTTTGATTTTGCTTCAAGATTTTTCATCATCCTCTCAAAAACTAAATTCATATCCTTCACCTTCTCACACATGAACTAATTACCCATGATAATCAAACTACTAAAAACCGGATACTTGATTCTCCAGGATTTTTTTTCCAAAACATCATTGTTTGAGAAACTTGATTTCCCCTTAATTTGACTATTCACTGGACATTCAATTATTCATGATACTAGTGTTTTCATTTTCTTGATCCTATTATCATTTTGTACCCAATTTTGTCGCACTCATTAGCATACAACATCCAGAAATTTTCTTGCATACTATTGTGTACGTACACCGATTGGAAATTTATCATATTCGGTTACATTTATTTTAAAACGTATTAGTTTCAGACTCTACCTTACATCTTATTGAAACATTTGGACTTGATTTTCATGAAAACCAAACTACTAATTTGACTATTCATTGAACATCTAATTATTCATGATACTCGTAAACATTTCATGATAACACTTACACTTAATGGTTGTAGTACTCACAAACTTGCTTGCATGTGTGTATTATCCACGCACATAAACATTTCATTTAAAGGGCTCCTCGGACGAGTGGTAGCCCATACTTAAAAACTGTTATGCTTACAAGTCATTGCAAACCAATACAATTAACCTCATTATTACATGGCCTCATTTCATTGATAATATCTCATTGTAACTCAACGTGTTTGTTGTGACATCTTCTTGTGAAATTTATTTGCTTTAATGTGTGTTAGATTAGGATCATAGAAGGACATAAAACCCTAATGTAAGGTAAATTGATGATTCCGGTCCGGAACGTAATCATGAATTTACAGGTGCGTTAAGGTAGTGTGAAATTCTATTAGAGTTTTTGGTAGACGTCCAGTACATTTTCAAGGTATCAAAGGTGTGGTGGGTTAGCTGCGGTACACCCTGTATACAAACACTAATGATGCATTGAATGTGAGACTGGAAGTCGGACCAGGAACAAACTCTGTTTACTTGGTAGTTCATTTAGTCTTCCTGTAGTCAATCAACTCGTACATTCATCATAGGATTCCTAAAACTTGAAACTTAGTGAATTACTAGATTTTTATTCTCCTTCTTATTCGAGACGAACCTAATCCAATCCTTAACTCACACCTATCAAACCCCTTATCCAGATCATTCAAACCACAGTTATCTTAATTTTACCCAAGCATCCATAACCCTATGTTTCTAATAACTTCGGGACGAAGTTTCTAAAAGTAGGGGATGCTGTGACATCCGTCACTTTTATTTTATTTTAATAATAATAATAATAATAATAATAAGATTAAGATTTTTTTTTTATAACTAAACTAAACCTATAACCCAACAACAACATGAACCATAACCAACCCAACACACAAGCCCATTTTATTTCATTTTTATTTCGGAGCCCATAAACACACTCCAAAACTCGGCCCATCAACAGACCAAGCCCACAAGCCTGCTTCCCTTCCCTTAGCTGCTAAAAGAAAAGAAAAAAAACTGCTTCGGGCCGGACTCGAACCTGAGCCGTCCCACACACAACACCCACGCCACAACCACTACGCCACATGCTGCCTTGTTGATTTTTGTTGGATCGTATTGTATTTAAATCATTTTTCTCGTCTGTTTCCTCTTCTTCCTGTACGCGACCAGCAAGCAGCAGACTTTCCAATCGTTGACCATGTAAATCAAGGCTAAATTGACTTGATTGGATCGTGATTTATTACTCTTAGTTGACCAATTAAATAACACGTTCAATCAGCTCTAAAACCCGTGAATTCAGCTCATGTATCACGCTTTTATCATTAAACACGGGTCAAACATACCAAAGCTACAACCCGACCCTTGCCCTATAAATTGGACGTGCCTAGACAGTCCCACCTCGCCGAATTACCTTTCTACTCTCTCAATTTCTGTTAAATAAGCTGGTATCGAAGCCCTTGATCATCTTTTTGACGTTTTATTTGACCAGGCCTAATACCCGATTCTAAGTCGTGTAAGTTCGTTTTTTTAATGGTTTTGCTCATCGGCATTACATGATCAATAGCCCCAAAGATTCAGGGGCTATTGATCAACAATTATGATGATTGGAAAGTTAGGGCTCGTTTGATATGGAATTGGGGAAGAACACTTTAAACAGATAAAGTATATAATATTTTTGAAAACAAAAGCATAATAGATCCCTGATGCAGCTCAGTGGATTTCACGTTTGTACTGGGATGCGAACCGGCCTTTGGCCAGGGTTCGATCCCTACATATCAGATTTATTTTTTTCTACATTTAATCAATTACCACATTTAACATATATAATCAATTCCAAACCAATATAATTCGTTCTCAGGGTGTGGCTCAGTTGGTGGCCACGCTTGTGATAAAACCGAACCGGCCAGAGGCCCGGGTTCGATTCCCATAACCAACAAAGATTTTTTTTACATTTTTTATATATACTTAATACATTAAATCTTTTAAAATCAGTTTTAAATACTAAACGTGTTTTATAAATTCTATAAAAATTATTATATGATCTTCAAATGATAAAGTTCATCACCCAATTTTTAGTTTTCAAAAACAATTTATTTAATATATATTATAAATATTACAAGTTTATTCATTTAAAATTATAAAATTCAATAAAAATATCTAAACGATTTTATAAAATTCCACAAAAATTACACTAAACTTTTATGACAATAAACATTTCAGAAAATATTTTTATTTCAGAAAAACAGATTATTTTATTTTTAATTAATTTTTGTTAGTTTTAATCATAAATAAATCATAATAATTTCACTTTACAATATTTTTGTACCAAAATTTTACATAAATTATTTCTATTCATATAGAATTGAAATACAATTTTTAATTCAGAAATTCTTTGACTTTAATATTTTTAGATATTAAAGTCGTATTTTGACAATTTGAAATAATTAGATTAAATATTCTATTTTCAAGAAAATAAATTTATAAAAATTATTTTCATACTTAAAACCTTAAGTTGTGACTATATTCAACTTAAAATTTTACAAAGAGACTTTTATTTATTTATTCGTTAAATTTCTTATATTTAATAAACAAATTGTTATTAATCAAATAAACGTTTATCCCCAATTCGAAGCCCTAGAAATACATGTATCTTAGAGTTATTCCCCTTACACATTATCAAATACTTTAGGTTGATCATTTGGGAGTAATCTCAATTCATATTTCGTTGTCCAAGTTCAATTTCAAGTATTACGTGAACTGTGAGTATTCCTATCCCCTTTTTGCTTTTATTCATTTTTGGGGTGTTACATGTACACTATTACAATTTCAAATACAAGTTTACATTTTTACAATACAATTCTAGTACTATGTGCATTGCTTACAACGTGCTTTATGCTTAGACAATACATGTGGATTACATTTGTACTTAGTGAAATCATTAACATGGTACAAGCCGACCTTAACATTGGATAGCGCTATTTGGATTGACAACCCGCCTAGATTGATTCTCCCCCTTTATCATCGGAGAATCCGTGGCCAGTGTTAAGCTTTTATCCATTTATTGGATAAGTACACTACAGTTCATACAGTACATTATACAGTCACAGGGTTGATTTCGCTCATTTGTATGATACATAGTTTACATATTGCACTGTAGCTTGCACTTGAATTGTATAACTTTTTAACCTACTATATATCAAAACTAGGAATGCTCACCAACTTTTCATATGTTGACCAAATCTATTTTGTACATGTTTCAGGTGCAGTTTGATCTAGTGCTTAAACAAGAGACATTTAATGCTTTATTTTAATTCAGTTATTTCAATATTTACATTTCATTTAGACAATGTATTTTCCGTTTCCATGTAAGACAATTTTGGTTTATTCAATAATACTTACATTTTAGTACCGTGAGCTTTTGAACAATCGTCACTACGTGGCACCTCGATGATTCCGCCATCGGTTGGGGTGTTACAACCACTCACAAGTCAACCTTTGTCTTTTGGAACCGTTCATATGGCAAGCTCAAACCCAAATCGCCGTTCAGGTGAAAATCGAAGACCACCCACTCTACCTCATCAAAACCGAACCCAACATTCACAACAACATCCACCTCACCAACCACTTCATAACCGAAATCCCAACAACCGAAATGTAAACCAAGGTTCTTCCATATCTAACCGTGGCAATCCCACATTTGATCCGGTCAATCGGTACAATGAAGCCGGATATGATGATCATGTTGAGAATATTGAAGAATTAAGGGCGAACATTAATGATGATGACCCATTCAGTGTACCAAGTTATCAATCATCAGATAGAGTTAGTATTCATTCTTACCATTCGGGGGAAGATGAATATTCCGAAAGGGATTACACTGAGGAAGATGAGGATTGGGGTTACCGAAATGTTAGTGATGATCATGGGGATGAGGAGGAGTATCAAAGTGATAATAGTTCTAATATGGGTGCAAATCGAAATGGGGGTAATGACGGTTACTACAATCATGCCTTCAATAATCATCACCCAAGACAAAACCCAAGAAGGCATCAAATTCCCAACATTCACCAAAATTGGGGTGAAAATTTTGTGGGTCGAGCAGAAAGAAGACCTAATGGAAGAGGACAACCTAGAGATGAAGAAGTCAATGCTCCACGAAGAAGGCTGTAACACCCCAACCGATGGCGGAAACATCGAGGTGTCACGTAGTGACGATTGTTCAATAGCTCATGGACTAAAAGTGTAAATTTGAATACATTGATTAAATAGTTTATTACATTGAAATGAAAATTACATCATACAAGAATTCTAAAGCGTCAAGTCTAACTAAAATAGAATAAAGTCAAAGTTTAAATATAAATCCAAAAGCATAAAAGAAGCGTCTCAAAATAACCTGAAACATGTACGAAAATAGTATATGTCAATACAAAAATGTATTGGTGAGCATACCCTGTTTTGAATACGTATAGTAGAAAAAGTGTTTCGCAATTCACGTGTTATACTGTCTACAATTTAGTGTTCAAGCTGTGTACAAATGCTACCCAAAATCAAACCTTTGTTTAATGAATCAAGAGTCACACATATATATAGTATTCGCTCATAGTAGGTGATGAATAATCGTTCACACATAACAATAATTAAGTACTATTTATTGCTATGCTAGGCCGCAGAACGGTTAATGATTCAGGTCATAAGTACACACTATCAGCGAATCAACAAGTAAAACACATACAAGAATTGCGATTGTGAATATATGATAAACCATGATTAAGTGAGTGAAGTAATAAGCGTACATGAGTCACCCCAAAAGTGTAAAACATGAAAAAGGGGAAAGATATACTCACAGTTTGCGAAAGCGATCAAAATTCACTTAAGCGGTCGTGAGCTAAGTAATGGGAATTCCGAGGAATTCAACCTATAACGTATATGAATACTAGTAAGGAAAAGTCTACAAAGTCTAAGGTATCTAGGGTTTAAGGCATTAGGGTTTGCTAAGTTGATTTGGGGAATTAGAGTTTTTATAATAAGTCGAATTACTATAAAAGTTGTATATTAAAAATAATATACTAAAGTTTGTAAATGTGGTTTAGGTAATATAATTATTACCTATTGAATATTTAGATAAAAATATGTTTGAATAATTAAGACAAAATAATGTAGTTAATTACTTTAACTAATTATTGTAAATAAATACAATAATTATAAATATTGAAATAAATAATTATGAGTTACACAAAGATCCAACAATGATAATAAAGACTTTCAATCATAAGAATATATTCTATTTTATAGGAAAAGTATTTATAAAATAGATGTCTAAATAAGATAAATAAATAAACCTCTAATTATGTCTATTTAAACGTAAATAAGACTAATAATACCAGACATGATTCAAAAATGTTATTTTCATAGAAAATGGATACTTTCTGATGTAAAGTAATGAAAATAATTTTCCCATAATTTTTATAAACTTATTTATATTTAAACCGATTTAATGGGATTAGATCATGTTTAAATGATTAAAAATAGGAAAATTAATAAAAATAAATGTTTTCTGAACCAACTATTTTTATTTCAGCTCATCATGATTAGAAATAATTTATCAAAAATTTTGAGATTAAAATCAGTAAAAATGAATTTTTAATCAATTAAATACGATTAAAACAAATAAATTCAATAAAAATATAAAAATATGACATTTTCCAGAAAATAAAAGTGTAGTAATTTTCTTTATGGTGTCAAGATGCTACTCCTAAATTTTCATAATTTTTGGAGCAAAAATGAATTTATTATGAATATTCTAAGTTTGTAAGAATTATGAGTAATTGTATTGTGATTTAATTTAAACAAATAAAAGCTGAAAAAAAATCAAATAAAAAAGATTGGGGCGCATGGGTTTCGAACCCGAGTTCCCTGGTTCCAAGAAACACCCACAAACCACTCCTCTAAAGCCTAAGTTTGTTATGTTTCTGGAACTTAAATACATTTATAACATATCACAAGTTCATCTTCTTCCCCAAATAGACTATCTCAAGAACCCTAATCCTAACCCTCAAAATTAATAACCCGATTCTGATCAGATTAATGTCCGAAATCAGAGGGCTTTTGATCCTAGGACGATACTAAGTGAAATGGCATGATAAACATGAACTTACAATAATGATTTGATGCTCGAAAACGTGGGTCCAGGTCCGAACCTTTAACAGCCGATTAGAACTAATAAAACTCGATTTTTTTGCTGTTTAGTTGGTGCTTTATGTTGTGCGAATGTGCAGCAGTGAAAAGATACAATCAATTTATATAGTGGACGTATAAATTACGCGTTTCAAGTCGAATAAAGTTCTTGGTCGTTTTTTTTTATTAAACCGATTCAAAGCATATTAAAACTGTATTTATGGGTCGATTAATGATAGAAATTCATTGATATGGAGTGGAGAAACGTACGACATTTAATAAAACGAATTAGAAGTGTTTAAATCTTGGACTTTAAGTTTGCCGGAGATGGATTCCGGTGGCCGGAATTTATACCCGCCGGAAAAACGGGCTGGGCAAGGAAGAGTGTGTTTTTGTTTAAAAACTTTTGCCTATTGTTAGTTTTGGTCCCTCATGTTTAACCTTGTTTGTTTTGTTAGTATTTTGGTTAACTTTTTCTTAATAATACTAACCAACTTAACCAAACCAACTTTAAATCTTTTAAGCTACCCTTATAACTTAAAAAAAAATAGAATTGTTTTATAAAATATTTTGCGAATACGTCTCAACATACGCTTTTGATTAAAACTTTTACCCAATCAATTAATAAATATAAATGATAAAATTTTAGTTCGCACTAAAATTAAATTTGAAAATGACGAAACTTACAGGGACTATAATGGAAATATTTGAATGGCTATTATTGTTAATTAGATGGAAGTCGAGGGTGACGGATGTCACAAAGGCCCCCAGTTCCAATGCAAGGGGTTAATGGTCGGTTTAGACCACTTGCTTCTGAGAACGAGTCACCAATTGTACCACCACCTCCAGGAAGAAGATCTTCTGATTGCAAGCCAAATTACATCAACATTCTTCCTTATTTCCATGGAATGGCTACTGAAGACCCATATGATCATCTGTCTGAATTCAAGGCAATGTGCGGGACTATGGGAGGTCATAACTTCTCTTTAGATGAAGTTCAGCTGAGGTTATTCCGGTTTTCTCTCAAGGATAAGGCAAAGACTTGGTTCCTTACTCTACCCGCACACAACATTTATACCTGGAGAGAGATGCAACAGGTATTTTTGGATGAATATTTCCCCAGTTTTAAAACAAATGGGGTGCGGTTAGAGATTCGTTCCTTTCAACAGTTACAAGGGGAACCACTTCATGAAGCTTTCACTCGCTTCAAGGAGTTAATTCGGAAATGCCCGCACCACAACATTGACCTTTGGGAATTGGTTAGTAGTTTTGTGAATGGACTGAGTAAGGAGGAAAGAAAATATCTCAAGTCTACTAGCAATGGAACTTTGTTATCTAATCCAGAGCAAGAAGACTGGGATTTTTTGGAGCTAATGGCAAAGAATTCGAAATCGGAAGAGGCAGCTGATCGAAGAACTAAACACCCGGTCTCTAAATCTCTTCCCGATTCAGATTCAAGTTCTGAAGACCGGATTGCTCAGTTAGAGAGAGAGTTGGCAAAGATGAAGAAACGGGAGGTGTCATCGGTACAATACCCTGTTTGTGATAATTGTGGAGATTTGGGGCATAAGGCTAGTGAGTGCCCCGGTTATATGGGTCAAACCACCGAAGAAGTGAATCAAGTGTATGGGGAAAGGAAGTATGACATGAACTCCAACACTTATCATGCGGGCTTGAGAAACCATCCTAACTTTAGGTATGGTATTCCTTCTAATCAAATGAACCCGATTTGTCAAGCGGGTAATCAAAGCGGTGGTGGGCAATATCAAGGTCGCCAAGGTGGTAATCAAGGTGGTTACCAAAGAAACAACTACAATTAAGGTGGTAACCAAGGGTACAACAATAATTACCAACGGGGTTACAACCAAGGCGGCTCCTCAAGCAATCAAGGAAATTCGTCGGGAAGTCAAGGTGATGAATCCTTGAGTTCAAAGTTGGATGCACTAATGAATATGATGAAGGACTCCAACAATGACATCAAGGAAATGAAGAAGGTGAATGAGGTGAGAGATAAGTTTCACGAGGCCTTAGCTAAACAAGTGGGTCAACTAGCGGAAGAAATGGCTCAATGGAGAGGAAGCACGGGGAAGCTTCCTAGTGATACCACTCTCAACCCACAACATCAAGGTTCGAATTCGAAGAACACTCGCAATGTTCCCATTAATAAGGTAACCGTTCTTCGTAGTGGTAAAATCATTGATAATAAAATTGAGAATAAAATTGAGCCACCATCTCCCCAATTTGTTGAAGGGGAGGTGGAAGATGTGAGTGATGAGAGTAAAGGTGAGGAGAAAACGGGTCAAAATCAAAGTAAAATTTTTTCTGAAAAATCGAAACCTGTTGAGAACAAACAAGCTCCCAAGGCTAAGGAAAAGGGTATGGAGGGTAATACAATCCCTTATCCCGATGCATTGTTGGAGCCATCTAAAAAAGTGGTTAAAAGAAGAGGCCCACAACAAGAAGAGTTATGGGAAATTTTTAAACAAGTAAAAATTAATTTACCACTTTTGGATGCAATCAAACAAATTCCGTCTTATGCAAAATACTTGAAAGATTTGTGTACCCAAAAGAGAATTCACAAAATTCCAAAGAAAATTGATTTAACCGAAAATGTGAGTTCTATTCTTTCAGGTTCACTTCCACCAAAGTTGCAAGATCAGGGGGCGCCCATCATATCCATTCAAGTTGGAGAATTTAAAATGACACAGGCACTCTTGGACCTTGGAGCTAGTGTAAGCATCTTGCCGGGTAGTCTTTATGACCAATACGAATTTGGTCCACTTCAGGAGTCTAACACCAGCGTGGTGTTAGCTGACTTGACTCCTAAACTACCCTGCAGGATGGTTACTGATGTGATAGTAAAAGTTGAAGATTTTTATTATCCGGTGGACTTTTTAGTACTTGATTATGTTTCCATGGACCTAACCAAACAACCCACAGTTATACTAGGTCGACCATTCTTGGCCACAGCCAATGCCCAAATTAATTGCAAAACGGGCACGCTTGACATGACCTTTGGTAACCGTAGGTTTTGGTTAAATGTTTTTTCAAATGGGACTAACCTGTAACACCCCAACCGATGGCGGAATCATCGAGGTGCCACGTAGTGACGATTGTTCAAAAAGCTCATGGTACTAAGATGTAAATATTTGATTATTGAATATTGTTTTACAACATGTGAAATTCAATACAATACAACAAAATAAAGATAATTGATTGATTTAATCTAAGTCCAAGGTCCTATGTGAAGCGTCAAGCAGCTTATCCTGAAACATGCACGAAAATAATTTTGTCAACATATGATGCTGGTGAGTACTACTTAGCTTTGTACATATAGTATAAGTTTGAAAAGAGTAGTACAATTCATGTGTCTAGCATTACCAAGACATTATGTAAACACGCAAGTAACCAAACAAGACAAAGATCAAATGTAAAGTTGTACAATGAAATTGATAATGAGCACCTCAACACGTGTGAGTCTAAAAGAGCACCGTAACATAAGTTACGTCTAAATGAGCACCATAACATAAGTTATGCCTGTATGTAAAGAGCACCATAACATAAGTTATGTCTGTATGTAAAGAGCGCCATAACATAAGTTATGTCTGTATATATGATTTTGTATGTAAGCTACGTTCATGTTCAAGCATAAGCACAAAGATAATCAAGACACGTATATGAATTGTAAATGAATAAAAATGTATGTGTAAATGAATATGAAAGTTTTGTATACTTGTGCATGAATCACCCCAAAAGTGTAAAAACGAAAAAGGGGATAAGTAATACTCACCTTAGCAAGGTGGTGAGTCTTGTGTAATTGAATAAGTATATTCCAACGTTGCCAAGAATCACCCTATGTATAATGTAACAAATAAGTCTAAGTCTATCTAGTCTATAAGTATTTTCTAGGGCTTCGAATTTGGGGATAGGTATTCGTTTGATTAATGGGTTAAACGTTTAATAAATAAAAGAAATTTGGTAAATCAACAAACAAAGGTCTTTTTGTAATATCAAATTGAAGATGGTCACAATATAAAGTTTTAAGTATGAAAATAATTTTTATAAAATTATTTTCTTGAAAATAGAATACTTAATCTATTTATTTCAAATTATCAAAATATGATTTTAATATCTAAAAATATTAAAATCAAAGAATTTCTGAATTAAAAATTTGTATTTCAGTTCTAAATAGTTAGAAATAATTTATGTAAAATTTTGGTGCAAAAATATTGAAAAATGAATTTATTATGATTTATTTATGATTAAAACTAACAAAAATTAATTAAAAATATAAAATGGCCGGTTTTTCTAGAATAAAAATATTTTCTGGAATGTTTAAGAATATACCAGTTTAGGATAATTTTTTTGAGATTTAATAAAATCGTTTAGATATTTTTATAGAATTTAATAAATATAAATGAATAAACTTGTATTATTAATAATATATGTTAAATAAATTATTTTTGAAAAACTAAAAATTGAGTGATGAACTTTATCATTTGAAGATCATATAATAATTTTTATAGCATTTATAAACCACGTTTAGTATTTAAAAACTATTTTTAAAAGATTTAATATATATATATAAAAATGGTAAAAAAATGTTTGTTGGTTATGGGAGTCGAACCCGGGCCTCTGGCCGGTTCGGGTTTTTATCACAAGTGTGGCCACCAACTGAGCCACACCCTGAAAACGTTAAATCTTGGATTATATTAAATATATAATATAATAAAATTCTGTTTTATATGTATTTAAAATGAAAAGAATAATGGTGCTTAAAGTGGGATTCGAACCCGGGCCGTCCGGCCGGTTCTTGTTTTATAAAAAGAGGCCAACCAACTGATCTGTTGATCAGTTGGTGTTGGAGTTTGTTTCGAAAAAAATAAATACACATGGCAGCAGAAACATTATCCCTAATTCGTGTATGATGAACCCTAGCCACTACAATAATTCAATTCATGAATCAATAACCCCTAGATTCATAGGGTTATTGATCACATGATGCCGGAGATTGAAAATATGCAAAGAATTGTAACTTACAATCTATAACTGATGACGATTGTTTGGTCAAACAAAAGGTCAAACGCGAAGGAGATGAAGTTTATAGGAAGGTTTTAGGGGAAATTGAGGGTAAGGGTTTTGTTAGTTGCGAGTCTAGACTGAGAATTCGAGTTTAATTTATAATGCCGCTGTATAAATGGAAGTTTCATAATTCGTGGACTCGAAATGGTCAAACACGTCTTTAAACCTTGATGTGTGCAGAATCTGAGTCAACTAGGAGTTGATTGCGGCCGTGATTATTATGTTGGTCAATTGGTTACCAAAAATGGGGTCTATAATTGATGAAGGTGGACCAGGTTGTTGACTGAAATGCGGGTCGGGTTTGGATGGATGGCCGGGTAACAGGGACAAGGGATAAGGGGTGTTGGGCCGGTTTCTTTTTCTTGGATTTGGGCTGTCTGGGTGGGCCGCAGATTGGGTTGGATTAACAACTACTTGGTTTTATTACTCCATATTATTGTTATGATTTATTAGTATTATTATTATTTATTATTATTCTTATTATTATTATTAAAATAAAATAAAAAGTGACGGATGTCACATAACCCTCTAGTCCATGATGAATGCTATATGGCGGACATTGTTGACGAGTGCATACCTCTATACAACACCGTTGTAGATGAGGAAAACACAATAGAGGAGTGTTTTATGTTCGACAGGTCACAGGTGGAAATGTTGAAAGGCATAGCTGAGGAGGAGAAGAATCAAGAAGCAAGGGCGGTACAGGAAGGAAGACCACCATGGACTCATCAAGTGGAGAGCCTTCCTGATCACATTGATACTAAGTTGAAGCCATCTTTAGTTGAGCCACCACAAGTGGAATTGAAGGAGTTGCCTAAGCATTTGAAATATGCTTATGTTGGTGAAGGCAACACGCTCCCGGTAATCATTGCTTCAAACTTGACCGGGGAGCAAGAGGAAAAATTGATGAAGGTATTAGTGACCAATAGAGCGGCTATCAGGTGGACTGTGGCGGATTTGAAAGGTATTAGTCCGTCAATTGTGATGCACAAGATCATCACGGATGAGAAGGTGACTCCCGCAAGAGATGCCCAAAGGAGACTCAATCCTAATATGCGGGAGGTTGTGAAGAAAGAAGTATTGAAATGGTTAGATGCGGGTATCATTTACCCCATCTCGGATAGCCAATGGGTTAGTCCAACTCAAACCGTTCCAAAGAAGGCAGGTATTCAAGTCGTGAAAAACGACTCAGGTGAGGAGGTAGCCACCCGACCGGTAACCGGGTGGCGTATTTGTATTGATTATAGGAAGTTGAATGCTGCAACTTCCAAAGATCATTTTCCTTTACCTTTTATTGACCAAATAGTAGAAAAATTAGCCGGACAAAAATTTTATTGTTTCTTGGATGGGTATTCGGGTTACAATCAAATTGCTATTCATCCCGAAGATCAACAAAAGACCACATTTACTTGTCCATATGGCACATTCGCATTTAGGCGAATGCCATTTGGTCTTTGTAATGCCCCCGCCACCTTTCAAAGGTGTATGATGAGTATCTTTTCGGATATGGTGGGGGAGTCTTTGAAAATCTTTATGGATGATTTTTCTATTTTTGGGTCATCATTTAATTCTTGCTTAGATCAATTGGAAAAGGTTTTACAAAGATGTGTTGAGACAAATTTGGTTTTGAGTTGGGAAAAAAGTCATTTTATGGTTCAAGAGGGGATAGTGTTGGGCCATGTGGTTTCTAGTCGTGGGATTAAGGTTGATCATGCTAAAATACAAGTTATTTCAACTTTACCTTATCCCACCAATATTAAGGGCATTAGATCATTTTTGGGGCATGCGGGTTTTTATAGGAGGTTTATTAAGGGTTTTAGCGACATAACAAAACCTTTATGTAATTTGTTATTGAAAGATGCTCCATTTAATTTTGATGAAAAATGTATTGAAGCCTTTGATATTTTGAAAGAGAAGTTAGTTGGGGCCCCAATTTTGCAATCACCCAATTGGTCTTTGCCTTTTGAAATCATGTGTGATGCAAGTGGGTATGCGGTTGGGGCCGTGTTGGGTCAACGGGTAGATAAGAAACCTGTTGCTATATACTACGCAAGTAAGACTCTTTCGGAAGCACAATTGAATTATACAACTACCGAAAAAGAGCTACTTGCGGTGGTATATGCTCTAGACAAATTTCGGTCTTATGTGTGGGGATGGGGGAGAAAATTTGAAAATTTTTCAAAAAAAAAAAAAAAAAAAAAAGTCCTTGTTTAAGCATTCTACGAACGCAAGTAACTAAGTCAACACGGGACAGTATGAACCATTTTGGTCTTTTGTCATGGTCAGGTTCTGAAAAATTCGCATGATAACTCTCAACTAGTTTTGGTAAAAAGAATTATGGGTGGTTATTTGGGAGTAGTTTGCTTGAAAGGTCGATTTACTACACACATTTCATATACCTACCCATCTTTCCATGTGAGATTTTGAGCCACCACAACATGTTACACTTTATAAAATTCTATCTATTTTGCATGTTGTGTTCCTTTGAATTGAGTGTGCCATTATATTTGCATACGGTAGAACTTGCACCTTTAATACGTTTACCGACCTAGATCAATTGTGAACATAAGAATGATTAAGGCATTAGGTTAAACTTTTTATTTTTAAACCATTTTCATCCCTGACCCGTTTCAATATCCCTTAGTTAACAAATCTTGATCCTTAAACCTGTTTCATTTGACCACTCATTTCAACCCAATTAACCCGTTAGCCTTTTTATTTTCAACCCGAGTGATGAAAATTCGATTGTAGGACGTTGTTTTGTATTGTAAAAAAAAGAGAGAGAGAGAGAGAGAGAGAGAAAAAAAAGAAAAAAGAAGAGCTTGAAAAGCATCGAAAAAGAGTGGAAGTTATTATAGAAAAGTACAAAAATGTATTTTAAATAGTCATTGAATAAAAAGGCGTAACATTGCCTTATAGTTGAGTAGTTGTTTGTTTTTTTATTAGTTGTTTGATGTAATAATAGTCGAATTTTCATCACCGTAGTCACTTTTAAAAAAAACATCCCATTCCACACCCTTTGCCTAGCCACGTTAACCCTTTTTAAAGACCTTTTGACTTATGTTCGCTTTTGAGTAATTTGGGGAAGTGCGATTAAGTTGCAAGCATATACCAATATGCATTATAATCGGTTTTGAGAGTACCATATATATTCTAGTACATCAATACTAGTCAATTAAACCGAGTGGAGAGAATATTGTGAGGGATATGTGTGTGGTTTGTTTGCTTTAGAAGGTAGGCTAATCTTGGGTAACCACTTGCATTTTGAAAAGATATTCATTGGAAGTTGGGTAGTCTTGATTGTAGAAGGCATAGGAACCGGGTATGACATTAGACCTTAACTCTTTGAGAATGGGGAATATGTTTTGTGTTTGGAATTGTGAAAGTGTAATAAGTTTGCTTGAGGACAAGCAAAAAGATAAGTGTGGGGATGTGATACGCGGGTGAAAACTCAAGGTTTATCATGCTTAATATTGCATGTTTCATGTGATTTTATAGTCGTGAACACACTACTTTGATTAGATTTTGTATTTTGCAGGTTAATGAGGCTTAAGGTGTGTTTTGGAGCATTTAGGGAACTTTATACGGAGCTAGATGGTCGTGAAATAAAGAGACAAAGGGAATAAAGAAACAAAAGTTGTTCGGCGCGTCGGCGACTCCTATCCAGCGCGTCGGCGACTCCAGAGCGTCAACGACTCCACAATATCGCGTCGGCGACTCAGGTCATTGGTCAACAAACATGGAAATTCGAATTTTAAGCTATTTTTAAGGGACTTTATGATGGGTTTGACCAGGATTTCGATGGGGGAGTGATAAAAACATATATTGGGGATCATAATCATCATCTTTTACTCCCCAAATCACAATCAATATCACCCTATTACACCAAAATCATTGAAGATCATCATTTTTCATCATATCTTTCACTACCAATCCATCCTATCATTGAGGTTTTCAAGATTCAAGACCCGCTTATTTGAAGAATCAAGTTCCATGGCCATGAGTGGCTAATCTCCTTGTATCACGCCTAGGAAGTAAACAATTGAAGCTTTAGGGTTTAAACATTTGGGTATTACTTTAACTTTTTAATTGTGTGATTGTGTGTTTGAATTAACTGTATTAGATTGCGATTAATCTTATGTTGAATTCATTTTAGTTAATTGATCTTGTGCCAATTTCTAGTGTCATGAACATGTTTTCTTGCTCTAATACAAACATAGGGTTGTATGTTCTAGGTAATGAAGTGTAGTTTAGTCCATCTTTGATGTTGATGAAACTTTACACCTAAGCCTATTGAACAATCACCCCGTTAACACCAATTGCACTATATTTGTTTGACCCATTTGTGAAAACCTTAGACTTCATTTGTTGAAACCTAGGTGTGATCCTTTTAATTAAATTGCTTACAATCTAAATTGTTTACTATTTTTTTTCTATTACATTTCTATTTCAATTTTTATAAATCAAAACTCCTTCCAACTAAACTTTCTTAACTGAACCAAATGCAATCTTCATAAGTTATATAGCATATTCATAAGCAATAGTTTCCAATCAACTAAACAATATTCACTAACCACACGCTCCTTGGATTGATACCCTATTTACCCTAACTACATAGGTTAATTAGGTTTTGCATGACCCTTACGACAGGTCATCAATTACGAGCCTTGCCTTATACTTGTCAACAGAGCCATCTGCTTTCATCTTTTTCTTGAATATCCATCGATATCCAAGTGGCTTGCACCCTGGTGGAAGATCAACTAACTCCCAAGTATGATTCTGCAAAATAGAATCAATCTCACTTTTGATGGCTTCTTTCCATTAAGGTCCATCTGAAGAGGTGACTGCTCATCGATAGGTTTGAGGCTCACTCTTAACCATGTAGGTAAGAAAATCAGGCCCAAAGGATTTTTCAATCCTTTGCCTTTTGCTTCTTCTTGGCTCAACCTCTTCCGCCTCTGATCGTTCATGGGTTTTATTTTGAACAACCTTATCAACCGTTGTTGATGAACTCGCATGAGTTTGTTCTAATAACATTGGGAACTCCTCTTCAAAATAAGTTGCATTTCCTGGCCTTGTTTCTATTATGGAATTCTTATGAACATCAGGATTTTTGGACTCATGCACAAGAAACCGATGTGAAGTCCCATTTTGGGCATATCCAATAAATATGCAATCAACAGTTTTAGGCCAAATTCTAAGAGCATTTGGAGGTGTAACATTTACCTTGGCTAGGCACCCCCACACTTTCAAGTATTTATAGGATGATTTATGTCCCCACCATAACTCATATGGTGTTACATCCTTATTCTTGAAAGGAACTTTATTCAACAAAAAATTGGCCAACAGAATGGCCTCCCTCCACATGTCCTAGCTCATCCCAGAGCTTATCAACATGGCATTCATCATTTCTTTTAGTGTACGATTCTTTCGTTCTGCAATGCCATTGGATTGGGGTGCATAAGGAGGGGTACACTCGTGTATTATGCCACTTTTGGCACATTCATCCCCAAATGGCGAAACATATTCACCTCCCCTATCACTTCTCACACGCTTTATTTTCTTATTAAGTTGATTTTCAACTTCAGATTTATACAAGATAAACTTGTCAATTGCTTCATCTTTACTCTTAAGTAAATACACATAACAATACCGCGTACTGTCGTCAATAAAAGTAATAAAATACTTATTGCCACCTCTAGTGGGAATTGATTTTAAATCACACACATCAGTGTGAATCAAGTCAAGGGGCTCAGTTATTCGATTAACTAATTTAAACGATGATCTTGTTTGTTTGGCTTCAACACATGTTTTACAGTTTGATTTCGAGTCTATGGCAAAAGTTGGTATGTAATCTAATTTAATCAAACGACGCATCGAATTAAAATTAACATGACCAAGACGACCATGCCAAACATTAGGAGACTCAACCAAGTAAGCAGAAGTAGTAGCATTCTTATTCATGTTCTTAGTAACAGCCATTACATTGAGTTTGAACATACCATTCTGGGCATAGCCCTTACCAACAAACATACCACGCTTACTTAAAACAAACTTGTCACTCTCAAAGAGTAGACGAAAACCAAACTTATTAAGCAACCAACCCGACACAAGACTCTTACGCAGGTCAGGAACATAAAGCACATTGCTTAAAGTGAGCTCTTTTCCAGAAGTCCACTTCAAGATCACATCACCTTCTCCCTTGATATCTGCTGTAGCAGCATTCCCCATGTACAGCTTCTCATCTCCCACCATTTCTCTAAACGTACTAAAGAGAGTCCTGTCTGGGCAAACATGGCGAGTAGCCCCAGTGTCCACCCACCACCCTTTTGGACTGTTAGACACCAAATTAACCTCCTCCATCATGGCAGTGAGGTCTGAAATCATGGCCACTAAAGGCACATCATCAACAACCATAAGCTCCTTCTCACATTTAGGTGCTTTGCATTGATCAGCTTTGTGACCAGCTTCATTACAATTGTAACATTTCCCTTTGAAGGAACTAACCTTCTTTTTCACACCACCTTTCTTAGGCCCAAGGTCACGACCCTTACCTTTTGATTTTTCACCAAATTTGTGGCCTTTGTTGCTCTTATTCCCCCTTGAAGACTGACCATGCTCAACAATGTTGGCTTTTGCAGTACTTTCAACTTGAGTTCCTTTTAGAGACACTTTGTTATCTTCCTCAATACGCAAGCGAACCACAAGATCTTCAATGGTCATTTCCTTTCGCTTATGCTTAAGGTAATTCTTGAAATCTGTCCAACTTGGAGGAAGTTTTTCAACCATTGCAGCCACTTGGAATGTTTCACTAAGATTCATTCCTTCAGACAGAATATCACTGAGGATCACTTGCAATTCTTGGACTTGGCTAATAACAGTTTTGGAATCCACCATTTTATAGTCCAAAAATCGAGCCACAACATATTTCTTAGTACCAGCATCTTCAGTTTTGTACTTGCGCTCCAAAGATTCCCAAAGTTCTTTGGCAGTCGGTATCTTGCAGTACACGTTATACAATGGATCAGCCAGTCCATTCAACACATAGTTTCTGCATAGGTACTCAGAGTGTTTCCAAGCATCAAGTGCGCTCACAGATTGCGCATCAGAGTTCCCTTCAGCAAGTTGAGGGGGAAACTCAATCAAGAATCTCGCAAGATTCAGAGTTGTCAAGTAAAACAACATCTTTTGCTGCCATCTTTTGAAGTTCAAACCAGAAAACTTTTCTGGTTTCTCAGCATGGTTTGCAACCGCCTGGGCTGCCTGGGTACCAACTAATGGTCCCACAGTGGTGGATGTCGATCCAACAGTTGTTGATGAAGCATTAGCATTCGTAGCCATTTCTAAAAGAAGAGAACAAAATTAGTTTTCAGAAATAATCAAAGAAAGTAATAATCCTTTTTGAACTATAGAATTTGGTTTACAAAAAACCAAACTGTTTGGTTTACAAAAAACCAAGGCGAACTCACAAAGAGTTTATAGAAACAGTTTGTTTTGCAATCCGAAAAATTTTAAAACAAAGTATGAACGGAGTTTTAAAAATCTGTTTTAAGCTTGTAGGAACCCCGTTCACAAAATAATTTCGGATTACAATACACTAAAGAAAAATTAATATAATACAAAGACAGAAATTAAAATTACAAGAAACAGAAATACAGAAAGCGAAAGGAATCTCGAGGTGACTGGGGCACGTGTAGAACACGTTTCCCTTAAAACAGATTTCGGGCCACCCAGGTGAACCCGTCTGCGGCGATGCGAGCGTGCGAAGTGCAAAGTGTGCCATCAAAACGCCACATTACGCCCATCGCCCTCGTCCCGGGCCCGGGCGCGTCGGGTGCTTCGCACCCTCCTGGTTGTCACTGGGTGTGTCCTATTGTATAGGAATACATTCCTCTACAGAATTCTACATATAAACCAACACATGATTTATATCTCCACCAATGTGGGACAAGTACAAATTCCCACAACATTAAAGTTTCACCACACACACTCAAAGCTTAGATCTCTCATTCATCTAGCTTATAATTATTTATCATTATATTACACATTAATATAATAATTTAATTAATAAATTTCCAACACTCCACATGTCGGTCCATGCCAACCTTAGGGCATGACCACACCATGTAGTTTAAGAGAGTGTTAAGAAGATGAGAGAGTATTGGTGCGCGGAGTAATTCTCGTAGCAAGGATATTGATATAGGCTACTTGCCAAGTTCCTTAAACCAGTGACCCATGTTCCACCTAGTCAAGAGCTTCACTAGGGCCGGTACCTGAGGTGGGCAAGCCGCAACCCCTCCACCCCCCTCCCAAGACTCGTTTTCCCAGTGACCTAAATTTTGTTTTTTTACCTTTTAAGCATTGTATATATAAATATATAGAATAATAATGATATAATAACGTGTAATGATTTTATAATTAATAAACTAGAAGAAATTGTTTTCCTTAAAAAATTACAAAGTATATATCAATTTGTCATTGCGTTTTAAACCTTGACAACTTTAGCCATTTGAAACACCTCAAAACAATCGGCTACCACATGTCGAATTCGCTTGCCAATTGCCAAAGCTAAAACAGTCAGAATTGTGTAGCCGATTCGGCTACACAGCCGAATGCCCAAGACCGAGGGTGCCCCGTCCTCTCTAATAGGTCGGGTTGAGTCCCTGATTTAGTTTTATTTTTTATGACAATTATTGTTATCCGTTTCTTTTGCACTAGCTATATAAATGTTAAGAATATTTCAATTTAAATAATAAACAAAGAAATTATAACTTACGTATATTGATGGATTTTATTTAAACTAGCGTGTGTCGGTGTGATGCGGCAGAGAACATAGACACTTCTAATAGCGTGCATGGTTCAGTTCAGTTCTGTTATTAGTATTAGCTTTAACAAAAATCATCAATTAATCGATCTTATTAACCAATCGGTTAATTGGATCATTTTATTTTGTTAAATTATCAATTTTAGTTTGGTTCAGTTAATTCTACTAATAACCAAAACCTAACTTTAGCTAAAGGTTGCTTCTATTGGATTAAAGCAAGAAGAAAACTTTTCGAATTTACATTTACGTTTCGTTTCATTAGGGAGACCGCCAATCTAGTACTTGGCTCTGTTACATATTGTCACAGCGACACGAAGGATCCATTCGACCGGTTCCGGCAAGAACCGTTGCCTTGATTTAATTGTTAGTTTTAGGATTTAATTGACAACCGGTTCCGGCAAGAACCGTTTACACGAGAACCGTTTAACTTGGTTTCGAACTGAACCGATAGGTTTTTATACGACCCGGTTCCGGTTCTTATATTTATCACTAAACGGTTCCGGTTCAGGTTGGTTTGATCCGGTTCTGAACCGTTGCACGCCCTTACTCTTAAGTTGGGGATTATACGGTATACCCCTTTATGTATAAGATATAGCCTATAGGTGGGCTAAGGGCCTGCTTGGTAGCCTCTTAATGAGGCTCTGAACCATTCAGCTCTGAATGGTTCAACATTCAGACTGTTTGTTTCAACCTAAAAAATGTTATGAATGGAATGGTTAAGAGCTGAATCATTCAGACTTGGTGCATAGCTGAATCATTCAACACTTAATCATTCAGAGCCTCTTAACCATTCAGACATCTTAATGATTTAGCGCTTAATCGACCAAACAACCCCTAAATCTTTGTAGATTACATGGGTTGGGTTGGGCCCAAGCCTGTTGGTCCAGGTCTAGCAATGAACAGATCTAGAACAAGCAGCAAAGGGAAGCAAGATTGTAGAGCAAGGCTGAAAGCCAATTTTAAGAGGTTAAGCGATGATTGACAAGATCGGTTGATTGTAGTCTATACGTTGTCATGTCGTGTACTCGCGTCACAACAACGCGTGACGGGTAAAAAACTCATTATAACTTAAAGTACATTGATGTATTTTATTTAAACTACCAGGGTGTCAGTACAATGCGACAAAGAACACTTAGAATCAAAACTGTAATATGTATTAATTCTAATGTTTATATTAAAATACATGCAAAATTAATAAATTTTTTTGGAAGGTGTCTTTCATTATGATTTATGAGTGACCCATTGTCACTCCGTCAGTACGTTTTGAACCGACAACCCGTCAAGGCTGGCCAGACGGTATTCTATCATGCCCGTGTTAATAAATCATGAGATAAATGCGAACTTATATAAGATTTTTTTTGAACGGTGACTTTCATATGAGTGACCCAATGTCACACTGCTTAATCGGCAGCCCTATCCAAGGTCTGCCCCAGACTACGTTGTCTTAACCGGTCCTGCACTAGTGTATCAGACTTGATTACGACGTTCTCCGAAAACTGTACCGCCTCCACACGAGTTTCCTCGCTAGAGTAACAGTCGGGTGAAAACTGAGGTGCGACTCAGGATCGAACGCTCCTTTGGGCGTTTGTCACCATCATTGCCTGAATGCCGCAGAAAATAATGAGGAGAGTGAGAATCGAACCTGGGTCACAAAGAACACCAAGTCTTCTCCCAACCACTCTACAACTGCCTCATTGGCCGAAATAAATGTATACAACTAATATATGAAACTCAATGTGTACACTTGTCCCTCCCACATTCATCCTTCAATTCTCTAGCCTATCATATTGTGCCAAGTGTCCAAGTGTGAGAATTTATAAAAAATTTTATTTTTTTAAAAAGCAAAAATCATTAATTATTTTATGGTCAAAATCGGTCGGTGTTTAATAACTTTCCTAAACAATATCATCCTCATAACTGATCATTCATCACCTAAACCCTAAAACAATTGATCATTCCATCTGGTCATTCTCCATCGTCTCCTCTTCTTCATCTTCAAGGTATCATCGTCTCCTTTTCCTTGTGAAGATCTTCTAAAACTGTCCATCCATCTTATGCATTCTTTTTCAGGTAAATCGAATACCTGATTCAATCAAAAACTCTAACTTGCACGAATCTTCAATATTCGTTTAAATATCCTACTAGATTAACATTATTGTTTTCTGATTTGATTGCTATTAACTTCATATTGTTTTTATCGTCCATTCGGATTTGAAATCTTGTTTACATACTCCCCTGATTTTAATTAATTGATTGTTTTAGGGTTTTGATTTAGGTTTTCATGGTTAGTCGATTTAGGTTTTGATTTAGCATTTTGGGAAGAATATTCAGAGGCAGATGCTAAGGCCCAAGAGCTTGCTGCTAAACTAGAAGAAGGTTGCATAGAATTTCCATTCATTATTTGACTGTTGGCTATTGTTTTTTTATAAGTATAACTATGCATTATGTTGCTGATAGTTAGTGTTTAGATCTTACTATAAATGCATACTGTGGTTTTTGGACACAGCTCAGAAGAATATGGAACAACAAATAAAAGAGCGTGATGAGAAAAACTCCGAGCTTGATTCCAAGTTGAACAGACTTCATAAGCGAGCAAAACAAGGAATCCAAGAAGTTCAAAAGGTAATTCTATTTGGGCCGTTAATATTCATTCAGTATGCATTATATTACATTGCCATTCAGATACACATACACATATAATTTTCTTTCACTGATACTTTTGGTTAAGAACATAATACTATACCTCTGTGTCAGCTGATTATTTTGTTAAAGCGCAGTGCTTTTCTCTCTTAGTGATACCATTGGTTAAAACGATGCACCAGATGTTAAGTACACATAAGAGTCAATACGCTATAATTACTGTTTACGTAATGATAATCATTGTTCTTCATATTTCTTAGTTTATTTAGCAAAACATAAGATGGTAACATATTCTTATATAACATGACTGCATCTCTGCAACCCATTTATTATAAAGAAGATATTGCAAACAAGATCAGGATGCAATATGCTGTAAAAAGCAAGATAAAGTTTTAGTTTGCTATGTGAGAAAGTTTAATGTTCTCAGGCAGCTGAAACTTGAAGTAATAAGATGATAATTATATAATATCAAATTCTGTTTTATATTGTTGTTAGTGATGCAATCAGAGTATTATGCAGTTTGTCTATAATTCTGATTTGTTTGTGGACATAATCGCTTCCAGGAAAAAGATGATCTTAAGGCTAAGCATCGTGAAGTCAATGAAAAATTAGAGCAAGCTTCTTCGCAGTTGACAGGATTGCAGCAAGAGCTTGATCGCACACGCCAACATGATAATGAGGCACTGAAAGCAATCGATGCAGAGAGACAACAATTAAGAAGTGCAAACAATCGGTACTTTACGTTTACAATTTGTGGTTTCATGTGTTCAAAAAATAAAATAAATTTTACCTTCTCAAATATGCGTTAATACTTATCTATATTTTCTGAAATTACCTATAGAATTTATATTACTAACTATGCCATTTGTACAAATTTGCTGAACATTGTAATCACCATGGTTTTTATTTGCAATTATATTTGAAATTCAGTCTTTTGCAAGCATCCTTAGCTTTGTTGTGTTATTATTATTTTTTTCTTTCTATTTATCTATATTTTCTAAAATTACATATAGAATTTATATTACTATCTATGCCATTTGTACAAATTTGCTGAACATTGTAATCACCATGGTTTTTATTTGCAACTATATTTTATCTTTTTCCTTTAGACTTCGAGACAATCTAGAAGAGCTGCGCCGTTCTTTGGAGCCCAAAGAGACTGCTATTGAGACATTGCAACAGTCACTACTAGAAAAGGAGCAGGTTTTGAAATGTTTAAACTAGGTTTACTTTTCACATAAAAGATTACTTGTGACTACAGTATATAAATCAACTTATATATCGGCAGATGCTAGACAACATGCGAGGGTTGCTGCAAGCTGCAGAAGAAAAGAGACTCGCCTCATTGGCTGAACTTTCCTCAAAACATCAACAGGTAAATTGTATGGAACATTCAACATCACATCAGGTTCTGCATATACACCCGATCTCTACATTGTAGGGGAAGGTTTAGGGAAATCAGCTAAATATACAAACTCACTATTCGTTCGCTAAATCTATTCCCCGTATTTTTTGTGAGTGTTATGAGTGAAAGAAAAAGTAATAAAAAATATTAAATAAGTATTATTTAATTGAGTAAGGATGGATATGGGGAATGAAATGTGAGAAGTTTTTAAAAGATGAACAATTGTTTAGAGATAAATGTGTTTTTAGCTAAATTATAAGGATGGGGATAAAGATTCTGATGTGGATGCTATTGATTGATGACGTTGAATATGAGTTTTAAGTTTGCATCCATTATATCTTGATCACAGTTCTTATTGATTTATAGATCTTCTTATTTATAAATTAACTCTTTAAATCTGGTTTTTGTTTGATGCGTTTCCTGTAATTGTTATTGCAGCTTCATATGAATTCATTTAGGAGCCTTTAACACTTGTAATGATTTGTTTGATTCTTTTTAGTTTTTGTTGAGTTGAGGTTTTTACTTTTGGTTTCAGTCGTTGAATACAGTGTTAAAGCTCTAAACTTTCTCCTGAGGTAAATATGTTAATTCAGCAAATTACTTTCCGCATTGGGATTCATAAAAAAATTAATTGGGATTTTGATTTATATTTTTCTAGGAGTCATCTATAACACTAGAGGAACCTTTGGGTGATGTTATAGAAAATTTAGCTGGATATGCTCAACATGTTGATGCTGAAAGTGACAGGAAAATTAGACAGCTTAATGTTGCTCAACATATTTTTTTATGATTGGTTTTACATGGCGAGTATTTGTGATTAATTTACATGGAGGAAAGCATACGGTGCTCTCAAAGATCAAACTAAAGTCGGATTAGCTCAGGTTAATAGTGATTTCAAGGTTAAAATTCTCTAATCTTTTAGCGGTTTTCTTCTTAACTTAATTTAATGTATATTTGCAAAATGGTAAAAGGTAAGTGATATAGGCTTTGGGAAATATTCTAAGATGGTAATAGGTAACATAGATATTGTCTAATTTTTACAGGAGGGGATTGGTATAGATGAAATACTGAATGCAATTGTTCAAAGGATTCCTCCACCGCCTGACTCGGCTGGAAGACCTTTGAGAGCTCTTATATTTAGGTATTGAATCGTCATGCATATTCTTACATGAGTCTAGAGATTTTTATTTCTGTCATTGTATATTTTTCTGCTATCATAGTTTCATGGGCTTCGTATTAACAGGAATAATTGTGCTAATAACTGTTAATATCTATGAATTGTGCAGTTACTATGATGCGTACAGGGGTGTTATTGTATATTTTTGTTTTATTGATGGAACCGTAAAGAAAGGTGACAGAATTCTTTTTATGGCTATTGGGAAGGTAAACCACATTCTTCAGCTTGGCAATTCTTGTAATTTTGTCAAATTGTTTAATGTTAAATACAATGTGTTCATTTAAGGTTGTTTAATCTAATTGGGTATTTGGGTGAAACCTGCAATGTTCACATCTCTTGATTCTTAAAGAAGATGTATTTAGCTGCCAATAGGTTTATTTTTCGTTATGTTTTAACAATTGGCATGATGCATGATTATTTTGCTAATGAAATCGGAGTCTTATCTCCTAATCAACAGCAAGTTGATGAACTATATGCTGGTGAGGTAAGTATATATTGCAATGATACATTCCTGGTAAATCAACTTAAAAATCACACAAAGTAGAAATCATTTGATTATCGCAACTAGAAGTTGAACAATTTTCATTTTTAGTTGAAGATGTATGTTTTCAACAACCATCTTGATTACACTGTTTGCTTATACAACATGTTTAACTATGCTTACGAAAATACCTGGTTGTGCAAACAGCAGCGAAACGCTGCAAAACACTGTGTTGTAAATCGGTAATTTTACAGCAGCAAAATGCTGCAAATATCAGCAAAAAACGCAGCAAAAACGCTACAAAAAATGTTGCATAAACGCTGCATAGACGTCGAATAAAATGTGCAAAAAGAATTGTAAAACAAGTTATTTTATAGCAGCAAAAAAACGCAGCAAAAATGCTGCATAGACATCCAATAAAACGCTGCAAAAGTAATTGTAAAACGGGTATTTACAGCAGCAAAACGCTGCAGCAGCAATACTACTGCGAACAGCAGCAAAGACGCTGCAAAAATGCTGTATAAACGTCAAATAAAACACTGTTTTGTTGGCCGTTTTATGCGCGAAAGCAGATTAGAGGCTGCCAATTCATCTGCTCTAATATGTCGATTTGGGTTATGCTTTATGTTTAACGGGTCAAATAAGTAGATAAAAATATCTTAAAATGAAACTGTTAAAAAGCGCCTGATGTGTTAATGCATAAGTTTTCTGAATGATTGGAAATGTGTCAAACGGGTTAGGTGTTGTTTATATTTTACCTGTTACCCGATCAGTGGACGTTAACACGCTTGTTGTTTTTGCCGCAGGAGATGAAGCCTCTGGAATGCTAAACCCCAGCTTACCTCAAATCATTTCAGTTGCGGTTGTTTCCTCTGTAGCTGTAGGAACCACTATAAATGGTATGGTATTTCCACAATTAAATCGAGTAAGTTTTCTTTTTGATGCTACAAAAAACTTTCTTCACTTTCCATACCACATTACCATGTTTACTTTTTACCTATTTTAATAGTATATTGTATTTATTTGTTAAATGCTTTTCGTTTTTCATCAGCTTCCTCCAAGACTTGTTGAAATTGTGTCCTTAAGGCAGCAACTACTGTCTCAGAATGACACACTTCAATCTCACATTAAGGAGTTAAAAGACGCTGCTGAAAATGAGGTATTCCCTTATATCAAGACATGTGAGTTGTGTACTTGTCTGCTACAATAAAATCATATTTCTGAGTCCTTGACATCAATTAAGTTGACTTTCTGTTTTTTATTATCAATAGTTTACATTGACCATCAAATGTGTTAGGTATGGATGTTGGCCCGTATGTGTCAGCTAGAGAACAAAATTGTTGCTGTTGGAGAACCTTCTTATCGGTAATCTCCTCAACCTATTTCTGTTACTACTTCTCTTCTTTGTAGTGCAATTGTTTGGTTTCCGTAAACCAAAAAAAGTTGATGAAATGTGTTTTTCTTAATTATTATCATGAAGTGCACGGAGGAATAGAGTCAACAGGGTGCGTGAAGGATTAGAGAAATCCTTGAAATCTCGAATTGAACTAATTCAAAGCTATGCAAGAGTACGTCTTCTACACCGCTAAATCCCTATAGAACATGTTTGTTAAAGCTTTCTTTGCTCATGTCTTTCATTCAATTTTCCCTTTTGAGTCACTCAGAAATTTTCCCTTAAAACTCCCGTAAATTACAATCAAATTAGCACGATCGTTCGACTATTTACTCAAGTCTCAGAAATACCCCTTCATGACAAGCCTAAGACAATCATTAGAGAAAACCTATGATAGTATAAATTCCTTTTTTTATTACAGAGATGGAGAATATAAGCAGAGGCAAATGATGAGGTGGAGAAGCTTTTAAAGTATGAGTCATTACCTTCACAACAGGTTTCAGATATACAATAACCAACTGGTTAATTAGAAAGTTCAAATTTGTTCTACAAGATTCTCATAGTTCAATTTCATGTTACAAATGATAATTTGAGTGCCTGGTATGATTACTTGTATAAAAGTTTCCAAATGCCAAACACATTCTTTAGTAAATTCAACAAATGAACTTATAAGCTTAACCATTGCTAGCGCGGTTCGACATGATTGTCCATCAACTCTATTCGAGTGTCAAATTTGGTCCAAGACAAGTTGAGAGGTGACCTGTACAAAAATCATGGTGGTCATATTGTAATGTCATTACTCATTAGGACAATGATTATAAATTGCCTTTTTTTGAAATGTAAAATTTAGCTGGCAGTCAAGTTCCTAGAATAAATATGATACCATCTGATAACAAGATTTCAGTCAAGTTTCAAAGACGTCAATTCCCAATAAGCGTATGTTTCGCAATGACCATCAATAAAAGCCAAGGACAGTTTCTATCGAAGGTTGGATTGTATTTAAGAGACCTGTTTTCTCACATGGCCAACTTTATGTCGCATTGTCAAGAGTTAAAAGCAGGGCAGGAGTGAAATTACTTATACTTGATGGTGATAGGAATGTGAAAACTAAAACCAGAAATGTGGTGTATAAAGAAATATTTAGTGATATTTGAATAAAATTTGTATTCGTTGTTTTATACTTTAATACAATATTTCTACTGTATTTTTCTTATACGTTATAATTCTCCAAATAGATGTACGTTGGTGAACCGCGTGTACACGCGGGCAAAAATCTAATCTATCTATACATATAATAAACCAAAGCCATTTTAATGACATGACATTTAAAGAGGGTATTCTCTTCATTGAGTGTGCCATGTGTCATCCCATGTGGCAAGGGCTTTATTTTAGGAAAATAATAATTTAAAATTTAAAAACAAAATTAGATTTTTATCTCTAATCTTTCATCCCATAACTTTAAAACGTTAATATCTTTTATATACGAGATTTTTTAAAGAAAAAAATTACACCAAATTAACGAGTGTTTTATTATCTTTCCAACGAGTACCATAGTACTATATAAAAAACGGAGAAAAAAACGATTATTTTTATAATCTGATAGGTATTGTGTCAGGTTTGGAATTAGTTTAAAAAAAATTGTGGGTTTGGGTCGGGCCTGGGATTAGGTGATACCCGACCCAATTACCCTTTTTTTTATATTAGAATATGATAACTTATGGCAGAGATTTGTTTAAAATAATAATAATAATAATAATTAATCATATATTGAAAATTCATTAATTATGTTGTCATTTTAGATATTTTATTATGTCATATTAGAGATTTCAACCCGGGACGCTCTCCAACAGGTAATTGCTATGTTTTTTTTTTCCACTATATTCTTAAATAGCTCAAATCTTATTGTATGCAGTTAAAGACCTTTGACTGAATGTATTGGTGCTAAACAATCTCTGTCACCTTGAAGTGTTTGGGATCTTAATATTCTGTTTTAGGTGTTGATGTTATAAGATGAAATGGATCTTTTGGTATATTTTTTTTAAAGTATCTAATGTAAGTTGATAGATAGATGTCATTTTTATAGTTTAAATACTTCTAATTTTATTCACTCTACTTAGATTTCTCAACCCGGGACGCTCCCGGGGTATAAGCTAGTAAATAAATAAACAAAATTAAAATAGGTAGTAATCTATACATATAATAAACCAAAGCCATTTTAATGACATGTCATAATATTATGTAATCTCTTTTTTGAGAGATGCCACATAGGATGTGATGTGGCAACTCTAGACCAATTAAAAAAAGGAATAAATATGATTTAAATATGATTTAATATAATCTATTAAATACCTAATCTACTAAATTTAAATATTAAAACTTTATTATTTTCACTCTCATATTTCCTCTCATAACTTTTAAACTTTAATATCTTTTATATACGAGATTTTTTAAAGAAAAAAATTACACCAAATTAACGAGCGTTTTATTATCTTTCCAACGAGTACCATATTGCTATATAAAAAACGGAGAAAAAAACGACTATTTTTTGTAACCCGACAGGTATTGTGTCATGTTTGGAATTAATTTAAAAAAAATTGTGGGTTTGGGTCGGGCCTGGGATTAGGTGATATCTGACCCAATTACCTTTTTTTTATATTAGAATATGATAACTTATGGCAGAGATTTGTTTAAAATAATAATAATAATAATATTCATTAATCATATATTAGCAGGTCATTAATTATGTTGTCATATTAGATATTTTATTATGTCATATTAGATATTTCAATCCGGGACGCTCTCCAACAGGTAATTGCTATAAAGATGTCATTTTTATAGTTTAGATACTTCTAATTTTATTCACTTTACTTAAATTTTCTCAACCCGGGACGCTCCCGGGGTATAAGCTAGTTTCATAGATTTAGTAGAAGGAATTTAAAAAGTAAAGACAACCGACCCCTTCTTGACAAATAACGGACAGGTGGAACTTTTTTTTATATCTTTTATTAAAATCGTATCGTATGCTTCTCTTTCTTTCTATCTAACATATTCGAAATATGTCACCACCTCACCTCTTTCTTCATGGGGTAAAGAAAGCACAACAGCTGCGTGACTTGCGGTTTTGCTCTCACTCACATTCTTGAGATTTGCAGCACAACTTATCTCTTTCTCTTTCATTCATTTCCATCTTTTTTTTTTTTTTTAAAAAAAACAAATAAAAGATATAACTACTCTTGAAGAGCTGACATGGGTTTCATCAGTGCTTTGTTGGGATTTGCTGGTTTTGGAATTGGTACTTCTGTTGGCCTCATTGTTGGTTATTATCTCTTCATCTTCTTTCAACCCACTGATGTCAAGGTCTCTCTCTCTCTTTTTTTTTCTATCTTTCTGTTCGTTTCAATGTTGTTCTTGATTTTGAGATGTCTGATTAGAATATGTTATATGATTTGGAATGTGGTTTATATGCCTTAGTAGTTAAGTAAAGATTGGATCAATGACAGCTGATAATGTGCATTACTTCTTGCAGAATAAAGTTGACTTGATTTTCGGATTTTCTCTAAATTATTGATATTTTAAAGATTTTCTTTATTTTGTTTTGTTTTGGGTTTGGGTTTGATTTGTTTGTGTTTAAAATCTGAAAAATGATAAACCTTTATGCACCAGCTGATTCTGTTTTTTTTTTTTTTTTTTTTTAAATTTTTTAATAAAAATCTATAGGCTTGGAATCTTTGATTAAGTATTTGTTTAATTGAGTTTAAAGGGTGCTTTGGGAAATCTTTAAATTATTATTTGGAATGATGAACTATTTGGACAGGCTCCTATTATCCGTCCTTTGGTTGAACGAGATTCTGATACGCTGCAAAGTATGCTTTCGGAGATACCATTGTGGGTTAAGAGCCCGGATTATGACAGGGTATATATTTCACTGTTGAAAACTATCCTGCATTTTAGTTGATGTCTGCATTTATGTTTATTCTTGAGTCATGATGTTTTCATGAATCAATGTAGGTTGATTGGCTTAACAAGTTCATTGACTACATGTGGCCTTATCTTGACAAGGTATATTTATAACTTATACTTATTTTTAATAGTAATTTTTTTATGGTTTCTTAAACTGTGTTGGTAACCTTTTATATTCATAGGCAATATGCAAGACCGCAAAGGAAATTGCAAAGCCCATTATTGACGAACAAATACCAAAGTTCAAAATTGATTCGGTTAAGTTTGAGACGCTTACATTAGGGACTTTGCCTCCTACTTTTCAAGGTAAACATCCTTTTAATTTTTTTTTTTAACTCATTTAATTGACCATCAAAATAAAGACTCAATCACTCAATTGTAGATATGCAGGTTTAACTGTTTAAATGTACATTTGGCTGTCTCACATTTGGATGATTACATGGCAATTTCTTTCCCTAAATTGTATGGCATGACATATAGAAACTATTTTTCGAATCTCGGCATATCACCTACTTCGTCAGTAAAAGAATCTAGTTTAAAATCCACACTGAATTTTAAGATGATTTTTTATTGAGCACTACGCTACGCTATTCACTTTAGCGGGCCGCTATGCTCGCTATTAACAGTTATGCCCTTAATGCTAGGGGTTCCCTAATAAACATTTTGTTATTTCACATTCAAGTGTTGACTTATGGTTAATTGATATCTATTCAACTATGTGTTTAGTCCATATATTAAGACATTCATTGTATACAATGATTATGACTTACGATTAAACGAGTATTGTTTCTTATCTTTTTCAGGGATGAAGGTCTATGTTACTGATGAGAAGGAACTGATCATGGAACCATCTATAAAATGGGCAGGAAATCCTAATGTTACTGTTGCTGCTAAAGCGTTTGGTTTAAAAGCAACCGTTCAGGTTACTTATTTTTTCAGTTTTTTACGAAAAATGATTCACAAGCATGTTGGGTTGTCTGAAAGTTTTTATAATTTTAGGTTGTGGATTTACAAGTCTTTGCTGCGCCTCGTATCACACTAAAACCTCTTGTTCCCAGCTTTCCTTGCTTTGCTAAAATCTGTGTGTCTCTCATGGAGAAGGTAAATTGGGTTCTTTTCGTTAGATTCCAAATCACAGAAAAATGTATCTTGATTGCGAATCAAGTTGACTAATCTTAAACCTTAAACTTTATTCTTCAATTTGGAAAATATGCTCTTTCATTTAAAGGTTTATAATTTGTGAACATAATGTTATGCGAATCTATGTGAACTTTTGGATTTCTTGTACATTTTTTCATCATGTGTTCCTTCATTTTTCAGCCACATGTTGATTTTGGGCTCAGGCTGTTCGGGGCTGACCTTATGTCAATTCCTGGATTGTATAGGTTTGTCCAGGTAATGCAGTTATCATCATTCATCTATGCTTATATAATTTCGAATATGAGGTGCTTAAGTTAACCGGTATATGACACGTGACTTACTATTTACACTATCATTGTTTAAAGATGGGATCTAATCAACTGTCATCAAGAGAGTTGGACAGTTGGTACATTATTCTTCTTAAGTTCCAATCTATGTTATGGATCTCGGTTTTGCCATTTTCTTATAAACATGAATCATGATAATTAGTGAACACAATGGTTATATATATTGGCCTCATGCTGGGTTTTAAAAAGCGCGCCTCAGGGCTTTGCGCCTACCCATTTTCCCAAAGGCGCAGAAAAAGTGCATTTTTTTTTGGCATTTTCCAGTCGCTTTTGGCCCTGAGGCGTGCGCCTCTCGTACACCATGTATTTTTATGCATAAAAATGTTGTACCTTGGTGTTTTTGCATTGTACATATAGGTAAAATCATACAAAAACCTTATTTATAGCTATATTTTGGATAAATGAAGCTAAAAACCTATGGGATATATAAAAAAAATATATTATTAGTGCGCGCTTCGGGTACGAAAATCCCACGCTTTTTGCGCTTCGCGCGATGCGCTTTGACCTCGTCGCTTTTGTGCGCCTAGCGCTTTTTTAAACCAAGGCCTCATGTCAATTTCTTTACTTCCTTTTTCTGAAAATGAATGATCTTGAAAGCTATCATATGCAGGAACAAATCAAAGATCAAGTTGCCAACATGTATCTTTGGCCGAGAACTCTAGAAGTACAAATATTGGATCCATCCAAGTATGTTTAGTTGTTCATACAATTATATTCGTTTATTTTGCGTAACTAGTGATCCATCCAAGGACGTTGACCCGTTTGACTCTTCACATTTTGTAGAGCCCTAAAGAAGCCTGTAGGAATCCTTCATGTGAAGGTTTTGAAGGCAATGAAGTTGAGAAAGAAAGATGTTTTAGGTGCTTCTGATCCTTATGTGAAAATAAAGCTCACCGAAAGTAAGCTACCATCAAAGAAGACAACCGTCAAGCATAAGAATTTGAATCCGGAATGGAAAGAGGAATTCAATATGGTTGTTAAAGATCCAGAATCACAAGCTGTGGAATTCCATGTGTATGATTGGGAACAGGTACAGTTAACACTATTTTTCCTCGGAAACAAACACCGATTGTTCCTTTCAAAACGAGTTTTTGTCCAATCTTCAGGTTGGCAAACATGACAAGATGGGCATGAACATTGTTCCCTTGAAGGAACTCGTACCCGAGGAGCCCAAAACCATGACACTTGACCTCTTGAAAACTATGGATCCCAATGATGTTCAAAACGAGAAATCACGAGGCCAGATTGTGGTAGAATTGCTATATAAACCATTCAAGGACGAAGATATGCCGACGTTTGAAGATGCTGGTGCTGTTCCCAAGGCGTCTGAAGGTACACCGGCAAGTGGCGGTGAACTAGTAGTTAGGGTTCATGAAGCTCAAGATGTTGAGGGAAAACACCACACCAATCCATATGTCAGGATTTTTTTCAAAGGAGAGGAAAGAAAGACAAAGGTATGGTTTTGCAAAACATAAGTTTTCGGTTTATTTATTTTATAGATTTTTTGAAGATTATTTTTGGCGGTGCAGCATATAAAGAAGAACAGAGATCCAAGATGGGATGCAGAGTTCAAGTTCCAGTTAGAGGAGCCTCCTGTGAATGATAAGTTGCATGTAGAAGTTTGTAGTGCTTCATCCAAGATTGGACTGTTGCATCCTAAGGTAAGTTTGACTTTTGTGGTCAAATTGACCATTTTAAGCTGATTGGTTTCTCTGAGCCAAACTGCCAAAGTCCCTGGCTCCACAAGAGTTACACTTGCGAGATTACTTTTTTTCACTACGCCTAATTGAATAGCGAGTCAAAACAATATAGACGTATAGTAACAGACTGTTGTGGTCAAGTTGTGAGTTGTGATAATACGTTTCTTCAGGTCACAGTTTGGGTTGGAAAATTTGTTTTTTTTTTTACGATATTTGGAAAACGTTACTACTAAAATGAAAAAAATGAAAAACGTTACTACTGAAATTAATTTCTAGATCCGCCACTGTTGGCTGGTTGGCGTGTCAAAACGAGTAATTGTTTGTTTGGGCTGGCTGGATTATGCCGTCTAAAATATAAGATTGTTGGTTAAATTGGCACCTTAAGTAACATATTCATACATAACTGGACCAACTGGTTAAGATGGTGTTGTTTTGTTGTTTAAAAACAGGAATCATTGGGATATGTTGACATCAGCTTGGGGGATGTTGTGCATAACAGAAGGATTAATGAGAAGTATCATCTTATAGATTCAAGGAATGGGAAGATCCAAATTGAGCTGCAATGGAGGACTGTCTCTTGATGCTTCTATCAGTAGACAGTTTCACCCTGGCATCACATTCATAGTATTCTCTTGTACAAAACTTTGTGTACATTATTTTGATATTAATATGGTTATATTCTTGTACAAGATCTTGGATTATGCTTATTGTTTTATAAAAATGTAAAACAAATATTACATTTCAATAAAAGTTTAGAATTTTATCATCTCCATCTAATACTCATTCAAAGTTTAGTATATATTTAAACTTTTAGAAAATAACATAAAGAAACCATCCAAAATACTACTACATTCCACTCTCCATAATACATAGCATTGTAGAAAATACAAAAGCAACAATGGTTGAAGACCAGCCCGAATCCGAGAAGTTGTCATCAAAATGACTTAAGTCGACTACACTTTTGAGTTCGGCGAGGAGTTTGAGTATGTTTTGTCGTGGCAAATGTTCGCGCTAATTATATCTAATTTAATGTTTTAGTTTTATGTATTTTTAATTTATGACTTTTATCTAATGTTTTTTGTTTAATATAATGGTGATTTTTATTTAATTTAATGGTTTATTTATTAAAAAGACAAATGAAAAAAAAATAATAGATCAAAAACGAGAGTTGGCACTACCAAGGACCCACTGTCCATGCTACCACACCCCACCGTTTTCGTTCCATGCCACCCCCATGACGAGGTGGATACCACATGTTGTTCTATGCCATCCACAAAAGCATGACCACACCGTGTAGTCTAAATCCCACACACCCAATTTTTAAAATCCCAAAAACAATACACGCGACCGATTTGTTAATTCTAGTTATAATTAATTTTTTATTGTTACATACAATAGAATTAATTCTAGTAATGTAAAGTTTTTTACATGAAATAACTTCCACCGTAGATGAAAGTCAAACAACCAATGAAACCCATATTGGTGTGGTCGAAGACGACCACATAGCAACACAGCTTCTGTGTGTCTGTCTGGCTCTTAATATTACTCTATCTATATCTATATCTATATCTTCAGTGGTCTACTCTTCCCAAGACTCCTCCACAAACACTCACACTTTCACCTTCACTGTGTGCAATTAATAATAATAATAATCAATGGCTATGCCTATTGTAGACACCGAATACCTTAAACAGATCGACAAAGCTCGTCGGGAGCTTCGTGCTTTTATCGCCAACAAGAATTGCGCTCCAATCATGCTTCGATTAGCGTACTCTTCATCTTTCTCTTTATTATTATTATTATTATTATTATTATTATTATTATTATTAAACATGCATATAGGTTATTGATTGTATTAAAATTGATGATGATGATGGTGTTGTAGGTGGCATGATGCTGGAACATATGATGTGAATACTAAAACTGGAGGTCCAAATGGTTCTATTAGAACAGAGGAGGAGTATAGTCATGGCTCTAATAACGGACTAAAGATTGCTATTGATTTTTGCGGTAATTGCTTCCCTGTTTATGATGGAATTAAGTAGACACTTGTTTCAATTGGTTGTTTTGGCATGGAATTGATATATGATCGAATTAAGTAGACAGTAAACTAGTTTTATAGCTTCAGGAATTAGTAAAGTTGATGTTGTTACTTGCAAGTAGTTTGAGTAAAGTTTAGTATTTGGATGATATCCAGGCTTGAGTGTGTGTTGTGAGTTTTTTCGCGAGAAAGTTGTTCATCCTGCGTACTTAAATTAAGTTCAAACGCGCCAATTTAAGTTGAATGAAACCAAGTTTAAAAGAACGGAAACTAGTCTCGAGACGTTTTCCCTTTGCCTCATGAGGCGTAAGCCTCGAGGCGAACCGAGGCGTAAGCGTGAGGCACAGTCAAAAAATAAGTATAAAAAGTATGTATCTTATAAAAAATAAAATACTTGACCTAGAAACGTCTAAAACATCAAAAACACACATCAAAAATAAAATAATTGATCCAAAAAGTCTAAAACACATCAAAAACACCCTAAACCACCTGAGGCGCAACCGAGGCGTACATTTTCTTAGCGCCTCAGCCCTTAGAGGCGTATTTACAATATGTGTTAGGTTTAATCTTGACATTAGTTTATTATTATTTGGTTATTTAGTATTTTAGTGTTTGTTTATTTGGTGAACTAACATAAAAGGTGAAATATAGACCAAGTAATATGGTATGAGAGTTGAGTGGAGAAAGTGTCTAGTTTTTAGGATAGTTGGTGGTTGTTTGACCCATTCATTTAGAATTGGTCGTTAGAAAATATGTACGTTGGTATGCATGGCTATATATATGCCTTTTAGTGTGCATAATTAAATTGGCTCAAGTTTGTTTTTCTTCTTCTCTGCAAGTTACATTTTTTTGCATATGTATAAAACTTTTACTTGAGTTTGTGAGTGATCTTGAGGGTCTGAAACCAACAATCTGAACGCTATGAGGCGCGCCTCAGACGCCTCAAGGCGCACGCCTCACCCGTTTTTTAAACCATGGAATGAAATGACGGTGTGTTTCGGAGTCACCGGGTGGATGAGAGATTTTATGGATTATTGCCTTATTGGTGTGATGGTGTCTATGGTTAACAACTTAAAGTTACTAGAGCATTAGTTTGATGATTTTAGGCTGACATGTATTGGAACCGGATATTGCTGAATTATCTTGAAAATGCACGTCTCTACTCTGAACTGTCTGTTGTAGGTGATAAAAGGTTTAGTTTAAGGTAATAAGGTGTTGAGCTCAAATCTTGAAAGCATAATGTTTACTGTCAATATTGATATTCAACTCCTTAAACTGAAGGTTGTTGTGGTTCCAGTTTCAGTCTTTACAGCATTCTTGATAATTGATATGTGTCTGTGTAATGAGAAAAGATATTGACTTGAATAAATGCTTCTCATGTTTGTGGCTTTATTGTGTATTCTCTTTCTTACTGCAGAGGAAATAAAGTCCAAACATCCGAGGATTACTTATGCAGATCTGTATCAGGTGAATCCAGTGAATACGAAAGAAGTTTGTTTTTTAAGTAATTTAGACAGAGGGGTTTCTTGGGGTTTGAGATCGCTAATAAATATATGCAATTCTAGTTAATTGTTTGTGGTAACTTAACTCCTTTTGTAAATATACATAAGCACACACAGTCAGGGCTGGCTGGAAAGTTAAAAACAAAGGCTGGTGCCTGCGGCCTCTATTGTGGCCACACTTTGTAGTAAAAAATGCACACCCCTACCTGAAACTGTCATTTGTATGTGATATAAGTTTAGTTATTCTGTTAATGTTGCGGTCAAAGTCGTCATCACCATGTGAGACCAGTGTTGTAAAAATCGGCCTAGGCGACCGAAAATAGTGTAATTTCGACCTAGGCGGGGGATTAGGTGGGAGCTAGGCGGACCTAGGCAGTGGGCTTTTTTGGTTATGATTTCAGGCCCATTACATCATTTACCAGCCCTAGTTCCATCAAATAAGCCTCCCGCTTAAAAAAACACGTGAATTTCTAAGTATTATGTGAATTGTTCGAAATTTGAAGTATTATGTGATTTTCTAAGTATAATTTTCATATAAATCTGTGTATATATAAAAAAAATACGTATAAAAATTCCAAAACGATTAATCCGCCTAGTCCCGACTAGTCCCTAGGCTAGACCCCACTGCCTGCCTAGCGCCTAGAGCTTTTAACAACCTTTTGTGAGACCATAACAACAAAATGGTTCTCCCTTATAAATCCCAGATTATAATGCATAGAGGCCCATTTTAGAGACAAGATGATCCGTATCGTTCAACTTGATAGTTTTACAGATGCTTATATAATTTTTAATTAGTAGTATAAATTGTTTGCTGGTTTATTTTCATTGCTTTTTCATGTTTATACCAAGTATACAATGTATCTTAATGCAATGGAAATAGCATTTTTACATGATGCTTGCTTTTGTGTTTTTTCATGTTTTCTTATACCATAAAGCAATGGAACTGGCTTTTTACACACATTCTGTAAATATCTTTTGATAAATAAAAAACAAACCGTAAAGACATTTTGTTATCTGTGAACCTAAAAAAGTTTGGAAAAAGGGTCCCTGATTTTTTACTTCGCCTCAGTCCCCCAAAAAGGTGTGAAACGCAACTTACAGCTGACCACGAAAGTATCTTTGTTTGTAGCTTGCAGGAGTTGTTGCTGTGGAGGTTACTGGTGGTCCTACTGTTGACTTCGTTCCTGGTAGAAAGGTATCTTGATTTATCACATTCAAGTTTTATTGTCAAGGTTCTTTTCTTATTTTTCTTTTCTTGCTTCTGTCCTGCACGTCTGGTCATTTCATATTCTTTTATGCTTAAATTTTATTTTTAATGTCACTCTTCGGAGAAAAGCATATAAGAATGCAATGGAGATTATTCTTGCAATAAATTTACTTTTGATTAACAAATTGTATCTTTTTTTAGGATTCAACGGTCTCTCCCAAGGAAGGCAGACTCCCAAATGCTACCAAAGGTTTTTCATCCTTTCTCTATACATTTAATTAAAAATCGTATCTAAGAAATGAGGTCTATTTTAAACAGCTTCTCGATAGCTACAAAACGATTCCTGGATCAGCTTTAAAGTTTTCATATTTGTTACTGAAATTAGAGAAAGTCACATGCTCACCGTGGGTATACAATATACACACATATATCGTGGAGATTGGATGTTTGTAGGGGAGATCATTTATTTATGATCATAAAAAATCTCATATTTCATATTTTAGACCGGGTGTAATGGGCGTTAATTGGGGCCCTAAATCCCAATTTAGCGCCCTTTAGCGCTGTGAACACGGCCCCCAGGTGCGCTAAAGGTGGTTTTTTGCTTGTGGCGTGAAAATTTTCGCGTGGAGGAGGAACGCTAAAGGTGGTTCTTTTTTCTCAGCCAATCACAAAGCTGGAGGGCGTGAATTTTAGCGCCCCATTACACACACTCTTAGGACTTTCCACCTGGGAAATTCCAAAGCTAAATTTTCATATTTTTTCGAAAAATGATAATCCCTACTAATGTTAATAATCTTTCCTAACTCTTTAGTAGGGAAACTCCTGAATTACTCTAATTATTATTACTTATTATTGTTTAAGGTTTTTACTTATTATTATTACTTGTAAAATAACTGTATTTATTCTAATTATGATCTAAAGAATTCTAAGATTAAAGAGGCCATGACCCTGCATGACATGGTTACAACTGTTTATCTATTAGGAACAAAAAAATTGCGCCTAGGTCATCTCTTCCTGATCTTTTTGTCTAAAGACTTGGGCAAACTCAACTGTACTCTTGGTGTTTTTTTTATTAACCAACAGTTATATCATTGACACAATGCATGAATTTTTGTTTATAATTGTAATGACATCACTACAGTTGAAGGGTGTTTTTGGTTCATCACCCACCAATGCACGAGTTGCCAATAAGTCATTGGCTAATTGCATGGTACCCTAATCTCACTCTGATGACGGATGATATGATTAAATGGCTGATGCTCAAACGAATTCAATCAATCGAAGGGAATCTTGAATTGGGTATTCTTTAATATTTCATAAACTCAAAACAAACTAACAAAATGCCCCTGATTGGCCGAAAGATGCCTTACATCATGGTGAAGCAATTTTTATGGTAATTGGCTTGCTTTGGATTGACGATGCGAATTACGTTAAATCCAGACACCGAAAATGTTCAGAGAAAATTTGCAAGATGGTTGTTTGTGATTGCATTATAAAGTCTCTTGAATTACATTTGTGCTGAATTCTTTTGAGCTGCTGATCCTACTGATTACATTTCATCATCTGTTGTTTTCCATTTCCTGTATAATTGGTTTTAACCGTTCTTGTATATATGCAATGGTTCCCTAGTAATAAACAAGCTATCCACTTGACATATCAGCTATCATGATAACACAAATATATACTTTGTTAACTTTAGGCATGGTGTCATAAGCCACTTAAATACCTAAAGCAGATTTGTCATCATTCCATTGTATGAGGATGTTATGGACATTTTGCTATGGTACTATTTTGTGATATTGTTGCAGCTAGTCTATCCTCTCAACAAACAAGATGTTATCTATATCTTCATGAATCTGTATATCCAAAGAATTATATGAACACACTCCAAAAATTTCGGACCTTGTACTTTCTCTTCTTGAATCATTTGTATTTTACAAAACTCATGCCAACATAATCAAGTGAAACAATTGAAATACCAATGATGAACATTGACATGAATACTTGTTATATGCAAAAGTCATACGAATATTGTGACGTATTACCAACAATCATTTTCATTTCGTAGTACTTTCTACAAAGCTCAATTTGTTTGTGAAGGATATCACAAGGTCAATTATCCGCTGGGAACTTTTTGTTAATGTTTATGTATTTTAATCGCTTGTTACTTTCATCGACATGGTAGTTTTATTATTTTTACTAAACATATACTAATTTAGGTGCACCACACTTGCGGGACATATTTTATCGCATGGGTTTATCTGACAAGGATATTGTAGCCCTATCCGGAGGACACACTCTTGTATGTTGCTAGTTCTCATTAGATTAATGCGTTACTAGTACGCTTTTGCCACACATGTTCATAATTCGCTTGTTTCTTGCTTAACTTTTTGATGTTGCAGGGAAGAGCACATGCAGACAGATCAGGCTTCGAAGGCCCTTGGACTAGGGAGCCACTGAAATTCGATAACTCATATTTTGTGTAAAACTGGCTCAAGCTTCATTATTATTATTATCATTATCGTTCTCTTATACTAAAACACCAATTTCTAAAAACTGATTTGACACTACTATTTTGAAACCAGTGAACTTCTGAAAGGCGAATCAGAGGGGCTATTAAAACTTCCTACAGACATTGCATTGCTAGATGATGCTGCGTTCCGTCCTTACGTCGACCTGTATGCCAAGGTACACTGTTTTCTTGCATGCACGAGTTTCACTCCGTTTACGATACATTTTTTTAGACTCAATAAGTTATGACAGCAACGGCAGATACGTAAATCTCTCTAGAAACTTTCATTAGTTAACTATATTTTAAACAACCAGACATTCTTTAATAAGGTAGGAACCTACCTTAACGACTAAAATAGGAACCTCTAACCAAACAAACACTAAATCCAAATACAACAGTGTGATTGGCTTCACCTATATTGACAGTTGGGTCCCTCTCTGGACTCTGACTAATGGTCTGCTCCCATTATCTTGTCCCCACCCTATCCTCCATTTCAACTTACAAATAATAATACACTCATCTGTAGCCAACAACCTTTGCAGAGATTGTGTTCTTATTCAGGTACATAATATGTCATAGGAAACTAAATCCTCCTGGCTGCAACATGACTTAGATTCCATCCTTCTTAAACTAATACTTGTACAGTACAACCTCTTAATGCCACAATTAATTTCATTTGACTTTTTTATTTGATTGGTTAACACATCTTTTTCCAAATTTATACCTTATTATTATATGGTATGACTAAAGTGGTATATTATGAGTTGGTAGGTGTCCTTTTCCTTATATATTAAATAAATTGATTTAATTTTACGTTTTTTCCATGTTATGCTTAATTATTGAACATTTATTTATTTATTTATTTTTATTTATTTTTATTTTTTCAGGATGAAGATGCATTCTTTAATGACTATGCAGTATCACACAAGAAACTCTCTGAATTAGGATTTACACCAAGCTCTAAGACAGTAGTTAAGGATGGCGTCGTATTGGCGCAAAGCGCGGTTGGTGTTTTGGTTACTGCTGCTGTGGTGATTCTGAGTTACCTCTACGAAGCCCGCAAAAAGGCAAAGTGATTACAAATGTCAAATTTGGAATAAGGTACAACTTTCTAAGCAGGGGATATAAGTTACTGTGATATTATTGTTAAGTTCAAAACTCTTTTAAGACAAATTGACTTTGGGTTTGATTAGTTAATGGACTATGAGTCGATACATAATATAATAATGTTTACGTACTTAAATTCCTTTTGTTGTATTTATAAAATAATCAAGTTTCAAATCTGGCATGTTGGTTTAAATAATTTATGTGTTAATTACAGAGATAAGTCATGTGATGATGTATTATGATTTTGATCTCAAGTTTCTAAAAGTTAATAGTTTTGCTTTATAATTTTAAAATGTGAAATGTGGATTTTCAAGAACGGGAATTTTATGATAAGTTGGGAATTTCATAAGATAATCATTCACGTTTGAAACGTATATTAATACTGAAAGTTGGATAGGATGGCCGGCTTTACGTAAGGATGATATTGCTCCCAATTTTTATGAAATACAAGATGCTTATTGAATGATAAAATATCTAATCTTCACTTCAACAATTCTATTGATTCAAGGTTTTATTCTAGATTAAACATAGTCTCGGTATTATGGTTTGTATTTTTATTATGTGTGTAATTAAAAAAATATATAATAAGATTAAGGATTCAATGGGATTTCAAATTTGCAAAATACTTGATGAATAGGTATTCATATCACTTAATTGGTAAACTAGAGACTCATACAAATTAATCATGTGTCAGTAACCTTTATAACAATGTAATAAAAAGTTGGAAGAATAAGATTTAAATGGTTATACTTATAGGCACCTCCATTTCGCGATCCAATGTACAAGGACTGCGCATATGATAGTATGATACAAGCTATTAAGCAAAATGTACAAATTATGTTACACAAGGTTCAAGTTGTTGAAAACAGATTACAAGTGTTAGTGCATAAGGTACACACTATTGAGGACAACATACACATGTTGATGTGTAGGTATCAAGTTACTAAGTGGAACAATATTTTGATTGTAGCATGTGCAAATTATTGAATCTGCCAACTTCCCTCCATTATCTACCTAACCCTCCTAAACTCATGCTTTTTGTCTTTCCTGGTTTGGCAGAGTGTGTTTCGTACATTTAACCTCCATGTTTAACCTTTTGCCATATTTAATCCCTCAAGAACAAAAATAAAAGTTTGGACAAAAAAACAATAAAAGGTCTCTTAGAGAAGGGTATTTTCTTCTTTCTTTGTCAACTAAACGATTCATTGCATATTTCTATAACATGTAAGTGGTCCTTTCTTGCTACATGTGATATCAAACCTTGTTATAGAAAGGCAATCGCGTTTAAACCATCTCTCGTTCAATACTAGCATAATTTCATTTCGTCCACTACGCGGCATGATTCTAAATTTCTAATATATTTGGTCTTATGGCCAAAAGTGTCAATAACTTGTTCAGATGGGTTTTTAATCAAAACAGAAAAACAAGTTGTTCCGTCACATGTGATATTTTGATTAGTAGTGATGGTGGGGTGTAACAACCCAAACTCCTAATGTGGGCAATTAAAACTTTATTAAAGCATTAAGATTTAAAAAAAAAACAATAATAATAAGTAAATGGTGGGAGTAGGGCTGCAAACGAACTGAACTTTCAGCGAACAGTTCATGAACTGTTCGGCGGGAAGTTCGTTTGTGTTCGTTCGTTTAATAAACGAACGAACACGAACAAAATATTTCGTTCGTTTAGTTAAACGAACAAACATGAACAGAGGCCACGTTCGTTCGTTTATGTTCGGTAAGGTGTTCGTTTATGTTTGATAGTTTCATAAGGTTTTTTGTTTTTATAGTTTGTCCTAATATTATTTTAGTTTTATTTATTTAACCCAAATAAATAAATAAACATATATGTATATGAATTCAATTTTATTAGAAACTTAATATATGTTCGTTTGTGTTTGTTTCTGTTCATGAACATTTGTTTGTGTTCATGAACATTTGTTTGTGTTCATTAACAAAATTAACAAACGAACACAAACGAACACGAACATGATTGTTTTCTTAACAAACGAACACGAACATAAAATCTCGTTCGGTAAGTGTTCATGAACTGTTCGTGAACACATATTTTCCTTAACAAACGAACACGAACAAGGCCATGTTCGTGTTCGTTCGGTTCGTTTGCAGCCCTAGGTGGGAGGATATAGATAATATCAAAACGGTTTATTTTTATGTCAAGACCAAGAAGGATTAAAGTCAAATATATTTTAATAAAATAAAGTATAATTTTATTACACGGCGTTGGATAATTAAAACAGAAGAATTGTATTATACAAAACATGTAATTGTGAATTAAAATAAAGGGGTGTGTTTAGCTTTTCTAAAATGAGTCGTGCTTAATGCATTAGGAGCATTTTCTCATGTGTAAACATGTAACGGTCGATATTCACATGTCTTTTCCGTTTGATAACACTAGTGGTAATGCCCGCGCGTTGCAGCGGGTTCGTTACGCGAGGAAAATATAGTCATTATCTTTTTTCGGTACCAGAAATTCCTATGAAGTGGCATATGAAATTCCCGATATTCAAACGTGTTAACGTGTTTTCAAAGATTAAAAGACCGAAAAGATTGATCTAATGTTTTGTTGCTTACCTCTATGTGTGAAATTTCTTTCAATGGCCTATCAGCAGAATAGGCATATAAAGCTCTTAGAACAGCCTGCAATGCACAAATCCATTAAACCCATGTTTGCATTGCACAAATCTTTCAATGGATGAGTTGGGTAACAGGTAATTTACATACGGTTTGGGCCACGCCCACCAAAAATAATGTTCATTTGTTTTTAAAATGTTAATAAAAAACTAATGCCCTAAATATTATTCAAAAGCTATATTGATACATAAACATGTATTAAAGTACACTTTACAAACACGTTTAACCCGTTTTATTTTTAGTTTTTTTTACCCATTTGTGGAGGTAAAATTTTGTGGTTGCCTTGTCTTTCCTGGTGAGATACGACTACAACAGGCGAGCGTTGTCGTTCTAACTCAATAATAACCGGCTCCAACCTGTTATATGCACAACTGCAAACTTTTGGCGTTGCTTAAAATACCAAAACTTTAATTATTTACTTTCTATATTTTCAACAGAGATTTTTCCTTGTATTTGAATTCAGTACCTTTGTATCACATCGAGATACGACTCTCCACGAGGATATCGATACCTGAGTTTGTCTTTCTTCCTTGACCTCTAAAAAAAAGACAATTGAATGGAAAGGTATAAAATTACAAAAAAAAAAAAAAACGAATATTTCATATTTAACATACTCGTATTCTTCAGGCATGTTCTTCTTTATTTCTTCATACGTCATACCGTCACATACACCAGCATTTATCTCATCAAGTGCACGCCATTGTATCTATAACGTAAAGAAAGTACACAAATTTTACAAATGATAAGTGATCAAAGAAGCAATTTATGTGACATGTAATACTAACCTTGGGGAATCCAGCAATTTGTTTTGCAGTCAAAATTGTTTGTTGCAATGTGCTTGTCCAAATCTAGGTGCATAAATAAAAAAAACAATATAAAACATTGCAAACATTGTGCAACAAACAAAGAAAATGCAAATAGTAAAATAAGTAATAGTTCTTACAGAAGCATTTTTTTGAAGACAAGATAATTCATGTAGGCCTTCAATTGAATGTTATAAGAGGAGGACTTGAATTTCACAATCAATCTCATTCAATTTGATCCTTAAGGTTACGGAACTTGAAGGGAAAAGAGGTTAATGATCTATATTGATGAAGGAAGAAGATTGAAGGGTATGGATGGAAGAAGGAGGGTAGTATTGTAAAAGTCTTTTGATATTGTAAAGGAAGAGGTGGATGAAATGCCTATATTACCCTCTTAAGTGTCTTAATTGTCCCAATTATGCCCAAAATACCCTTAAATTTCTTGCTTAAATATGTTGTACATGTTGCTTGTTAAGTTGTACGGAAATGCAAATTACCTTGTTGTATATCACTCCTCATTTATAATGTATATTATAGATATACTTTATGGTGTCAATTGGATAGTCGATTGACGTTAATAGTTAAGGACAAAAAAGATGTGAAGGGGTAGGGTGCCGCTTTAAGGCGCACCCCACCCGCCATTCAAAAAAGCCTCCGCGGGAAGAATCACTTCCAGGAACACCACAGCGCCAAAGGCGCAGGGGCACCAATTGGCAACACCCAAAGACATCCCCCTTGGACACCAACTTGCTTCCTCCCGTCAGATGTCAGCTGACAAGTGGTCAGCCGTCTGACAGCTGACGCCCCTGCACACCATCCACAGCACGCCACGTGTGTGGAGGACGAAGAACCTCCCAACCTGCCAACCACGAGGTGACATGTGGTCCAATCAGAAGAGGCCCTCCCCAACTTGGATCACTTTATCTAACCGAGGGTTAGGATCCAACTAAGTGGGCCTACCAACCAACCGGCCCGGTCCCCAGGCCCGGCCCATTAAAGGATGGATGGGCTCCAGAATCCTCGGCCCATGCATCTCCTATAAAAGGAGGACTTGACCTCCTTTCTCTCCACGTTGAAAACCAGCCAATAAGAACGAACACACTTGTATTTCCACTTGTATCGTTATTCATATTCATTAATATAGATCACTTTTTACAGTGGACGTAGATCTTACAAGATCGAACCACTTATACCCTTGTCTATTGTGTATGACTGCTTGCCATTCGTGTATACAACCATAGACCAACCATCGTTGTGAGCCAAGGATTATACCCTGCTGCGAACACGAGTCGTTACCTCAAATACCACCCTATCCAACATCTACCCCTTTTATACTCGTTGTTTCTTCATTGGCGCCATCCGTGGCGGCTGAAAGACTCACAAAACTTTCAAAACCACATCCTTTACTCACAAAATGGCTGATCTAACCCCTGTCGGATCCAAGGGAGCAACCCCCTCTACGGTCGTTCAGACCGCCAGAGCGGTAACGCTCCAAACTCCGGACAAGGACACGCAGCCAGCAACCATAAGGGAGGAAACACCGCCCCGCGCGGTTTCGGCCTCAGAATCCTCCGAATCGGACGCACCCAACACACCCATGGACCCCGACGAGTGGCTCTTTAGAAAACAACTCAAAAACACCAAGATCTACCAGAATATGCTGGCAAAAATCCAAAACAGTAAATCTAAAAGCAAGGCTTCCCCCTCCGCCAAACACAGCCGGAAGGGGAAGGAAAAACAAACCACGCGTCCAAGGTCTCAGGGTGTAGGTCGCAGTAAAAACGCACGCGACCAGGACCTAGTAGACTCCGCGTCGGAATCCGACGGCTACCAACCTACCAGCGATTCAGACGCAACAGCCTCAAGGGCCAAAAGGCGGAAGCTGGCAAAAACCCACTCGGCGACATCCCACCACAAGGAAGACGACGACCTAAACAGACCGTACAGGCCTAAGTCGTTCGCCTTAAGTTCAAAATTCTGTCAACGAATAGCCACCGCACCTATAGAAAAACAAGCAAAACTCCCTAGCAGCATCGGCAGATACGATGGCCTGCGAGACCCCACAGATCATCTGCATGATTTCGAGTGCGCCGGAACCACAGTCCTCTGGCCTGTACAGGTTTGGTGTCACCTGTTTGCACAAACCCTTACCGGCGCAGCCAGAGTTTGGTTCGACAACCTCCCCATCGGGGGCATATTAGACTTTGATGACCTCATCCAAAAATTCAAAGATCACTTCTCCCATCTCAGACGGCATAAACGAGATAAGGCCCACATCCTCCTTTGCCAGCGCACAGACAACGAATCAATAGACGACTACATCGTGCGCTACAACAAAGAGGCGCTGCAAATCGGTTGTGGGGAAGAACTAACCCGCGCAGGCTTCATCCACGGAGTACGCAGCGAGGATCTGATGAAAACCCTATCCGGGAAAACAGGAGTCCCTGATTCCTGGGAAGAAGTCATCAAGGCTTCAAAAATATACGCATCCTCGGAGCGCTCCATCAAACAACAGCGCGGATATAACCAAACCAACAACTCTAACAGAAACAAGGGCAAGCAATCCGTGTGGTCCCGCATTTCAGGGCCAACAGACGAAGGCAAATACTCGCCCTCCATAGATGCCCGCCAGACGATCACAAACAAACAATCAAGGGACCACAAAGCCCAATCCAAGAAAACCACCGATTGGACGCCGTTAACCAAAACTCCCTCACAGGTACTCAAGACAGAGCAGGTCACTTTCAAGGAGCCTAAAGTATTGGGCAAACGAAAGAACGTGGACCGCACCAAATACTGCGAGTACCATAACGATTACGGCCACCTGACGGACAACTGCTACAGCCTAAAGTTAGAAATCGAGGCGGCACTAAAGACAGGCCAACTCGGTCACCTTGTCAAAAACGTTAACAGAGGCGGGCGCAACAACCAAGACGACAAGCATGAAGAGCCCGGAAAGAAACCAATCCGGAACCTACAAACAAGTTACATCAGGCACACTCCGCATCATCATTGCAACATGATCTCTGACGCGGGAAAACGCCAAAATAAAGGAAAGCGCCCAAGAGAGACCGACGACTCTTGGAAAGAGGTGGACGTCCTCCTCCCCAGAGTACGAGGCGGACCTTCCGCCACCGCGCCATTAATCGTCACCGGCGTCGTAGGACATTATCGAATGCAATCAATGTTCCTAGACGGCGGAAGCAGCACTGACATCATATATGATCAGTGTTTTCAACAACTGGACGAGGATGACAAAGCCCGCCTCGTTCCAGTCAACGCACCAATCTCAGGCTTTATTGACGAAGTCATCATGCCGCGCGGCATCATCACCTTCCCGGTTACTCTAACAGATGGTACCCACGAACGCACAGAAATCTGTGACTTCATGGTCCTACCAGCCACTTCTCGCCACGATGTCCTACTAGGGCGGGAAGGCTTGGCAAAGTTCAACGCCAACGCCTCCACCCCGCACCAAATGGTAGGTTTCCCAACCCGAACCGGCGTTGCAATAATCCGCGGCAACAAACAGTGCCACGCGATCGACGTGGCAAAACCACAAAAAACACAAACCCGATCGGAACCGGAAAACTGGGTTCTGAACCCTAAATTCCCGGACCAAACGGTCATCATCGGCCATGAAATCTCCAACACCATACGGGCGCACCTTAAACAACTGCTAGTAAAGAACATAGACATATTTGCCTGGCAACCATCTGACATGATCGGCGTTCCAAGAAACATCGCGGAACACAAACTCAACACGTACAGATCAGTGGAGCCAGTTGCCCAAAAGATGCGCAAAATGGGACCGGAGAAAACAAAGGCGATGAACGAACAGGTCAATGAACTACTAAACGCTGACATTATCCGCCCAATACGCTACCAAACATGGGTCGCCAACCCGGTCATGGTAGGTAAAGCGACAGGCGGATGGCGCATGTGCGTCGATTACAAAGATCTAAACAAAGCCTGTCCAAAGGATTGCTACCCTCTCCCAGAAATCGACTTAAAGGTGGACTCCCTAGCGCCATTCCGCTTCAAATGCTTCCTCGACGCCTACAAAGGCTACCACCAGATCCAAATGGCGAAGGAAGATGAAGACAAAACGGCCTTCCGCACAGACACGGGCATCTTCTGCTACACCAAAATGCCCTTCGGTCTGAAAAACGCGGGAGCCACATACCAACGTCTCATGGACAGTGCTTTCATCCACGAGATAGGGGTGCGCTTGGAAGTGTACGTTGATGACCTCGTCATCAAAAGCAAAGACGAAGACAACATGCTGGAAGACATCCAAAAGACATTCAATCAACTGCGCAAGGTGCGCATGAAACTCAACCCCAGCAAATGTTCCTTCGGCATGGAAGAAGGAAGATTCCTAGGCGTTGTAGTCACGCGCGACGGTTTCCGCGCGAATCCAGACAAAGTCCTAGCAATTGAAAGAATGCCTTCACCAACAACCATCAAGGAAGTACAAACGCTAATGGGACGCCTAGTCGCCCTCAACCGCTTCCTTTCAAATTACGCTTCAAAGTCTTTTCCATTTGTAGACACTTTAAAGAATTGTCTTAAGAAAAGCAATTTCCGCTGGACCCCTGAGGCGGAAAAAGCTTTTAAAGAAATGAAAGAATGTCTTATGAATTTACCTACTCTCACAGCACCATTACCCAAAGAGCCGCTAACCCTATACCTCTCTGTAACAGAGCGGGCAATCGGCGCTGTACTTTTGGTAGATCGAAAAACCGTACAAACACCCATCTACTACATCAGTAGAACCTTGTTAGACGCAGAGACTAGGTACTCCACAATGGAAAAGTTGGTACTAGCTCTCATACACGCTTCGCGCAGATTGCGCCGATATTTCCATGGCCACCCAATAAACGTCCTAACAGACTACAGAATCAGCGACGTCCTACGCAAGCCAGAAACCTCGGGACGTCTAGCAAAATGGGCAATCGAACTAGGTGAACACACCATCAACTACAAACCCAGACCCGCAGTTAAAGGACAGGTTCTCGCTGACTTCGCCACCGAAATACCAACGGACAAAATCGCAGAGTGCCTCGCGGAGCAGGATCCCGCACAACCAACGCCAGAAAATGAAAGGTGGAAACTTTATACCGACGGTGCGTCAAACTCAGACGGCGCAGGTGCGGGTTTGCGGCTGATCAGCCCAAACAAAAAAGAATACACATACGCCATTAGGTTAGATTTTGCCGCAACAAACAATGAGGCAGAATACGAAGCACTCCTAGCAGGACTACGCATCGCACATCAAATGGGAGCCTCACACATCGAAGCGCATGTCGATTCACTACTAGTAGCGGGCCACATCAATGGCACATACGATGCAAGGGACACCACAATGGCCCTATATCTACAACAGGCCAAACTACTCATACGCAAATTCGTCTCCTGCACAGTCATCCACATCAACCGCAGCGAGAACAAACCCGCCGACGCCCTAAGCAAGATGACTTCCACAGTCTTTGAGCACATGGCCAAAAACGTCCGTGTCGAACTACAAGAAGCCCCATCAGTTCCTACAAGGCAAGTCAACGTCATCCAAACAGGAAGCACCTCTTGGATGGCACCACTGAAGGCTTACTTCACATCCGGAACGTTACCCGATAACAAAGCGGAGGCACAAAAGCTCCAGCACAAAGCCTTGCACTATCAGTTAACGGACGGAATCCTCTATCGACGATCATACCTCGGTCCGCTACTGCGATGCGTCGACAAAGAGGACGCCTCTTTCCTCATCAGAGACATCCACGAAGGTACATGCGGACTACATGCAGGACCCAGAATGGTGGTGGCCAAGCTAATGAACGCAGGCTATTATTGGCCAGGCATGCACCCAGACGCAGTGGCAGAACTGCGCAAGTGCGATTCTTGCCAGCGCCATGCGCCAAACACCCTGCGCCCTAAAAACGACTTAATTCCCGTCACAGCGGCATGGCCGTTCCAGAAATGGGCAATAGACCTTGTTGGCCCATTCCCCACAGCACCAGGAAACGTCAAGTTCTTAATAGTGGCAATCGACTATTTCACAAAATGGATCGAAGCAAAGCCACTAGCAAAAATTGACGGCGCACACACCAAAAAGTTCATATGGGAATTTATCATTTGCAGGTTCGGTTTGCCATATCAAATTGTAAGCGACAATGGAACCCAATTCACCGACCAACACTTGCAACAATGGTTGGCGCAAATGGGCGTCCAGCAGATCTTCACCTCAGTCGCCCACCCCCAAGGGAATGGCCAAGTCGAAAGAGCAAATCGAAGCATCATCGAAGGCATTAAAAAGCGGCTGGGGACTAAACGAACAGGATGGGTGGACGAGCTTCCACACGTCCTATGGGCAAATCGCATACTCACCAAAACTAGCAATGGCGAAACTCCCTTCAGCCTAACCTATGGCTCTGAGGCTGTCATTCCCGCCGAAATAGGATGCCCCTCCGCAAGAGTACTCATGGCGGAAAAAGGGCAGAATGACAAAGAGCTACGACTAAACCTCGACTTACTTGAAGAACGAAGAGAGCTCGCCGCCATCAAAGAAGCCAGATACAAAAGTCAACTGGAGCGCTACTACAATCAAAAAGTTAAGTTACATAACTTTAACATTGGAGATTACGTTCTCAGAAACAATAGCGCCTCAAACGCGGAAAAGCAAGGTAAACTTGCCCCAACATGGGAGGGCCCCTACAAAATACAAGAAATTTTGGGCAAAGGCGCCTACGCGCTAGAGAAGCTCGATGGAACGCCTGTCCCGCGCTCCTGGAACGCGGCACAACTACGTTTCTGTTACATATAATCCTCGTAAACACTTGGGCTACACACGCCTAAGCTACCTTTTTGTGAATCCTAAGAAATTTCTATCTTTTAACTTACAATTGTGCACTACTGGAAGTTGGGTCTTCAAGGCATACATAACACTCATAACTATCGCCGGACTCAACAATCAATCCAAATGAACACAGAATTAAAACAAAGGTTACTTCATATATACATCACAAAAGGAGGCGTTCAAGCTGCCTCAAGCTTTACAACGTTTAAAATAAAAACATACTAAACAAACCGCCTACTCCTCCCCGGACCCTCCAAAGTCCACCAACTGTTCATCTTCATCCTCCGGACCACCTCCGGACGTGCCTTCACCACCACCCGCTGGCTGCTTCCCTTTCTGCTGCGCCTCCGCACCCAAACGGTCGGATTCTTCTATAAAGTAACGGAGGGCGCCAGCTGGGTCAGCATACTGATTGCACTCTGCAACCGTCTTCAGTATGGGGAACTCGACCCGCTCAAACTTAAGAAGTTCGGCTTCATACTCCTTTCCGCGGGGTTTACCATCATGCGCACCCTCAGTAATACGCCCACCATTCAGCGCATGGTAAAACCCACTGTCGAATCCCTCCGCCTCCCCAGCAGCGCGTGCAGCAGCGGCTATAGCAGCAACCTGATCGCCAAGATTAGGTTCATTCCAGAACCGCTTGAAAATCTGCATAAACACCAAATATCAGAGGAAAATTACAGATAAACAAAAAAGCGAAAATAGAATTCTACAAGTGCTTACCCCGGCGATACCCTCGGTCATCACCCAGCGAATGGTTTCCTGAGACTTCTCCTGCGCCACGTTGGCCTCACCCAAAAGAGTCTTGGCATTTTCGGCCTCCGTCTGCGACAGGGTCAATGCCTCCTCCAACGAAGCTCTCTCCGCTGTAAGCTCCGCCTTCTCTTTCAACCACGCCTCTCTCTCACCCGCCAGCTCGGATAACTGAGAAGAGGCACCAACAAGGTCATTATCCTTTCTGCGCAGCTCGGACCGTAGACCCGCCACCATCGAGTCTTTATCAGCCAACACCTTCGCATGACTCTCTGCGGTCTCCGCCAGCTTCGCATTCTCATTCCTCAGCACTTGGATCTGATCCTTCAGCTTCATCGTCTCCTGGTTGGTCACTTGACAAGCATCGACCCACCTCTGATGAGCCAGCGCATGCTCCTTCTCCAGCTCCTTCACCCGGTCCTCAGCTTTATAGGCCCTATCACGGTACCTATCTACCTCTGACTTCATTTTCTCTTCCCTCTGTGCCTGGCTAGCCCGCCGAGCATTGAGCTCCGCAATATCCCGGGCATACTTTTCATCACGCCGCTTTAAAGAATCAATAGCGGCAACTTGAAGCGCCTGCCCAACACAGATATCGGTGATTAACTGCGACCGGGGCAGGCTATCCTGATACTCCCTCTCCTTGGGAGGAACAACTTCAGAAACAAACTCCTCGGCAGTTAGAGGGTTGGCACAGCGGGAGTTCTCCCGGATACTCCAGTGTGGACGCCAAATCACATCGCCCGCGAAGTAACCCGGGTCACTCCGGTCCACACTTGACCTCCCACCAACAGGTCCACCACCACCACCCCCAGGAGAACCACTAGAAAACGCCTGAACACTGGCGAGCCTGGCGGCCTCCTCCTCCGCCCTAGCCTTGGCGGCCGCCTCCTCAGCCCTCGCTTCAGCCTCAGCCTTTTCCTTCTCCAGACGCAGCTTTTCAGCTGCCACTCTTTCCTCCTCAGCTTTCTTAGCCGCTTCCCCCAGACGCAGCTTCTCAGCCGCTACCCTCTCCTCCTCCTCCTTGGCGGCAGCTTCCTTGGCCCGCTTCTCGGCCTCAACTGCCTCTTTCTCCGCGCGATCCTTCGCCTCCTCCTCCTCCCGCCTTTTCCTAGCAACCTCCGTCTCACTTGGCTCGGAGGCAGAACCAGAAGCTCGCGGAGAAACAACTGCAAGAAAAAACAGAACACTTAGGAAAATGTCAAAAAACGGCAAAAAGCAACAAAGAGGCGGAACACCACTTACTGGTGACTTTCTTCAACGTCTTCTGGATCAGAGGACGACGCTCGGGCGGAGGGCTAATCTCCATAGAGAACGGTGCGGGACCAGGTCCGCTAGACTTGGAGGATGCAGCTTTCCCGCCAGAAACTTTGCCCAACTTCCGCTTCTTTTTCAGCGGACTGACCGCTGAATCATCTTCAGGGGCGGAAGAGGACGATTCTGTACGTCTCTCACGTTGACCAAAGAGAGGCCCTTCACCACCTGCACTCAAAGGCGCAGACTTAGCTTGGGACAACACCTTATGCTTATGAAAGCGTGGCACGCTCTTCTTACGACCACGCGGAGGTGCTGGATCCACCATCTCTACAGAAGATCCAGTGGATTCCTCATCAGAGGAAACGACAAAACAAGGGTTTACCCCCGCATGACGAACAGAAGATATAGGGTCAGGGTTTATAGGATGCTCACGTGAAAAAAGAAGGACGGTTGGTTTGAACTCCAGATAGGGAAAATAAAATCGACCCACCATCTCGTCAATCACAGACATCCTACCACCCGCAGGATCTCTCCACTCTAGCGGGGCCTTATCCCTCAGCAAGAACGCCTCAAACTTCGACATTCCTGAGCCCAAAAACACAACAAATTTATTGGGTACACATAAAAAAAAAAAAAAAAAAGAGAAAGAAGAGAGAGGTCAGGAAAATGAAAATGAAAGAAGCTTACCAGGGACGGTAACCACAGGCTCTTTCCCTTCAACGATCTGAACCCTACTCATTCCCAGCAAAGCCAACATGGCTTCAGAACACATACCCGTGTCAAACGGGGAAGCACGGGCCACCAGCTCTTTAAACCACTCCTGGTCCCGAAAACCCTCCATCACAGGGTGATCACCCACCCTTTGACGCTCAGCAACAACTTTCCACGGCATGTCCACCGGAATCACCCCCCTCTTGACATAGAAAAATTTCTCTTTCCAGTCATGAAGGGACTTCGGAGCAGTGGTCCCACAGGGAGGGACTTGAGGACGAGGGACAAAATTGAACCAGGAACCCTCCATGTTCAACACATAAAAGACATTGAACCGTTCGAACGACGGTTCAATATCCAAAGCACGGCAACAGGCTTCAAAGTGCACCAGACGAAGCATCCCAAACCCACTGACCTGGGTAACATGGACGCCATATTTCACCAAGGTATCCACCTGGAACTTGGTGGCAGGTAGCCGAAACCCACAGAGGGCAAGGTGAGCCCCATACAGACTCATCTTCCCGGTGGGAGGAGCCAAAGCAGTGCCCTTGTTTGACGGCAACTCCACCTCCCACGAAGGATCGAACTCCATTGCCTTGACAAACTTGGCAAAAATCTTCTCACCCCATTTACAGGTGGTGTTGTGAATCAGCTTCTTGGACTTCTCGACGGCCTTACCAGGGTTACCACCGACATCGGAACCCTCAGACATAATGCTAATATATGTAAAAAAGAAAAAGGAAATTTTTTCAAAGGATCACCGGAAAACTTGAAGATTGACCGGAGAAGATGAGAGAAGTGGAGAAGAAAACTGTTTGACGAGAGAAAGATAAGGAATTTGAAAAACCTCCTCGGGTATTTATACCCATCGCATTTAATGCGACAGGAACAGCTGGCAGACGACCCTCCATCTTGCCAGGGAAGGACACATCTGGACGCAACACGTGGCATAAAAGCTGGATGAGCAGTTACTCGTCAGCACGTGAGGACACGCGTCTGCCCAAAAGGACGACTTCTCACCTGCCCAACGTCAGCAATCAGACTGACAGGCTGCACCACTCGCGCGCGTGTACGGCCACTCGCCTGACACACGATTGATAACTCCCCACCCACGTGTTGACGTGACTGACAACTGTGCAGACATCCTTTCTGCACTCTGACACGTCCACCAAACCGCCTCACCTTCCCAAGCACGTTTCCTAAATACAAGGAGACCCTTCAAAATTCAAAAATTAATTACAAAGGTAACGTACTTAGTACACCATTTAATACCAAGCCATTATGACTGCCACGTCATCTTCTGCCGCTGGTCCGGTGCCACGTCCTCACCTGGCGATGACCCAGTGCCACGTCATCACTTGGCGATGGGTCGACGTAAAATCCAAAAGACGTTCTCCGCCGGATTTTACTTTTTAACACCCTAAGTGCCACGTCATCACCTGGCGATGGGTTGACGTAAAATCCAAAAGACGTTCTCCGCCGGATTTTACTTTTTAACACCCTAAGTGCCACGTCATCACCTGGCGACGGGTTGACGGAAAATCCAAAAGACGTTCTCCGCCGGATTTAACTTTTAACACCCTAAGTGCCACGTCATCACTTGGCGATGGGTTGACGTAAAATCCAAAAGACGTTCTCCGCCGGATTTTACTTTTTAACACCCTAAGTGCCACGTCATCACCTGGCGACGGGTTGACGGAAAATCCAAAAGACGTTCTCCGCCGGATTTAACTTTTAACACCCTAAGTGCCACGTCATCACCTGGCGATGGGTTGACGTAAAATCCAAAAGACGTTCTCCGCCGGATTTAACTTTTAACACCCTAAGTGCCACGTCATCACTTGGCGATGGGTTGACGTAAAATCCAAAAGACGTTCTCCGCCGGATTTAACTTTTAACACCCTAAGTGCCACGTCATCACCTGGCGATGGGTTGACGTAAAATCCAAAAGACGTTCTCCGCCGGATTTTACTTTTTAACACCCTAAGTGCCACGTCATCACCTGGCGACGGGTTGACGGAAAATCCAAAAGACGTTCTCCGCCGGATTTAACTTTTAACACCCTAAGTGCCACGTCATCACTTGGCGATGGGTTGACGTAAAATCCAAAAGACGTTCTCCGCCGGATTTTACTTTTTAAACACCCTAAAAGCAACTGTTTTATAAAAGAGCCATGTACAAAGATAATGGGACGCCAATATCTTTTCACATGACACAAGAGTTGCAACGCGCACTCTTTCGCTCAAAATAAAACAGTTCCCCCACTACAACAACAAAAGGGAGTACAAAGGACACATTTTAGTCCAGCGCCCCACCAGCCCTCTAAGCAAGAACAGGAGACACCCTGGACTTGGGGGACTTGAAGGGGTAGGGTACCGCTTTAAGGCGCACCCCACCCGCCATTCAAAAAAGCCTCCGCGGAAAGTTCTAACACCCGCGGGAAGAATCACTTCCAGGAACACCACAGCGCCAAAGGCGCAGGGGCACCAATTGGCAACACCCAAAGACATCCCCCTTGGACACCAACTTGCTTCCTCCCGTCAGATGTCAGCTGACAAGTGGTCAGCCGTCTGACAGCTGACGCCCCTGCACACCATCCACAGCACGCCACGTGTGTGGAGGACGAAGAACCTCCCAACCTGCCAACCACGAGGTGACACGTGGTCCAATCAGAAGAGGCCCTCCCCAACTTGGATCACTTTATCTAACCGAGGGTTAGGATCCAACTAAGTGGGCCTACCAACCAACCGGCCCGGTCCCCATGCCCGGCCCATTAAAGGATGGATGGGCTCCATAATCCTCGGCCCATGCATCTCCTATAAAAGGAGGACTTGACCTCCTTTCTCTCCACGTTGAAAACCAGCCAATAAGAACGAACACACTTGTATTTCCACTTGTATCGTTATTCATATTCATTAATATAGATCACTTTTTACAGTGGACGTAGATCTTACAAGATCGAACCACTTATACCCTTGTCTATTGTGTATGACTGCTTGCCATTCGTGTATACAACCATAGACCAACCATCGTTGTGAGCCAAGGATTATACCCTGCTGCGAACACGAGTCGTTACTTCAAATACCACCCTATCCAACATCTACCCCTTTTATACTCGTTGTTTCTTCAAGATGGCATATACAAAATATACTGTAATCAATAAGTTACTTGAAGTTATTGATCATTCACACAAGTGTAGATTTAAAGTATTTTTAGAATTTGTTATTACATGGCGAGTTTTGGGTCATGGATTGTCACCTCTAGTTTTTATGGTGTTTGATAGGATAGTTCAAGTTTTGAGGAGCATATTGTTATGTTTCTCAACATTTTAAAGAAACAGAGTGCAACTTTAGCCCTTAACTTTTATTATTGACAAGTCTACCGACCTTCAGCTTTCAAGCTTGGTTGGAACATCCATTAATCTCTATGTTGATCAGGTCTTGATATTAGAATATTTACACACACCCCCCAAAAACAAACGAGGAAGCAATGAAGATTATGACTGAACCCAGTACAAATACCAAATATTAACGCTGAAAATATGAAATAACCGAATTCCGATTGAACAATATACAAGTAAAATTAATAGCCAAATAGTCAAATACTAATGAAAAAGCCATAAGGAAAAGTGTACCCACATGAGAAAATAGAAAACTTGAGAAGATGTAAAGTCATAATTCGGTATGCTATTGAGAGCAAAAACACGTTGTGGTGACATGAGAAGATGTATTGTGAATTAGGGGGCCAAACTTTGTTTTCAATTATTTTTGGCACGGCTATGCGGTGTACAAAATGCTCGCGGCTCGCAACTCGCTCGAAAAATGCTCGAAAAAAGCTCGACTCGAAAAAGCTCGTTTTGTTATCAAGCCGAGCCGAGCTTGCTCGATTTGTAATCGAGCCGAGCTCGAGCTAGGGGTCTTGGCTCATGGCTCGATAAACATCTTTTATATACTTAATAATACTTTGAATTAATCAATAAAATATGAAAAATAATAGAACAAGAACACAAATTATACAAATAATACTTTTATTATGCCTTTCATTCATTGAAATATTAGAAAAATAAAAAAATATACATAATTTTATTTTTATATTTTTTGTTTTTTATTTTATTAATATTTTAAAAAAAATAACGAGTTGGCTCGAGCCAGCTCGAGCTCGGCTCGAACATTTACGAGCCGAGCTCGAGCTCGGCTTTTCAGCTCGGCCAACAAAAACGAGCCGAGCCGAGCTGGCTCGATTTGTGTTCGAGTCGAGCTCGAGCTCGAGCTTAGCCTGGCTCGGCTCGGCTCGGCTCGATTACACCCATAGGGTTGCAATATTAAAAAAATCCGTAACATATTTTAATAAACTAACTATTATTAAGTTGAACCAATGCATGTAGATATATGGATCAAGATCCAATAAGAATGAATGGAGTGGAATTCTTGGAATAAAGATTTTCACATGGAAGAAAGAGGGAAACTACCCCCACAAGGCTTGTCTTAGTTGGCACTTAACCATACTTAAATGAGGTTGGTCATGTTCTTGCTTGTTGGTCTCTTCAATTGATTACAACTTTCTTTATTTTATCATACAATTAGTACTCAAGACTAGAATATTATTATTTTTAAGTATAATTGTTTTACACCTAACCATCTAATTTTACACTTCCAAAGATTTGAACCTATATCACCTTTGTGGTGAGTAAACACCATACCACTATACCACTAGATTATGGTTATTGAAGACCAGAATATATTAGTAGTATCTTCTAGTCACAATTCGATTTGATCATTTGATCTTGATCTTATAGGAATGAAAACAATTTCTAACAAGATATCAGTTTTAATAATTTTTAATAATCTAGTCACGGTTTTGAAGATAAACATCTCATAGGGCTTCAACTTTTAATTAATGAAGAGTAAATATTATTAAGTCAAAATCAGAAGTAATTTTCTTATTTAAGAGAAGTAGGCACAACCTACCCTAACAATTAGCAATTTAGCATGAGCTTTATTTCCCTTTCTATTGAATATTTGTTGGTTTCGTGGCTTAACTATTGTAATGCTATTGAATTCTACCGAACTTTTCAACATGTTCTATGGATTCAAAATGTAGCGTTTGGTTCAACAAGTAATCAATCCATGTAGGTGGACATGTTAGTTATCTTCATTTTCAAAACATAATTCCAATCTTTATGTTTTGTTTGTCGTAATGCGTGTATGGGAGCATGCAGTATGTTGTAGAGAGCTTCCAGAGTTCAAGTACCGACATGATTTGGTTAAAGACGTTATTTTTTACATATTCAGGCGAGCCAAGATTTGTGGTAAGAAAGAGGCACCAGTGAATTTCTTGACCGATCCGTTGGAAAAATGATCAACATGCTAACATTTTGGGTTTTGGATGGATAGGAGGAAAACATGCATGTGTAGATCTAACAAGGGGTCCCTTCTGGTGGACTTTGGGAGTAGTGCTTTCACGGTGGGCCAGACTACTTTAAAAGCTTCTTCAGGCAAAGTGACCAAACACGAGAAATTGTGTCTTGACAACCAACCCATGTAGATTTCTTGCGTCACAAGCTGTGGAGTTACTTAGCCGATTTCAACGGGTCATGCATAGTAGTGTTATGACCCCAACATCAATGAAATTACTTTTTAAAAGACTTAGTTTTACTATTAGAAAGGAGTTAGGAGCGCAACTTGTTGTATGTTTGCCTTATGTTTCGATGTAATTTGTAAAACCCCGCCCCTCTCATTACCAATATTGTCCGCTTTTCCCATCCAGAGCTCACAGATTTGTTTTTGGTTGCCCAAGTGGAGACTTCCCAGGAGGTCACCCATCCTGAAATTTCTCTAACCTGAGCACGCTTAACTATGGGGTTCTCCTCTCATCCACTAACATTAAGCCCCAAAACGCGTTGGTGATTTAAGAGGCAAGACATCTATTATCTATTAATCTATTAATATATATAAAAGAATTGAACATTGGTGACGTGGCGTGCAATGATGCCTTCAACCTCTCCATGAAACTGCCACGTGGCATCATAATTGAAAGATTTTAGTGTTTTTGAATTATTTTTTTTTAATTAAATTGGGTTATTTTAGGAAAAAAGAATTTAAAAATAAATTTAAAATTTTCTCTTTCATGTTTCCTCTCATAATTTTTAAACGTTTATATATTTTATATACGAGATTTTTTAAAGAAAAAAATTACACCAAATTAACGAGCGTTTTATTATCTTTCCAACGAGTACCATAGTGCTATATAAAAAACGGAGAAAAAATCGACTATTTTTTGTGGGGTTTCCTTCATACAGGAAAAAAACACACAAAGTGTTCATGTTATTCATTAATCATGTTTTTTCTTTTAAACTAGGTTCTTATCTACGATTTTGAAAATCAGCCCAATCGCCATGTTATCATTGAAATTTTACTAGGTATACGTCATCAAGAGAAGCTAGGAGAAAGAATCGCGCAACACTGCAACACATGGTGTCACTTTATTTTTTTATTTATTTAATTACAAGAGTAATAATTATTACTATTAGTATTAGTATTATTAGAATGGTTATATTTTTCAACCCTGGGACGCTCCCGGGAAGAATTGATAGTTACTGACGTGACGTTCAATGGTGGTCTCAACCATCTCTTGATTATGCCACGTGGCATAATGAGATGCAATGGTTACAACTTCCAACTTAAGTGTTTGTTTAGTTGATTAGGTTAGGAATTATAAGAGCCATTAGAATGTGAGAAATTAGAGAGATGTGATGAGTTTTTGAATAGTTGCAGCTTACATAAGTGATTCTTTACATGATTACTGATTAGGTTTTAGATTAGAGAATATGAGTTATTACTGATTAGAATACTATGAACATGCAATGATTGAGAGATTTTGTGGTTGGTTAACTTGAGCCATTTGCAATTGATTATCACGTAAAATTAGATTTTTCAACCCCGGGATCCTCCCGGGTCCCGGGGTAATCAGCTAGTTACTTATGAACCAAGGATCTCTTCAGGCCACGGCCGATGTGGGATTTTCCTGGGGTGTCACATTCACCCCCTGTTAGAGTCTCATCGTCCCTGATGAGGTGTGTTCCTGGGGTGTCACATTCACCCCCTGTTAGAGTCTCATCGTCCCTGATGAGGTGTGCACCCACCATCCCGAACGGCACAGGAGTGGCTCTGATACCATCTGTAACACCCCGCCCCTCTCATCACCAATATTGTCCGCTTTGCCCATCCAGAGCTCACGGATTTGTTTTTGGTTGCCCAAGTGGAGACTTCCCAGGAGGTCACCCATCCTGAAATTTCTCCAACCTGAGCACGCTTAACTATGGAGTTCTCCTCTCATCCACTAACATTAAGCCCCAAAACGCGTTGGTGATTTAAGAGGCAAGACATTACTTATGAACCAAGGATCTCTCCTGACCACGACCGATGTGGGATTTTCCTAGGGTGTCACATAATTTCCCTACTTAGAGAGTGAATAATTTGAACAATGAATCATAATATATAAGATGCTAAACTTTTAAAATTTTCTATTTCATAATTTCTCCAAATGTAACCACCATACACCACTTATCAGCACTTTCCATGTCGGTAATTTTAGTGTCTTCAAGGTCATATTAATTTACTTTGATTTACTTAAGACCAAAGAGGAATGAGAATAAACATTGATACAAGTTAGAATGTGTTGGCACACATTTTTACAAATATATTTCATTTTCAGCACCTTAGAAATATGTGTTGTGTACACATTTTTACAAAACTATTCTCATTTTCGACAACTTAGAACTAGGTGATTTAAAGGGTGAATCCCCTAGTCACCATGGGGTTACAAGAGGAAACACCCTTGACAGGGTTGTACTACCAGGTTAATGTGGAAATTTTATTATTTTCGTGTTTTGAAAAGTCGTTAGAAGTTGTTTCGGATTTGCATGATTAGTGTAAAATCGCATGGAAATTGATTTTAGTTAAAACCGAATATCAGTAGTAAGTTGCAACTAATCATTAGTGGTAACTAATATCAACCTAGCCCATGTGTAGCAAGTGTGGTCAAAAGTAACTAATATCAACAATAACTTGGTTGCCAGTGCCGTCATCTTGAAAAATCAGTAGTAATTAGTTACTCCTGATGGATTTATTGTTGATGTGATTAAATAAATGTCGACGGTTATAATCGCCTACTAACATACTCTTTTGCAACGAGTTTCATTTTTTAAAGAGTTAATTACCAAAATTGTCCCTGTGGTTTGGGCCATTTTGCCAGTCCAGCCCAAAATCCAAAAAATTGCTTGAACAGTCCCTTGAGTTTGACGGAATAGGTCAAAACAGTCTATTTTGTTAACGGGGTTAACTCAATGTCGTTAAGTCAGGGGCAAAATCATCCATTTACATTCTGACTTAAGTTAAAAAAAAGCCTATGTTCTCAAGGCCAAAGTGTCTGTCTTTCCTCTTTCTCTCTTTCTTCTTCTGTAGATAGATTGCAGTGAATGAGGTGGACATCCACAACCCTGATTCTCCCAATTATCATCCTCAAGTCACCTCATTTCCTTTTCAACTCTTCACCCCTTTCCTATTCCTTCCCCCAATTTCCTCTGCAACTCTTCACCCTTTTCCTCTCCCTTCCCCTAATTCCCTGACTCTTAACCGACAGATCTACACATGTGATTGACCCATTAATCGTCGTCAATCACACATAATTGAAGGCTAAAAATAACGGGTTTTGACTTGCAAAGTTAACTATACGCAACTTAGGCTATGAGTATAAATTGATGTGACACCCGGCATATTTGGCTTAAACATTTTAGTAACATCTAAGTCTACCTTAGCGAGAAACGTTTATAAACGGACTTAACTGGGTTAGTTGAGTCGGGTCAAGTTAGGATTGTTCAGGGTTCAATGATCTGGAGGATCATTGGGAGTCATTTTGGGAATACACTAGTACTGGGTCCCATTGTTGGTGACATTACATGAACTAATTAAGTATATGTGTAGATTATGGGTCGTATGGTGCATTATATACATAGATGTGTTTAAATGATGTATAAATGATTATCCATGCTTAAATATGTTAAACATAGACTAAGGTTGCATGCTCATGTGTTAAGATGTGTTAGAATGCGTTAAACACGACAAACTGGAAAACTAGATAAACATGGGTTTTGGTTCGACCACTTCGAGTGGTCGAAGGAAGAATTTTGTTTGGTTCGACCCTTTGTAAATGGGCGAACCTGGGATGTGGAATTGAAAGAATTCCCTTCGACCAGGACAGTGCTCTTCGACCCTGTGGAAGGGTCGAAGGAGGCTACCTTCGACCACTTACAGGGGGCGAAGGAGGATCAGTATAAATACCAAACTTTGTCATTTTTCACCATTTCACAAACCCTAACCGTCCCAAAACACTCTCAAACGATTTTAATCACTAAGGAAGGAGTTTTTGCTCTTCTTTTTCATAATCTAACCTATCTACAACATCTAAACAAGAATCCAAGGTGTGTTCTTGATCCTAAACCTTTTTAAAGCATTTTAATTCGTTTTCATCTAACCCTAATTGTCCGGATCTGTTCTAAGGGTGTTTTCATGATTAAAAACCTTTTAAACATCTTTCTAAATCAAAACCTTATCATTTAAACATAGGTTTTCATGGTAATAAACATATGTTAATTGTGTACTATGTGGTGTTATGTGTTGTTCAATGAATTGCTATTGTATCTATGATAGAAACATGATATAGGATTGTTATTGATGCTAGGTTATTGTTGTTTAGGGTTAGAATTGGATAGATGGTGATGTTGTGGGTATTTTGGGGTTTTAACGAATCTAGACTTAATGCATGATATTTATGATCAATAGAACTAATAAGGAGAATCGAACACTCGACAAACTGAGCATTTTAAGTTGTATATGGATCGATTTCAAAAGTTTCCAAATTGGGTAAAGAATCCATGCATGATTGTGACGTTTCCATAATTCTTACCATTTTGGGAAAGGGCTGAAATGGACGTATTATTGGGGGAAATCGGTGGGGTTTTGTAGGGATAAGTTATTCATACTTGACTGCTGTGTTTGATGATGTTTCGAGGTGTTTCGAATGTGTTTGAAACGTTTTTAGGAAAATTTGTACAACAGGGGCGAGCCTGGACTCCTTCGACCAATCGGGTGGGCGAAGGAGAGAATCCAGGGTCGAACCTGGGAAAATTTGGGCGAACGTGATCAAACGGTCGAAGGAGGCATAAAACGGTCGAACGAAACACAAAAAACGGGCGAAGGAGACTAAAAACGGGCGAAGGAGACTTAGTCTGACTGGTTCGACCGTTCTGATGCAGAAATGAGATTTTTGATACAAACTAAGTGTTTTATGCTTGAACCTTGTATGTAATCTATGTGTACTTGATTAGTTAGGGTAATGAGTCACCAACGGGATGTCGGGTCGGTCTAGTGTGTCGGTTAAACATTTAAACACGCTTTAAAACATACTTGGTACGATCTGGACAATCGGGGACTAGATAACCTTCTGGTTATTAGTCGGAACACTTATGTGAACATTTTGATAGATCTCCAGTAGAGGGATTATCAAGGGCTTAGCATTTTTACTTGTAACCGAGGAACGCTATCTAAGGTGAGTTCACGGCCCCACTTTTACTGCTTTAACTTTTGGGGGAGAAAACATGCGCTAAACTATTTTGGTAACATATGACATACTATGGTTTTTAACTTGTATTGCTATACGATCTTTGAAAGTCCCGGGGGAAACCATGAATGTGCAAGGATGCACAACGGGAGAAATGTGGATAGATCTATTGGGCGTGACCTGCCCCACTCGTCGGCTTGGAGGGCCGAGCGGGTGCATATTGTCTCGAACAGGAACATTGGTATCATGCTGAACATTCGGGCTGCTTAAACATATGCTAAACATTGCTAAACGTGTCTAGTAATGGTTTCCAATCGTAGTAGTAATAAAACATACGCCTAGCTAGCGTACTTGGTAACATTGATATAGTATGGACATGGTAACGTTTTGGTAACATTTTGGTAACCTATTGAACAAACCTGTGAACTCACCAGCATTATATGTTGACGTCTTTTTGGCATGTTTTTCTCAGGTCGCTAAGGTAGCAACAAATGGAACTAGGCGCACGGGTCTGCATTGGCGTCTAGGTTTAGATCATGTTTTGTAATAAACACTTGGTACATTTGGGTCTATGGTTTGTAACTTGTCTAATGCTTTCGCTACTGGTTTTGGGTTTATGAAAACTATGTCTTTTGAATGTCATGTATTTTCATATAGAGTTGTTTATTGTGACCGTTGACTTGGATCCTGGTTTGTCATGCGCCTCGCGGTAAAACTCCGCAAGTGGAAATTTGAGGGTGTGACAATTGAACCTCATACCTGACTCAGAAACACTGGGCAAAACCGTTACCATCCTCAATTTTACCTCTAAATCCCTCGATCGTGGAAATCAAACTCACCGGAAATTTCAAGCGCCGGAAACCAACTCATTCCTGTAACAACCGGCAAAATTAAGGTAATTCCGTACTAATTAATTAAACGCGATTAACGTAATTAAGCGTAATTATGTGTTGATTATTTAACTGAGGCCTTAGAAAGATAGAAATTCCCAAATAATGCATAGGAATGCATAAGTTTAATGACAAAACATGATAGGATCATGCGCAAGCAAATCTATCCGGTATGGACACTGGCGATTACCTGGTAAAAATTAAATAAGCGAAACGAACCCTGGACACCCGGGAAAATATAATAAATGATAATTTCACAAAATATAATGAGTTTTGGGAACCCAAAGCCATACGTGAAAGCTTATTGTACAAATCTCCCGGTAACGAATAAAGTGCGCGTACCGCACCCGATACGCGCGTAACACGTAATTTCACCCGGCAAAAGCCAAAATAATTTATCAGTAATTAAACTGGACTATGTTTAAGGGTTATTAAAAGTATTTTTAATATCCGGAGGACGCGCGATAAAAACTCGAAAAATACCCGGACGGCACCCGAACAAGATTAACTTAAACATAATAATATTGGGTATTATTTAGCAAAGTGGACCCCACAAAAACACCCCCTTGGGGCCGGCCTATGGCCCACCAAGGTGAGATAACTTGTGTTAACTAAAAGAAATCATTAGGAGATACTAATCATTTGCTTGCATGGATGTGCATTGGCTAAGAAAAACCCACTAATCCACCTCCTTCTCTCTCTAAAATCTCGGCCAAACACCCTCTTGTATAATCTCCCAAAGATTTTTCATATCCCACATAATCTCCATTAGATCCTACATAATCCATACAAGATACATATAATCTTATGGATTTGGAGAAGATCATATAAGGATACATACACAAGCATACTTGAAACAACAAAGGAAAAACTTCTTCTTCTTCCTTCCCTTGGCCGTACCATATCACCCCCACATCAACATTATTCTTCCAATTTTTACACTACCAAATCACCTCTAGATCATTATCCTTCAAAACCCCATTGTGTGTTTCAAGAGCTTGGAGCTTAACCCATTGGAAGAACACACTAAACCCCATCCAATCCAAGGTTTTTGTCTTCCCTAGCCTTGAGCTAGTAGTAAGTTTTACCTTGTTTGATTATTAATGTTCATATTATGTGCTTTTGTAAGCAAGTTGTACATTGATGGGTAAGAATGGTTTTGAAACATAAAGATAATGCGTCTTACAAGAATAAAAATGGAAGAATAATAACATTAATAAATCTTGGATTAATATTAATAAAGGTGATATTTTGAGAAAATGTAATAATATGAACATACACTTGAGTTGGATGATGATTGGAATATGATTTGTGAAAAGGAATTGAATATGATGAAAGATGATTTTAATCATCATAGGATGACTAGTTAATGTCAAATATATCTTAAAATGGGTTAGATGATCATAGGTGAAAAAGTTCAATGTTCAAAGTCTACTCACTTAGATAAGTGAAAAGTTGATATTTTGGATAAAAATATGAAACACACATGTTAATAGCATCTAGGATGGATTATAAGATTATTAGAAGTGGAATGAAGTAAAAATAATCAAGCATTAAGAAAATGATTCTTCAAAGTCCACTAAGTTGGAAGAAAAATCCTAACCTTGAAGGATAAGATGAAAAATGCAACAAGTATAAGTTAAGGGACTAATATCGTAACTTAGAAAGTTGAGGGACTAAAATATGTATTTTAGAAACTTTGGTCCAAAAATGCATTAACGGAAAGTTCGGTATCAAAAACGTAAATAATAGTTTTTCCGAGTGTAGTTTTGATAAACATGAGAAACTTACTTATGTATAAATTAAAAGAGGTATTTTTATAAAAATGGGAGTTTTATAAAAATAAGAGGATAAGTTAACATAAGGATTTTATAAAAATAAGGTTTTATAAAATATTAGTAAAGACTTGGGAAAACTTGTACAAAAATGGATACTTTTATATAAATGGGAATATAAAAGTATCGGAAACATTTTTGGAATACAAGTTGAACAAGTTGGGCTAAAAATACAAAAGTATATTTTTCCAAGAAATATACGTTCGGAATTGGAAGTACGAATAATATTTCATAGAACGCATATTGGAAGAAAATGTGGAAAAAGCTAACTAACGGACTTAGTTACATGAACTAACGAAAACGGATAAACGGACATATGAGAAAAATGCCATTACGGCAAGATAAAAATATAAATATATATTTTAAGTAATAATATATATATATATAACAAGGGTGAAACTCGCGTAACACTTTCCTAAGTGTAGAAAGAATATTCGTGGGAGAAAACACAACGTAATGAATTAAAAACGCTAAACGACACATGAACTTAACAAGTAGAATTCACGCATGGGTATATATACACATGCTCGTTTCGACGAAATTCTAGTATATCTATTTAAATGGGAAAGTAGATATGCGAGAAGGAAAACCGAGACGAGTAGGTGAAGTATATCTACGAACATGTGAATACCGACAAGATCCTAGTACATTTATTTAAATGGGAAAATAAACGTACGGCATGGTGAGTCGAGTCGGGCGTTAAGAATATATTACCAAACGATAAGACCTTAGCATACTTATTTGAATAGGAAAATAAATATGTGGCAAAGTGAGTCGGGTCGGGTAATAAGAAATCATATTATATCGAGCGAAATGACCCTAAGTATAATTATTTAAATGGGAAAATAATTATACGTTGGGTAGAGTCGTGTCGAGGATAATAGTATACAAGTCACAAAGAATATTAACAAGAATAATATATGACTTGCAAGAAAAGGGTAATCCATCGCCAATGAACCTAGGATACGAGACTATTAAACGGGAATTGGGATAAAACGTGGTCGGGAAGTTGGGTGTACAACTTGCCAAGGCACATGCACTATAGGTGTAAGTGACTTATACGTCTAGGACATTTGTAGGTGCGAGACCACAAAATTTGCTATTTTCTTCTTTAAGCCGAGCACAGTTACAGGTGAGTCTCACGGCCCCATTTCTAAACTATTTAACGCTTTTACGGGGGAAAGATATGTTGGGAATTGTTTGACGGGTTGGATACTTGAGTTGTGATCGCCACTCGGGGTTGAGACCTCCCTACTATAATCATTAATTCAGGAAAGCGAAACCGAAGGAATATTTGGATAGTACTATTGGTGCCTGACAAGGCCCACCCCTAATCGATAGCGTCGATTTTGCATCGGCGTATGCCTGGGGTGCACGTATTCTGAAATCAAGTCGTGGGAATACCGAGTAACGACTTGGGGCGGGGCATTATTATTTTGTCTTGGTTTGGTTATAGGCTCAAGTAGAATTGTAGGAATTTGCAACTCCTATAAATTGTCATAACAAGGATATTCCCATGAGATAAAGTTTTATTAAACCAAAACCTGTGAACTCACCAATATTTTTATATTGACGATTTTTAAACATATCTTTCAGGTAATTGACAGATGAAGGATGACATGGCAATCAGGGTCGGGGGAATCTCCAATTTGGGCATTGGATGTCGTGAAGGGGTCTCGTCTCTCTATCCCAAGGAATTCGGGATATAGGGAGGAGCCTCCCTATTTATATTAAAAACAATTTTAAGTTATGTATGAACAATTTGACGTGATTTTCAACGTTTGAATAAATGCCCGTTTCTTTAATTAATTTTGTGATTTGCATTAATCTTGGCTTAATCCTCTTGAATCGTCGCGCCACGTGTTTCCGCCATAGGCGTGGTGTGACAATTCCCCTCCATCTTGACCCGTAAACCATAAGTTTTCTGGTGCCACTATACTTGTTTTGATCCGTAGAACAAAACCCCTATTGTTAATTGTTCTGTGAGAAGAATGTTGTGATCAATTGTTTTGTTATTAGAAGCAATGGTTGTACAAAGGTGAATCTGATTGAGTTGGGGTTCCGATGGTGTTTTCCAACAACGATAAGTTATTGACGTTGAACCCGGTGTGGTGGTTAGAAAGGGTATATTCGAAGGTTATAAGGGATGATAAATATAGCAGGTGGGTCGATGGATGATGACCGTGTAAGGAAGAGGATTGGGACAAAGGCTCGAGTCAACTTCAACACGGGTTAACATTAAGTCAAAAGTGGTGGGTGGATGGATGATGAGCAGGTTTCAGGTTGGTGGGTGGATGGTGGTGCAAGGTGGAAGAGATGGTGGGTGGTGGTGAAAGGTGAAGATGGTGGTGGGTGGTATAGATTGAAGAAGATGAGGTGGGTGGTGGGTGGTGTGTATGATTAAAATTTTATAAGTGACTTAACGATTTTGACCCTGACTTAACGACATTGAGTTACCTCCGTTAACGAAATGGACTGTTTTGACTTATTTCATCAAACTCAAAGGACTGTTCAAGCAATTTGTTGAATTTTGGACTGGACCGGCAAAATGGCCCAAACTACAGGGACGGTTTTGGTAATTAACTTTTTTTTAAACTTAAATGTTGTGATGGTTTCTCGGGCAAAAAAGGTGAGTCTTTAGTTTGGTTCAACAACGCACTGCTTTCATAAAAGAACTCTTGCATATTTGTTTTCGTTTTCCTTCTAAATTATACAGTTGAAATTTTTAGTGTAGCATCGAAGTATTTCAATATTATAGTGAACTCGCGAGGTATACAATCCTCCTACCAATTACAAGACAGTCGACCACTAGTGTTTTGTGGAACTGCTTTTAATAAACGAATACAATAATACATCTTAATCATTTGATTATCCACATAGGGTTAGGATCACATTCACATTGAAAGAAAAATAAGAAGTCGTAGGAAGAGTATCAACCAGACTCTGACTAAATTCATTCAAGCGGCATTGGAACCGTCTCATCGAACCATACGATCTTAGTTTTTAGATTTTCGCTTTTTTGGATTTTAACTTATAGTTTTTAAAATTTGTGTTAGATCATTGTGTCTTTTATGTAGCATTGTGTCATTTTCTTATTTTCATAATTGTGTCATTTTACGATTTATTATGTCTTTTTCTTGGCATTATGACCCATTGTGTCATATTTCGAGATCTATTGTGTTTTTTTAATCGTTCTCACCCTTCTCATTTATTTTACACTGTGTAAGATAACTTGACTCTACCACGTAATAAAGCAAAACTCCCCGCTTTAACAAAAAAAAAAAAAAAGATTTAATTTGTGTTGTTAGAGTCAACAAATAATTGATTATCTAGCTGCATAAATTGAAACAAATTGTATAGTCAACGTGTTTCCGCCATAGGCGTGGTGTGACAGAAAGTGGTATCAGAGCCAAAGTTATAGCGAATTAGCATTTTTAAAAATCTAAACTATAACCGGAATTGGTTCAAAAGATAAAGCTTTCAAAATAAATGCGAAACGCGATAAATTAATTTTCCAAAGAACATTGGGTATGAGGAGATTCCGACCAAGCTAGCCATGGGTAATGATACGTGTTATTTTAGTAATAGAAGTTAGGGAGAATACCGTAGATGTGTGCCCTAACTACCTAATTAATAATACTTAAAAATTAGTACGGTTCTTTTGCCAGGATGTCAGACGCAGGGAGTGTAGCACCGAGCTACGACAGTAGCATCCAGATCATTCCAGCTCCGCCAGCTGAGCCGATCGAGGTTGTGGTACTCGATCCCGAGGACGACGATATGGAGGTTGACGCCGCCGCAGAGGGCGCAGACGGAGATAGCTCCGATGAGACTGACCCGAGCGAGGACCCAGCGTGGGCCCCCGCTGGAGGCGACGTGGCCGCCGTGGCCGATTTACCGATGGCCGAGGCACCGCAGGCTGACTTGCCTCTAGTGCCCTTCCAGGCAGCACCACTGCCAGCACTTCCCATTCGAGCCGTCAGGGACTTCCCTGTAGACTGTGCAGGTCCATCGAGACCCGTCCCCACCCAGTCGGAGACCGTGGAGTCTCCATTCGATCGACATGCACACGTCGATCGTGAGCCACTACCCACCCCACATATCCCCGTTCCCCCGGGCATGAGGCTCGTGCCCGTTTCCCAAGGACACAACGGGTGGATCTCGGACGACTCCGACGACGAGTCGACCGCATCGGTGGAGCACATTGCTGTGCCGATTCCACCAGCAGACGTGGAGGAGCACGTTGCTCCGATGATAGGGCACGCCACCACTGCACCGGCCGCCCTACTAGCCTTACCAGAGCCCGTACCACAGGATGGGCCAGCCTCTCCTGGGCACATCCTTGAGGGCAGCTCTGAGCTGCACCGAGCAGGCTTGGCAGCTCACGCCACTGCTAGCCCTCCCACCCCTACCACCGTGATATCCGCTCCTGAGTGGGTCGCTGTCACACAGCCCCTCATGGTCCCACTCGCCGAGCTCATAGTCCCCTCACCAGCATCCATGACGCTACCCATTACCACCTTTCCCATACTACCACCCCTACCCGAGATGCTCACCATACCACCACCTGCACCGTTCACCATGGATGCAGGAGCCCCCTTTCTGATGCCCCCACTTGCACCGTATACTCTAGGTGCAGGAGACCCATACCAGGTACCACCCCACTTCTTCACTGGTTTACAGGGCTTTGCCCCACCCTTCACACCCTTACCGATACCCGATATAGTCGGCCCATCCCAGCCGACATACACTGACATCCCCGGGCCGTCGCAGCCCCACGGGATGGCCCCACTGTCGGGACCGGCATGGTCCACAGTGATCTCCTTGGAGAGAGACTTTCAGACTCTCACCGACACGGTGCAGCGCACCGTCAACCAGATGGAGCAGCAGGCCCAGCTCATGTGGGCCAGGATCATCGACGCCAGAGATGCACTGGCGCATTATGCTGAGGAGTTACTGAGCATGGACGCGCATTGCGGGATTATGGGCGACGCACATTTTGCGCATCGCCAATTCTTGTATGATCGTATTATGGCGATCAGTATGACCATTAGCATGTACGCCCCCCAGTATCAGTACCCGCCACCGCCACCACAGTAGAGATACTTCAGAGACACTGGGAAGATCATCTGCAGACGTAGGTAGTAGTAGAAGTAGTATGATAGCACAGTATGGGTTGTAGCACCCATCTGCATTTTTGCCTAGCCGAGCGGGATTGTGCCGGTATATGACATTATATTTCTAGTGTATTTCAAAAGAACGATGTATGAGGAATGTATCCTCGGTTTTTGTTATTACGAACAAATCATTGTACTCGTGCTATTGAAATTAATGAAAATTTTGTTATGGTAAAATATGTGTTATGGTTGTCTACGATTATTATTACCTACCCTGTATATATTATGATTTGTGTGATGATGTGGTGACATTGGGATGATTATTGTGTTCATGTGTTGTGTTGTTATTTATACTTTATGTATGACGATATTGTATGAATGATCGCCAAATTAACCTTTGATAATGATTATTGAAGAAAAACGGCACCAGCCACCCGAAGCAACAGTGGAAATGGAGGACTACCCACAACACCCGAGGAGCTTGAAGCCCTAGTCTCGGAACGCATAGCCCGAGCCCTCGCGGAACACAATGCCACCCGCACTGAAAGATCGCGAGATCGAACGGGGAGCGACCGACGCGAAAACTCCCCAACCGGTAAGAGGATTACGAATATATGCAATGGGAGTTTTTCATGAAATCCCTACCCCATAATAATACGCTATTTTATTATTGCAGAAACGGCCTCACGAGAGCGTGGCTGCACGTTCAAAGCTTTTCTGGACTGCAAGCCACTCAACTTCAGTGGCACTGAAGGCTCTGTCGGACTAGTCAAGTGGTTTGAGAAAACTGAAGCGGTGATCCGTATCAGCAGCTGTACCCCGCGACAAGCTGTCATGTACTCCACTAACCTGTTTCTGGACCAAGCACTAACATGGTGGAACAACCAAGTGCAATCACTGGGAGACGATACTGCTTACTCCTTATCATGGTTGGAGTTGAAGGAACTGATGATCGCCGAATACTGCCCGGCGAGTGAAGTGCAAAAGCTAGAAACTGAGTTCTGGAACCTCACCATGGTTGGATCGGACGTAGCTGGGTACACGTCCAGATTTCATGATCTCTCCCGGTTAGTGCCTCGCTTGGTTACCCCGGAAAGCAAAAAGGTGGAAAGGTACCTATTCGGATTGGCGCCACAGATACGCGGCATGGTCACTGCTTCCAAACCTACGACCATGCGCGAGGCTATCGACCTCGCTCTGAGCCTCACTGAAGACGCCATTCGAATGGGCACCCTGATCCGGAAAGTGTCAGGATTGAAGCTCACCGAGTCCAGCAGCGTGGAGGGTAAGAATCTGGGTACAAGTTCAGCAGTTGGGTCAAGCGAACAGGGGAATAAGCCGAGGTTTGGGAAACGTAAGCGCGATGAAAGGAAAAAGGATGGATCATCGGGAGGTTCAGGCAAGAAAGGGAAAGGGTATGTAGCCACTGGATGTGGAAACAATGGAAAGCAAGGTTACCAAGGAAAGAACGAGGTGATCTGCGGTAAGTGCCGCCGTTCTGGGCACAAGACAGAAGACTGCAGGTCAGGAGCGCCAAAGAACGGAGGAGCGAGGCCCTGCTTCGCATGTGGATCGCTCGATCATTGGAAGAGGGATTGTCCTAAGCTCAACAACCAAGCCCGTGGGCGGGCATTCGTGATTGGTGCCGGTGATGCACGACAAGACCCTAATGTGGTCACTGGTACGTTCCCTCTTAATGGTCATTATGCTTCTGTATTGTTTGATATCGGCGCCGATTTTAGCTTCGTATCTGTCGAATTTAAAAGATTACTTGGACTAAAAACTAGTAAGCTAGACACACCATATTCTATAGAACTGGCTAACGGTAAGACTATAGAAGCTCGAGAAGTAGCGAAGGATTGTAAGTTGGATCTCTGTGGTCACGAGTTTGGCATTGATCTATTGCCAGTCGTACTGGGTAGTTTTGACATAGTCGTTGGCATGGATTGGTTATCCGCACACCGCGCCGTCGTTGTTTGCAATGACAAAGTAATTCAAGTTCCCCTCGCGAGCGGTGAAACCCTATCGATCCAAGGGGAAAGGCGTGGGACGCCGTTAAGAATTATTACCAGCATGAAGGCCCGAAAGTGTTTAAGGAAAGGTCTTGTTGCATTCTTGGCGCACGTGGTAGATAAGAAGGCCGACGAGCGAAGGTTAGAAGACATTCCGATAGCCAGAGATTTTCTAGATGTGTTCCCAGAAGATTTGCCGGGATTGCCACCACCTCGACAAGTCGAGTTCCGCATCGACCTCGTTCCGGGAGCTGCACCCGTAGCGCGATCGCCATATCACTTAGCTCCATCCGAGATGCAGGAACTATCTGGTCAACTGCAAGAGTTGTTGGACAAGGGTTTCATAAAACCAAGCTTCTCACCCTGGGGAGCCCCTGTCTTATTTGTAAAGGAGAAGGATGGCACTTTTCGAATGTGCATTGACTATCGGGAACTGAACAAGTTAACCATTAAGAATCGCTATCCTCTTCCCCAGATCGACGATTTATTTGATCAACTTCAAGGATCCAGGTTCTACTCCAAGATTGATCTAAGGTCCGGCTATCACCAGTTGCGTATCCAAGAGGAGGACGTACCAAAAACAGCGTTCAGGACTCGATATGGGCACTATGAATTTTTGGTAATGCCATTCGGCTTAACCAATGCACCAGCTGTTTTCATGGATTTGATGAATCGCGTGTGTATGCCATATTTGGACAAATTTGTCATTGTCTTCATTGATGACATCTTGATCTATTCACGCACTAAGGAAGAACATGAGGATCATCTTCGGTTAATCCTTGAGGTACTACGCAAAGAGAAACTCTATGCTAAGTTCTCGAAATGTGACTTTTGGATTCGAGAGGTTCACTTCCTAGGCCACGTAGTGAATGAAAAGGGAATACATGTCGATCCCGCCAAGATCGAAGCAATTAAAAATTGGGACGCCCCTAGAACTCCTACTGAAGTACGACAATTTCTTGGCCTTGCGGGTTACTACAGAAGGTTCATCGAGAACTTTTCTAAGATAGCACAGTCTTTAACCATGCTAACCCAAAAGGATAAGAAGTTCGAATGGACGGAAAAGCAGGAAGCGGCGTTTCAATTGCTAAAAGATAAGCTATGTGGCGCCCCGATACTATCGCTCTCCGATGGTACGGAAGACTTTGTGGTTTATTGTGACGCCTCTCACCAGGGATTGGGTTGCGTATTGATGCAACGAGAAAAGGTCATAGCATATGCTTCCAGACAGCTAAAGCTCCACGAGAGGAATTACACTACACATGACTTGGAATTGGGAGCCGTGGTATTCGCGCTCAAGATATGGAGACATTATTTATATGGAACCAAGTGTACAATCTTCACCGATCATAAAAGTTTGCAGCACATCTTTGATCAAAAGGAATTGAACATGCGACAACGGCGATGGGTCGAATTATTAAACGATTACGATTGTGAGATAAAGTACCATCCCGGGAAGGCAAACGTTGTAGCTGACGCCTTGAGTCGCAAGGAACGGGTAAAACCGTTGCGTGTCCGAGCTTTGGGTCTAACCATCCACACGAACCTGACCGACCGGATTCGTGAAGCTCAAATCAACGCCCTTAAACCCGAGAATGTCAAGGATGAAAGATTGCGGAAAATGGTTGATTCGCTGGAGCCAAAGGCGGATCAAACCTTGTATTTCATGAATAGAATTTGGGTACCAGTGTATGGTGGATTGCGTGAACTAGTATTGGCCGAAGCTCACAGTTCACGATATTCGGTTCACCCTGGCGCAGACAAGATGTTTCACGATTTGAAAGAATTTTATTGGTGGCCTAATTTCAAGAGAGATATAGCGGCATATGTTGCGCGATGCTTGACTTGCGCGAAGGTCAAAGCCGAGCATCAGAGACCATCCGGCTTGCTCCAGCAACCGGAAATACCGGAATGGAAATGGGAACGAATTACCATGGATTTCATTACCAAGTTACCCAAGACAACAAGCGGCCATGACATGATCTGGGTAATCGTTGATCGATTGACAAAATCTGCACACTTCCTCCCGATTCGCGAAACGGATAAGTTGGAGAAACTGACCCGTTTGTACATTAAGGAAGTAGTGTCTAAGCATGGTGTACCTATTTCCATCATCTCCGATCGAGATAGTCGTTTCACCTCAAGATTTTGGGAAAGTTTGAATGAAGCCCTCGGTACTCGCCTTGACATGAGTACCGCATATCATCCCCAAACCGATGGTCAAAGTGAACGAACCATCCAGACTTTGGAAGATATGTTACGGTCATGCGCAATCGATTTCAGCGGTAATTGGGATACACACTTGCCACTGGTAGAGTTTTCGTATAACAACAGTTACCACACGAGCATTCAAGCTGCACCTTTTGAAGCTCTATATGGACGCAAGTGTAGATATCCTCTGTGTTGGGCCGAAGTTGGAGAAAAGCAACTCACCGGGCCCGAAATTGTTCAAGAGACGACGGATAAGATCTTTTTGATAAAAGAACGTCTCAAAGCGACACGTGACCGGCAGAAAAGCTACGCAGATATGAGGCGAAAGCCTTTAGAATTTCAAGTCGGAGACAGGGTCCTACTAAAGGTGTCACCTTGGAAAGGTGTCGCGCGCTTTGGGAAGCGCGGAAAGCTGAACCCACGATATGTTGGACCATTTGAAATCCTGTCCAGAGTAGGCCCCGTGGCATATAAGCTCAAGTTACCACAAGAGCTTAACGGTGTACATGACACGTTCCACGTGTCAAATTTAAAGAAGTGCCTATCCGACGAGACTCTCGTCATCCCTGCAGACGAAATCCACATCGACGATAAGTTACATTTTGTTGAAGAACCAATCGAAGTAACCGATTGGAAGGTCCAGAAACTAAGGCGCGGCAAGATCAGGTTGGTCAAAGTGCGCTGGAATGCCAAGCGTGGAACGGAGTTCACGTGGGAAAGGCTGGACCGAATGAAGCAAAAATATCCCGCCCTATTCAAGAAGACCCCTATACCGGAGGATTCAAAGTGAATTCCGGGACGGAATTCTCTTAACGGGGGAGAATGTAACAACCGGCAAAATTAAGGTAATTCCGTACTAATTAATTAAACGCGATTAACGTAATTAAGCGTAATTATGTGTTGATTATTTAACTGAGGCCTTAGAAAGATAGCAATTCCTAAATAATGCATAGGAATGCATAAGTTTAATGACAAAACATGATAGGATCATGCGCAAGCAAATCTATCCGGTATGGACACTGGCGATTACCCGGTAAAAATTAAATAAGCGAAACAAACCCCAGACACCCGGGAAACTATAATAAATGATAATTTCACAAAATATAATGAGTTTTGGGAACCCAAAGCCATACGTGAAAGCTTATTGTACAAATCTCCCGGTAACGAATAAAGTGCGCGTACCGCACCCGATACGCGCGTAACACGTAATTTCACCCGGCAAAAGCCAAAATAATTTATCAGTAATTAAACTGGACTATGTTTAAGGTTTATTAAAAGTATTTTTAATATCCGGAGGACGCGCGATAAAAACTCAAAAAATACCCGGACGGCACCCGAACAAGATTAACTTAAACATAATAATATTGGGTATTATTTAGCAAAGTGGACCCCACAAAAACACCCCCTTGGGGCCGGACTATGGCCCACCAAGGTGAGATAACTTGTGTTAACTAAAAGAAATCATTAGGAGATACTAATCATTTGCTTGCATGGATGTGCATTGGCTAAGAAAAACCCACTAATCCACCTCCTTCTCTCTCTAAAATCTCGGCCAAACACCCTCTTGTATAATCTCCCAAAGATTTTTCATATCCCACATAATCTCCATTAGATCCTACATAATCCATACAAGATACATATAATCTTATGGATTTGGAGAAGATCATATAAGGATACATACACAAGCATACTTGAAACAACAAAGGAAAAACTTCTTCTTCTTCCTTCCCTTGGCTGTACCATATCACCCCCACATCAACATTATTCTTCCAATTTTTACACTACCAAATCACCTCTAGATCATTATCCTTCAAAACCCCATTGTGTGTTTCAAGAGCTTGGAGCTTAACCCATTGGAAGAACACACTAAACCCCATCCAATCCAAGGTTTTTGTCTTCCCTAGCCTTGAGCTAGTAGTAAGTTTTACCTTGTTTGATTATTAATGTTCATATTATGTGCTTTTGTAAGCAAGTTGTACATTGATGGGTAAGAATGGTTTTGAAACATAAAGATAATGCGTCTTACAAGAATAAAAATGGAAGAATAATAACATTAATAAATCTTGGATTAATATTAATAAAGGTGATATTTTGAGAAAATGTAATAATATGAACATACACTTGAGTTGGATGATGATTGGAATATGATTTGTGAAAAGGACTTGAATATGATGAAAGATGATTTTAATCATCATAGGATGACTAGTTAATGTCAAATATATCTTAAAATGGGTTAGATGATCATAGGTGAAAAAGTTCAATGTTCAAAGTCTACTCACTTAGATGAGTGAAAAGTTGATATTTTGGATAAAAATATGAAACACACATGTTAATAGCATCTAGGATGGATTATAAGATTATTAGAAGTGGAATGAAGTAAAAATAATCAAGCATTAAGAAAATGATTCTTCAAAGTCCACTAAGTTGGAAGAAAAATGCTAACCTTGAAGGATAAGATGAAAAATGCAACAAGTATAAGTTAAGGGACTAATATCGTAACTTAGAAAGTTGAGGGACTAAAATATGTATTTTAGAAACTTTGGTCCAAAAATGCATTAACGGAAAGTTCGGTATCAAAAACGTAAATAATAGTTTTTCCGAGTGTAGTTTTGATAAACATGAGAAACTTACTTATGTATAAATTAAAAGAGGTATTTTTATAAAAATGGGAGTTTTATAAAAATAAGAGGATAAGTTAACATAAGGATTTTATAAAAATAAGGTTTTATAAAATATTAGTAAAGACTTGGGAAAACTTGTACAAAAATGGATACTTTTATATAAATGGGAATATAAAAGTATCGGAAACATTTTTGGAATACAAGTTGAACAAGTTGGGCTAAAAATACAAAAGTATATTTTTCCAAGAAATATACGTTCGGAATTGGAAGTACGAATAATATTTCCATAGAACGCATATTGGAAGAAAATGTTGAAAAAGCTAACTAACGGACTTAGTTACATGAACTAACGAAAACAGATAAACGGACATATGAGAAAAATGCCATTACGGCAAGATAAAAATATAAATATATATTTTAAGTAATAAAATATATATATATATATATATATAACAAGGGTGAAACTCGCGTAACACTTTCCTAAGTGTAGAAAGAATATTCGTGGGAGAAAACACAACGTAATGAATTAAAAACGCTAAACGACACATGAACTTAACAAGTAGAATTCACGCATGGGTATATATACACATGCTCGTTTCGACGAAATTCTAGTATATCTATTTAAATGGGAAAGTAGATATGCGAGAAGGAAAACCGAGACGAGTAGGTGAAGTATATCTACGAACATGTGAATACCGACAAGATCCTAGTACATTTATTTAAATGGGAAAATAAACGTACGGCATGGTGAGTCGAGTCGGGCGTTAAGAATATATTACCAAACGACAAGACCTTAGCATACTTATTTGAATGGGAAAATAAATATGTGGCAAAGTGAGTCGGGTCGGGTAATAAGAAATCATATTATATCGAGCGAAATGACCCTAAGTATAATTATTTAAATGGGAAAATAATTATACGTTGGGTAGAGTCGTGTCGAGGATAATAGTATACAAGTCACAAAGAATATTAACAAGAATAATATATGACTTGCAAGAAAAGGGTAATCCATCGCCAATGAACCTAGGATACGAGACTATTAAACGGGAATTGGGATAAAACGTGGTCGGGAAGTTGGGTGTACAACTTGCCAAGGCACATGCACTATAGGTGTAAGTGACTTATACGTCTAGGACATTTGTAGGTGCGAGACCACAAAATTTGCTATTTTCTTCTTTAAGCCGAGCACAGTTACAGGTGAGTCTCACGGCCCCATTTCTAAACTATTTAACGCTTTTACGGGGGAAAGATATGTTGGGAATTGTTTGACGGGTTGGATACTTGAGTTGTGATCGCCACTCGGGGTTGAGACCTCCCTACTATAATCATTAATTCAGGAAAGCGAAACCGAAGGAATATTTGGATAGTACTATTGGTGCCTGACAAGGCCCACCCCTAATCGATAGCGTCGATTTTGCATCGGCGTATGCCTGGGGTGCACGTATTCTGAAATCAAGTCGTGGGAATACCGAGTAACGACTTGGGGCGGGGCATTATTATTTTGTCTTGGTTTGGTTATAGGCTCAAGTAGAATTGTAGGAATTTGCAACTCCTATAAATTGTCATAACAAGGATATTCCCATGAGATAAAGTTTTATTAAACCAAAACCTGTGAACTCACCAATATTTTTATATTGACGATTTTTAAACATATCTTTCAGGTAATTGACAGATGAAGGATGACATGGCAAGCAGGGTCGGGGGAATCTCCAATTTGGGCATTGGATGTCGTGAAGGGGTCTCGTCTCTCTATCCCAAGGAATTCGGGATATAGGGAGGAGCCTCCCTATTTATATTAAAAACAATTTTAAGTTATGTATGAACAATTTGACGTGATTTTCAACGTTTGAATAAATGCCCGTTTCTTTAATTAATTTTGTGATTTGCATTAATCTTGGCTTAATCCTCTTGAACCGTCGCGCCACGTGTTTCCGCCATAGGCGTGGTGTGACAATTCCCCTCCATCTTGACCCGTAAACCATAAGTTTTCTGGTGCCACTATACTTGTTTTGATCCGTAGAACAAAACCCCTATTGTTAATTGTTCTGTGAGAAGAATGTTGTGATCAATTGTTTTGTTATTAGAAGCAATGGTTGTACAAAGGTGAATCTGATTGAGTTGGGGTTCCGATGGTGTTTTCCAACAACGATAAGTTATTGACGTTGAACCCGGTGTGGTGGTTAGAAAGGGTATATTCGAAGGTTATAAGGGATGATAAATATAGCAGGTGGATCGATGGATGATGACCGTGTAAGGAAGAGGATTGGGACAAAGGCTCGAGCCAACTTCAACACGGGTTAACATTAAGTCAAAAGCGGTGGGTGGATGGATGATGAGCAGGTTTCAGGTTGGTGGGTGGATGGTGGTGCAAGGTGGAAGAGATGGTGGGTGGTGGTGAAAGGTGAAGATGGTGGTGGGTGGTATAGATTGAAGAAGATGAGGTGGGTGGTGGGTGGTGTGTATGATTAAAATTTTATAAGTGACTTAACGATTTTGACCCTGACTTAACGACATTGAGTTACCTCCGTTAACGAAATGGACTGTTTTGACTTATTTCATCAAACTCAAAGGACTGTTCAAGCAATTTGTTGAATTTTGGACTGGACCGGCAAAATGGCCCAAACTACAGGGACGGTTTTGGTAATTAACTTTTTTTTAAACTTAAATGTTGTGATGGTTTCTCGGGCAAAAAAGGTGAGTCTTTAGTTTGGTTCAACAACGCACTGCTTTCATAAAAGAACTCTTGCATATTTGTTTTCGTTTTCCTTCTAAATTATCCAGTTGAAATTTTTAGTGTAGCATCGAAGTATTTCAATATTATAGTGAACTCGCGAGGTATACAATCCTCCTACCAATTACAAGACAGTCGACCACTAGTGTTTTGTGGAACTGCTTTTAATAAACGAATACAATAATACATCTTAATCATTTGATTATCCACATAGGGTTAGGATCACATTCACATTGAAAGAAAAATAAGAAGTCGTAGGAAGAGTATCAACCAGACTCTGACTAAATTCATTCAAGCGGCATTGGAACCGTCTCATCGAACCATACGATCTTAGTTTTTAGATTTTCGCTTTTTTGGATTTTAACTTATAGTTTTTAAAATTTGTGTTAGATCATTGTGTCTTTTATGTAGCATTGTGTCATTTTCTTATTTTCATAATTGTGTCATTTTGCGATTTATTATGTCTTTTTCTTGGCATTGTGACCCATTGTGTCATATTTCGAGATCTATTGTGTTTTTTTAATCGTTCTCACCCTTCTCATTTATTTTACACTGTGTAAGATAACTTGACTCTACCACGTAATAAAGCAAAACTCCCCACTTTAACCAAAAAAAAAAAAAAAAGATTTAATTTGTGTTGTTAGAGTCAAGAAATAATTGATTATCTAGCTGCATAAATTGAAACAAATTGTATAGTCAACCTCTCAATGGCAATTGGGATTAGAAATCGAGCCTAAACTTGGACCACAAGGTAAACCAAAGCCCACATTCAACTACAACCCAACCACACTCCATTTTCTTTAACTTTTCTCTTTCCATTCTTAACCAACTTCCTACTCATCATACCTTCTAGAAACTCTCACTCACTCCTACCAATCACCAATCACCAATCACCAATCACCAATATATATATAAAACTAATGATATAATATACATTAGATATTGTCTTACAATATATATTAACTTTTTTTCCATGATAAAAGAAAAAAAGTGCACGACAAAAGAAAGGGTCACCAGAAACACAATGTGGGATGTTAGTTCCAGCAACATGATTAAATAAATATATGGGCATGGCATGGGTAGTAAATTAATGCAAAAGTAGTTGAAGAATTTGTGAAGGTTAGCTAATTACTCTATATTATTATTATTATTATCAATACCTAAAAGTTGTTCCAAGGGATCACACTTTTGTGCCATCTATTCACTCTATTACCTACACTTCACTTTACACCTACATGAACCTCATCCTACTTTTTTTTTCGTTTATATACTAAAACACACACATATTTTATGTTTTACTTACAAGATGATGTTGGAAGGTAGTTTGTTTTTCATTCTCGTTGAAATTACGTACCAACTGTTTTTAATTTATAAAAACCAAACCGAGTAGATTAAATCTTAGGAAAATGATAGTATGATGACATTTAAATTTTCATTTTCTCTTAGACTATCCGTTGTGGCCCGCGAGCGACCAGCCGCGAGCTACAATTTGATACACGTGGATAGCTTGGCCCATAACACCCTCCCTCTATCGTTCCCGCGAGCTAGCCAAAGCTACCACACTCGCGTGTGGTAGCGGGTCAAAAGTGACCGTTGGTTGGTCAAATGTGACCGTTGGCTAACGACCGTTAGAGGCTGGCAGCTATTTTTGGCAACAAAAAATTTGCAATCCTCACAAAAAAAATATTCTATCACTCCCTACAGAATGGCTTTGCAATGGAATGATTTTTCTTCGTCCGACTCGTCCGAAGAAGATGAGTTGTTTATGGAAGTGGGTAGGATAACGGTTGAATACCTAATAGCCCGGTCTCGAAGACGAAGGACTTCGGTGCTAACGAGACAACCGGCGCTTGACCGTGATAGAGAGGGAGCAAACGATACTTTGTATCGACACTACTTCAGCCCGGATCCCGTGTATACTGGAGATCATTTTAGGCGACGCTTTCGAATGAGTAGATAATTATTCATGCGCCTATCAAATGATTTGTCGGAGCGTTATCCTTTTTTCCAACAAAGAGAAGACGCAAGGGGCCGACTAGGCGCAATATTAGAGTATTTGTCGGAGCGTTATCCTTTTAGTTAACTTTATTTTTGTTTTTAATAATTTTGACAAATTTAGAAAGGATAAAAAAATTGAAAAATAAAAATAAACTGGATAAAGCTGTTGCTCACCTCTAGCCACAACAACATCAGGTGAGTAAACAGAAGCTTTATCAGCTTGCCAACTGAATGCTGACATGACGCAATATTAGAGGATAAAGCTTGTTGTCACCTCTAACCACAACAGATGGTCTTATTTTCACTTGTCTTGATCTTCTAGTTGGGTTCTAGTTGGGAAGAAGAGTATGATAGCCTTTTTTTTTTCAAAGAGTTGCCATTGCTAAAATTCTAAACTAAAACATTAATTAGATGAGTTTTAAAACACAATATTTAAAGATAAAGTTTATATATTTTTTAGCGACGAAAGGTTTTATTAAGTAAAGAAACAAGCCATACTGGCAAAGACTAGGAATAGAAGTATTAACTTTTACATGGTGAAATTACAAAATTTGAAATTACACCATGGAGACCACTTCGAAACCAGAACTAGAATTTTCGCTCTATAGTTGGTCCATAGAAACACTAATCTCCTCTATCGCATTTGTAATAGATTCGGATTAGTTGTTGAAAATTTGTTGTTTAGAGTTCCCCCAATGAACTATAGTATTGCCAAATAGATACTATAAATTACCATTTTGTTTACAAACTTTGTAATAGATAAGCTCGTATAAGTCACGGGAGTCAATACATTTTGCTTTCCTATTTTTAGACATTATTCATGTGTGACGTTTTACATTCAAATTTTTATCAATGGATGTTTTGACCAGCTCCTTTTAGTCTAAAGGCGAGACTTTGACCGGCATTGCCTCCATGTTCGTTGAGAGATTTCTATATCGATCAGACAAAACAATTGCTAAGCATAAGTATGTATGATAGTACTACACTATTTACATAACAAAGTATATTCATCTTGGATCAAGATTATGTTAAAATCTTTATAACAATATTTTAAATTAATACTTGTATCTTTTAGAGGTATGTACTATATTCTCAAAATCTAAACACAATGACTTACCAAATACCATGTCTAGTCTAACCATCTCCCAACAAAAATTGTGTTGGAAAATAAAAATAAAAATAGAAATACTATCTAATTTTATACAAAACCTTACTCTCTATAAAAAGATGGACTTTGAAATCTCATCATGCCACTTTTAACATCAAATCATCTGATTAAATATTTTAAAAGTGGGTGAATATGTTATCATTGATAACAACATTCACTAAATATCTTTTGTTTTTATTAACATGATATATGGTAAAATCATGATCATCAACACAAGCCCACCAGCCACTCCCTTAAACCTGTCTCACCAACTCACTTCTAGAAGCAATTATTTTTTATACATCCCCCTCTCTCTCTCTCTCTCTCTCTCTCTCTCTCTCTCTCTCACACACACACACAAGTACAACCCACCCAACCCCAACCCAACCCAAACCCACCTATATAGTCAAAGCTCAAAAAGCTTATAAAATCCCAAATCAAGTGCTCATAACTGACGGCTTCTTTCTTGTTGTGAAAATTTTGATAAACTATAAACAACAACAATAATAATATTATTATTATTAAAGATGGGAAGGTCTCCTTGTTGTGAAAAAGCACACACAAACAAAGGTGCATGGACCAAAGAAGAAGATGACCGTCTTATTGCTTATATCAGAGCTCATGGAGAAGGTTGCTGGCGGTCGCTACCCAAAGCCGCCGGCCTCCTACGCTGCGGCAAAAGCTGCCGTCTCCGGTGGATTAACTACCTCCGCCCTGACCTTAAACGTGGCAACTTCTCTGAAGAAGAAGATGAACTCATCATCAAACTACATAGCCTCCTTGGTAACAAGTAGGTCACTTTTTTTTAGTCTTTTTTTTTTCAAGATTTTTTTAAAGTTTTAATCTTTATTTGTATACAAACAGTACCCATATCTCAAAATCCAAAATTTCAATTTTCCCCCAAAAATGTTTTTTTTTTTTTTTGTATTATTTTTAATTTAATTTAGGTTCACTTTTTTAGTCTTTTTTCAAGATTTCTTCAAATTTTCAATCTTTTTTTTAATACAAATATAAATTATTTTTAATCAAAGCAGTAAAAACCAAGTTACATATGGCCTATCTGGATAATGGGTAAGCGAGCAACAAGTTATGTCGCTATCCCTTTTTGAATCACAAAGCCTATTATGCTAAATACAAACCCTTGGTTTCTCGGGCTCTGCAAGTCAGTGTAAACCATCTTCTGCCCCCGCTTCAAAAAGTAAACTGCCTTAGAGGCTAAAAATCCAAATGTGTCGTAGGCAAACGAAATAAACACAAGTTGATTTTCGAGTTTCCAAAAAATTGTTTTTCTTTTAATATATTTTAATTTAACTTAGCCTCAATTTTTAGTCTTTTTTTCAAGATTCTTTTAAATTTTCAATCCTTTTTTTTAAACAATACCCATATCTCAAAATCCAATTTTTCATTTCCCCAAAAAAAATTATTTATTTTTAATTATTTATGTTCACTTTTTAGTCTTTTTTTTCAAGATTTGTTCAAATTTCCATCTTTATTTGTAAACAAACAATACCCATATCTCAAAATTTAATCCTTTAATTTCCCCCCAAAAAAAAAAGTTCACATTTTTTTACATTTTAATAAAAAATTTAATAACCCTTTTTTTTTTTACAAAAAAAACAGGTGGTCTTTGATAGCCGGAAGATTACCTGGGAGAACAGATAATGAGATAAAGAATTACTGGAACACACATATAAGAAGAAAGCTTTTAAACAGAGGAATTGATCCAGCCACTCACCGCCCACTAACCGCTTCCGACAACCATCAAAACAATAACACAACCACCACCGCCACCACCACTACCACCGCCGCCGCCGCCGTCAATTCCTCACCGGACATTCCCACAACAACAACCACCATCTCATTTGCAACCACCCATCATCTTATCAAACAAGAAGCAGAAGATATTAAAACCATTAACGATTCCCTTGATCGCCGGAAAATCAAGAACCAGTCGCCGGAAAATAAAGAAAGATGCCCGGATTTAAATTTAGAGCTGAGAATAGGCCCACCACATGAACAAAACAATGCCATGTCATCATCGTACTTGCCACATCAGCAGACAGTTGAGTATCATCGTCAGAAGTTGGTGACCGGCGGTAGAACTTCCGGTAGTGCTACAATATGCTTTGGGTGCAGTATGGGTAGTAGTATAAAGAATAATAATAATAATAATAATATTAAGGAATGCAGTTGTACCACTAGCTTGAATGGTACAAGTAGTAACAGCGCTGGTTATGGTTATGATTTCTTAGGTTTAAAAAATGTTGGATTGGACTATAGAAGCTTGGAGATGAAATGATTTTATTAAATTGGGATTTTTTTTAAACCAAGATATTTTGTATATTTCTAGACTTTTCTCTCTGTATAATTATAAATTATAAATTTATAATATGATAAGTTAAATTAAATTATTTAATAGAAAGGAAATGGTGGTTATCCCATGTGCAATGTCAAATTTTTTATTTGGAAGATGCACTAAACTAGGGTTGAAAACGAACCGAACGAACACGAAAAAGACCTTGTTCGTGTTTGTTTGTTAAGAAAATCATGTTTCATGAACAGTTCATGAACACTTGTCAAACGAGATTTTTTGTTCGTGTTCGTTCGTTAAAAAAACACTTGTGTTCGTGTTCGTTTGTTAATTTTGTTCATGAACGTATACGAACACAAACGGACATTAATGAACACAAACGAACATATATTAACTTTGGAATAAAATATAATTTTTAAGATATCAGCTAGATCCACCCAAAATATAACTAAATTATCCAAACATACTTACCGCACATATATTATTTATTTGGGTAAATAAAAGAAAATAAAAAATTATAAAAATTATAAACCCTATTAAACTATCGAACATAAACGAACAAACGCAGATTCTGTTCATGTTCGTCCATTTAACTAAATGAACACAAACGAACTTCCCGTCGAACGGTTCATGAACTGTTCGCTGAAAGTTCAGTTTGTTTGCAGCCCTACACTTAACTAAACATAATTGAAAAGACTAGGGGTGTGCAACGGTTCAAAACTGGACCGAACCAATTTGAACCGGAACCGAACCGGAACCGTTTATTAATAAATATAAGAACCGGAACCGAACCGTATAAAAACCTACCGGTTCGGTTCGGAACCAAGTTAAACGGTTCTTGCCGGAACCGGTTGTCAATTAAATCCTAAAACTAACAATTAAATCAAAGGCAACTTTAGTAAACTAAAGTGTGGTGTTCTACTCATATTACGGACCTATGATACATGTTTAGAAGTACATAATACCAACCACATATATGCAATGATTGTAATTTTGACACTACGAATGATATGTGTCCTGCATTCCTAATATCACATTGTCCGAAACACATTATAGGCCAACCTGTGTACCTTATAAATGAATTTGTAAGCGTTGTTCTCAGTTTAAGCTATTTTCGTTTCCTTTATTGTACTCTATATGTTTTTATAGAAATTACATAATTCAAATGGAACTCCTATCGCAACAAGTTTGCTAGATATTATATAGTTAACATGACTCGAAAAGTGTTCTTTATAAAGATTAAACTTGGGAATTGAAAATGTGGATAGTCGGTATACAAACTACTTGAAAAAACCCACTAAATTAATAGGGTTTTATATATAATATTTAAAGTTTTAACCTAACCCGGTTCTAGTGGTTATCTAAATAGAACCGCGGTTCTGAACCGAACCAAACCGAGAATCGTTTTCACCAAAATTTAAGAACCGGAACCGAACCCTAAATACAAGAAGGCGGTTCGGATCTAACGGTTCTGCGTCGATTCCTCGGTTCTAGCGGTTCCGACCCGTGAATTGCTCAGCCCTAGAAAAGACTTATAGTGTATAAAAAGTACGTTAATTAATTTAATTATATGACATATATAAGACGATTGTTTCGACAGTATAGCTGCTCGTTTTTTGTCTTACGTTTAATTGATCGAAAACCAACTTTATTCAACGCTACTTGTAAAACTACTATTTTTATTATAGTTCTCAAAGTTTTTCTACATATAACTATTATAGTCAGGGGAGTTTTTCACTAATTGGTTGCTCAATTGTGTTCAAAGTTTTGGTGCTAATATGTATAGTCGAGTTGGAATTAACCATGTATGAATTAAGTGTCTTTGCAATGTTTGTGTAATTGAGTTCATGTGCAGCTTTAAGATTAAAAGGATTTTGTTGATTTAGTTTACAGTGCACTTTTTACGGTTTTAACGGTTTGGATGAGTTTGAAACTTACAATCATGCGTGGAAATGAAACAGGTCGTTTAGCCTTTGTTATTTTATTTTATTTTTAACTTTGAAATATATAGTGACCAGTTATGAGTATGTGTTGTAATTTTTTTTGTTAATACAACTAATATTTTTGATAAAAAAAATGTTTCAAATTGTCAAAACCAGACCTTTAAAATCCATCAAATTGGGCATGCATTATACTATTATAGCTTTTTTTTACGGCTAATTTCTTACACCCATTTTATATCTTTTTGCACACCTTTAAAGTTGAACTCCCAACTTCACTTAAGAAATGATTACCTCTCTACCACTAGGCTATAACCTAAGTGGCTATTATAGCTAGGTCGACCCACCCAACTCAAGTACACAATACCCTAAGCAAAATTTAGAGGCATAACTTTGTTCACGTATCACAAATTACTATGTAATATATAATTAAATGGATACATAAACAGTTAATATTTCGAACTACTAATGAAATCCCGATCACCCGGGTAAACGCAATGGCAAAAGGCCACCCACGCCCACAAACGCATACGACGCTGTTGACGGGCCCGCAACCATTTTAGAGGAAACCCACAGCCTGAAGACCCAATACGATAAAACACATGGCTCGAATAAGAATAACTTTTGCTCTAGGTGGGACTCCAACCCATAACATTCATTGGAAAGTAATGGGGCTGTCAATGCACCAAAACGTCATTTGCAAAAGGTTATATTCTAGATGTTAAAAAAACGAAATAAAGTAGACGAATTCAATACTTTAACCCATGATCATAGATACCAGGTTTATTATTTAGTTTTAATGAATTTGTTATCTTGATTGCAACTTGTCTGACTTTCTGTCTCTCTCTAAATAATAAATATACGTTGGAGGACATTTCAAGTATCTAAAAGAAAAACAATCATGAAATGTTGAAATATAAATGCAAATTTAGAGCCAAAGAAGAAAAAAAGGAACGAATCACATTTTGTCCAAATGGTGGAAATGATGCCTATGTCATTTTATAAAATTAGGTGTTGTTTTAAAGTATTTAATTAACTAATAATTCTAAACTCTAACAAGTTCATGTCATTTTATACTTTCTTGTTGTTGGAGCGAAAGAAAATCAGATGCATAATCTATAGCAGAAAAAATAAAGACATTTACTTAGAATAATGAGAATTGTGTGCGAGAGATGCGGATAAAAAAAGAGAGTGAGGACACAAAAACCTCCCAAGCCTCCAATACCTTTCTAGATCTAAGACTCTTAACATCCAATCCAACAATTATTATCTGGCCATGAGCCAACCAACCATCACACCTTTTCAATTATTGATCATTAATTATTCTCACCATATTTTCCCTATTTTCTTTTAACTTTTTTTTTTTTTTTTTTTTTTTGAAAATTAACCATATATTATACAGTTTAGATTTTTTTAAATCATCCATTTCTTTGTTAACTTGTTTTTTAAATTCATGTTCTCAAAGTTTAGGTTAGGTCCGTTGAGCTAAACGAAACAAGCCGAGTCAGGGTGGGCTTGGGTTCGACTCGTTTAAAAACCAAGTCGAGTAAAACTGGCTAGTTTTTCTTAACGAGCTAAAATGTTAGGCTTGAGGTCGGCTCATTAAAAGCTCGAGCTAGCTCGAGTCTCATCAAGTTCGCTCGGTTTTTTTTAAATAATATTTTTTTTGCACGTAATGATATACATAAAACCAAAAATAATAAGTTTAAAATTATTTAGGCTAATAAATGAGTCATGGGCCAAACGAGCAAACGACAAAGGAACCTACATTGGCTCGGGTTTGGCTCGCTTACAAACTACATAATTTTTATTTTGGTTATTCTTAAAAATGTTTACTCAAAACACTATTTAGACTTTTATATATTATCTGTTGTTGTAGTTAAATCCACAAACTTTGTTTTGTGAAAAAGATAAAGATTTTTTTTTTCTGGTTGATCTATAAATTTTATTGGCCTTGTTTTATTAACGAAGGGAATAAAAACAACCTAACCTACATCTTGAGAAAAGCTTATTTTCTTTTAAATAAAATTAAGCTAACAACAAAATTGGTGATAAAAAAGTTACTCTATTGTGTTTGTGTTATTTATAAGAAACATAAACCAAAGGAATTTCAAAAATAACCGTTTATAGATTTGATTGAAAAGGCCTTTTCATGTAAGTTTTATAAAAAAAAAATAGTTTTAAGTTAGTTGAAATATCCAATACCTGATAAAATCAATAGGTTTTTAATGAATTAAATTTATCCAATAAAGTTAGGAGTGAGAGTAGGGATGAGCTCGGGACGGTATCGGTATCAACTGATACCGATCCTGAAAACTCTCAAAACCCAATACCGATACTTAAAACATATGGTACGATACAATATCGGTGTACAGGTATGGTATCCGTATTTTACCTTAAAATACCGATACCATACCGATCTCGTACCGATACCAAACCCGAAAACCTCTAAATGTGAGTACTGATACCGAACACCCTTGATTCGGTATGAGATCGGTATCGGTTCGGTATTCGGTGCAATATGCTCATCCCTAAATGAGAGAGAAACAAATGAATCCTAAAAAAACACCATTTTGGTGAATACTTTTTCAACAACACTTTGGTAAATATTTTTTCCGCAACACCACTGTTAAAAAAAAACCCCTCTAAGAATTTACATGTTCAAAAACCATTGTTCATTTTCTTTTGATATAATTAAATATTTAACTATCAGTGAACAGCGACAATATATAAATATGTACAACAGTAGGATTGTTATTATAATAAATAAAAGAATGCACAAGTTTTGTCGAAGGGACAGTTTAACTTGGAATTTTTATGATTATTTTGTAGATATATTATTAAAAAAAATGCAAAACTCGTTGAGGGAAAACATGTACATAACCACTTCTTACCAAGATGAGTAAATAATTGAAGGAAAAAAGATTGAAAATGCCATTAATAATTTAAAAAGATACAAATGTGGGCGTTGGCCCACTTAATAATAAAAAGATGTATAGTCGGGAGCCCACATGTAGTAGCAATGCCCCTTCACTACTTTAAAGTGAAATAGGTCGCTTTTCAAGATTCACCAACTTGAATTTGGTGTTCTTCAATGGCGTTAGGTACTCACATATTAGAACCTTCTATCAATACATACATACATACATACATTATACATACATACACAATGACAGGTTTAAGATTTCATTGAACAACGATAATTATATTCATGCTCAGAGTCGTCCCTGAAAATCTCTAAAAATTCATATACCATATCCGAACCGTTAAAAAATAGACTCCTCAGGCCCAGGTTTAAGTGTTAAATGAGTTATATAAAAAATATATACATATATATAGGATTTTTTTTAAAAAATTAGGCCATCAAGATTTATGGACCCTGTCCGGTTGGCCTCCTTGAACCACCCCAAAGACGGCCCTGTTCATGCTTATTATTTGGGAATTGGGATATGAATCATATAATTATAAAAGAGAACATGAAAACAAGTGTTCACATGAGTAATCATACCTTACGTGATAACATGATATTGTATATCTTGTACATAGGTAAAAGTTGCTCACAGTTAATGTTAGACGGATACGTATATAATTTATGTTTCACGGATAATCAATAACCGTTTGTTATGCTTGCACGGTCATGATACGAAACTTTGATTCTTGTATAATCATTTCATGTGTGTATATATCATCTACAAATTGTATAAACTATGCGAACTTGAGTTGTAAAAGTACATATACACTAGAAAAAACTAGTAAATTACCCCGCGCGTTGCGGCGGTTTTTAAACGTGACTAAGTACGTAAAGGTAACCCAAGTTAAAAAATATTTTTTTTTACCAAAATGGTAATTTTAAATTAAAAGTATTTGATACATAAATCAGGATATTAAGTTTTCTTTTAGTTAGTTGTAATACACAGAGAGGAGATAGAATTATTGGCAACAAATACATATATTATATGAGGTTAGACATCATGCTTTAAAGAGTTATACAATTCAACAAACAAAAAAAAAAAAGACAAAAATGTCCAATTACTACAATGTTTATAAGCTCCAACAAAGCCTAATAGAATCATCACAAACATTGCTTGTTATTATTAAATAGATAGATGTGTAGAAGGATTCAATGAAAAGCTTGGGTTTTATTGAAATTGAATTGGGGTTTAATTAGGTGTTATGAAGGGGTTACATGTTGAAATGGATATGAAGTATGCATTACACATATATACAATGAGCATTATAGGTTGTACACAAGGGCATAAATGGAACAAAATGACCAAATATTGGAAATTTGTGAAGGGACTCTTCAACTCCCATCTTAAAAATTGTGTAAAATTACCTTCTTACCTATCTCTCCTCCTTAATAAGGTAGTAGAGATTACTAAAAAGCGTAGAACATATACATGAGTTTGACTTGCGTATACATCTATTTCAAAGGTATACCCGATGCAATATATAAAAATGTTTTAGAGTATGAGTCTGTTATTAAGTGAATGATACTTGTGTAGTCGTGTAACATATGCTTTTGTATTATTATTATTATCGAACATAAACGATGATAGACGAATAAAATATGATTTGCGATTAGCTTATCATGTAAATTATGCTTACAATTGTAAACTTGTATAAAATGATTATAGATGTATCATGTATATGTATATGTATATTTATGTGCCTATATATATTATGGACTGAATTACAAGTTTTGTCCTTTAGGTTTATACCAAATTTCAACGAATGTCCTTTAACTTTAAAATTGATTGGTTTTGTACTTTATGTTTCAAAATCTTGCACGTTTTGTCCTTTGGTGCTAACCCAGTTAATTTTTTTCGTTAAGTGGAGGGTAAAATTGTCTTTTTACCCATGTAGGGACTAGTTGTGTAACTACCTAAAAGTTTTGAACCAAAAAGTAAATAAACATGTTTTTATACAAAAAAACGTTTTTTAAAAGTAATTAAAAAAACAAAACTCTGTCTTCTTCAACCAGCTGTTGACCCCTCCCCCTTCTCTCTCAGCCACCACCACCACCACCATATACCACCACAACCACCCGCTACCACCACCAACCCACAACCACTACTCAACCCCCAAACCTACCGCACCACACTCCACTGCTGACTCGTCTAACCACCCATCACCCACCACCCACCACCCACCACCCACCATAACCTTCCTCATATGTGCAGCAGAGACAACATTCCCTCAAAAATAACACTAACATTCAAGAACCCACCAAAAAACAGAGCAAATTATATGACTTGTGAAAATTTGATAAAAATAATACTTGTTGCCTAACACCCATCGGATAAATGAATGGCCTTCACTGTTGATGTTAACTATGGACAAAAACAGAGTACAAATTAGAACCAGGTTTCTTTCATCGGAACCCTAGTGAACCACCGCCGCCGCCGCCTTTCATCGGAACCCTAGTGAACCACTCGCCGCCGCCGCCTTTCAACATCAACGTCTCCGACCTACTCTCCTTTCATCGGAACCCTAGTGAACCACCGCCGCCGCCGTTGCTTCTTCTGTCGGAACCAGCTTCTGCTTCTTTCTTCAGTATTGCCGTCCTCCTCTCTCTCTCACACCTCTCTTTCTCTCTCATCTCAGCTTCTGATTCTTTCTTTCTCTCTCATTTCCTTCAGATTTCTCTCTCTAGATTACAGTTAGGTAAAGGGGGTGGGTGGTTGTGTTGTGTGTTGTATTGGGTGTGGCTGCCGGAGCTCAACCGTGGCTCCGCCATGAGCCGCCGGCTAGCAACCTATGTAACAACCGGCAAAAATAAGGTAATTCTGTACAGATTAATTAATATATGATTAACGTAATTAAACGCAATTATGTGTGATTTAATTATCAAGGCCTTAAGAGATAGCAATTTCCAAATAGTGCATAGGAATGCATACGTTTAATGGTAAAACATGATTGGATCATGTGCGAATAAGCTATCCGGTATGGACGTTGGCAATTACCCGGTAATAATTAAATAAACGAAACGGATCCCGGACACCCAAGATATAAAATAAAGGGTATTTTCATAAGATATAATGAGTTTTGGAACTCCAAAACCATAAATGAAAACGTCTTGTACAAATCTCCCGGTAACGAATAAAATGCGCGTACCGCACCCGATACGCGTATAACTCATAATTTCACCCGGCAAGGGCCTAAATAACCAATCAACGCTTAAATTAGACTATATTTAAGGGTTATTAAAGGTATTTTCAATGTCCGGATAACGCGTGATTAAAACCCGAAAAATACCCGAACGACACCCGAACGACGGGGGATTTAACTAAACAAATATTGGATAAATATTTGGAGTTGTGGACCCCACCTAAACCCACAAAGGGGCCGGCCTAATGGCCATACAAATCCTCTTGCAAGTTGCCTTAATAATAATCACCTACTAGCCTAGTAAAAAGCATGCATGGACAAAAGGATAAAGCATGAGATTAAGCAAGTACAAGGCATGCTAAATCTTGTCTCCCCTTTGGTAATTTTCGGCCCTATGGCCCCATCAATCCAAGACATAATCAAAACCCACTACACACTAGTATGCACATGCATGAGGAGGATCTTGTATAAGATTGTGATAAATCTCAAATATTTAGCAAAGATTTGCAAGGAACCTCTCACATCTATACATATATACACGGCTACACACACACTCACATATCATTCCAAGATCACTTGTATACTTATCAAATCTCTTGAATCATTATCAAAGATCACACACAATCCATGGAAGATTTGATGGTAGTATATAACATGTGTTAGTTCTTTGAAGATAACAAAGCAAAAACAACTCTTCTTCTTCTTCATTTGGGTCGTGAGTTTCCCCTCCCCCATGCACATTCTTCTTTCAAGTTTTTACATCTCCAAATCACTCAAAACAATCCATCATCCAAACCCCTATTGTGTGTTTCAAGCTTGGAGCTTAACCATTAAGGAAGAACACACTAAACCCCTCTCAAAATCAAAGGTTTTGTCTTCCCTAGCCTTGTGCTAGTAGTAAGCTTCTTAATCTTGTTTTTGATTGTTATTATTCATGTATGTGTTCTTAGAAGCAAGTTGTACATGAAGGGGTTTAAAAGGTGGTTTTGAACATAATCTTTAATAGGTTTTACATGTGTAAAATGGAAGATTAAAGATATGAAAATAAACCATGGATTTGATATGATGATGTATTAATCTTGAAAATATGTAAAGTTTGCATCTAAAACTAAGTAGGATGATGTTTTGGTTAAAATTGTAGAATAAACTTGAATATGTTAAGAGTAACTTTAAATCATCTTATTATGATCATACATGGTGTAATATGTGGTAAAACATGTTAGAAGTTCATGAATGAAGATGATGGAAAATCTAAGTTAGCTTACTTAGATGAATGATATTTTGTTAAAATGGACAAATACATAAAACACACACATAAGTAGTCTTCCACATGAAATACAAGACTAACATAAGTGTTTTGATACAAAAATAACTTACCAATAAAAAGTTGAATCTTCAAAGTTTACTATTTTGAGTGAAAAATGTTAACTTTGGAAGCTAGAGTGGAAAAATGCAACTTTTGGAAGTTAAGGGACTAAAGTTGTAACTTTGAAAGTTAGAGGACTAAAATGGATATTTTAGAAACTATTAGTCCAAAAATACAAGTATGGAAAGTTCGGTGTCAAAAATGTAAGTAATAAAGTCTAAGGATGATTTTTGTAAATACTAGTAGAAATACTTGGGTATTTTGTATAAAAGTGTATTTTTGAAAGTTATAAAAATACAAAGGGTTTTAAAATAAGGATTTTTATAAAATAGAGATTTTATAAAAATGTTAATCAAACTTGAGAAACTTGTACAAAAATGAATACTTTTATATAAATGGGAATATAAAAGTATTGGAAGCATTTTTGTATCTAAGTTAACAAGTTGGGCTAAAATACAAACCTTCCAAGTAACATGGATTAGAAATGTGGATAATATTTCTATAAAACACATGTTGGGAAAAACTTGGAAAAATTAACTAATCGAGTTAAGATATCAAACTAAGACGCGTTAACGAACCGTACACGGACGAATCATGAGGAAAATGCCATTGCGGCAAGATAAGAAAAATATATATTTTAAGAAGTAAAATATATATAAACATTATGGGTGAAAACTAATAAACACTTTCCTAAGTGTTGGAGGAATTATTCGTGGGAGAAAAACATGACATAAACAAATAAGACGTTAAACAAACGTATATACTTAACAAGAAGAATTACACATTTATATATATGTACGCTCGTCACGGCAAAATTCTAGTATATCTACTTAATGGGAAAGTAGATATGTGGGAAGGAAAGCCGCGACGAGAAGACAAAGATGTATATATGCGTATGCCGTACCAACGACATCCTAGTATATTTATTTGAATGGGAAAATAAATATACGGTATGGTGAGTTGAATCGGACGTTAAGAATATACAATCGAACGACAAGATCTTAGTACATTTGTTTAAATGGGAAAACAAATGTGCGGCAAGGTGAGTCGGGTCGAGTGTTGAAATATATATATTATATCGAGCGATGCGATCTTAAGTATAATTATTTAAATGGGAAAATAATTATATGTTAAGTGAAGTCGAGTCGATGATAATAAGATACAAGTTAAGGAAATATTAACAAGAGTAATATATAACTTGTAATATGAAGGGTAATGTAACGCCAACGAAACCTAGGATACGCGCTTAATTAAACGGGATTTGGAATAACTTGTGGTCGGGAGTTGGGTGTACAACTTGCCAAGGCACATGCACTATAGGAATAGTGACTTATACGTCTAGGACGTTTGTAGGTGCGAGACCCTCTATGCTATCTACTTAGTGAGCCAGACAGTGTTTCAGGTGAGTTTCACGGCCCCATTTTACTGTTTTAACTGGGGGAAAGATATGTTGTCAAATGTTGTCACATGTTGAAATGTTTTCAAAGGTTAAAATGTGATAAGTGGTATGATGAGTACTTGAGCAGTGATCGCCACTCGGGGTTGAGTCCTCTCTTCCGTAATCATTAATTCAGGGAAATGAAACCGAAAGAATATTTGGATAGTACTATTGGTGCCTGACAAGGCCCACCCCTAATCGATAGCGTCGATTATGCATTAGGTTATGCCTGGGGTGCATATATTCTGAACTTAAGTCGTGGGAAAACCGAGTAACGACTTGGAGCGGGGCATTATTATTCGTCTTGGTTTGGTTATGGGGCTCAAGGGATTGCTCATCATTATAGTTTGTAGGAGCTAGCTACTCCTTACAAAGGCCACAAGTTGTGCAGGTTTCGCACATGTTGTAAAAAAAACGGAATATCGATCGACAAGATCCTAGTATAATTATTTAATGGGAAAATAATTATACGGTAAAGTGAGTCGAGTCGATGGTTGTGAAAATGTTGCTATTATGAAACTAAAACCTGTGAACTCACCAATATTTTATATATTGACGTCTTTTTAAACATATCTTTCAGGTAACTAAGTGCCGAATAGATATGGGGCTAGTGCGGTGGAATTCGGGATGTCGGATACTGGTCGGGATTTCATTCACTGTTACCTTCGGGTTGGAACATAAACGGAAATACCCACATTGAAACTTAATGTTCATCGTTTTAAATAATGCCTTGTGCAATATTGTAATGAGATACCCACTTCCGACATTCTAATAAATTGATCTTTTCTAATTAAATATAGTTTGTGTTAATCTTGACTTTGATATACTTTCGAGCGTTGCGCCACGTGTTTCCGCCATTGGCGTGGTGTGACAGAAGTGGTATCAGAGCCAAGGTTGTAGCGAACTAGCATTTTTGAAAAATCTAGACTATAACCGGTTTTGGCTCGAAAACGAAATTTTCAAAAATAAAACACAACAAAATATTTTTAGAAAAGAAAGAAATTGTACATGGATTGTACAAGGGGAAATTCCGACCGACTAGCCATGTGTGTCAATATATGAAGTATTAGAAAATGCGGATAGGATGTCTATGTTGCATAGGAATCCGATTTTCTAAGATTAAGTTAATACATATACGTAGTACGGATATTTTGCCAGTAAGGTTGTTGTATCACGCTTCACAATAGTCCGCGCTCCTGCATCGATCACCGGTACCAGCCAAGAGGAAGGGTACTGTGGTCTACGAGGAGCCTACCTGCCTGCCTGAAGACGGGATGATCGGAAGGACTAATCTCTATCGCGTTAATGGATGTCGCCACGTTGTTTATGATTTGGAGGATCAAGTCTTGTTGTATGAAATCTCGGTTTTGGATCAGGAAGCTCAGAACTAGCGGGTAACAAGATTACCTGGCAACACAAATTATCATTACGGGTGCACACGTAATAATAGTTTGGGGTGCACGGTAACCTTGGTGGGCGCTAGGGCCGGGATTGGTGATCACTCCTTGTCTTAGTTGTTCTTGTTCTTTAGATTCAGTCTTAGTTTTGATCGACCAATGGGTTAAATGGGAGGTCTCGCCGATGTCCCTTTATTTTGATCCTAGCTAACCTAATAAGCTTTCTTCGACATTACCTTTATGGTACGAGCACGGAAGAGCTCGAACGTCTAATCATGTGAGAAATTTGACGTAAACCCACACATTGGATAGTGACGGGAGACGAGAACTTCCTTGTATAAGAGTGGAATGTCTCCGCCACAAGGTTCTTTCAAAGGAGCAGGCATACGAGGATGCGCTGCCTACCGAAGAGATGAATGCCTGGTACGATGCGAGGAATGCTAAACTTGGAACCCAGTAAAGACTTAGGGTGCGTCCCTGCTAGACTAGTGCGTCTAGAGAACGGGACCCTGCGTGGATTAAATATGAGACTCGTGGCCGGGTGCTGCGGTGTTATCATGGTGAATAAGTCATGTTCGACCTAACGCATGCCCAGGTTGTCTTCAAGGGTTGGATATTTTTCTTCTCCAGTAGGAAGACAGAATCGAAGTTACGGGATTAGGAAGCTTGATCATCGTTATTCTGAAGGCTCGATAGCCTCGGCGGAATCGACAGTATTGGTTGCTTCCAGGCAGTCATGGACGGACAGTGAAGTCGGCATGTCGCCTCACACATCCGCGAGCCATAGTGCTTTGCTAAACTTTGATGATGTCAGAATTTCGACCACTAATCATGACTGCGACATGGTTTGCCAGTGATAGGATGACGGCGTGTAGTAGAACAGCAAGCCCCAGTCGGCGTTTGGCAATGGACTCACTCGGAAGTGCATACGATTAACTCGTGGGAAGCCACTACTCGGCGTATTGAGTATTCAAGTATGGATTAACAACCTTTGCAATAGCGCTGGATCATGTTCGGAAGATGAATTGTGATGGACTCGGCATGTTGGTACTTATGTCATACTACCTTCCTGAGGTGCCAAGATTATCATAAGATTCCTCTATCTACCTCCTGTCCGTTTTTCAAGGATTGTTGGTGGCCTCGCTTCAGTCAAGGAACGCCAGAGTAGGTTCGTTACATGTACCGTGCCTGAATCCGTCATAAATCCTAGAAAGTGGAACCACACTTTGGGAATCGTAATTGTGAGAGTGCTCCGTAATTATCAGAAGGTCGCAAGACGCTTTTTGCTGACATTAAATTCCCCCTCGAAAATCGAATAAGGGACTACTGGAAGTGGTCACGCAATTCTGTTAAATTAAACTTACCCATGGGACGACAATTCCATTGCTCTTGTCGCAATGTTGAACGTCCGTCACCCTCGCCACGACGACGAGACTAATTATCCACTTGGGGCGGCAATTGACGCGAAGTGTTTTCCATCAATGCCCATAGATATGGAGACGTTGTGTCCCCTCATCACGGTGATTTATAAACTAAGGTGGTGAGACCCATTCACTATTGACCACGTGACCTGTCTAATCTCTTGTCGTATCTCGATACTCTCACTACGTGGCCTATCAGGAAGAAAGTCCACCGGCCTCGCTTGAGTGACAGAGAGGCATTCCAGCTAATTACTATCAGCGCTAGAGCCAGAGGAGAAGGATGACTCGGCTGGGTTGCCAAAGTCGGTATCGTTTTCATTTTATCGTGGTGTATCGATAAATCGTGATCCTTCTACCTCTACTTGCTATGATCGTTGTGACCACTATCCTTGTTATCGGGAAAGATGTAGGTTGGTTTCCAGGTCCTATGGATACCAGTCACCACACATATAATAACTACGACGAGTCTAAGGCTCCGGTCGAGCCTGACGTTGTTGCTCCTGTTATTGTCCTATAGCTCAAGCAAGCCCTGTTGACGCTATTAAGTGTGTAGCTCTCGCTGAGTTTGTTGTTGTCAGTGGTTCGATAGCACTTATCGGGCTTGATGTCATTGGTTCTATGTCCGTTGTTGAGCTTATTGTTGGCATTGTCTGTACAGTCCATATTGAGCTTGATGATGTTGTTCTATGGCTCTGCTCGAGTTGACGTTGTTAATGTATTTGAGGCTCCTGTGGAAGTGAATGTCATTAACGAAGACGTCTCTGTGACCCTTGCCAAGCCGCTATTACCATCTATGTGTCTTTGTGGAGTTCGTTGTTATTAATTCCATTCTCTTTGAGGCTTTCATTGAACTACTAGTTATCATTCCTTGGGCTCTTAGGAAGCCTAACATTGTCAATGGTTCTCAGGCCTCAGTGGAAACTGTCGATGTTTCTGTTGCCATTGTTTGAGTGACTCATAACAAGCCTATGGTCGTTCTCTCCAAGAACAATATCGGCTTGAGAAGTCAGCTAAATTATGTGGGACCCGTCGTTCCCATTCATGTTATGACGATTGATGCGCCGGCCAACCCAACCATTCCTACCATTGGGCCTATGGAGGATAGGCTCGAGGCTGAAGGTACGAATGCAAATCCCACCTCCACAAGTGATCTGAGACGCACGGGGATGCGTGCTCACCAGAACGGAATTTTCTGTTGATGTGGACTGTGGATCTTCCATATTGAGCATCATATTGACGGGTGCATTCACGCTGCTGTGTTACCCCCAGCCATGGAGCATGCTCGTTATTACATTATAATAGCTGATTGCGTATTCATGTGGTTGCGCTACATTGCTGATGATGCATTCCTGTTGTTTACTGCTCCTGCAGTAGTGTAGCCTTGCCGTCGTATTTCTCTGTGTCATGCGGTTCCTGTTGCAGTGTTGCCTTGTCGTCATGCTTCTCGGTTTTCGTGTCACTCCCGGGCGGTGCTCCCTAGTTGATGTGCTTCGTGGATATGTTGCTGGCATTGCCATGTTGTTTCTACTGTCATGTTGCTCAGAGGGCGTATTGCTACAGCTGTTGGATTACCTCGATGACGTAATGACTTGCCGTTTGCTTAGCTCATCGTTCTCTCGGAATGGAGACATCACCTAAATCCCTCGTGCCGTCATTGTTCTATTTGTTTGATTGTGTAGTGCCGACATTGATTATGTAGGATTTCAGGTGTCCAACGGACTTTCTAAAAGTCGTGCTTAGACACTCTATTCTTAGTAATTGCATGTGTATCCTCCTAAAGTCTGAGACTCGTGGTCGTCTGAGTAATTGACCGAATCATGTGTTGACCCCTGTATATGCTCACGCATTTCGTGAACAGTATATCTTCGGAATCTGAGGCACCAGTGACGCTATGTCCAACACTAACCTGTTACGTGCAATTTGGTCGCCCAACGATCGGTCATGCAAATCAATGAAGGAACCCTGTGATCTACACGTGACAAGGCGAGACTTGCCTTTGTAATAAGGGATTTCGAATACGTCTCGAACCTGAAGGTATCGAGAATTTATGAGCGACATTATGATCTATACCTTTGGGACTAGCAAGAGTTGAAAGGTTCAATTCATTTATTGCTCACACCAGTGGATTCATTTGGAGTCATACGTACCATACTGATGGTTATGGGAATACCGTCGTGGACCCACCCATGGGCGTGCATTGGTGAAGTCCCTGGTATATGATTCGGAGATTTTATGAACCCTGAATCTAGAAGGGCGTGTAGCATTGTCTACTCTATAAAGGTGATGCCCTATCGTGATGAGATGTTGGACATCTCGGCCCTTCGATTAATTTTACTATTCCCCTGATGGTAGGTTTATCTTGCCTTGGTGTCATTGAGTATATTCTTGGAATAGTGGAACTCTTTCGAGCTTGGGTTGATAGTGGTGCTCCCAGTTATACTTTAACTAGCATTACTCGCGTTAGAGTAAAATCCTCGGTCCTCAACAGACGCTGTTGGAGACACCATAGTGATATGAGCTGCCAGGTCAGGGCATATGGCACCTGACTAATCAGGACGAGCTTGAAGGCTTACATATTCCGCCCATATGTGTGACTACTGAGTCATTGAATGGGATGCCTTATGGGAAGGCTCAGGACTATTACCTGTGGTGCGATATCAGCCGCTCGCTTGTTTAAGTAACGACTTGAGCGCATGAAGCCGTCAAGCCAAATGTGAAATCTATGCTAAATGCATGCATCTATGACCCGATTTCACCATTTACATAAAAAGATTCCGAAAGGATGGAACCTTCGATGAATGGGGATTTTGGTTTCAGGACTCCTTTCACTCAGATCTCTGCATAAGATCTGAAGGTCAATGTAAGGGCATGTGGCCTGTACTATTCAGAATTGATTTACTAGGTTGCTATTGACGATAGAACACTAGTGCCCATGAAGCACATATAACAGAACTGGTACTGGATACCCATGTTTTGGGTAGCTACTGGTGTTCTGTATACTTGTCGCAATGGGGGCCAACGTGTTGATATGTCATAATAAACCTTATACGCTGTTCATTACGACAACAATTTATGATGTTTCATATATCTCTTTTCGGTATAGACCTATGTGCTGGAAGCATCTTGTCGTTGGTGATGAGTCGACTCGTACTACTCGAGGATTGTGGAATTGTACGGCCCGGGCGTCAGGCATACACTGCTTAATGTCAGGGAACTGAGGGGTGAAAGCGACGCAAAAACTTTCGACCTCCATCAGTCCATACTAAGCGTCCTAGTACCATTAACCACAATTGCTCAGGAGGAAAGCAGCAATTCAGTACCTAGAGGATTCTACGGAAATAAAGTCCCATTTTGAATGTGGTTGATCGGTCGACAAGAACCTAGTATATTTATCTTAATGGGGAGGTAAATATACGGTAAAGTGAGTCGAGCCGAAGGATAAATAAAATGGGATACCCGACGAGGTTTCCAAGGGGACTTTTATGTGGCGCGGTAAGATCACCTGGTTGACATCACCATGACACCCGAGGTGTCCCGGGGTCAGATGTGACCCAAGTGATGATTGATTGTTGTTGGAACCCTCTCATTCCGTACTCATCTGTGGCTTCGAGATGAGGCATACGGACAGTTACCTATACTCTCGGAGAGAGTTGTGGCTAGACACCGAATTGCCGACTTACATTATATCGGATTATAGTGGTCACTCTACCTCAAGTTCGACAAACTTTGTACACAAGCATGGGATACTCGATTTGAGACGAGTATGGCTTGTCATTCCCGGACAAATTGAATGTACTTGACGGAATTGTTCCGTGTTGACACGATTGACGTTCGTGGCAGATCGAACTCATGAGCTTCATCACCAAAATTTCCTATATGATAGGAATTAGCATCCCAGTGTTCGGGGTGTACTACTCAAAGCCCTTGGAGGGCATACGTGTAAATCTCCAATGCGTCGAATGACAAACGGAGATAGATACATAACCTGGTTTAAGTTATTCGAGAGATGGCCAGTAGATCTTGCAGATTAAAGACTGCTTGGATGAGATGCGAACCTATTAAGAAGTCATACAGATGAGGCGTAGGCCTTAAGAACTTCGGTCTAATAATAGGTTTTCACTGAGAGTCATACTCCGAGGAGGTGTCAATAAGCTTAGAGTTTGTAGTAGGCCAAGTTCCTAATACTTCGGTGGTACGGAGATATCGATCAAAATTGGCCTCGTGATGAATAAGCTTGAATTGTCGCAAGAGCTTAGTGGGACTCTTAATGAATCCCGCAAGTCTGGCCTGAGGAAGTTTTGGTCAATTCCTCGACCGGCGGAAGTCCGGTTGACGATAAGCTATACTATTTCGGGAAACCGATAGATGTGTCAAGGTAGGATGACCAAGAGCTTAGTCGTAGTTGAACTATGACATTGTGTTTGATAGAGCACTAAGCGTGAGCCGAGCATGAATCTGGGCTCACTAGGAAAGAGGAGATCTCATGAAGCGCAAACACCCCGCCCTGTTCAAGGATACTATTGTGATGGGTAACTTGAATTGAATTCCGGGACGGAATTCTCTTAACGGGGGGAGAATGTAACAACCGGCAAAAATAAGGTAATTCTGTACAGATTAATTAATATATGATTAACGTAATTAAACGCAATTATGTGTGATTTAATTATCAAGGCCTTAAGAGATAGCAATTTCCAAATAGTGCATAGGAATGCATACGTTTAATGGTAAAACATGATTGGATCATGTGCGAATAAGCTATCCGGTATGGACGTTGGCAATTACCCGGTAATAATTAAATAAACGAAACGGATCCCGGACACCCAAGATATAAAATAAAGGGTATTTTCATAAGATATAATGAGTTTTGGAACTCCAAAACCATAAATGAAAACGTCTTGTACAAATCTCCCGGTAACGAATAAAATGCGCGTACCGCACCCGATACGCGTATAACTCATAATTTCACCCGGCAAGGGCCTAAATAACCAATCAACGCTTAAATTAGACTATATTTAAGGGTTATTAAAGGTATTTTCAATGTCCGGATAACGCGTGATTAAAACCCGAAAAATACCCGAACGACACCCGAACGACGGGGGATTTAACTAAACAAATATTGGATAAATATTTGGAGTTGTGGACCCCACCTAAACCCACAAAGGGGCCGGCCTAATGGCCATACAAATCCTCTTGCAAGTTGCCTTAATAATAATCACCTACTAGCCTAGTAAAAAGCATGCATGGACAAAAGGATAAAGCATGAGATTAAGCAAGTACAAGGCATGCTAAATCTTGTCTCCCCTTTGGTAATTTTCGGCCCTATGGCCCCATCAATCCAAGACATAATCAAAACCCACTACACACTAGTATGCACATGCATGAGGAGGATCTTGTATAAGATTGTGATAAATCTCAAATATTTAGCAAAGATTTGCAAGGAACCTCTCACATCTATACATATATACACGGCTACACACACACTCACATATCATTCCAAGATCACTTGTATACTTATCAAATCTCTTGAATCATTATCAAAGATCACACACAATCCATGGAAGATTTGATGGTAGTATATAACATGTGTTAGTTCTTTGAAGATAACAAAGCAAAAACAACTCTTCTTCTTCTTCATTTGGGTCGTGAGTTTCCCCTCCCCCATGCACATTCTTCTTTCAAGTTTTTACATCTCCAAATCACTCAAAACAATCCATCATCCAAACCCCTATTGTGTGTTTCAAGCTTGGAGCTTAACCATTAAGGAAGAACACACTAAACCCCTCTCAAAATCAAAGGTTTTGTCTTCCCTAGCCTTGTGCTAGTAGTAAGCTTCTTAATCTTGTTTTTGATTGTTATTATTCATGTATGTGTTCTTAGAAGCAAGTTGTACATGAAGGGGTTTAAAAGGTGGTTTTGAACATAATCTTTAATAGGTTTTACATGTGTAAAATGGAAGATTAAAGATATGAAAATAAACCATGGATTTGATATGATGATGTATTAATCTTGAAAATATGTAAAGTTTGCATCTAAAACTAAGTAGGATGATGTTTTGGTTAAAATTGTAGAATAAACTTGAATATGTTAAGAGTAACTTTAAATCATCTTATTATGATCATACATGGTGTAATATGTGGTAAAACATGTTAGAAGTTCATGAATGAAGATGATGGAAAATCTAAGTTAGCTTACTTAGATGAATGATATTTTGTTAAAATGGACAAATACATAAAACACACACATAAGTAGTCTTCCACATGAAATACAAGACTAACATAAGTGTTTTGATACAAAAATAACTTACCAATAAAAAGTTGAATCTTCAAAGTTTACTATTTTGAGTGAAAAATGTTAACTTTGGAAGCTAGAGTGGAAAAATGCAACTTTTGGAAGTTAAGGGACTAAAGTTGTAACTTTGAAAGTTAGAGGACTAAAATGGATATTTTAGAAACTATTAGTCCAAAAATACAAGTATGGAAAGTTCGGTGTCAAAAATGTAAGTAATAAAGTCTAAGGATGATTTTTGTAAATACTAGTAGAAATACTTGGGTATTTTGTATAAAAGTGTATTTTTGAAAGTTATAAAAATACAAAGGGTTTTAAAATAAGGATTTTTATAAAATAGAGATTTTATAAAAATGTTAATCAAACTTGAGAAACTTGTACAAAAATGAATACTTTTATATAAATGGGAATATAAAAGTATTGGAAGCATTTTTGTATCTAAGTTAACAAGTTGGGCTAAAATACAAACCTTCCAAGTAACATGGATTAGAAATGTGGATAATATTTCTATAAAACACATGTTGGGAAAAACTTGGAAAAATTAACTAATCGAGTTAAGATATCAAACTAAGACGCGTTAACGAACCGTACACAGACGAATCATGAGGAAAATGCCATTGCGGCAAGATAAGAAAAATATATATTTTAAGAAGTAAAATATATATAAACATTATGGGTGAAAACTAATAAACACTTTCCTAAGTGTTGGAGGAATTATTCGTGGGAGAAAAACATGACATAAACAAATAAGACGTTAAACAAACGTATATACTTAACAAGAAGAATTACACATTTATATATATGTACGCTCGTCACGGCAAAATTCTAGTATATCTACTTAATGGGAAAGTAGATATGTGGGAAGGAAAGCCGCGACGAGAAGACAAAGATGTATATATGCGTATGCCGTACCAACGACATCCTAGTATATTTATTTGAATGGGAAAATAAATATACGGTATGGTGAGTTGAATCGGACGTTAAGAATATACAATCGAACGACAAGATCTTAGTACATTTGTTTAAATGGGAAAACAAATGTGCGGCAAGGTGAGTCGGGTCGAGTGTTGAAATATATATATTATATCGAGCGATGCGATCTTAAGTATAATTATTTAAATGGGAAAATAATTATATGTTAAGTGAAGTCGAGTCGATGATAATAAGATACAAGTTAAGGAAATATTAACAAGAGTAATATATAACTTGTAATATGAAGGGTAATGTAACGCCAACGAAACCTAGGATACGCGCTTAATTAAACGGGATTTGGAATAACTTGTGGTCGGGAGTTGGGTGTACAACTTGCCAAGGCACATGCACTATAGGAATAGTGACTTATACGTCTAGGACGTTTGTAGGTGCGAGACCCTCTATGCTATCTACTTAGTGAGCCAGACAGTGTTTCAGGTGAGTTTCACGGCCCCATTTTACTGTTTTAACTGGGGGAAAGATATGTTGTCAAATGTTGTCACATGTTGAAATGTTTTCAAAGGTTAAAATGTGATAAGTGGTATGATGAGTACTTGAGCAGTGATCGCCACTCGGGGTTGAGTCCTCTCTTCCGTAATCATTAATTCAGGGAAATGAAACCGAAAGAATATTTGGATAGTACTATTGGTGCCTGACAAGGCCCACCCCTAATCGATAGCGTCGATTATGCATTAGGTTATGCCTGGGGTGCATATATTCTGAACTTAAGTCGTGGGAAAACCGAGTAACGACTTGGAGCGGGGCATTATTATTCGTCTTGGTTTGGTTATGGGGCTCAAGGGATTGCTCATCATTATAGTTTGTAGGAGCTAGCTACTCCTTACAAAGGCCACAAGTTGTGCAGGTTTCGCACATGTTGTAAAAAAAACGGAATATCGATCGACAAGATCCTAGTATAATTATTTAATGGGAAAATAATTATACGGTAAAGTGAGTCGAGTCGATGGTTGTGAAAATGTTGCTATTATGAAACTAAAACCTGTGAACTCACCAATATTTTATATATTGACGTCTTTTTAAACATATCTTTCAGGTAACTAAGTGCCGAATAGATATGGGGCTAGTGCGGTGGGATTCGGGATGTCGGATACTGGTCGGGATTTCATTCACTGTTACCTTCGGGTTGGAACATAAACGGAAATACCCACATTGAAACTTAATGTTCATCGTTTTAAATAATGCCTTGTGCAATATTGTAATGAGATACCCACTTCCGACATTCTAATAAATTGATCTTTTCTAATTAAATATAGTTTGTGTTAATCTTGACTTTGATATACTTTCGAGCGTTGCGCCACGTGTTTCCGCCATTGGCGTGGTGTGACAACCTACCATCCTCCTCTCTCTCTAATACTGTAAGATGTAAAAAGTGTGTGTGTTTTTTAGAAGTGCAGGTAATAAACATAAATTTTAAGTTAGTTACATAAACAGTCCTTAAAAGAGTAAAAAGACATATTTACCCTCCACTTAACGTTAAAATCTAACTGGGTTAGCACCAAAGGACAAAACGTGCAAGATTTTGAAACATAAAGTACAAAACCAATCAATTTTAAAGTTAAAGGACATCCGTTGAAATTTGGTATAAACCTAAAGGACAAAACTTGTAATTCAGTCTATATTATGTGTGTATGACAACATTAATGAAATCGTTAATTCCAAAATTTTGGATGGTTTTCACCATCTATCTTCACTCTCTCATCCACCAGGTTCACATAGGATTCGAACGAAAAAAACACCACCATTAGACACTTAGAGTTGCTCTAACTACAAATAAAAAAAAGGTGTTAATTTTTTTTTATAATATTAAATAATATTTTATTGGTTTGCCCAACAACCACCACCAATCCACCATCACATGCATATCCCTAGTGGTCAGTGGGGTAACGGTGTTATCCCCTTACAATTAAATTTATCATCAATTATTTATTTGAATACTTTTGTTAATTTAAAATTATATAATTTGACAATCTATGGTTGAAAGTTTAAGTCAACTTCCAATTATCAGTTTATCACAGCTTATGCATCAACACTAAAAAATAAAAATTAAGCTTCTTCATTCTTTAACCCTTATGCAGTTCGCATATATATACACATACACTAATTTACTACTGTAAGTTTTATTCTATTTAGTTTACCTAAATATATCTTAAGTTCTGAATGACCTTTAATGTTAAAGGTTCAAATTTTAAAATTACCCCGTGTAATTAAGAAATTAATGCAATTTTTTTTCCTCTTTAAAGCGATAAAAATATATTAAAATGGTCTTTTTTTTTTCTTCATATTTCTCATTAGAGTATGTGTAGTGGAGCCGTTATGTGGCGTTTTGGAGGCCATAACGCCTCTGCACACCGCCCCGCGGGGCGTTTTCAGGCGTTTTCAGGCCACCCCATTTTCTCCATAACGGGCGTTGTCCCTGTATCTTTTTATTAAATTATTATTATTATTATTATTATTATTATTATTATTATTATTGAAGTGTGTATGAAGAGGAAGAAGAAGTGAAGAAGAGGAAGAAGAAGAGATGAAGAAGAAGATGAAGAAACTAAACCTTACCTGGGACAATGGTGAAGAACGCGATGAAGAAGAAGGCCAATTGAAGATGACGGCTGTTGTTTAGTTGTATCTACTTTAACCTAAAACCCTCCTATTAGGTTACACAATTCAACCTCATGTTTTTGTTTTTATAATTTTAACCTAAAAGTTTATTTGTTTTTTTTTTCTTATTTCATTTAGAGTTGTATCTACTTTAACCGAGCGTACTGCGAACCATGTGACTTTCAGTTTAAATTTTTATTTTTATTATTATTTTTATATTTAATGAAATATTATTAAGTATTTAATATTCTTATTTAAATAAAAAACAATAATTAACCAATCATTACTAATCATTTATAACCCCAACATAACCCTCCTTCCCACTACACCCTCTTTTTCCATAACCCCAACATAACACATTTTCTATTACTTTTTAATATTTTAATCCTATAACCCCAACATAACTATCCACCACTACACATACCCTTACTAAGGAGATGAATGACATATTTACCTAACCTTAAAAACAATTACATATTTCTACTCGGAAATGAAAATATGTAATTGACTTTTTACATATATATGTAGCCTTTTAGGAGGGAAAATATGTAATTGACTTTTTTTAGTATTTTTTTTTATTTTTAGTTATCTAACAAGTTATTGCTTACCGTATATTATTTTTGTGAGTAAGCTTTGCATATTTTAAAAAGTGGTTTTGACTTGTTGTGAGAGGAGGAGAGAAATTTTTTTATTGTTTATCTTTTTATTTGGGGTGATAGTGTCCCCCTTCTTTTATTTTTTAATATTTTTTGAAATTGGTTATGAGTGATAAGAAAAAAATGTAATGTAAAAGCATAGAAAAATATTATTTAACTAAAAAGGATAGAAAAATGTAGTGATTTAATTTAACGGATATGAAAGAAGAATCTGACATGAATGCTCTAATGTTTCCAACAATTTTACGTCAACTAAGATAGCTTTAAATATACTTCGACATAAGACTGAATGGTGTAGAAGCGGGGAGAAGAATCGGGGTGCTGACATGGAGCTTTCCCCCAAGGGAAACCCCCCCCCCCCCCCCCCAATAATTTTCGGTGAGTTAAGGGTGAACTCCCCCTTATCCCCTTGTAATGTGATTGGTTGATTTTATTATTTTTTTTTAATCAAACTTTATATAATAAAAAAATGAAGAAGAATTGGGGAATTAGGGGAATACCATTTTCAAACTTTGGGGAAGGAACGGGGTAAATGAGGTGACGCTGATATGACATTTGGAGGAGTTGGTCTCCACACCATATAGTCTAATAGAAAAATATTATTTAAATAAGGAAATATAGTAGGGGTATTTATGGTTTGGTTTTAAACTGTAAAATCGACCAAACCGCTCATCGGTTTGGTCTTACAGTTGGCTTTTTAAATAACTTCCGGCAGTTAGTTTCAATATTATTAAACCATAGTGAATGGTTTGGTTTATGGTTTATACTAAAAAAAACAACCATATAAAACCGGACCATAATAATTTAGTATTTTATTTTTCAAAAAAGTTCACATAAATGGTAACATTATTTTATAATAGGTGAAGAGATATGTACCCGCGCGAGCGCAGGAAAGAAGGCCGCACACACGACAGCGCAAGAGCGTGACGTGGCATTCTAGAAGACGGCGCATGCAGTCACCAAAAGGACAGGTGTCACCCGACAGGAGCAAAATCCATAGCCAATCAGAGGCGTCTATTCCCTGTTCCATGATCACCTGCCAGTACGAGGTACGAGAAAGGACAATTACAGGACACGTGGACCAATCGCAGAAGGACAACGCAATAATTGACAACGGCCACAATAGTACGGGACAGCTGTCATTCTTCTCACAACCAATCATAGGCCACCTGATGAGCCTATAAATACCCACCTTCGTCATCAAAGGAAGGGATCGATTATCAGAGAAAGAATTCATATCACAGGCTGTGAGGAATAGATTATAGTCGAAACTCTTGTAATAATCCGATAAACAGTGTCTTGTAATAGTCTTATCAGTTAATGAGAATTACGTCCTTTCTTATCTCTCTATATTAACACTGTTATATTAGATTGTTAGATTGATGTTTCTTCATTGGCGCCATCCGTCTTTTTGAGTTAACAAGAACAGCAACTAAAAAACTTCTATTTCTCAGAAACCCAGCCATGAGTTCTTTACCAATAACAACAAACTCCCTAACGGGCACGTCCGGCACTGGTGCTGCTCCGGCAACCACCAGCCAGCCCGACAGCCATATGGAGGAACAGTTTCATGGCACAGACGTGGGCCGCACCCCGTCCTCCGGGACGAGGCAGACCACGTCGTTTCATTTTGCCACTGATAACCTTCAAGCTTCACCTGCTGGTCACACTGCGCCGATGGTTAGCTCGGAGGTGTGGTATGCGCAGCAGAAAGAAGCTCTGAAGTAAGCATTCATGAACAAACTTAAAGAACAACACCTGAGAGAAGCATCTCGCGCCCTGTCTTTCAGCGAAGGAAGGCCTGTCACTATATCAGAAGGGCCATCCAGAGCTGCGGGGCACGTGGGCGGAAGCAATCATATCACTGACCCAACTTGGAGGGAAGACTCCGATGAGTCACAGAGTCGTTTTCAACGTGACGCAAGCCAGTACTTGACCAACACTGTCGATCGAGCACACTTGTTGTCCGGCGAAGACGACCTCACGCAGCCTTACTATCCCCCATCATTCAGTGAGAAATCAAAGTTCACACCGCGCATCGCACTTGCCACACTGCCCGCACGAACAAAAATCCCAAGTACTCTGGGAAAGTTCGACGGCACCGGCGATCCCGATGATCACTTGAGAAGCTTCGAGATCGCAGGAAAATGCGCGAGGTGGAGCCTACCAGCATGGTGTCACATGTTCGCGCAGACGCTTACGGGCACAGTGCGAGTGTGGTTCGACAGCCTACCAAATGGCAAGATTGACAACCTGAAAGAGTTGACTGACAAATTCTCAGATCACTTCAGCCAAAACAAAAGGATCGAGCGCGATTCCACAGATATCCTGCAAGTCAAGAGACACGAAAATGAATCCATCGAGGATTATATCACCAGGTTTAATCGAGAGGCCTTACAGATCGGACCCATTGGGTTCGAACTCATGAAAGCAACATTCACTCAAGGGGTAAGGTGTGACTCACGGATCCGCACTTTAGCCGGATGCACAGGCATGCCCAACACTTGGGAAGAAATCATGCGTGGCGCAAAGAACTACGCTAAAACTGAGAGGGAACTCTCTGTTTGGAGCAGAATTCAAGCGCCACAATACACAGATACTCAAGCACAGGCAGTGCGCAGTAGAAACAACAGAAATGAAAGAAGGGGAAAAGGGAATGTCTGGACGAGGCTCCAAGGAACCAACCAGACAGTAACAAAACCCGCCACACCCCAAGAGTATCCGCACAACACGTCACTTGTGCATAAATCCGGTAGGCGGAGTCACAACAACTGGACTCCTTTAACAAAAACGCCAGCGCAAGTCCTAGCAACAGAAAATGTTGACTTCCCAGAACCAAAAGTCATCAAGCGCAGGGAAGGGCTCGATCATAACAAGTTCTGCGCCTATCATCAAGACATCGGCCATGACACCGACAAATGCTATCAGCTGAGACAAGCAATCGAGGATGCGCTAAAGACCGGTAAGCTGGGACATTTACTGCAAAATGTGGAGCGTAAACAAACAGCGGGCCCACCGCCCAAAAAGATAAAAAATGTGAGTATGATGATACACAGCAGTGGGCATCGACTCCAAAAGCGAAAGCCAGATACCACAGCAGACTGGAAGGAGCAACAAGTGTGCTTCCCGGTGGTCAAAGGCGGCCTGTCCGCTACGCGGGCAATCATCGTCACGACCATCTTTGACCACTACAGAACCACGAGAGCTTTCATGGATACCGGCAGCAACTCGGACATCATGTATGGGCAGTGTTTCGACCTATTGGATGACGAAGACAAGCAAAGGCTGCGCCCCATCAACTCCCCAATCATGGGATTTTCAAACGAGGTTGTGACCCCTCTCGGGGAGATCTCTTTCCCCCTCACTTTGGGAGCACATGGGCGATCACGAACTGAAGAAGTCACCTTCCTTGTCATCCCAACGAAGTCCAAGTATGACATCATCCTAGGGCGAGACTCCATGGCTTCATACAACATGGTCACCTCTACAGTCCATGGCGCAATCGGTTTTCCCACCCCAAGTGGTGTGGCAATCGTATGGGCTAATAGAGAATGCGCCATGACGACAGAGTCTCATCCGGCCAAGATGCAAAAAACATGCCCACGCACGGAGCCAGAAAAATGGATTCTGAATACCAAATTCCCTGACCAAACCATCACGTTGGGTCCAACAATCTCAGAGGGCATTAGGGATAAACTGAAACAGCTTCTCCGAAAGAACATGGACGTGTTCGCGTGGCAGCCATCAGACATGACCGGCGTCCCGCGCGAACTCGCCCAGCACAAACTCAACACATATCGCTCTGTCGAACCCATCGCGCAAAAGCGCCGAAGCATGGGTGCTGAAAAAACACAAGCGATGAATGAACAAGTGGGAGAGCTGTTGAAAGCAGGGATTCTGAGGGAAACGCGATACCAGACTTGGGTTGCTAACCCAGTAATGGTAAAGAAAAGCAACGGCGGATGGAGGATGTGCGTGGACTATACAGACCTCAACAAGGCATGCCCAAAGGACTGCTACCCTTTGCCGGAGATCGATCTGAAAATAGACTCCCTAGCGCCTTTCCGTTTCAAATGCTTCTTAGATGCGTACAAAGGATACCATCAGATCCAGATGGCGCTAGAGGATGAAGACAAAACAGCATTCCGCACTGACAAGGGGGTTTTCTGTTACACAAAGATGCCATTCGGCCTAAAAAATGCGGGGGCCACATACCAACGATTGATGGATCGCGCATTCGCCAAACAAATTGGAAGAAACCTAGAAGTCTACGTGGATGATCTAGTCATCAAAAGCAAAGAAGAGGATCAAATGCTAACAGACATCGAGGAAACCTTCAAGCATTTGAAAGAAATCCAGATGAAGCTGAATCCAAGAAAGTGCGCATTCGGAATGGAAGAAGGTAAGTTCCTGGGCGTGGTGGTCACCAAAGATGGTTTCAGGCCAAACCCTGAAAAAATACAGGCCATCGCGCAAATGCCTTCCCCATCCACCCTAAAAGAAGTGCAAACATTGAACGGGCGCCTGGTAGCAATCAACCGATTCCTGTCGCACCACGCAAGCAAATCCATCCCATTCATCGAAACGCTAAAAAACTGCCTAAAAAGAACCATTTTAAATGGACCGCAGAGGCGGAGAAAGCTTTTCAAGAGATGAAGGAATGTTTGATGGACCTACCGACACTCACCGCTCCACTCCCTAGGGAGCCATTAACGATGTATCTATGCGCCACAGAGCAGGCGGTGAGCGCGGTACTGATGGTAGACAGGAAGTTGGTCCAGACACCCATTTACTATGTCAGTCGAGTGCTGACAGACGCAGAGTCAAGGTACACCACTATGGAGAAGCTAGTTTTAGCCCTCGTTCACGCATCACGAAGGTTGCGCCGCTATTTCCAAGGCCACCCCATCAACGTGCTGAGCGACTATAAGCTAAACAACGTCCTATCAAAACCGGAAGTCTCCGGTAGATTGGCAAAATGGGCTATCGAGCTGGGCGAGCACACCATTCACTACAAAACGCGCCCAACAATCAAAGGACAGGTATTAGCTGACTTCATAGCGGAGGTACCACAAGAAAAGATTGAAGAGTGTAAAGCAGAGCAAGACCCGCAACCAACATGTGATGAAAAAGCCATCTGGAACCTCTACACAGATGGGGCCTCAAACGAAGATGGCGTAGGTGAACTAACAGTGTAGGTTAAGCCCACTTTCAATTTATCTTAAGCTCACACCTTTCTGTTCTAGTCTTTTACGTTTTCAAAATTCTAAAGTTAGGGAGAGGTTAACGTACAAAGCTTCTTAATGTAAGAAGCGTAAGAAGCAATCTCAGCCATTAGATTAACAAGATGGCTGGATGCAGATTAAAAGCCCTAATCATACTTGGGTTAAACTAACCAAAGGTAAATTGTGAAAAACTGTCTACTTTTTTTTCAAATCGTAACAACAAAAATCAATCGAAACAAAAATTTTCAATAATTGAAATCGATTAAACCATTCTGAATGATTACAAAATCAAAATAACAAAAAACATTCGATTACAAATGACGAAAACGAAAAAAATTATAAAAAAGAGATTTACACTGGAATGATTTAATCATAAGAAAAAACATACAATTATGAATAAACGCTCGTAATAGTTGTCAAATACTTTCGATTTTGTTTCAATACGTATGATTAAACATAAAAGTTAGGTTAAAAAAAGTTGCAGAGGAAGAAGATGAAGTTGGTGAACACAAAGACTTTTAAACGCACTAACAAATTTTAAACGCACTCATTGTACTTAAACGCACTTACAAAATTTTAAACGCACTCATTAAAAAGTTTGGAAGCACTTATTGAAATTTTGGACGCACTCATTAAAAAAGTTTGGAAGCATTAATTGAAAATTTGGACGCACTTATTAAAAAGTTGGGAAGCACTCTTTGAATATTTTGGACGCACTCATCAAAACCCAACAAAATTCAAACGCACCTCTACCAAACATCAAACGCACCTTAACAAACATTCAAACGCACCTTTTAACAAACATCAACCGCATTAAGTTACTTCCAGTACTCTCCTAGTCCTACTGCTGTTCATGCTTCACTTCATACAACTTCTTCTCCATTACATCTTGCTGAATAAAAAAGAGATGCAATTTGTAACCACCATGTTCCTAAGACCAGAAGCAAAATTTCTTTAAAAAAGGGAACTCGTAATCAGCAAAAAAAAAGAATATGCAGTGTCCAAAAATCAAAATCAAAATCGATTTTGACGGAAACACCTCAAAATCAAAATCGAGGCGTGACAGAAACAGCTTCGGTTGTGACGGAAGCAGTCGCCGGAAAATGATGATCGTATGATCCGTATAACTTCCGGTAACGATCAACGGAGGTGGAGAAGTACTCCAGCATAACTATACGCAATTAATTGTGTTGGAGTGTTAGTGAATGATGATGGTGATGGTGGTGGTGGTCAGATCTAGAATAAACGTTTGTTTGCAGTTGTACCCTTTTACCCTTTTAATCAATTAGGATTAGGTTAGTTGGAGTTTACTAGGGTTTACACATGTCAAACTGTGATGGCTTCGTACACTTCTTATGTTAAGGTTCTTTGTACTGTATACTAGCCATTCTCGTTAACCCCACCAATTGTATATCAAGGTGTTGCATCAACAATTCACCTATTCAACCTTAAGAAGCAAAAACCGTGAAACCAGATCGGAATCAAACCCTTACTAATTGTTTAGTTTGGTTCGGTTTAAGAATCTTACAGTTTGGTTTTAGTTTACAAAAATAAAACCGTTACTTATTGTGTGGTTCATGGTTTAATCTAAAAACCGCAAAAATCAGATTGTGAACACAGAAAAATATAGTCTAAAAAATAATGCTATCATGCATGACTCATGTCCCGTCAATGGCGCACTTCCTTGGGGCGGGGGGCGGCCCCCAAATTTTCGCTCAGAAATTCCGATTATTTAACATTCATATAGATTTTTTTTTTGAAATATACAGTTTCAACCCTAGTTTTTTTATGAAAAAAAAAAGTTATATGTCATAATTTTCCGGCGTAAATTTCTCTAAATAAAATTATGGCTCTAGTTTTAATTGATTATTTAATTTTAAGCACACGAAACCCACAATCAATGGCAAGGATGAAGTATGAAGCAGGAAAACGTCAAAATCTGAATGAACTTTTAGCAACCGGACCTCTAAGTTAGGCTTTAGGGGCGGTGGTACGTAGCAGCAGCTACCGACGTCATAATATGTGCTCGTTGCGGCTTCGGACCCTACTGGTGTGGGTCCTTTAAATGCGTATCAACAAACGACTAAAACCTTATCTCAAGGAAAAGGTTCATATGATCCTTCTGATTTCTCACCCACTCATATTATTATTTCTTGCTTTTATTATTATTGTTGTTAAAAATATATGGTCATTGTCGCCATCTTTTCCATAAGGGTGGACATGATGTCGGATAGGTGTTTCGGATGGGTGGGTGGTTAGGGAAAGTGGGTTATAGTCATCGATGAATAGGCCTGTAAACAACGAAATTATGAAAGAATATGAACAAAGACATATTCGTGTTTGTTAATTTAACTTTAATCGAACAGGAACATGAACACATAATTGAACACATTTTTTTCGTTCGTGCTCGTTCATTAAGAAAATTGCAATGTCCGTGTTCGTTTATGTTCGTTCGTTTAAAACCTAAACGAATAGTTATGAACGAATATAAATGGACGTTCACGAATATAAATGAATTTAAACAATTTTGTATTACTATAAAAAAAGTAATTACTAATTGGTTATATTTATACAAGTAGCTAGAAAGTCCAATTTATTTTAAATATTTATATAGATATAACTAAATATGTAATTAATAAAATTTAAACAAACATAAACGAACATAAACAATGTATAAATACAACGTTTGTTCATGTTCGTTCATTTAACTAAACGAACATCCCGCTAAACAAGTTAACAAATAGTTCATGAACATTCATTTCGTTTACAAGCCTACCGATGAAAGACCGTGAAACATAGCCTTTAGGATTAAAAAAAAATATATTATTTTATCTATTCAAATACCATTGTTTCACCATTTCATTACACCAAAATTCAAATATTTCTTGCAACATTGTACACACACAAACAAGATGGATGATGACAATCATGATCATCTTGGGTTATTCATTTCACATGACAAGTATCACGATATATTCTCATGCGATAGTAGCTTATAATTTCTCAAGGATCTCGTCGACACGACAACATATAAAAACGTGATAGTGAAAAGGTCATCAAGTTCTAACGGGATCAGTGGCGAAGCTTGGTTTCGGAATCGGCGGGGGCCGAACTCAATTTTTTTTTATCGGTAGTGGAAAATCGGCAGGGGCCGGACTCAACCCGGACTCAATTTACCTTTGAAAATCGCAAATTTTCACTACTGCGCAAAAAAACAGGGGGGGCCAGGGCCACCCCTGGCCCCTTATATACTTCGCCCCTGAACGGGATACACTTAGGTGACCATCTAAATACATCATAACCATAAATCTATACCTATAATAAACGAAAGCCATTTTAATGACATGTCACTCAAAGAGGGTATTCTCTTCATTGAGTGTGCCATGTGTCATCCTATGTGGCAAGACCTTTATTTTAGGAAAATAATAATTTAAAATTTAAAAACAAAATTAGATTTTTATCTCTAATGTTTTCTCCCATAACTTTTAAACGTTAATATCTTTTATATACAAGATTTTTTAAAGAAAAAAATTACACCAAATTAACGAGCGTTTTATTATCTTTCCAACGGGTACCATAGTGCTATATAAAAAACGGAGAAAAAAACGACTATTTTTTTGTAACCCGACAGGTATTGTGTCAGGTTTGGAATTAGTTTAAAAAAAATTGTGGGTTTGGGTCGGGCCTGGGATTAGGTGATACCCGACCCAATGACCCTTTTTTTATATTAGAATATGATAACTTATGGCAGAGATTTGTTTAATAATAATAATAATAATAATAATAATAATAATAATAATATTCATTAATCATATATTGGCAGATGTCATTTTCATAGTTTAGATACTTCTAATTTTATTCACTTTACTTAGATTTCTCAACCCGGGACGCTCCCGGGGTATAAACTAGTGAATTTATATTTTAATCATAAGTCATAACTCATAACCATCTAAATACAATCAATAATAGGCTGGTTAAAATAGGAAAAATGGAAATAAATAATCCCAACTATTGATTATTGGCCAATAACAGTCCCAACTACGAAAATCACCAATATTGGTCCCAACTTTCGACATATTGGAAACCAACGGACCCAAACTAACGGAGGCTAACTCCGTTAGTGTGATGTTGACGTGGCATGCCACGCAGGATGCCACGTAGGATCATTTTGCCACGTGGCATGCCACGTAGGATGCCACGTAGGATCATTTTGTCACGTGGCATGCCACGCAGGATGCCACGTAGGATCATTTTGCCACGTGGCATGCCACGTAGGATGCCACGTAGGATCATTTTGTCACGTGGCATGCCACGTAGGATGCCACATAGGATTATTTTGCCACGTGGCATGCCACGTAGGATGCCACGTAGGATCATCTTGCCACCTAAGCATGCCACGTCAGCATCACACTAACGCCACGTCAGCATCACACTAACGGAGTTAGCCTCCGTTAGTTTGGGTCCGTTGGTTTCCAATATGTCGAAAGTTGGGACCAATATTGGTGATTTTCGTAGTTGGGACTGTTATTGGCCAATAATCAATAGTTGGGATTATTTATTTCCATTTTTCCGTTAAAATATTATGTATTTGACACCTAAATGTAATTTAATTTGTGTATTAAAATTAGTCGTCTTTAACATTTCAAACGAAATAAGCACATTTTGTATTTTATTTTATTGTAACACGAAGTCCTTTAACATTAAAAAGAATTATTGTGCGCAAAGCAATTGTTTTCTTTAATTTTCCACGCACCTAGTCCTAGTTCATGGAATAAACAATAGTGCTCATTTTAGATTAGTCAAACATATGGGGCTTCAGATAGTCGATGGAGACTTTATTTGCTATTTTGTGTAGTAAAACAAGTTTATTTATAATGATTTCTAGATGTTTTTAACATTTAAATTAATAGAGTAAATTGCAATTTTTTCTACGTGGTCTGGGAACCGAACTAGTACCCGTGTGAAAACCATCAGTTGAAAGTTGAAACCGATTTGGTACTGATTAACAACTCATACCCTCCGTCAAAACTGATTTGAGTCATTGACCAAAACCGGTTTGGGCTAAAAAAACCGGGTTGTGGATATCATGGCTCAGGCTCACCCTGTTTATATGGGCCAGAATTTAGCAACTTTCCATCCAAGTATCCAACCCATATTCCCATGTAAACTTTCAATGGACTAAAAAAGCATTAAACAAATTTCATCCCGGTTCGATTCCCACTCTTCACATTATTTCGTACAACATCTGGGCAATGATGGTGACAAATGCACTGAAGAGCGTTCGATCCTGAGCTGCACCCCGGTTTTCACCCGGCTGTTACTCCAGCAAGGAACCTTGTGTGGAGGCAGTACGGTTTCCAGGGGAACGTCGTAACCAAGTCTGATACACCAGCGCGGACCCGGTTAAGACAATGTAGTCTGAGGCAGATCTTGGCTAGGGCTGCCGATTAGGTCGTATGACATTGGGTCACTCATGAAAGTCACTGTTCAAAAAAAAAAAAAAAAAAAAAAAAACAATTACAACAAAACGTAAAAGAAACCAAGTTACCCAACCCTTTTTGTTAATTATTTAATACCCACAATGAATTGTAAATTAAGCAAAGTCATCAGATGAATCTTTCGTTCAACACAGCCATAATCACAACATTGCAATAAATCTTACAGCAAAATCACAAAGAAGCATGTTTTACGTTGGATGCTTAACCACACTCTTCAGGATCAAGACTTTTCGTTCTTAGAACACAAACTAAGCAGTCTCTACGGCGCCCTGCTGCGCTCATCCCTTCTTTTTATATATTCACCTTTTTTTATTATAAATAGAACTATTTGTAGCTTGCACCATTGAACCCTCGTAGGCTCGTACTAACCGATATTGTTCACTTTGGCCATCAGAAGCTCAACCATGGATTTCAATCAAACGATGTCATACCTGTCTAAAATAAAGACATAAAATTATATCGATTGTAACTATCTAAATATCATCGACAATAGTTATAGGTGGTTAAAATATTATTATAAAAAATACCTAAACGACAATATTATTTTTTTAAGGAAAAAAAAAACAAGACAACACCCTTTGTGAGATTTATTGTATTCAAATTACTCGTTTCTAAATATTTCAAACGAAATAACCACACTTTGCATGCCTTCTATAATTTATTCGCCCACAAACAATTGTTTCCTCTAATTTTCCACGCACTAATATTATATTAAATGTTGTATGTGATGGGTAGGTTAATCAAACATATGTGGCGGCAGGTCATCGACGGTGGCTTTTAGAATGTTACACGACCCGACCAGATAGACAAGACAAGACACCAATCTAGTTGGGAGTGAACCGATTTAGAAAACCCTTTTTTTTCTTATTATTTTATTAAAATTTCATATTCATTTACTATTTCAAGCTTTATATTTTATTTGAACGGTAAATTAGGATCACTGACGAACTACTGAAGTATCAAATGGTCTCTAAGTCTTATCCCATCCAAAAAATGTCACTAAGCTATAATGACTTACTAAGCTATAATGCCATGGGCTTTTATTTGATTAAATATTTCCCGTCTAATGAAAATACAATTCTACACAAACAAAATAGCAAATCTACACCGAATTATTACATGATGCGGATATTAAGGGGGTGTTTGTTTTTTCAAGGGAAGAGCTTCTTGCCACTTATGTCTGCGTCGCGCAGACGCGGGCAGACATTTGAGTCCCGCAGATTGTTTGTTTTTTAAAAGACATCCCACTTAAAAACATCTTCCCCACCTCTTCCTCAAGCAGACATGAACCCTCCTCTTTTTACCTCTTCTAACCTCTTCTCACACAACACAACACAAAACCATCTGCTCCTTTGTTCTTCTCATACCTTTTCTCCTCCTCCTCTCTCGTTCTTCTTCTTCCCTCCTTTCCCCTCCGTCGCCGTCACCCCTGCTCCTCCTTCCCCACCGCCGGTGCGTGATCAACTCCTCAACCGCCGCCCTAGTTTCACTAGTAGCACTCAACCCATGGTCCGTACGGCACCACCGGATCTTCCTCCGTTACTGTTACCGGAGAGTCCGGTTTCCAATTTTCTTCGCCGGTTGAAGCACGTAAACTGAAGTTATTATTTTTGTTTTTTTGTCCTGATGGTAAAAGTGTTGGACTTTGTGAAGGATTTGGTAGGAAATGTTTTTAATTTAACAGGAAAGATGGAGATTGTGGATGGAGGTTTGTGATGTGTTATTATTGGTGATGATGAATTAGAAGGGAAATTAACGATGAGTGAAAGGGATGACATTTTTTTGTTGGGATTGGTGTTGAGAGAGGATACAAACTTAACTTCAGTGTGTTCTTGATTTGTTTACGGCGGGGTGGGGTGGGGTGGGGGTGGTTTTGATTTGTTTATTTTGAAATAAAAACTTAACTTTAGATGTTAAATACTAGAGGTTAAGGTTTTGGGTTACGCTACAGACGTTAAAAAACAAATAGTCTTCCTCTTGCAGACTGCAGACCTTTGGTCCACCTCTTCTCCTGCAGATGTCTGCAGATGTGGTCCGCAGACTGCAGACCTTTTGCCTCAGAAAAAACAAACATCACCTAAATATGTTTAGACCAATGGAACGTTAAGGTGACCATCTCGCTACCCCAACTTCATATCAAGCTCAGATCAACTCGTGAGTTTAAACATGCTTTTATTTAATATGTATTTATGATAACATTGTCCTATATATTATATATAGATACAATTGGTAAATTTTGGTGTGAGGGGGCGTTACTGTAGCAATCTGGACGCCCTATATTATTCCACGTTTGTGTCTGCTCCTACGTGGTCTCATCTCAGCGGTTCAGATAAACCCTAACCGGAAATCTCTACATCTATGTCTCACCCTCTGTTTTTCTACCTTTCTTTGTCGGTGGCCATGTTTCTTTGTCTCCCTCTCTGTTATTCTTGGGCGGCAACTGCTAGCTGTCTACGGCAGCCGTGCTTCCGCCGTGAGGGGCCTTTATTGTAGCTGTAAATCCGTTTTTTTCTCTGTGTTTGGTGGCATTTTCCTCAGTAAGATGGCTGATTTTCTCTAAGCTGGCGGCAGCCGCTCTGTTCATCCACGGAGGTGGTGCCTCTGTCGTCGTCTTCTCGATGGGGGATGGTTGCGGTGTTAATCGGTTGTGGTTTACCCTGCATCGGTACGATTGTGGAATGGAGTTTGAGCAGGTCTCTCTGTTTTTTGATAGATAAGGCTTTGGAAGATGTAGTGGAGCAAAGATAGGTAGGTATGGAGAATAAAGAAGAAAGATATTATGGTTAGGTAGTTGTAAAACTAAAAAAAATGATGGCATTACAAAGCTAGCCCGACAATTTGTCTGATCCTTTGCTCTCTTTGTTAATGTTCTACTTTAATTATGCAGTTGACGAGTTGCCATTTCGAGAGTCTCGGCTCAACGATTTGATACGCGGAATTACTTGCGTTAACTGTGATACGTAGTCTCATCCGTCGCGCGCCGTCGCAACGCGCGGCGGGTAAAATACTAGTTAAATTACAATACAGAATTAAATAATAATAATATCATCATCATCATCATCATCATACTCAGTTAATCCCACCTATAGCAAAGCTAAGGTAGGGTCTGAGGAGGGTAAGATGTAGACAGCCTTACCTCTACCCCTAAGAATAGAGAGGCTGCTTCCAGTGAGACCCCCGGCTCGATGTGGTTTGGTATCAAGCCTTGGACATAAGACACAGAACACTTAGCAATCGGGACAAACCCGATCGGTGCATGTACCCCTTTGTCTTTTGGCTATCCACGCCACCACATGATGCATGATTAACCGTCCGTCGGTTTTAACGTTATTTTCACGAAATTAGTAAAATAACGTTAAAACTAGTGCAACTTTACTTTTGCCCCCAAGGGCCATAAATAATAATAATATATGTTATATTATACTTATCACAGTTATAATTATAAATGCTTGACTTCACATAATGAACTCGAATTAGCCTAGGCTTGACTCAACTTGTTTGCACCAATATACATACACGTTATGCACATAGACATAAATACATACATACATACACATAAAAATACAAACACACACATCACACATATATACATGCACTATCAACACGCACACATATATACAAATACATTTGTATAATGTAATGCATATATATACACGCACCGGTTTTCAAATCAAACCCGAAACCAAACCGGTTCCATAGGTTTTTGTTTCAAACACCTCAAAACTGGTTAAGAACCGAAACGATTTCATCACAAAAACCGGTCAAGGCCCAACCCACCAGTTCAACTGCCCAACCTGATTTGTGCGCACCTCTACAGACAACTACAATCCTCAAAGAGAATAAATGTGACTAGTCATTGTTGGTGAGTTACAATGGGCGAAGTAAAATAAAGGCGGGGGTGCCCCAGCCACCCTGTTTTTTTGGCTCCGCAGTGTAAATTTTCTAGGTATTGAGTCCTACCCCCACCGGTATTGGCATTAATCAAATAAAGATGGCTCTGTCTTCTCCGGTATTGGCATTACGGGATTTCAAGAAAATCTTTGTACTAGAAACTGGTGGCAGCAGCCATGGGCATTTGTGTTGTCCTAACGCAGGAACATCATCCTATTCAAGATGAGGCATTGTGGCCAAGACAGCAGGCAATGTATGTACACGAAAAACTGTCATTATGTGTGTGATTAAACACTGACATCACTACCCCTAAATGGGACACTTTTATAATTGGGATGTGCATGTTTTGACTAAACATAGGAAAGTCCTAATGGGAAAAGACGATGACCTGCAGAAGGACATCATTAAGATGTGGCATGACCCGACTATGGGGACTCACTCATGGGTCCAATGCTACATTGCAAAGGATCAAAAGTTTATTCAAATAAAGATTATATCAAAGCAAGTACGACATCACCAAAGTTTAAAAGAACGGAAACGAGCCTCGAGGCGTTTTCCCTTCGCCTCATGAGGCGTAAGCCTCAAGGCAAACTGAGGCGTAAACCCGAGGCGCAGTCAAAAAATAAATATAAAAATTATGTATCTTATACACATAAAATAATTGACCTAGAAAAGTCTAAAACATCAAAAACACACATCAAGAATAAAATAAATGACCCAAAAAGTCAAAAACACCAAAAAAAAAAAAAAATACACATCAAAAACGGCCAAAACCACCTCTGGTGCACATTTTCTTAGCGACTCAGCCCTTAGAGGCGTATGTACAATCTGAACCCCATGAGGCGCGCCTCATATTAGTTTTCTTAGCGTTTCGCCTTGAGGCGCGCCTCGAGGCGCACGCCTCACCTGTTTTTTTAAACCATGGACATCACATAACGTGAATGCAACGTGTGTCAAAGAGCTAGGAATGAACACGTGGCTTGGTCTCGTATTCATTGACATATCAATGAACCATGTTGGTGGTTTACACAAATTACATGCAAAGACTATATTTGTAGTCGTGGACGCATGGACCAGGTATTCACACTATCCTGATATTCTGCAGACTGCAGTATATGTGGCCCAAGTTTGTATGGATTCAGTTTTTAAATTTTGCACGGTCAGCCACACATTACTATGTTTGATTGTGACCCTATTTTATAAACAATTTTTGGAAAAGAGTTGTAGATTGCATGGAGTGACTGTGGCAACATAACTCTTAGAGAGGTGGAATAATACAACAGTTATGGCTATCCACCACCATTGTTGCTAAGGAAGCTAGAGATACCTTATTGGTCGAGATGATGTGCGACAATTCAACTGTTGAAACACTCTTTAAACAGTACCATGAATCATATGAAGCAACTAGCAGTTTCCCAATGGATATTCGAAGTGGGTATGTGGGTGTTCTAGTAACCAGATTACAAGGTCTCAAATGTTATCACTCATGGAAAACATCATTACAAAACTTGGTGGGAAAACACGATGACCTGTAGGACATCATTAAGCTATGCCATGACTCGACAATGCGGACTCACTCATGTGAATGCAATGTGTGTTAAAAAGCTAAGTTTTCATGAATTCAGTTTTCAAATTTTGCATTGTTGGCCACACACTACTATGTTTGATTGGGACCCTATTTTTATAAACATTTTTTTTGAAATAGTTTACTAGATTGCATGGAATGACTTTGGCGATGTCTACTGCCTATACACATGTATGCCGACCGAAATCGAGAAGTCAATCATTGTGTGCAGACCTACTTAAGATACATGATGATAACTCCTAGAAATTAAGGTGGTATAATACCAATTACCACTAGCTCTACAGTTACCATGTGGACGAGACGTTGAGAAGAGAATTCAGATGTTTTGTGTGTTGCTAAGGAAGCTAGAGTGACTGACGTGGACGAGACGTTAAGAAGAGAAGTCAAATGTTAGAACACTCTTTAAAGAGTGTCTAAATGATGTTTCACGAACACCCACGAACCCATTTCAAATATCCGAATCATTTGCATAAATAGGGGTTTATTATTTTACAAATTACATTTAGGGGGTATTGGGGAAAAAAAACTAAAAATGGTGATCCCTCTATATGGTTTGGCGATATCAAAGTAAATCCCTGCAGCGAAACAGTGATGCCGCCAAATGATATGTTGTAGTCATAGATGCCGCCAATTGGGAGTGTGTAGTCACCTATTGATACCGCCAATCCATACCCTCTCTTTATTGATACCGCCAATTGATAGTGTCTAGTCACTTAATACCGCTAATCCATGTAGTGGCTTCTTCAATGTTGCCGTCAAGAACCCTCCAATCCAAATTGAGGCATTGATGCCGCCAAATGGTTGTGAGTCTTCATGGTTCGAGACCTGCATATTTGCAGGCTATAAACACACTCACAAAAGACTCTAGCATTGCATGCAATGGTCTTGTATTTTGCAGATGATTTGATAGGTAAATAGTGTCTTTGAGAGTGCAAGAGTGAGCCTTTGGGGGTTATAAAATGGAGTGTGAGGTGAAGAAGGAGCACCACCCACATCCATTTCCACACCATCACCATTACAATCTCCATCTGAAACCTTTGAAATTTATAAAAAATCATACCAAGCAAAACTTACACCCTGGTCCCCTAAGCAACGATGTGTTGTATCTGCGTGATCGACATCGTTCCTTTCACATTTCCGTAAACGATGAAAACTTCAATGAGCCCCTTATGGTAAAACGTAGCGATAGAAGCATATGGCGGGCACTTCGTGACAACCTTGTTGTAGGACGGGTTCGTAACCTTGTCGATGCCGCAGGGTTTGGTGGCCTTATAGATTGTGGTTATCGATACGTTGACCACTCCTTAATTACAGCTTTGGTGGAACGATGGAGGCCCGAAACTCACACGTTCCACCTACCATTTGGTGAAGCTACTGTCACCTTACAAGATGTTAACGTCTTGTGGGGGTTACCTATCGAGGGAGCTATTGTGTCTGGGGCAGATGATGCAATGTCTACTGCCGAGGCAATAGCGTTGTGCCGACGATGGTTAGGTGTTACGCCTGCAGAGAACCAAATGTCCGGCAAATCCGTTTTGGGTAGTGTTATTATTAATCAACTAACCGAGCCGTTTGTTGAAGCTGAGGCTACGGATGAAGCGTGCATTTTCCGTGCTCGTTTAATCATTTTTTATTTGATCGGTTCCACTTTGTTCCCTGATAATAACAATAATAGACTAAATATTTTTTATTTAAGATTTTTACGAGACCTAATCCGAACAGGGTCTTATAGTTGGGGCAGTGCGGTTCTCGGTTGTCTTTACAGGCGGCTTTGTGATGCCACCCAACCGGATAGGAAAGCCGTGACCGGGCCCATAATGCTCCTTCAAATATGGGCATGGGAGAGGATTCGGTGTCTCGCACCACGACCACCCTCAAACCGGTTTGATTATACTTGTCCGCTAGCGGCTCGGTATATATCGCAAAGCCCAAACAAATATAATGTGTCTGCATGGCATCCCTTTGTATTTTTTTTACTGAACACGTTTTTTAAAATGTTAATTTTGTAGGTGGAGAGACCGCAATTTAAACTTCAAGGAGGTATCCACACACTGCCTCAAGGCATATCGTTCACAGCTACAATCGTTGAACGAGAACATGGTATGTTCATTCTACACGTGTTAGTAATTATTTTTAGTTTTTTGTATTAAGTATGCATTTATTGTGTTTTGTAACTGAATTAAGTGTTTGTTTTTATGTTTTTAGTTCAACTGGACCCCCTACACCTCGGTTTTGGATCGACTACCGGCCATATGTTCAAGTGGGATCGAAAGCTGGACGAGCTGTTGTCCGCTTATATGCTTTGAGATCGTTGAGCATCATTACCCTCAACGGGTTATGAAGCAATTCGGCATGCTCCAGTACATACCTCCCCAAATAAACCTAACCGTACCCATGGCTTATCTTGAAAGACTGCATGCTTTGGGGCGGCAAGGACACAACGGGGTGGACTGGATGAGTAGGCACGAAGCCTACATCAACGCCTGAAATAACCGTCGTAACACGGTTTACATGTCTGATCCCATAAGGACGACTTCCACAGAGCCCGGTTATATGCAATGGTATTTGGGGCGTACCGTTGCATTTATTGGCAATCCGAGTGTAGCACCGGCCCCAGTTGGCGGTTTCCAAGACGACGGTGCTAGAATCCAGCTGATGGTAAAGCATTTTTACGTGTCTAATTCATACATTAATTATTTGAGTTTACGGTTTCTAACTAATAATTTTGTTTGCAGAGAGATGCCATAGGTGATATTTACCGGTCTTCTCAGCAGGCATTTAATGATCCTCAGTCCTTCGCCACGCAGCTTGGGCATATACAGAACACGGCGTTCCAAAGTATGATGATGTCACACGATGTCGGACACTTACAAAATCCGACGCATCTTACAACGGACGCCGTCGACTTGTCAGCACCGGCACGACCTCAAAGGGTACGCCGGCGACACGCTCCCCGTCAGGTGCCGACAAACGTGGCGGAAAATCAGTACCAAGCTGGAACTCCGTTTGACAATGAGGCTGGGTTTGGTGCATCTGTTGCGGCCAGCAACAATCAGAGCCAGGGTGGGGGATGTCCCGCAACTCTTTGACGTTGGATTGGACCAACTTGGAACTCCGTTTGGATTGGGTAGTTCCTTCGTACAAGGAACTGGTGATGTTGGTGGGTCCGGTGGCGGTCAACCGGCGGTGACAGGTCCGCTAGCTAACTTGATTGCAAGCGGAATTGGCATCAGAGATAGTTGGGCATTTCCGTCACAGGATTTTGTGACGCCGGTTGGGCAGGGGTTGCCACGGGTTGATCTCGACTATGTTATTGATTTTCATTACCATCCCCCGCATAATTCGTGTGACGAAGGACCTTCAAGTCGGCCAGGACCTTCGACCGCACTGAATTTAAACCTCTTTCCCGATGATCAGTACAGGAATCAAGAACCACCACCCAACGATAAAACACAAACCCAACACCAACCACCAAGAAGGCAATCTGAACGTCTTATGAATCAGGCTCCCACGGACTTTACGAACTGGTTTAACTTGTAAACATGTCTTAATTACTGTTGTTGTAACATTTATTTTGGTGTATGCATATGAATATATGAATCGTTAAGCCACATGTGATTCAAACATTGATAGGAGAAACAACCACTAAAATTAAAATCCAAATACAAGCGTTAAACACTAAAACAAGATTACATAATCATTTTTCAAAAAACTCACTATGTTGAAAACGGCCCAGGCTGCCATTTTTGGGCCTCTGTACAGTCTGGCAGGGCCTGCCAGTCAGGTAACCGGACTTTCGGACGCGTTGCCCTTGGCTAATACACGGGCATGTTAAAAATGTATTATAGTATATGTGTTCAAGACTCAAAGTACAAAACATGTTAAAAATGTATTATAGTATATGTGTTCTAGTAATAGAATTGCAAGTTCTCAAATGAGTTAACGCTTGTAAGACACCATATAAAATTTGTCAATCCACACAACTATAAAAACTTAGTGAAATGTACAGCTAAAATGTGAAAATCCCATAAGAAGAAATACTAAACAATAAAGGAAACAAAGTCAAAATCATTAAAAAAAGAAAAAGAAAATCATTAGAAACAACTTCATGAAGAAAACAATTCATGCTACAATAACAGCCTACATACACCCAAACAACCGCGCAGAGTACAAGCCTCAAAGTACAAAACCGGCTGAAATGGGGTTTAAAGTATTAAAGTAACGTGATTGATTACAAGTTCTCTTGCAAAAAGCCATTACAAAATTAGTGAATTGGTAATTTATTCAAAAAAAAAAAAAACTCATGAGAAAGAAAGATGAAACATTAAAAGCAAAAAAAATAAAAATAAAAATAAAACCCCTGGAAAAACAAAATACCAACAGAAACAAGTTCATCAAGAAAGCAATCCAGACTACGACAGAAACCTACAAACAACCGAATCAGCATCAATGTACAAGCCTCAAAGTACAAAACATGTTGAATTAGGTTTTTAGGTGTTCAAGTAACTAGATTGCAAGTTCTCGAATAGGAGATGAGTCTTGCAAAACGCCATATAAAATTGTCAAGCCTTAAATAAAAGATTAACATAGAGAACTTTGTCAAGAAAGCAACCATGCTACAATAACAACATATGTACAGCAAATCAGCTGCAATGTACAAGCCTCAAAGCACAGAACATGTTGAAGTGAGTTTTTAGGTGTTATAGCAACCAGATTCCAAGTTCTCAACGTGAGTTCACTGGTGCAAAATGTCATAAAAAAACTTCGTAAAATGCTCAAATGAAAATCGCATGAAAAATAAAAACATCAATAACAAAAAAAAAAAACAAAATCATTAGGAAAAAATAGAATCTCAACAGAAACCTACATACACCCATTCAACCGCAAAGTAAAAGCCTCAAAGTACAAAATGTGTTATAATGGGTTTTTAGGTGTTCTAGTAACGCCATATAAAACTATCAAAACATAAAATAGTAGAATAACATAAAGAACTTTATCAAGAAAGCAACCCATGCTACAATAATAACATAAGAACACCAAAACAACAACAATGCACAAGCCTCAAAGTACATGGCATGTTGAAGTGGGTTTTTAAGTGTTCTAGTAACCGGATTACAAGTTCTCAATGTGAGTTCACTCTTGCAAAACGTCATTAAAAAACTGGTGTAAAATGTTCAAATGAAAATATCATAAAAACAAACATAAAACATTTGTAATAAGATAAAAAGTCAAAATCATTAGGAAAAAAAAAACAAAAACAAAGACAAAATCTCAACAGAAACAATTTTATCAAGAAAGCAATCCACAGCACAACAAAAACCTAAATACGCCCACCTATTCAACTGCAATGTACAAGCCTCAAAGTACAAAACATGTTGAGATGGGCTTTTAGGTGTTCTAGTAACGGAATTGCAAATTCTCGAATGAGTTATCTCACAAAACACTATATAAAATTGCCAAACCACAACTATAAAAACTTAACAAATGTTGCAAAAAAATGCAGATCTGAAATCTCACAAGAAAGACGAAACATTAAAAACAAAGTCAAAATCATTAAAAAAAATAAGTAAATCAACTATCACAGTATAACCACTTCATAAACAAAGCAATCCACGCTACAATAACATCCTACGTACACCCAATCAACTGCAAAGTACAAGCCTCAAAGTACAAAACAAGTTAAAATGAGTCTTTAGGTGTTCTAGTAACAGGATTACATGTTCTCGAATATCAGTTGAGTCTTGCAAAACACCATATAAAAGAAGAGACAAAACTGAGTAAGTAAAACAAGAAAAACGCCATACTACCAAAAAAATCCCTTCACAAATATAGAAAATCAACAAAATTTATAAGTCAATATCATAAACAATAAAAACAATGTAAAAGGTTGAACACATATGTAAAATCAAAAAGCAAAAGGCCAAGAAAAACGAAAGTAGGGAAATCGAGAACAAAACACTCTTGTAAATCGTATAACCTGAAAGTAGGCCACAAGTTGACATGGTTTTTAGGTGTTCTAGTAAGGCGATTCAATTTTTTTAGTGTGAGTCGACAGTCGAGACTGGTAAAAAGCATAGATAAGTATCAAACGACACAGTGACCTAAAAAAACTTCATAAACAATCTGATCATAATAGGTTGGAAGTCGAAAAACAAGAAAAACAATTATTTAAAAAAAAGTATGGGAAACCCTAGAACAGGTTGGATTTCAAATAATTGAATTGAAAAATCATTAATTAAATCAAAAAAGTTTGTTAAGAAAATATAATATAATTCATTCAGGTTGATGATCAAATCCCTAAAACAGATAAAAAGATTATAGGGAACCCTAGAGATATGATATGATTAGTAAGAAACCCATATAATGATCCCAAATACAAATAAAAAATAACAGATTAAAAACACGGATTAAAGAGAAACCTCGTACCTGATGCTTTATGAAAGAAAATTAGAGAAACATTGGGTTACAAAAACCGAACAGTTCGTTTATATGAAGTATCAGTTACAACGGTGGTTTTTACTTTATAGTGATTTAGGGTTTTGAATCAGATAAAGAGAATGAAGGAGACGCTCTGGTTAAAAGGCTCTCACGTTATCTTTTATATAAAGTTTCAATTACAACGGTTGTATTAATGTTATATTTTTGGAAGTTTTTATAGGGGTGGGCTAATCGTACGAGGTATGTTATTTACACAATTACAAAAAGTAAGTTTGCATAGCCCTCTACGGGCCGTAGAGGGCTCTACGGGCCGTAGAGGGTGTCAGTGTAATAAATGCGAACCCCTCTACGGCCCGTAAAGCCCTCTACGGCCCGTAGAGGTGGTTTGGTGGAGTGCATTTAAACCCTACACGAGCCGTAGAGGTCTCTACGGCCCGTAGGCCATACGAGGTACGAGGTCATTGAATGAACAGTCTGACATTCAGTGTGTCAGTCTGAAAAAGCAAACCCTCTACGGGCCGTAGAGGCCTATACGGCCCATAGAAAAGCTGGTTGTTGGGAGCATTAAACCCTCTACGGCCCGTATAGGCCTCTACGGCCCGTAGAGGTCCAGATATATTCTTCTGCCTTGTCTTCATTCTTCATTATACGAAACAAAATCAAAAACACGGGTGCACAAAAAATCCGACCAAAACCAAGCTACCGTGATGTCTTCGGGTCACTACGGTAATGTTTGGGATGAATGGGAGCATTCGTTTAGCCTATCTCACGTCTCGGAAAGCCTTTTCGGAGCCGTGGTGGAACGTGGTGAGGAGGATGTTAGATCCGTTGTTCGCTGTGGTGACGAGAATGCACTACCCGATTTGAACCTGTTGCCCGATTTGAACCAGGAGTACGTAGAAGAACCGGGGTCATTTTACTTGCCTCTGCCAAGTCACCCACAGTACGAATACGGGACTTATCATTCGCACGAGGGAGGTGATAATGGTGGCGAGGAACCTGTCCCGGATGTTTCGTACGAAACGAATCAGGTGTGTTTATGTATTTGCACTTGTTTATAATTTAGACCCGTGTATATTTAGACTCGTATATTTAGTCCCGTACCTAAATTTGTTTTAGGGTTTGTGAGATTTGAACTCGTATATATTAGTTGTTATTTGAACTCGTAGGGTTTGTGAGATTTGAACTCGTATATATTAGTTGTTATTTGAACTCGTAGGGTTTGTGAGATTTGAACTCGTATATATTAGTTGCTATTTGAAATCGTAAATAAATTTTGCAGGTATTCGGGTCTCTTAAAGACCTGACAGAGTGGGTTTATCAAAGGGCAAAAAAAAATGGTTACATTACCGTATACTCACGTACTGTTTCGGAAGGCAGGGGGCCGAATAGGAGGGTAACGACGGCATGGATACGATGTGACCGTAGTGGCGTACATCATAGTGTAGCCACGGTTCGAAAGACGGGCAGTAAAAAATGTAATTGCCCGTTTCAACTAATAGGGAGATACCACTCCGGCCACGATGGTTATATTTTGGAGGTCCAGAACCGAACACATAATCACAAACCTTTCCAACACATCGAGGGTCACGCGTATGCTAGGAGGCTGGGTCCGAACAAGTTAAAATTGGTGGATACACTTTATTTTCAAAATGTTACGCCAGTACACATACATTCGGCCATTAGAAAACAAAACCCGGATAGTCCCTGCATCTTAAGAGACATACATAACACAATAACCAAGGTTAAGCATTTGTTATACGGTGGCAAGACTCAAATGCAGGTATTATTATCTCTTATTATTATTATTACTTCTTTATTATTATTTTTTAATTATTATTATTGCTATGCAGGTACTCGAAGCCACATTGGTGGAAAAAAAATTTGTTTGCTTCACCCGGAGGAATGCCTCGACAAATGCGATCGAGGATATTTTGTTTGTCCATCCCACCTCGCACAGGTTATGGCGTGCGTTCCCGCATGTGCTGATGATTGATGCGACCTACAAAACGAACGAGTATAAACTTCCGTTTGTTCAAGTTGTAGGTATGACATCAACATCCAAGACGTTTTGTGTCGCCCATGCATTCATCTCCCGTGAAAAAAAGGATAACTACCTGTGGGTTCTACAAAGGCTTAAAGAGTTGCTAGAAGATAGTACGGAGCCCCGTGCTATAGTAACTGATTGTGAGAAAGCCTTGATGAATGCATGCGACATTGTATTTCCAGCAGCTTCGAAGTTGTTATGCAAGTATACATATTATTATTATTATGCATTTAGGTATCACATTCAACGAAATATACTGAAGCACTGCAGACAAGCCTTTGGAGATGAAGATTGGAAAATATTCGTGAAATCTTTTAAGCGATTATGTAGATCTTCATCTCCGGCATATTATAGTCTCTGGTTAGACCGATTCTACAGACGACTATGTCAGGACGAACGAGCTGGTACATATTTTATTAATTTAGTTTAAAACGCATACACACATTAACAAATATCTTTGTTCTATCTTTTACAGATGTTTTTAAATATATAGACCGGGTCTGGCTCCGTGACTACAAAGAAAGGTTTGTTTCTGCATGGACAGACACAAACTACAACTTTGGTCAGTATACGACCAACAGAGCTGAGAGCCAGCATTCACGGTTTAAGATGCAGATTAAGGGGCCGAACAACTCGCTCCACAAACTTGTGATGATTGCAGACGATGTGGTAACGTCACAAGAGAGGGCAATAAACCACTCGTTTGAAGAGAGTTTGTCTGTGAAAAGGTGCACCATGACATACCGATTTTTGAGGACCTACTCGGTAAAGTTTCCCATACAGCTGTCCGAAATAGACGTCTTCTGGACACGACTGAATTACGAACCGGAAGTAGTATGGAGGGAACCTGACCTTGCGAGTGAGTGGGAAATAATCAAAGAGACACTGCTGTCTCAATCACCACGCGTTCAAAGAAATATGTTGTCAAAAATAAAGTCGGTGGTAAATCCAAGTATGACTGACACTCAACCTCCTGAGGTACAAAAGAATACTCGTGGGCGCCCAACTACAAAATCAAAGAAAAAAAATCAGTAGGAGGATGCGCAAGAAGATGTTAGTATTATTATTATTATTATTATTATTATTATTAATATTATTATTATTATTATTATTATTATTATTTATTATTATAATTTATTGTTATCCATTGTAGGAAGACGAACCTGTTAGAAGACGTAGGCCATCAGACCCAGGTAGAGATACAATGAGAGTGTGTAGCAAAAAGTATCCACTCTTAGTAGGGGACAGGTACATAAATAACTATTAATACATATATACATACATACATATATACATATGTACACATCCCCTAATCATGATTTCCCAATGTTTGGCGGTGCCAGGTATAAATTTGTGCTTAGACAATTTAAGCATCCATTTTGATCCCCTTTATCGACGGTTTGTCACGCATATTCAAAATGTTCAGCCAGACGGTAACTGTGGGTTCCGATCTATAGCTTTGGCTTTGGATATGGAGGAGGAAGACTGGGATTTGATCCGCCACGTTCTTAAAAAAGAGATGATGGGTCAATACCATGAGGATTGGTACGAGATTTTGAACGGATTCGACGATAACGGTTTCGCCCGCATATACTCGTCCTTAGATTGGACGGGAGTCGGGAACACACCCAATTCAAAGTGGATGGAGATACCTTTGACTGGATTAGTGATTGCTCAGGCATTTGGTGTGGTCCTTCAATTCTTCAGTTCTCTTGGAGCGAGCACATTCTTCCCTATTCACATTCATCCTGAAAGCGTGCCAGAACATCGGGTCATTTCGATGGCCTTCGTGAACGGCAACCACTTCATCATGCTTAAGCTAGCAGACGACGCTCCGATGCCTTATCCGAGTGGAGCATGGAGGCGTTGGGTAGATGTAAATCACAACCCATGGTTAGCACTATACAGGGATCGTCTTGATGAGGGGCGTAGGCTATCTCAAACAGATCCAGAGTGGTTTGACCTAACAGGCTGTCCTGATTCTTCTAATAGTTCGGTGTAAATTTGTTTTTATAATGTATAATGATTTATTAAGTACATTTTTTATTTTTTATTATAATTTTAGATATACAATATGAAATGAAAACGTTCTTTTATAAAAAAACCTATACCACCTAATTAAAACTAACAAAATTTAAAATAAACCAAAACTTCTACTGGGCCGTAGAGGCCTCTATGGGCCGTAGAAGAGATTTAGCTACGGGCCGTAGAGACCTCTACGGCCCGTAGGCTTCTGGATCAGGGTCGTAGAGACCCTCTATGGCTCATAGAGACCACTGAGTCTACGGGCCGTATAGATCTATACGACCCGTAGACAAAATTTTTTGGTTTCTAAAAACTTTCAAAAGTTTATAAATATAATCAGTAGTTTTATAAAAAAAAAATATGAGTCTACGACCCGTATGGGTCTCTACGGGCCATAGACGAGGATTTTTTTAAAAAAAATTGGGTTCTCAGTTGTATGTTATATTTAATTTTTCTGGATATTATTCCAGCGAACTTGTAACACCCTAAGCCAATATCAAGAAACTTGCAGCGGAAAAGCCAACCGAAAAATTCTTTTCTTTAATAACAACCTTGAACGTTTAGAAACCGATTCTAATATGTATTTTTGGTGTTACATCTTAAAATATTTCTTAATACATTCTACGTGACTCCTCTCCATTTGATTATGTGACCGTGACCACGTACAATCCGCCTCCTCGCTCGATCTCCATCCTTTCCTTACTTCTCAAGATAGACAAGACATCCTGCATTCACCACAAAACCATTTCGTTAGTTCAATAGGTAACCTCATGTAATCTACTCATGACGCGGAAGTAACATCCAACAATACTCTGTGATCCTGTCCAACAGCCTTCATTCGAGTTCGGGTGGGTTACCCCGATCCGAACCTCCACGTCTCCTGCAATCATACGTACCTACCTACGTTTCCTATCATTCACATAACAAAGGTTAATAACCCCACAATGCGTCCAACATACACTTCCCCTCCATATAATTTCACAATACATACAAGCATACACTTTGTATAATTCTACAATACATACAAGCATACACTCCCTTCGTATAATTCTACAATACATACAAGCATACACTTTGTATAATTCTACAATACATACAAGCATACACTCCCTTCATATAATTCTACAATACATACAAGCATACACTTTGTATAATTCTACAATACATACAAGCATACAACTCCTTCATATAATACCACCATACATACAATCATACAAGTCCTTCATATAACTTACTTGACCCGTCATGTTACTCTTTCTTCGCTAATCTCTACGACAAATATGACGTTCCAGCCCTATACTCAATCTACTCATAATTACCAACCCTTACATGCATGAAACTCTCACTCAAACCCGAGCATGTGTACCCATATGTACAGCACATTCTCAATCTACTTAATCATGACAATCTACTTATCGTATTTGATACCATCGAGCAACGTATCAATTAAACTACACGCACTTGTATCATTTCGTACTATGATCATATTACAAAACTAACATTAGTATTACATGCTACACCCTTACATAGCCTTACACGAGGTTGTTAGGACAAAGAGGATTGGTGAAACCACTTTTGGAAACCTTAGTCTAATTCACTTCTGTCATTTTGGCTAAGTATAGAAGTACTGAAGAGAAGACAAGAAACTGCTGAAGAGAAGATATGAGAAGTGCTGAAGAAGAAACCTCATCAGAAGTTCTGAAGTCCAAACCAGACAAGTTCACTGATGCGATGCCGGATGCATCACATTTATATAGTTTAATTTGGTATTTTTAATGTGTGTTATGTGTAGATTTATCCGGAGTTAGGTACTTATCCGAGAATGAGGAGTGACAAGCTTTATGTGCTAAAATAGCGAAATTACAAGCCAAATCTTGAAGAATCAAGCACATGGGAGAAACTACGGAGGATTGATTTAATTTTAGAGAAAACACATGGATTATAAATTAAGATATTATTTGATGATGTGAAAGAGGGCGGAAATACGAAGACGTGGCCGCGAAAATGGAGGAAAACGGAGTTGAAACGAAGAAGTTATGAAGAAAACAAGAAATTTGCGAAACTGCCCACCGTAACCTTACGCCCCTACCGTAGGGGTACGGTGGGGTCTGACGCAAAAAGCTTTAAAACACCCGAAAATTGGTCTTGCAACCCTAACTTCTTAACCAGCCGCCTTAGGGCGATTTGGGCGATTAAGGAGGCGATTTTTGGGGGTTTTTCATCATCTCAATCCATTCCATATCATCATCATCATCCAAGATCTTCAAGGGCCAATCTTCCAATCTTCTCCATCCTATGCTTGGCTAGAACTCTTGGTGACCATTCTTTTGTGAAGTTTTTCTTGAACTCTTATGTATGTTCCTATGAATTTCTAGAATGATAATCTATGTATGTTTGCTTGATTATTGTGGTGTTTGAATGATTGTTTGTAGTTGTTAATTACTTTATCAATTTTTAGTCTTAATCGTACGTTCTTGGTGTTGCTAACAACCAAGATATTGCGGGTAGGATTTGGGTTGGTTAATTGATTAATTGGTCATCGGGAAACAACCTCGCATTAATATAATCCGAGTACTTCGTTCCCTTTTATCACAACAATTGTTTATGCACGAGTTATGTCTATGTAACTCTTTCTAGTGGACAACTTTTACATAAGTGTTTAGGGAAAACGGATCCTGGAATGGTCATTGCTTTTATAATCGTAAAAAAACAAATCCATTTTTGAGTAAGTAATTAGTTTACAAGTTCGTTTAAATCTAAAACAAACCGCTAGTGTGACGCTAACCACATGCTCCTTGGATTCGATACCCTACTTACCCTAGCTACCTAGGTTATTTAGGTTTTGCATGACCCGTGACGACCGCGGTCATCAAAATGGCGCCGTTGCCGAGGAGCTAGTGCGCTTGGTATTGCATTGATTGTTTGTTTGTATTTAAAAAAAAAATAGTAAATCAGAAAAATTAAAAAAAAAAAGAGGATGTATAAAAGTGTTATTTAATTTTTTTTTTTTTTAGATTTCACTTTGGGTGTTCTAGTTGTGCAGGTTTTTACTTGCAGATTTAGAACAAGATGAATTGGGTCGATGACGAGTTCGAACCATGTTATAGTTGTGGAAGTTTCGCTCACTGGACCGAAGATTGTCAAGATTGTCCAAAACCCTTACCACCGGTAGATCCACATTGCTTTTGTTGTGGACAAGTGCATACAGATGATGATTGCCCAATATTTTGGAGTGATTCAGAATATTGGGATGAAATGTGGAAATCTGGGTACCGGGCAACTCCATGTCAAGAAGACTATCATAGTTACTATGACTATGACTATAAAGAGACACGTTTCACAGATAACCAGGAGAATGATTATTATTATTATGAAAACTCACAATTATACTTTTCTTCAGGTTATTCTCAAGCTCAATATCAAGTTCCTTCCCATGAATGTGTAGATGTTACATATCAAAGTGAGGAGGAAAAGCGACTAGCTCGAATAGAAGAAAAATTAGTTAAGATCGAGGAGTCGCTATCAACGCCTAACCTACCAAATTGTCAAAGAATTCGCTATTTAAATTTTAAATGCAAAATGTTATCGATGAGGGTCAACATAAACGAATCTCTTTCACCCTTGCCCGATGACATTAGAAACTATTCTCAAGATAAGGACGAGGTTGTGGAAAGTAATACCACGCCAAATCTTTCGCTTGTAGAAAAGTTACATTTGGAAGAGGTTGTTGTTGTTATTGATGCAGGTGTCACAAGTCTTACTCAAGAATCTCACAAGTCTCATCCCACACCGATTAACTTCATAAAAAAGGTGCAAGATGTAGATTCAAAAGCAAACATTAGGAAGGTGAGATTGCATGACATCGGACAAAGGCTAGTGAAATGGTTCTTCCCCAACAATCCAAAGCACCCAATTCACACGCTAATCTTTAAACAACTGTTTATTTGGCGTGTTAACTATCGAGCATACATTGGAAACTCGGTAGGCAAGTGTGCATTGAGACCACCTTGAAGGATATATGAGGTAAGGTCCGGCTGAAGACCCATAAAAACTTAGCGCTTTTGGGAGGCACCCCAAGTTTAAATTTTATTTTTGTGTGTTTTTTGTATTTGTGGCGTTTTTGTGTGTTTGTGTGTTTTGAGTGTTTTGTAGGTTCACGGACGAGCGAAGTGGGCGCAAGATGGATGCCAAGGTAAGTGGTAGGTGTTTGTTCTTGATTTGGATGTTTTCGGACAGGTTTGGAGCGATTTTGGGTTACCCGCGGCCAAGTAAAAAAAAAGGCCAGGTCCTACCGTAAGATACGGTAGGAATCGTAACGTACGGTGGAAACAATGAAACCAACGGTAGTTCAGGACTGCCTTACGGTGAGAATTTTGTGCCCAGGTGCTACCGTATAGTACGGTACCTACCGTACCATACGGTGGGGTCTGAAAATTTTTGGCCGGTTATAAAAAAAAAAAAAAAAGTTCAATAATAACCAAACATGTCTTTCCATTTCATTCAACTACTTTCCCTTTTATTGCCAATCTCCTATTTTCATAACATTGCACTTTTGCTCGTACTCAATCTCCATTCGAGCAAACACGGATTGAAAATTGTAGATTGGCATGTTTAACATTTTGTGCATCGTGTTTTTTAAGTTTATTTTTAGTTCGTGCACCTTAACCACTTTGGATTGCGAATGAAATGCTATACAATCAAGGTGAAGATTTGGACATGGCGACTCCGAGACATCATCATATCAAAAGGGGAGTTGTTCTTGTCCTTATGTTTGTTTTTGTTTGTTTTTGTGTGTTTTAATTACCATTTCTACATTGAGGACAATGTAATGTTCAAGTGTGGGGGTGGGGAAAAATAGTCCTTGAAAATTTTTTACTAAGAAAAACAAACATTTAAAATATTGTCACGGTCAATTTTGGGTTGTTTTTGCTATAGATTCTTAATCATGGTTTAATTTGTGATAGGTAATATGAACCGTTTTCAACAAGTATTTTTAAGCAAAACGTTAGAATTACATGATTAAGTTTAGCAAGCTAGTGAAAACAATTATATGCACATATCGGTAACCTTATTCCTACTTTTGGTGAGATTTTGAGCCTACTTACATTTGAGCACATACATATATATATTTCATTTGCAGAGTGTAGGCCACTGTTACTTTGTTACAAAACTTGTGTGATTTGATACATGCTATGTGAATATGCACTAAATGTTAAAGGCAAATTAGGATACCATTTTCGTTTACACCAATTTATGTGCTATACCATGTTTACCCAAAATAGAACCATTAGTCGCCAACTTTGAGCCTAAACCGTTCGTTTGTCAAAACCATATATTTCAACCAACCATCCAACAATTTTACCAAACTTTTCTGAGATCCAAAGTGAACGTTTGTATATTTTATTTATTACTTCATGAAAAAAAAATGAAAAAAAAAAGAAGAAAAAAATGAAATGAAAAAAAATATATATATATATATATATATATATATATATGTAGATGTTTGATGTTATAAGTCGAGTTATTCGACATGTTTATAGTTAGTAGTTGTTCAAATAAAGGATCAAGAGCGAAGTTCGGTTTCACCACATTTTTATTTTAGCCATTTTTACCCACATTTTCCTACCTTTACCCAAAGCCCAAAACCCATAAGTCCTTGACATATATGTGTATTTTTACTAAGTTTGATTGTTATACAAGTTTATATTAACAAGTTTCAGTTTTGGTCTTTGAGTGAATAATACTAGCACATCTTTTGCTAGTCCATAAATTATACCGAGAGGAGTGATGATTGCGAGGGGTGTGTTGCATATAAATGAGTTCAAGAGAATGTTAAATTTAATCTAGTTAATTTTATTTTTGGAAAATATATATATTGAGCTTGTTGAATTAACACATCTAATGCTTGTCATTCACTTCAGAAGTACTGAAGACAAACTACTCATCAGTAGTTTGTCATTCATCAGCACTTAGCATCTGATATTTTCCACCGCCTTTTGTATCAGTAGTTTATTGTTTATTATTACTTTTAGCTGTAATTGTTTGTTTCAATGTTGCAACTTGTGCAACTTGTTTCTGATATTTGTATACTTGCTTTATGGGCAAGATACATGTATGTAAACGTCTATAAATAGGAGGCTTCAACCTTCTATTTTAGACATTGATTTTAATAGAAAAATCCTTCAAACACTTTCACTGTTCTATTCCATTTCAGTATTTATTGTGAATCTGCCTAAGTATCTAATTCTCATTTACTGCTTAGATTCATAATAAATACTTGTCATTATTAGTTTCAATCATCAAGAGGGAGTAATAACTCCTCTTAAGTATAAAAAGTGTTGCTTTAACTTATACATTCCGATGTGCTTACAATCTGATATACAAGAGCTTGCTAAACACTTAAGTGTCAAAGATAGCAAGTTCTTACTTAAACAAAGAGCATACTGATCCAACAATTGGTATCAGAGCATTGGTTTATCTGATCACATATCAATCTAACAAATTGAGAATCAGACACAAAGCTCTTATTGATACTCAATAAAAGATCAAAAGTTCACTTTTTATCAACATCCATCACTTAAAAGAGTCATCTGACAAATCAATACTCTTTAAAATGGATCCACATAATACTGGTTCTGCCACTAAACCTGCCATGCTTGTAAGAAATGAATACAACATATGGCAAAAGAGAATGGCACATACCTTGTCACAGACCAACACAGGTTGTTGGAGATCTGTGATATATGGTCCTCACAAACCAGTAAACATAAATCTTGAAACTAAAGTTGAGGTTCCTAAAGAACCAAAAGACTATACAGATGATGATTTCCTAAAACTTGAGCTAGATGCAAAAGCATTCTCTATGTTGGCAATGGCTCTCCCAAATGAGATATACTCTGGCCTTTTACATTGTGAAAGTGCCAAAGAACTCTGGGATTGTCTTAAAGAACAGTTTGGAGGAACTGATGAGGTGATTGCCAACACCAGAGAGATTTTAGCTCAACAATATGAGACATTTGCTCACATTAATGGGGAAACTTTAACTCAACAATTTGAAAGATTCTCCTCATTAATATCTGAGCTAAAGTTAAATGGTCAGACCTATACAACAGTATCTATGCTACATAGATTTTTAAGGTCTTTACCAGACAAATGGGAAACATACTCCATTGTTTTAAGATCCTCACCAGATTTTGGCTCCCTCACTCTTACAAAACCCCATGGGATATTACTTACTTTTGAGAGAGAAATTGATCAAAAGAAGAAATTGCAATCATCTGGTAAAACTGCTGATGACTACCTACCAGGTAGTACAACACTTTTGGGACAAGACTTACCAACTTGTTCCTATGGATCTTATGACAACATTGACATAACAACTGGGATCTCATCAGAAAGATCTTTCCCAGGTTATGACAATGATGACCAAAGTCAAACTGCTGATAATCTATGTTTTATCATGGATGATTTGAAAAACTTTAGCAGTGATGACTTAGAAGAAATGGACATTTTACACCAACTGGCCATGCTAAGCATTAAAACTAACAAGTTTTATAAAAGGTCAGGAAGGAAATTTCCAGGATTGACCAGTAATACAAAAATTGGTTTTGACAAATCTAAACTGAGATGTCACAAGTGTCAGAAGTTGGGACACTTTGCTAGAGAGTGTAGAAACTCTAGCTTTAACCAATCACAATCTGGAAATAACTTTAACCCCAATTATAATAGGAATAATGGAACTCAAGGGAGTGCTCATTTTGTACAGGCACAAGCTCCTCAACAGCAATACATGCCACAAGTACAATATGTTCAAATGCCTGCTCAACAGATGCAGAGCCAACAATCAATCCCTCCCTTTCCAGCTGCTCAACAACCTCCACAGCCTCAACAACCCTCTCAACAAAGTCTTTTCACCTCAGGGTATGTTGACTGGAGCAGTCTTCCTTTTGACACCACAGAGTGCAATCCTGATGCAGACAACAAGTTGTTTGACATCAACTGGGGAGAACCAGACAATGGCAGAAAGAACTTTGCCTTAATGGCATTTGAAGGCTGTACTTCAAAATCTGCATTGTCACAGGTATCAAAAGAGTCTTTGACAAAACTTTGCTCAAATTCTTGCAAAGAATCTTTTGCTCTCATAAGAGAGACAAATGTGCACTTAAAAGGAAAAGCCAATGATTTAGAAAGAAAATACACTCAGATAAAATGTGATTTAGAGAGAAAACTTACTGCTAAAACATGTGACATCCGTCATTTCTCTGTATTTTTGCTATTTAATTTCGATGTACGTTAAACCGCAATTAATGAAGCGTTACATTTTCATCATTTTCGAATATTTAAAAATTATTCTATTACATGTTCGGGTACATATATTCATGCTATAAGCCTAGAACAACTCCAAACGCGTCGATAAAATGCCAAAAAAATAAATGCTTGGGACGGGGTTCGAACCCGCGTCCCAAGCCATTTCAACACATTTACAAACCACTAGGCTACACCATGATATTTGTTTTAAAACATACCTTTATAATTATATACAAGTTGGAAAAACTGAACAGTTGACTTTTTGAAGTCAACTGTCGTGGTCTTCATCATCAATCAAGCTCCAAAAAACGCGTTAATCGATCTGATTTAGGAAAGGAATTGATGCCATTTACTGAGTTGCACCCTTATCACACATTAATTCAGTCAAAACCTTCCAAACATCGACCATTGCCGCGTCATCTTCAAAACCGAGTCAAAACTTACCAAATCTTCAATCCAACCTTTATACTATAAATTGAACGTGCCCACACCATCTTAGATCGCCGATAATCACTTCCCTACATCCAATTTCTGTTTTAACACTATTATTGAAGCTGTTTTAATCGCTTTCTTTGCGTTGCCTGTTCGAACTCGCAGAACCAATCACGAGACTTGTAAAAAATTATCCTAGACTTGTATATTCTTAAACATTCCATAAAAATTATCCTAGACTTGTATATTCTTAAACATTCCATAAAATATTTTTATTTCAGAAAAACCGTTTATTTTATATTTTTAATTAATTTTTGTTAGTTTTAATCATAAATAAATCATAATAAATTCATTTTTCAATATTTTTACACCAAAATTTTATATAAATTATTTCTAACTATCTAGAACTGAAATACAATTTTTAATTCAGAAATTCTTTGATTTTAATATTTTTAGATATTAAAGTCATATTTTGACAATTTGAAATAATTAGATTAAATATTCTATTTTCAAGAAAATAATTTTATAAAAATTATTTTCATACTTAAAACCTCATGTTGTGACTATATTCAACTTAAAATTTTACCAAGAGACTTTATTTATTTATTTATTGAATTCCTCATAATTAATAAACAATTTGTTTAATAAACAAATAAACGTTTATCCCCAATTCGAAGCCCTAGAAATACATGTATCCTATATTTATTTCCCTTACACATTATCGAATACTTTAGGTTGATCATTTGGGAGTAATCTCAATTCATATTTCGTTGTCCAAGTTCAAATTTCAAGTTATTACGTGAACTGTGAGTATTCCTATCCCCTTTTTGCTTTTATACATTTTTGGGGTGTTACATGTACACTATTACAATTTCAAATACAAGTTTACATTTTTACAATACAATTCTAGTACTATGTGCATTGCTTACAACGTGCTTTATGCTTAGACAATACATGTGGATTACATTTGTACTTAGTGAAATCATTAACATGGTACAAGCCGACCTTAACATTGGATAGCGCTATTTGGATTGACAACCCGCCTAGATTGATTCTCCCCCTTTTTCATCGGAGAATCCGTGGCCAGTGTTAAGCTTTTATCCATTTATTGGATAAGTACACTACAGTTCATACAATACATTATACAGTCACAGGGTTGATTTCGCTCATTTGTATGATACATGGTTTACATATTTGCACTGTAGCTTGCACTTGAATTGTATAACTTTTTAACCTACTATATATATCAAAACTAGGAATGCTCACCAACATTTCATATGTTGACCAAATCTATTTTGTACATGTTTCAGGTGCAGTTTGATCTAGTGCTTTAGCAAGAGACATTTAGTGCTTTATTTTAATTCAGTTATTTCAATATTTACATTCCATTTAGACAATGTATTTTCCATTTCCATGTAAGACAATTCTGGTTTATTCAATAATATTTACATTTTAGTACCATGTGCTTTTGAACAATCGTCACTACGTGGCACCTCGATGATTCCGCCATCGGTTGGGGTGTTACAGATTGGTATCAGAGCCATGGTTATAGGGAACTAGGTTATTAGATAAAAAGGCCTAGACTATAACCGAACTTCAACTTTCATGCATTATATTTCCTAAATTACCTTACCCCTCATTTCCCTCTACTTTCCTTCTTCTATCTTTCCTTTCTTCTCCCTTTCCATTCTTCTCATCTTTCATCATGGTGCATAGAGATGGTGTCCTACAAGGAGTGGAAAGCCCACATCATCATGGAACGGGAGTAGTACCTTTCATGAAGACACTCTTAGGCATAATGCCTACTCTTATTTTTGCTCCTTCAAAGTTGCTGAACTTTAATGAGTGTGATAAGGACACGTGCAATCTGGAAGGGTGGACGCCTGTACACTGGGTTTTCTGGCATAGGCACGCATAGCGCATAAATCCATTTACGGACCTGTTATGCTTACCTGGGGATTCCTGGAGTGAGTGTCCACTTATAGGCTAAAGCATGTCTTCTTTGATCACCATTGGGTTCAATTCCTTTGAAAAGTCAACGTTCTTGTTGAGCTTTACAGCTAGACAAGGGCACTCCAAGCATTTTGTACAAGTTTTTCCAATAATACCCTCTCGTTTCATATACAATACCTTGCATATCATGATTGCTTACAAGATCATATCTTCATAATCATCTGTATGATTATACACTTACATTTTCTAATCTCATGATTATTAATTGACTACCTCATAGATGTCTGCTCGCCGCATGCTCCGTGATGCCAGCCAACGCCCTGTTCGTGCTTCGGGACGACGTTCTGATCGTCGCCTCGCATCTTTAGTCGCCGAGCAAATTGCTGCAGTGATCCCAAACCTTGTCAGTGAGATAACCCAGAATAGTAACAGTGCCAACACAGGGAGTACGACTCAATTTCGGTGCACTTTCAAACACTTTAACTCCTGCAACCCCACAAAATTCACTGGTGAGGAGGTGCTACTGGCCTCCTCCAATGGTTTGAAAGCATGGAGAGTACTTTTGTGAACAGTGAATGTCCTGATGAACTCCGCGTTCGCTATGCTACTAGTGTCCTTCAAAAGGGGGCGCTAACCTGGTGGAATGGCGAAAAGCGCAATCGAGGAGCTGATGTTGCTTTATCATTATATTGGGCAGATGTTAAGGAACTCATGATCGCCAAATTCTGCCCTAGGAACGAAATTAGGAAACTTGGTTAGGAAGGGCACCAAGACACCTACTGAGAAAACCACCAATGTTGTTGAACAATCTAAGACTGTTTTAGCAAAGGCCGCCACTACTGCTTCGAACTCTAAGAAACGAATGGGCGATAATCAAAACCATGCTGTTGTTGATCCGGTGGCTCAGCCTCCTATCAAGAAAGCCTACACAGGAATCCATCCTCAATGCAACACCTGCAAATATCATCACCCTGCGAATGTTCCATGCCGTCAATGCACTAGATGTGGAAGGTTTGGACACTTTGTTACCACTTGTCGAGTAATGGTTGGGACACGGAGTAATCATCAAACAGCTGCCCAGGGACCACTACAGATTACTAATGGTCGGGCATGTTATCATTGTAGAGACCCTAATCACATGCTACCTCAATGTCCCAAATTGAACAATGTAAACTTGGTGGCACATGGACGAGCTTTCAATATCAATATCAACGAAGCAGACGATCAGGATGACGTTAATCCCACTGGTTAAGCCATGGATGAAATATTCCCAAGACTCGAGAATCCAATACTCGTGTTTTCATTTTCTTGATCCTATTATCATTTTGTACCCAATTTTGTCGCACTCATTAGCATACAACATCTAGAAATTTCCTTGCATACTATTGTGTATTAACACAGATTGGAAATTTATCATATTCGATTACGTTTATTTTATATCGTATAAGTTTCAGACTCTACCTTACATTTTATTGAAACATTTGGACTTGATTTCCATGAAAATCAAGCTACTAAAAACTTAATACTTGATCCTACGGGGCTTTTCTAAAAACATCATTGATTGAATTTTTCCTTTAATTTGACAATCTATTGAACATTTAGTTATTCATGATACTCGTAACCTATTTCTATAGGCCACTAAGATAACACTTACACTTAATGGTTGCGGTACTTACAAACTTGCTTCCACGTGTGTAATTATCCACGCAATTCTGATGAACATTTCATTTAAAGGGCTCCTCGGACGAGTGGTAGCCCATACTTAAATACAGTTATGCTTACAAGTCATTGCAAACCAATGCATTTGACCTCATTATTACATGGCCTCATTTCATTGATAACATCTCATTGTAACTCAACGTGTTGGTTGTGTCATCTTCTTGTGAAACTTATTTGCTGTAATGTGTGTTAGAATAGGATCATAGAAGGACATAAAACCCTAATGTAAGGTAAATTGATGATTCCGGTCCGGAACGTAATCATAAATTTACAGGTACGTTAGGGTAGTGTGAAATTCTATTAGAGTTTTTGGGAAGACGTCCAGTACGTTTTCAAGGTATCAAAGGTGTGGTGGGTTAGCTGCGGTACACCCTGTATACAAACACTAATGATGCATTGAAAGTGAGACTGGAAGTTGGACCAGGAACAAACTCTGTTTACTAGGTAGTTCATTTAGTCTTTCTGTAATCAATCAACTCGTACATTTATCATAGGATTCCTAAAACTTGAAATTTAGTGAATTACTAGATTCTTATTCTCCTTATTATTCGAGACGAACCTAATCCAATCCTTAACTCACATCTCTCGAAACAATTCTCTCCGTTACCCATAAATTTACGTCGTGCCTTAACACAAATTTTCCAAACCACAGTTATCTTAATTTTACCCGAACCTTCATAACCCTATGTTTCAAATAACTTCGGGACGAAGTTTCTAAAAGTAGGGGATGCTGTGACATCCGTCATTTCTCTGTATTTTTGCTATTTAATTTCGATGTACGTTAAACCGCAATTAATGAAGCGTTACATTTTCATCATTTTCGAATATTTAAAAATTATTCTATTACATGTTCGGGTACATATATTCATGCTATAAGCCTAGAACAACTCCAAACGCGTCGATAAAATGCCAAAAAAATAAATGCTTGGGACGGGGTTCGAACCCGCGTCCCAAGCCATTTCAACACATTTACAAACCACTAGGCTACACCATGATATTTGTTTTAAAACATACCTTTATAATTATATACAAGTTGGAAAAACTGAACAGTTGACTTTTTGAAGTCAACTGTCGTGGTCTTCATCATCAATCAAGCTCCAAAAAACGCGTTAATCGATCTGATTTAGGAAAGGAATTGATGCCATTGACTGAGTCGCACCCTTATCACACATTAATTCAGTCAAAACCTTCCAAACATCGACCATTGCCGCGTCATCTTCAAAACCGAGTCAAAACTTACCAAATCTTCAATCCAACCTTTATACTATAAATTGAACGTGCCCACACCATCTTAGATCTCCGATAATCACTTCCCTACATCCAATTTCTGTTTTAACACTATTATTGAAGCTGTTTTAATCGCTTTCTTTGCGTTGCCTGTTCGAACTCGCAGAACCAATCACGAGACTTGTAAGTTTCTTTTTTTTTTTTGTGGGTTCTAATAGTCGGCACCTTGTGATCATTAGCCCTAAGGATTCAGAGGCTAATGATCACCAATTGTGTTGATTTGGAAAATAGGGCACGGTTTGATAAAAATTGGGGAAGAACACATTGAATCTGAATCGTATATAAATAAGTTGGAAGGAATTAAACACAAACAACTGAGTAGCTCAGTTGGTTGCACGCGTTAGACAAAGGAAACGAACCGGTCCAGTGGCCAGGTTCGAATCCCACACAACATTTTTTATTTTTCATCATTTAATCATTAACACAATTAAGCTATATAATCAATTTAAATCCGATATATTCCGTTCTCAGGGTGTGGCTCAGTTGGTGGCCACGCTTGTGATAAAACCCGAACCGGCCAGAGGCCCGGGTTCGATTCCCATAACCAACAAGTATTTTTTTTGTCACTTTTATATATATATTTAATACATTAAACCTTTTAAAATCAGTTTTAAATACTAAAAGTGTTTTATAAATTCTACGAAATTATCATTTGATCTCCAAATGATAAAGTTCATTACCCAATTTTTAGTTTTTCAAAAATAATTTATTTAAGATATATTATTAATAATACAAGTTTATTCATTTATATTTATTAAATTCTATAAAAATATATAAACGATTTTGTTAAATCTCACAAAAATTATCCTAGACTTGTATATTCTTAAGCATTCTAGAAAATATTTTTATTTCAGAAAAACCGTTTATTTTATAATTTTAATTAATTTTTGTTAGTTTTAATCATAAATAAATCATAATAAATTCATTTTTCAATATTTTTACACCAAAATTTTATATAAATTATTTCTAACTATCTAGAACTGAAATACAATTTTTAATTCAGAAATTCTTTGATTTTAATATTTTTAGATATTAAAGTCATATTTTGACAATTTGAAATAATTAGATTAAATATTCTATTTTCAAGAAAATAATTTTATAAAAATTATTTTCATACTTAAAACCTCATGTTGTGACTATATTCAACTTAAAATTTTACCAAGAGACTTTATTTATTTATTTATTGAATTCCTCATAATTAATAAACAATTTGTTTAATAAACAAATAAACGTTTATCCCCAATTCGAAGCCCTAGAAATACATGTATCCTAGAGTTATTTCCCTTACACATTATCGAATACTTTAGGTTGATCATTTGGGAGTAATCTCAATTCATATTTCGTTGTCCAAGTTCAAATTTTAAGTTATTACGTGAATTGTGAGTATTCCTATCCCCTTTTTGCTTTTATACATTTTTGGGGTGTTACATGTACACTATTACAATTTCAAATACAAGTTTACATTTTTACAATACAATTCTAGTACTATGTGCATTGCTTACAACGTGCTTTATGCTTAGACAATACATGTGGATTACATTTGTACTTAGTGAAATCATTAACATGGTACAAGCCGACCTTAACATTGGATAGCGCTATTTGGATTGACAACCCGCCTAGATTGATTCTCCCCCTTTTTCATCGGAGAATCCGTGGCCAGTGTTAAGCTTTTATCCATTTATTGGATAAGTACACTACAGTTCATACAGTACATTATACAGTCACAAGGTTGATTTCGCTCATTTGTATGATACATGGTTTACATATTTTCACTGTAGCTTGCACCTGAATTGTATAACTTTTTAACCTACTATATATATCAAAACTAGGAATGCTCACCAACATTTCATATGTTGACCAAATCTATTTTGTACATGTTTCAGGTGCAGTTTGATCTAGTGCTTTAGCAAGAGACATTTAGTGCTTTATTTTAATTCAGTTATTTCAATATTTACATTCCATTTAGACAATGTATTTTCCATTTCCATGTAAGACAATTCTGGTTTATTCAATAATATTTACATTTTAGTACCATGTGCTTTTGAACAATCGTCACTACGTGGCACCTCGATGATTCCGCCATCGGTTGGGGTGTTACAAAACAAAAGAAGTCTCTAAATTAACTAACTCAGCTATTGAAACCCAAGCACAAGTTAAAATGATGATAGAAGATCTTGGGAATGTCAGAAAAGAGCTTGCTGACACCAAGATCAGTTGTGAAAAATGGGTGGATTCTTGTAAGGGGTACCAGCTATTGCTAAACAAACAGAGTGCTTCAAATGTTAGGTTTGGCATAGGGTACCATCATGTTGAAACACCATCAGATTTCTCTCCCAAAACTACTGAAGATGGGAGAAAAATTGTTTCAAATGAAACTTCTGAAGGGAAAGACTGCACATCTTTCCATGAAAACTTTCTAAACAGAAATCCTGGTATTTTCAAAGAAAGTACTTCAGAAGTATTAACAAAATCTGACAACAAGCCATCAGTAGTTTCATCTACATCAGGAGTTGAGACCCTGAAAACTACTGATGAGCAAAATCTTTACACTAATGTCAGAAATTTGCCTTTAGATCAAAAACAAAAGGCAAAAGAGTGTGAAATTTGTGGTCTGTTCAACCACAAAACAGAGTTTTGTAGATACAGAAAAGGAATTCAGTTCAATCATAAAATTAAACAACAGGTTGTGGGAAATCAAATCAGAAATGATTATGAAAGAATCTTTAATCCCAAGAAACAACAACCTGAAAACACCTTTTCTCAGAAAAAGATAAAATCTCAACTAAAATCTTTTTCTCAAAATTCTTTGTCAGTAGTTAGACCTGAATCATCAGCAGTTTCACAAACTGCTGAGATTCAAAAACTAATGAACTTGGTACAACTACTGATGACCAAGGTTGATGGTGGTCCTGAAAAGGATACCACCATGGTTCTTAATGAAAAATCCATTGCCAAAAAGACATGGATTTCTCAACCTGGTCAAGAACAAACTGTAACTGTTCTCAAGAGCAAACCCAAAGCCAAACAGGCTTGGGTTCCTAAATCTAACTAATTTGCTATTGTGTGCAGAGAGTTTCCAGGGGCTTAAACAGCATATGGTACGTTGATAGTGGAGGCTCTATGCACATGACTGGATGCAGATACCTGATAAACAATTTTATCAGCCAAAGAGAAGGATCTGTATCCTTTGGGAACAATGCTAAGGGATATGTGCTAGGACATGGCAATGTCTCCTCTGGCAAAATACAGTTTGACAAGGTCAATCTGGTTGAAAACCTTGAATACAACTTGCTGAGTGTGTCACAAATGTGTGATAAAGGATATTCTTCCTTTTTCACAAAGACAGCATGCAAGATCATCTCACCAGAAGGCCAGAAGTTGATAGAGAAGATCATTGAAGATCATACTTTGCTGATTGCCAAAAGATGTGGCAATGTCTATGCAGTGGACATTGAGAAAGACAAAGTATTGAACAACACTGCCTGTTTCTTCTCAAGGGCATCAACTTCAGAAACTGATCTCTGGTACAGGAGACTTGGCCATGTGAACTTTAAAACCATAAATAAAGTCACAAAAATGGGCTTGGTCAGAGGTCTACCTTTGAAAGTATACCAGTGTCAAGAACACTGTGTATCCTGTTTAAAGGGAAAACAGCATAAGTCCTCCTATAAGTCTATTGAAGAATAAAAAACAACTGCATGTCTTCAACTACTCCATATGGACTTATTTGGGCCTGTCAAGATTATGAGCCTTGGTAAGAAGAAGTACTGCTTAGTCATCATTGATGACTACTCAAGATTCACATGAGTATTCTTCTTATTCTCCAAGGATGAGGCTGCTGAAATCATCAAGTTCTTCATTCTACAAGTGGAGAAACAATATTCTCTACCTGTCAAAACCATTAGAAGTGATAATGGGACAGAGTTCAGGAACAAAACTCTGGATGAATTCTGTTTGTCTAAAGGGATTATTAGACAATACAGTGTTCCCAGAACTCCTGAACAAAATGGTGTAGTAGAAAGGAAGAACAGAACCTTAATAGAGGGAGCAAGAACAATGTTAGCTGATTCTGGACTACCCTTGTACTTTTGGGCAGAAGCAGTTAACACATCATGTTATGTTCAGAATAGAGTTCTTGTGGTCAAAAGACATTCCAAGACTGCCTATGAAGTTCTTCATGGCATGAAGCCCCTTATCTCCTTTTTCAGGGCTTTTGGGTGTCAATGTTTCATCTTGAACATCAAAGAATCTATTTCAAAGTTTGCTGCCAAAGTTGACTCAGGTTACTTTCTTGGTTACTCTTCAACTAGAAAAGCCTACAAGGTTTTTAATTCTCACACCAGGATAGTAGAAGAAACATTGAATGTCAAGTTCAATGAGTCAAAACACACTCTTATTCCAGCACATCCTGCTGAACTTTTTGACCTTGACAACTTCCATTTTGGACCTGAGAAGGCTGTTACTTCATCAAAACCTACTTATTATGGTGACAAAAGGTTTGATGATGAGGATCCCACACCATGGACTCCTCAAACAGTTATCAAGTCAACTTCAAAATCATCAGAAGTTCCACAAACTTCTGATCAAACAAGTACTGAGGAACAAACTCAAACTTCTGGTTCAGTAGATCCAACTACTGAAGATCAAGGAACATCTGAACCAGATATTATAGACCTCAGTAGTTTGTTTGAACAACATGAGCCACCTACACCTATCAGTGGTTTACAACAACTGATTGAACACAGAGATCATCCACTTGATCAAATCATGGGTGATATAGCTTCAGGTGTTCTTACCAGAAACCAGCTCTCCAACTTTTGCCTATTTTCAGCTTTTATCTCACAGTTGGAACCAAAGAAGTACCAGGAAGCCCTCAAAGACAATAATTGGGTGCAAGCTATGCAAGATGAACTGCTTCAGTTCAACAAGCAACAGGTCTGGGAAATCTGTCCCTTACCTCCAAACAAGCAACCAATTGGCACAAGATGGGTTTTCAGGAACAAACAAGATGAAGCTGGTATGATAATCAAGAACAAGGCAAGACTGGTAGTTCAAGGGTACTCTCAAGAAGAGGGAATTGACTATGATGAAACCTTTGCTCCAGTTGCAAGGCTTGAGGCCATCAGGTTATTTCTGGCCTATGCCATTTCCAACAAAATTAAAGTTTATCAAATGGATGTAAAAAGTGCATTTTTGTATGGAAAGATAAAAGAGGAGGTGTATGTCTGTCAGCCACCTGGGTTTGAGGATCCTTCTCATCCTGAGTGGGTGTACAGACTGGACAAAGCTCTTTATGGGCTCAAACAGGCTCCAAGAGCCTGGTATGATACACTCTCCACCTTTTTACTCAAAAATAACTTTACAAGAGGTGCCATTGATAAAACTCTTTTCATTAAACATGTTGGAAATCATATCCTACTTGTTCAAATTTATGTTGATGATATCATTTTTGGTTCAACAAACACAAAACTGTGTGATGATTTTAAGAAACTCATGCAATCAAAATTTGAGATGAGTACCATGGGAGAACTGCAGTACTTTCTGGGACTGCAGATCAAGCAACAAACAAATGGAACTTTTATACATCAATCAAAATATGTTAAAGAATTATTAAACAAATTTTCTTTAAAAGACTGTAAATCATGTTCCACTCCCATGACACCAATCACACAAGTTGAACCTGATGATCAAGGAAAACAGGTTGATCAAACCATGTACAGATGCATGATAGGTTCCCTTTTATATCTAACTGCTTCTAGACCAGATATTATGTTTTCAACATGTGTCTGTGCTAGATATCAATCAGCACCAAGGGAATCACACCTTATAGCAGTCAAAAGAATTTTCAGATATCTGAAAGGAACTCCAACACTTGGAATTTGGTATCCTCCTTCAAGCAATACCAAGTTATCAGCTTTTTCAGATAGTGACTATGCAGGGTGTAAGATGACAAGAAAGTCAACATCTGGTGGTTGTCAATTCTTGGGTAACTGTCTAGTGTCATGGCAATCAAAGAAGCAAACATCTGTTGCAACTTCAACTGCTGAAGCTGAATACATTGCAGCTGCAAGTTGTACATCACAGATACAATGGCTCCAATATCAACTTCTTGATTATGGAATCAAAGAAACCAAGACACCTTTGTTTGTAGACAGCAAATCTGCCATTAGCATCATTCAAAATCCGGTACAGTTCTCAAAAACCAAACATATTGAGATCAGGTACCATTTCATAAGAGATTGCTATGAAAAAGGCAAGATTGAGGTGAAGCATGTAGCAACAGCTAATCAAATAGCTGACATCTTCACAAAACCCCTTGACACATCAACATTTCAGAAGTTAGTATCCATGCTTGGGATGCTAAATTTGTAAGTGTTTATTTTATTATTCTGCACATATTTTTCATTTTTCACTTACAAAAAGACAAAAAGTCTGAAACAAAACTTCTGAAAAGAGAGAAACTACTGATGAACAAAACATCAGTATGGGGATAATTTCTGAAAAGTGTATAACTTCTGATAAAATAACCTTCAGAAGTTATGAATAAAAGTATTTATAAAACATTTCTCATCAGCTGTTAAAACTACTGAAGAGGAAATGGGAACTACTGATGAAAATAATCCTTCATCAGCAGTTTAGTCAAAAAGGGCAAATCTGACTTTTCCCATCATCAGAGGTTTTGACCTAGTCGGTTTAAAACTTCTGATAAAGAGATTTTTAACCAAGGCGGTTTAAAAACTTCTAATAAAGAAGATCCAAGCGGTTAAAAACTTCTGATAAATATCTTTTTTCAACACTTATCCTTTCAAACTCAAAAATTCCCTCCTTCTCTCTCAAAAACTCTCTCAATAACCTAAACCTGCAAATCAACTGTTCGATCAACAAAAACCCAAACCACATGGCTCTCGTTCTAAAACAGGGACACAATCAAAGAGCCTTTCTTGAAAAACAAGAAGGCTGGTCCCAATACAATGAGATCATTGATCTTGTCGTAAAATCCCAATATTTTACTGCTCTCACAATCGACCCACCAATTCATACTGAAACTCTAAATGAGTTCTGGGCTGATGCTGAGACGGTGACGGCTGATGGTGAAACTATCTCCCTCAACTCAAGAATAAAAGGGAAACCACTGACCATCACACCGGCCACACTGGCAACAAGACTGGGCCTGAATGATGTAACTGCCCCTGATCAAGTTGCTAATTCTGATATTCACTTAACCATGACAGAGTGTGGTTATCAAGGTACTCTCTCCCATGCTACTATCTTCAAAAAATATTTTGAACCAAAATACAAGCTTTTGTTTCATTATATTATTATGTGTTTGAGTCCAAAGACAGGGTCTTATGACCAGATGCCCTCTACTTTTCAACCAATATTTCATTCCATAGTGAATGAAACCAAATTCAGGGCATCAAAATTATTTTTCAATGAGTTGGTGTTACATCATAATAATACCAAGAAAAAGTTTTTGTTATACCCAAGGTTCATTATGCAATGCATAATAGGGGAACTGGGTAATGAGGTGCTTGTGGGAAAAGTTTCAACTTTAAATCCATTAACCTCACAAGCATACTCTAGGCATAACAAACCGGCTACCTGGCCAGAAGATGATCAGGGAGAACAACAACAAGTCCCCCTGAAGCCCACATCTTCCAAACTCACACCATCAAAAGCCAAAAAGCCCAAGCCAACAAAGACAAAAACCCACCAACCCAAAAGAAAAGCTGTTCAGGAGGTTGAGATGCCTGAACATGCTCATGAGCAATCTGCTCTTCAAATAGGTGAGACTGAAACACCCTCTCAGTCTCATCCATCTCAAACCCCACCAAGAGCACCCATAACAATCTTATTCAAAAGAAAAAGACTTAGAAAAACTGTTGCAACTCACACTTCTTTTGAAACTGCTGACCAACCTATTTCACCTATTGCCCAAACTTCTGAACCAACCCCTCAAATTTCTGAACCAGAGGCAATAGAGATTGCCAAACTTCTCTCTGGGCTAAGAAAGAAAGTCCCATCTGATAATGTCAGTCCCCTACAACCACAACAAACAGGGGACATAACCAGAGAATCAGACATGGATGTGGACATCACTAGCCCTAACCCAAGAGATGAGGGTGGACCAGAGTCTTTAAGCCCAATCTTAGAGACTCTTGGGGCATCTGAGGCTGCTACTACTCAGTTACCACCCAGTGGTGGATCTGAGGATAGAAGTAAAACAGCTAAGACCTCAGATGTGGCAACTACTGATGAAGGCTTAATGCCTGAAGTAGGAAATCCTCAGAACCAAGAACAAGAGGTTCATGAGAGAACTGAGTTAGGCTCAGCTCATGATTTAACTGAGACAGTCCTCAATAAGGACAACATCAGGGATTCAGATGATTCCATTAATTTGGATGATAATTCAACAACCAAAACTACTGAATTGACGGCACTTTATGAAGGTCCTGTTTCAGGGGTATCCAAGCTCAAGAAGCTAGTCACCCCTGAACAGGTTAAAGTCCACTCAATCCCTAAAACCCCTAGAGTGGCATCCTCTGTACAACATGAGGATCTCCTAAAAACACACCCTTCACATCAAATGCCTACCCAATTCCCTGGGCCTTCAAGCATAGACATGAACCAACTATGCAGCCCAGGTGGTGACCTTTATCATATGATGAATGCCCTCATCAAGAATCACCTCCAAACCTATACAGCTAACTTGGAGCTGTCCATCAAGAACCAATTTGGGGTGATTCAGACAAAAATGAATGATCTGCAGACCAAGATTGACTTCAACAGCAAACAAATTGCCAATCTGACAGATCAGATCAAACCTCTGAAGACTATTGATGAATGCAAAAAGTGGGAGAAGATGAAGGAACCAATGGATACAGTTGAAGCCAGAAGAAAGGCAAGACTTGCTATCCTAGAGAGAGATCAGAAAAACCAGGCCAGAAAAGAAGCAATGGCCAAACAGTTTGGTGTCTCAGTGGAAGATATTGAAGCCACAGAAAAAGAAAATGAGACCCAAACCTCTGAAGAATCCCTAAGGCATAATAAAGAAACCTCTGATGGTCAAAGTACTGATGACTCAGAAGATACTGAAGACAATCCTTCAGTAGTTGACAAACCATCAGCAGTTGTCAACCCAGCAGAGGTTAACACTTCCAAACCTCAACAAACTAAACCTTCCAGATCCATTGAACAAATCAAACCAACTTCTGCTCCTCCAAGGCCTACAACAACCACTACCATGACTGTCCTAACCCCTGCTCCAATCTCTCAATCTACTGAACTTCTTGAGCAGAGGTTAAAGGCAGTTCAACAAAAAGCCAAGGAAGACCAGATTTGGAAAAGTCTGGAACAAAGGGATGATTTAGAGTTTGAAGAGAAGCTCCAGGCTTATCAAGCTGAACTGGAAAGACAGGCTGAAATTGACTATGTTGCTGAAGAAGACAAAAGACAACAACTGATGTCTTACATCACCAAGAACAGCAAGACTAAAGCCTACACACTCAAAGGACTCTCTATGCAAGAGCTGGCAAGAAGGGCACAACTAATTGCAGACAAACTGGTCACAAGTAAAGAAGGAAAGGCCAAGAGAGCCCAGATGATAAATGAATTAGTAGCAGATGGCTATGGTTCAAAAGCCTCAGTATCCAGATGGAAAGAAGAAAGACTGATGGATACTTATCGAAAATATAAGGCTGCCAAGGCTGCAAATCCAGAGAAGTTTCAAACTGCTGATCCTTCAAGATCAGTAGTTAGAACTTCTGGTGTTTCAACAAGAAGGCCTGCTACTCAAAGGAAGAAATCAGAGGACAATGTCAAAACTAATTTCAAAATGGTACTACTTGAAGGAAGTTCAGTAGTTCACTCAGATTTTGACATTGAGGAGAAACCTCTGTTAACACAATTCAGGGATCCTTCCACCTTTGCCTACCAAATCCAAAAGACTATCAAAGAAAAGATGCATACCAAGGTAGTGACTGAACACCATCTCCCAACTATTCAGATGCCTAATATGCAATAACAACAAGAAGGAAGTGTCACACCCCGACCCGGGAGGGGCTGGACGAAATCACAGATTGATATAACATTCAAGTAATGCAAGCAACAGCGGGAGCAGTATAAAAATAACTATCTTTTATTTATATAATTTGTTTACATAATACATTTTCTCTAACGTATACAAGTTCGGGTGGTTTCTATGGTTTCTTGTTCGTCCGTCTGGTTCGTTCGTCGGTGTGACTCCGAGTCGTACCGTATATTCCTTGTATCTCCAGAGCAGGTACCTGAACACATGCTTAAAATGGTTTTGGGTCAACAATAATGTTGGTGAGTTCGTGCGTTTGGTTAACTAGGTGCCCGAAGTTTAGTTTATAAAATGGTTTTAGTAATCAAACAAGTTTACTGGTTTTTGTTATGGCGTTATAGTAATATAAGCTGGCCACTCAACCCTGCATCTAGTGTCATGCCTAACCATGCCTAGATGTAACAGTAGAAACTATACCCGTTATTGTTATAGGTTCTAACCTATGCTCTGCAACATAGGTTCCCATGGCAAAATATATGCCGCAACGACCCGTCGGTCTCAGTGGGGGTTTCCGTGTAAGGCCGGACCACTGTGCGTGAGGGATTCCCCAAGTAGTACTACCCATATATTAAGTGGCCCAATTCCCTTGGGTTAATGAGTGTGAATGGTATCGGGAGCACCTTGTCACATCATATTGGTTCATCACTATCACATTGTACTAGTTCTTTCCTGGAAACATGTGTTCACCCCAAAACAGTAAAATAGAAAAAGGGGAATGGTACACGAAACTCACCTAGTAGCATAGCATAATTATAAAACATGGTGCTTGGTGTTGCTTCCCGGTATTCTCCTGGTTGGGCCCTATGTCGACACACTTTATTAGTCTTTGGTTTTATTAACTACGATTACACGTGGGGACAAGCTCGAGCGTATGGTTTCTGTTCACGAGTTTAGAGTTATTTGAACAACGGTATCTCTAATTAATACTAAGCGTTGGGTTTCTTATTCTGGGGTCCAATTTCTCATATTCTTGTCTAGCTTATATATTGCATGTAATAGTTTATTATTAATGCCACCAGCGTCCAATATGTGTCTCTTGGCTTAATAGTTCTCACATTCCTAAACTTTCCAAACTAATCATTTATATCATATATTGTAATCATATCTTTACTTGTATATGGTATATATAGTCTTATTCAATTGTCCAGGTCATATATCTTTGTTGAATTGATTTGGATTAGTTATGCTCATTCTAGTCCATAGTATAACAATTAATGTTGGTCTTAGGTTGTTACTCATGGCTTTGTCTGAATCATATATTCAGTCCAAAGTGTCCAAGTTATTATGTGTTTTAATATATTGTTTTGGTTCGCATAAACTTGTGAGTCCATAACTTAAGTATCCAATGTTCAAGTCAATATTCAAAGGTTCGAGTCATTAATAACAATGTTTTAAGGCTCTAAGTGTCATATGTTGTGTCCGTTTCCTTTTGTTTATTTATCCATTCAAGTCATGGGCATCGAGGTCTCATTCCTTCATTCCGAGTCTATGGTGTGTCGGTGTCAAAGTATAATCCATAAGTTATATTATCTTATTCCCCATGTCAAGTTCAAGGTGTTCAACTAATGTCCGATTTAGCTTATGGTTTGGCCTGGGTCCATTATAAGCTCGTCTAGTCCCACATGCAAATTGTTTATAACATTAATATTTATATTTAACAGGGTTTGGGTTCGGTTATACCTCTTGTCCGGGTTTCGGTTCGTGTTGACTTGGTTGACTTCTGTTGACCGAAGTTGACCCGTATTCTGACCCGTTGACTCAATTGACTTCTGTTGACCGAAGTTGACCCGCTCATAGCCCAACCTGGTTATAACCCAAGCTTCACCATAAAGCTAACACTAACAACCATCATTGAGAACCATCACTTTTATTATTACCACCCTCGTCTTCGGTCTCCTTGACTGTTGATTGATGATGGCTTGGTAAGGAAGGCGGCACCGCCGCCGGACCACCGCCCAACACCTCCTCGGTCTTCCTTCTCCGGCTCCATCTTTATTCTTTCTCGACTCCTTCTCTCTCTCTTCGATCTCTTGTTTTTCTAGTGAGCTTGTATATGATGGGGGTTGTTCGTGAGATGAGATAAAGAGAGAGAGAGGGGGATTACGAATGGGGGATAATGTGTGTGCAGGAAAAGAAAGGGGGTAGGGGTTAGGAGTCTGTGTTTGTATTATCTAGAGTGTGAGGAAGATAGAGGAGATGAAGGGTGAGTGAGTTGTGTGGGATCTGGTGTGTGTACGTGGGTTTTAATTAGGGGTGGGGGTGATGAGTCAAACATGGGTTGGGGGCATGTGTCACTAGGTGGGGGTGACACATGTCCCCATGATGACTAATCATGGTTGCGACTCGGGTTCGGGTGCGTAACGTGTATCGGCCTGATCTCGTAATCTGTGTTATAATAATATGTTATATGTATAATCGTTGGGTTTTTGGGTCTTGAACATAACCGTCTTGCTTAATATCTATTTTGGTTAATTATTTATTATAAAATAGTAATAAGACGCGAAAAATTTTTGGGGTCCACTCTGGGTTGTTACATTTTTTCCCCTTTACAAGAATTTCGTCCGCGAAATTATGGTTGGGGTTATATCTCATAGTTCAATTACTGTACTCATAACTTGTAAGTGTTATCCGATCTCCTAACGTCACTTTTGGAGGCGAACTTATAGTCGTATCACCAGGTAAACAAGTCGTACTACTGCAAGATAAGGGAACGAATTCGAAATGCGCTACAAAATTACTAAAATCTATGCATACAGGGGCACTGCACAGATCATGCTATGTTTTCAAAAACGGTTTTGCGGGTCATACATTTAACGGGGAGGCTTTAACTTTAACAATTCTGCTTACAAGATGAGAGTATGGAGATTGATTCATCGGATAAGGTGTCCAAATACAGGGAGGTTTACCAAATCGGTGGCTTGACAGTCGTCATGAACGGGTAAATAAACAGCTAGGACATGGAAATCATGGAAACAGGACCTGTAAATTCCTCAAGTCTTTGATCGATCGATCGATTGGTTTTGAAAATGATCTTGTTTTATTTCCTCATCAATCAGTGGAAACCGATACGTTATAGAGGGATGAAAGGCATATGGATTAATGGGTAAGGAAAAACTATCTTCACACTTGCCAAGTCGCTCGTCACTTGGGCTTTTGTAAAGAAGTACTTTTTATATCAAGTATTCTCCTTATTGTTCTCAATACGGGATCGAAATGGTTTTGGCGCTCTTGTTTCTGTCGAACGAGCTTACAGAAATGGATTTTCGGATGACCTTAGCGTCAGTCAACTAAATGGTGTCTTTTGGCTTTGGCCAGAGAGTTTCATTGGAAAAATGGAAATAGCAAATTTCTTCTTTGTTTTCACATCAAGCACACCGTCTTTATAAGGACAACGACATTCGATTGGAATCAATGATTTCGTCAAAGATGACAAAAAAAATATATCTGGTTTGATACAATGATCTGAACTAGGAAACAAACTAGGGTTTATTTTGAGTTGATTCTCAGTCTCATTCCTGATGTACCATTGATGTTTATATATAGGGTGTTATGTCTCATTTATTAACCATATTAGATAATAGGGGAAATGGAAAACACAAGGATCATTCAAATACTATAGGAAGCAGATAAACATTTTGCTTTGGTTAGGAATAATGGTTTTATCACAAGCGGAGAGAGTTTACTAACAAAAAGGAGCGATTTCTTTAGGTTTGTTCTTTGTCGAATTTTTGAGATTCAAGAGTTTCTAAATCAAAACAGTCAGGTGAACCATGGAATTCAACGAAGATTTTCTATCTTTCACTAGCGCCTTATCGGGATTCTTCTAAAAGACTGTGCGTTATATTTGATATGGGTGATTGTATATGTTTTACACGAGTCATGGTAAGGGGTTATCTCAGGTATCCAGAGTTGTTTGGTTCGTTTAAGTTGAATAATCATGGTGGTACGTACATCATTGTTGATGGTTTGAAAGGAAACTCGACATTTTTGTTGGCAATCGGAAAATCTTAACGTAGATTTGGAATAGTCATTGTATAAACTCAAGTTTTCTTGGTGTTCACGTACGTTTTAGGAGGTTGCATAACCCAAAAGAGGCTTAAACATCCAGAGAGCAAGGAACAGAAACGAAAGTTTTTGTATTCAAGCGTTATCAAAAAGATTTAGAACATGGTATCCAAAAGTTTTTAGCGACAAAACGGGAAATCACCAGGTTTCTGGACCAAGTTGAGTGATTCTGCTCACGTATTTTGCCAAAGTGAGGAAATTTCAAAAATTGATGATGTATGATCAACGAAAGTGTGATAAATGGAGTCTAATCATGTATATCAAAACGCTACTTCAAGGTTTTACCATATCCGAAAGGCTACGCACGAAGTTTTAAACGATTCAAGTAGATCATCTAGAGTTTCCGAAAATGCGAAACTAACTACACGTGTGATGTCAAACATTTGTTCGGTACTCAAGGGTAGATATTTGGGATATTCATAACATAAACGAGGAATTCTCAAATATAACTGGTCCAAAAAGGTGTTCTAGGAAAATGAGAGGAGATTGTTCATATAGTAATTTATCAATTGTAGTCAATGAATGCACGGGGTTCCAAATTTTTTTTTTTTTTTTTTTCATAAATGTAGAAGTCTCAAAAACGGCTTGAACAAAGAGCGTCCTTAGGAAACGAAATAGTATTGTTTGATGCGTTTGAAGCTACCATTCACCGAATGAGGGTGTTTGGTCATGAGCTTAAACGACGCAAAGGATAATAAGTTCCGGTATTTTATTAATGGCAATCAACGTGTCTCGTACGAGTTTCATGTTAGGGGTATTTGTTATATGAACAAGGAATTGTCACAGATAACTCGATCATCGTGCTCTAAGAAAACAAGGAAAGATCACTTGATGGGTTTGGGGCTACTCTCCATCGGTGGAAATATCATGGTTAGGAAATGTAACGCCCCAAAACTCATAAACACGCTTAATAACTAAACTTGTAAACACGGGTTTAGAACATATAAACAAAACATGTTTGATCAAAATCTAGTGTATAATAATTATGGCATTTAAACACATGAGGGGCTGATTCTGTCAATTTATTAAACACAAGTAAAAGGGGGTATATGTGAACTTGGGGAAATGTCAAGCACACATAGTGCTGATCGACATATACACCCAAGAACACACACAAACACCAAAACTCTTCTCATCTTACACAAATCAGCTCCTACAACATGATTTTCTCAATGCATGACTAATTTCTTGAGCATCAAGAGTGCAAAACATCTTAAGGTAACTATGGTTCCCATTGATTTCATCAAAACTCTTCAATTATGAAGATGATGGTGGTTTTGGGTCTTGTATGAGACACAAGAATTGTTAATAATTAAGGATTCACTAGTGATTAGGAACCTTAAAATTTCTTATGATATCTGTATAAACGATTAAATGGGAACTATGTGATGAATTAGCAATTCTTGAACTTATGTGTGTTGTGGTTTTTGCTAGAAAAGTGAGTTCCACATCCATATGTGAAATTACTAAAGTAGAGCAGGTTAATTATCATAATCAGGCTCAAATAGATATTGTGAATCATAATAAGGCCTAATAAGGCAAGGGTAAGGAGTAGTGAGCTTGAAATTGTATGAGCTCAACTATATTGAATTTGTGCACTCAAGGTGTTTGATGAAATGCTTCAATGAATGAAATTGTATGAAAATAGGTAGTAATGATACAATTGATATATGTGTTAAACTTGACTTATGTGGAACCATGGAATGGACGCACAATAAATTAATGACTAAACGCCTATGTGTGTGTGTAACATGGAATAGGTGTGAAGTCGGAAAGCTCGGCAGGCAAGGGTGGCTCTAACTTGAAGTTGAAGGGCCCGGAATAAGGTAAGTCATACCTATGACTTGTTATAATAAACATATGTATGCATAATCACGAATGGGAACTATGGTCGTATCATTTAGTAAAAGATGTTTTTTTTTGTGGTTTCCAAGGGATAGAATAGGTTGAATAAAAACCCATGTCGCAAGTCATAGAGGCCGAGCGAATGAGACCAAGAGAAATGGCACATGTGGCCATGGGCACCAGGAATTGCAAAATACGGCATAAATGACTTGGGCGGGAAGTCCTCTAGTCAAGTTGGGACTTGACAAGTGGTAAAAACCATAACTAGAACTTGGAAACCATGAATTCTTATGATTTAGATATGTGCGAAACTAGTCGGGTTAGCTTAAAGATGGATAGATAATTCATGGGTTTTGGGTTAGAAACCGAATGAAGAGTCCAAACATATATTTAATCATGTAAGAGGTACATACTATGACCCATTAACAAGTCCCAAGAAGTCCCATAAATGGCCTTGAAGCTGCACTAAAAGTGTAGCTTGGTGGAGGAAAAAGGGCAGGTTTACCCGCCCGGGTAGAACACTTACCCGCCCGGGTAAAGGTTCTGATCAAGGAGGTAATTTCTAACAGCATGCTTACCCGCCCGGGTAAAACAGTTACCCGCCCGGGTAAATGTTATGTAAAAAAAAAATTCATTTTATTATTCTTTCGATACTAGACATTCACGCTAACGAATAACGGGTTACTTAATCGTGTTTAACCCCAGGTACTTAACTACGCTAAATGGATGGAGATCAAGGCTTGATAGAAGAACCGAACGCACTCGACTTGTCCGCTTCCGCAACGTTTAAATTAACCTTTTGAAAACTTGGTTTTTGGAAAATGTTTCGTAGTCATGTTTAAGTACTAATGCTACTCTACATATCTTTTGGAACCTGATGTGTATGGACTAAATGTTGATGTGTTTTGTAAATGATGAAATGTTTTGAATTAGAACTTCCAAACCAAGTAACTTCTCGCTCAATTACTCGTATTAATGGGGTGGGTCTTACAAGTGGTATTCAGAGCCCAAGGTTAAATGAGTCTAAGCGTTCGGTTCAAGCTTGATCTTCAAATCCAGTAAGAAATTAATTCCCTTAGTTACTCATATATTCCTTAAACACGTAATCACACGATTGAACATGTGTCAATCAAGTGCAAACGCGAGAAGTGCGGTAAGCACCTAAACTAAATGCACCAATGTCACGGTCAAGTAGGCTACGGGCCTAACTGAACCGAAATTGGGAGAGAACACAAGGACATCCTTAAGGATGCAAACAACTAACATGTGAGGAGCATATTAAACATGATTGTTAGAATGCTTCTAAACTATTTGAAATTCCTTTCAGCTTGAAATGGCTGAAGAGGCGACAAATGACACAAACCCAGTCACTCGTGGTGAAGTCAAAGAGATAATTGGGAAAGCAATAGAAGCTAGCATTCCCCAATTCCTCGAAAGGCTTCAAAATACTCTCCTAGGCGTTATTGAGGAAAAGTTCAATGAAAGAGGGACAAACAAAACCTCACGCAAGATCTGTCCATACGACAAGTTCAAGGCATGCCATCCAAGTACCTATGATGGAGCGGTAGATCCTATAGCATGTCAAAGGTGGCTCTCCGAAATGGAGGACATCTTTGACCGCACCGATTGTGAAGCTCGAGATCTAGTGGCATACGCCACGGGTCAACTTCGCGAGCTTGCAAAAGCATGGTGGGACGTCAGAAAAGTGGGCATGACCCCGGAACAAGTTAAAGCTATCACTTGGGCAGAATTCAAGGCACAATTTCTAGAACATCATAGCCCTCAAGTCGCGATTAACCAAATCAAGGACCAATTCATGAACATGAGGCAGAAAGGTGAAACGATTGACAAAATCACTGGATTATTCCTTGATAAACTCAAGTTTTGTGGGGATTTGGCCCAAACTGATGCTCAAAGGGTCTACTACTATTACACCATGCTCGGAGCTGAATATCGGGAATTCTTGACCCCACACACCAAATATGCCACCTTGAACGACATTATAAATGCTGCCCGGGAACGAGAATCGGAACTCAAAAGACAGATGGAACGGGGTGAGAGGCGGGTAGTGGATGCAAATCCAAGCCCGTCCAAAAAGCAAAAGATGGTAGAATCGCCCAAGAAGACGGGTAACAAAGCCGGGTCGGCTAGTACGTGTGGGATATGCGGTAAAGGGCACAAAGGGGAATGTTATTTCAAAAACAAACCCTGTCCCATATGCTCAAACCTTGGCCACATAGCCTCAAAGTGCCCCAGTAAACCCAATGTTTGTTTCAAATGTTATCAACCGGGTCACAAAAAGTCCGAGTGCACGGAACCAAGCAAGGTGGGTGTCAAGCCCGAAGTAAAGACCGAATCATCTAGGGCTCACGCCCGATCCTTCAATCTCACAGTCGAAGAAGCCAAGGGTGACCCGAATGTGGTCACAGGTATGTTTATGCTAAACTCTCTACAAGTAAAGGTATTATATGATACGGGTGCGAATAGGTCATTTATTTCACATGGACTTATTCGACACCCTTCTTTTACATTAACAAAATTGCCTATTCCACTTGAAGTAGAAGTAGGCGATAGTAAACACTTCTTAGTACTTGATGTTTGCCGCGATTGTGAAATCACCATCAATGGGGATAAATTCCCAATAGACCTTATACCCATGAAGATGGGTGAGTTTGAAGTCATAATAGGCATGGACTGGTTGTCCCGATTTCATGCTAATGTAGACTGCTTTCGAAAAACGATTCAAATCACCTCACCAAGCGGGAGACTCATATTGATCCGCGGGGAAACAAACTGTGACCCCGTTATTTGCACATTAGCTAAAGCTAGGAAGCTTATGCAACATGGGTGCCAGGCTTACCTAGCCCATGTAACTGACACTCGGAGTGAAACTCCACGAATTCAAGACGTGCCTGTAGTGCGGGAATTTCCGGATGTATTTCCGGAAGACCTGCCGGGTGTCCCGCCTGAGCGAGAGGTTGAGTTCGGGATTGAATTAATCCCAGGGGCAAAACCGGTGGCTAGAGCCCCTTATCGCCTAGCACCACCGGAACTCCAAGAATTGATGTCTCAATTGCAAGATCTTTTAGAAAAAGGTTTTATTCGACCGAGTGTATCCCCGTGGGGAGCACCGGTATTATTCGTCAAGAAAAAGGACGGTAGCTTACGTATGTGTATCGACTACCGGGAATTAAACAAGCTTACTGTCAAAAACAAATACCCACTACCGCGGATTGATGATCTATTCGATCAACTTCAAGGCGCCAATTGGTTTTCCAAAATCGATCTAAGGTCGGGGTACCATCAATTGAAGGTGAAAGACGCCGATGTACCAAAAACCGCGTTTCGGACACGGTATGGACATTTTGAGTTCCTCGTAATGTCTTTCGGTCTAACGAACGCACCCGCGGCCTTCATGGATTTAATGAACCGGGTGTGTAAGCCGATGTTAGACAAATCTGTGATTGTATTCATCGATGACATCCTTGTTTATTCAAAAAGTGAGGCAGACCACGCTCAGCACATACTTGAAGTGTTAGAAACCCTTCGAAAGGAGAAACTCTACGCAAAATTCTCGAAGTGTGCGTTTTGGCTTCGAGAAGTCCAATTTCTCGGACATGTGATTAGTTCCGAGGGGGTGTTGGTGGACCCTTCTAAAATTGAAGCGGTATCGAAATGGAGTCCACCCAAGAACCCGTCTGAGATCCGAAGCTTTTTAGGACTCGCGGGATACTATCGAAGGTTCATTCAAGATTTTTCCAAAATCGCCACTCCATTGACCAAACTGACTCGAAAGGACGAGAAATTCGTATGGGGCGATGAACAAAACAAGTCATTCAATCTTTTAAAAGAAAAACTCACACATGCTCCTGTGCTCACCTTGCCGGAAGGCACGGAAGACATGGTGGTATACTCAGATGCTTCGCGCCTCGGATTGGGGTGTGTGCTTATGCAACGGGGCAAGGTCATAGCTTATGCCTCTAGACAATTGAAGCCACATGAAGTTAAATACCCGACACATGATCTTGAGTTGGCCGCGGTTGTCTTTGCGCTTAAGATTTGGAGACACTATTTATACGGGGTGAAGTTCATGATTTTCACCGACCATAAGAGTCTTAAATACTTCTTTGACCAAAAAGACTTGAACATGAGGCAGAGACGATGGCTAGAAACGCTAAAGGACTACGATTGTGAAATTCATTACCACCCGGGGAAAGCAAACGTAGTGGCTGACGCGTTGAGCCGAAAAGAGGATCATGTTCCCATCCGGGTGAAGGCCATGCAACTGGTAATCACCTCGGGACTCCTAACCCGAATCCAGGAGGCTCAGATCGAAGCTGTGAAAGAAGAAAACTGGAAGAAAGAAAGAATCAAGGGTCAAGTTGGTGACCTCGAAGAAGATAACAACGGTCTAAAAACACGACTAGGGAGGATTTGGGTACCTAACTCTTGTGATGCCAAGAACTTGTTGCTAGACGAAGCACATAAGTCTAGGTATTCAGTTCACCCTGGGGCTACCAAAATGTATCAAGACTTGAAGAAAAGTTATTGGTGGCCCGGGATGAAACGTGATGTGGCAAGGTACGTGGAAAGGTGCCTGACATGCTTGCAAGTCAAGGCGGAGCACCAGAAGCCTTACGGGAAACTCCAACCTTTAGAAATACCCGTGTGGAAATGGGAACACGTCACCATGGACCTATTAACTAAGTTACCCAAGACAGCACGAGGATTTAATGCCATATGGGTCATAGTCGACCGGCTGACAAAGAGTGCGCATTTCATTCCAATCCGGGAGACGTACACATCTGAAAAGATGGCAGACGTGTTCACCAATGAAATTATTGCAAGGCATGGAGTGCCGGTATCAATAGTGTCGGATCGAGACCCTCGATTTACATCCAAATTCTGGCAAGACTTCCAAAATCAAATGGGCACTAAGGTGTTACTTAGTACCGCCTTCCACCCTCAAACCGATGGACAAAGCGAACGAACCATACAAACGCTAGAAGACATGCTACGAGCATGTATAATTGACTTCGGGGGAAGTTGGGATACCCATTTGCCATTAGTAGAGTTTGCATATAACAATAGCTACCACGCTAGCATTGGCATGCCCCCGTACGAGTTACTTTATGGGCGGAAATGTCGGACGCCCGTATGTTGGGGTGAAGTGGGTCCCCGGGAACTTGCTCACAAAGATGTGGTCAATGCCACAAACGAGAAAATTGACTTGGTACGTGCGCACCTTAAAGCCGCGCAAGATAGACAAAAGTCCTACGCGGACAAAAGACGTAGACCCATAGAGTTTCAACCGGGTGATTATGTGATGCTCAAGGTATCCCCGTGGAAGGGGGTGATTCGTTTCCGAAAAAGGGGTAAATTAGGCCCAAGGTTTATCGGCCCTTTCAGAATACTCGAACGGGTGGGTCAAGTGGCCTATCGTTTGGAGCTACCCGATGAATTGAGTAGCATACACAACACCTTTCATGTTTCCTATCTTCGGAAGTGTTTGGTGAACAAGGAGTTGTATGTGCCCTTGGAAGAAATCGAAATAGATGACAAATTGAACTATGTGGCGCGACCCATAGAGATCCTCGACCGCAACGTCAAACTCCTAAGAAACAAGACCATCGACCAAGTAAAGGTTAAATGGGATCATCGGAAGGGATCGGATACTACTTGGGAATCCGAAGAAGAAATGAAACGGCTCTATCCGCACCTATTCGGTACGTAATTTCCGGTTTCGCGGACAAAACCCTCTTTAAGGAGGGTGGAGTTGTAACGCCCCAAAACTCATAAACACGCTTAATAACTAAACTTGTAAACACGGGTTTAGAACATATAAACAAAACATGTTTGATCAAAATCTAGTGTATAATAATTATGGCATTTAAACACATGAGGGGCTGATTCTGTCAATTTATTAAACACAAGTAAAAGGGGGTATATGTGAACTTGGGGAAATGTCAAGCACACATAGTGCTGATCGACATATACACCCAAGAACACACACAAACACCAAAACTCTTCTCATCTTACACAAATCAGCTCCTACAACATGATTTTCTCAATGCATGACTAATTTCTTGAGCATCAAGAGTGCAAAACATCTTAAGGTAACTATGGTTCCCATTGATTTCATCAAAACTCTTCAATTATGAAGATGATGGTGGTTTTGGGTCTTGTATGAGACACAAGAATTGTTAATAATTAAGGATTCACTAGTGATTAGGAACCTTAAAATTTCTTATGATATCTGTATAAACGATTAAATGGGAACTATGTGATGAATTAGCAATTCTTGAACTTATGTGTGTTGTGGTTTTTGCTAGAAAAGTGAGTTCCACATCCATATGTGAAATTACTAAAGTAGAGCAGGTTAATTATCATAATCAGGCTCAAATAGATATTGTGAATCATAATAAGGCCTAATAAGGCAAGGGTAAGGAGTAGTGAGCTTGAAATTGTATGAGCTCAACTATATTGAATTTGTGCACTCAAGGTGTTTGATGAAATGCTTCAATGAATGAAATTGTATGAAAATAGGTAGTAATGATACAATTGATATATGTGTTAAACTTGACTTATGTGGAACCATGGAATGGACGCACAATAAATTAATGACTAAACGCCTATGTGTGTGTGTAACATGGAATAGGTGTGAAGTCGGAAAGCTCGGCAGGCAAGGGTGGCTCTAACTTGAAGTTGAAGGGCCCGGAATAAGGTAAGTCATACCTATGACTTGTTATAATAAACATATGTATGCATAATCACGAATGGGAACTATGGTCGTATCATTTAGTAAAAGATGTTTTTTTTTGTGGTTTCCAAGGGATAGAATAGGTTGAATAAAAACCCATGTCGCAAGTCATAGAGGCCGAGCGAATGAGACCAAGAGAAATGGCACATGTGGCCATGGGCACCAGGAATCGCAAAATACGGCATAAATGACTTGGGCGGGAAGTCCTCTAGTCAAGTTGGGACTTGACAAGTGGTAAAAACCATAACTAGAACTTGGAAACCATGAATTCTTATGATTTAGATATGTGCGAAACTAGTCGGGTTAGCTTAAAGATGGATAGATAATTCATGGGTTTTGGGTTAGAAACCGAATGAAGAGTCCAAACATATATTTAATCATGTAAGAGGTACATACTATGACCCATTAACAAGTCCCAAGAAGTCCCATAAATGGCCTTGAAGCTGCACTAAAAGTGTAGCTTGGTGGAGGAAAAAGGGCAGGTTTACCCGCCCGGGTAGAACACTTACCCGCCCGGGTAAAGGTTCTGATCAAGGAGGTAATTTCTAACAGCATGCTTACCCGCCCGGGTAAAACAGTTACCCGCCCGGGTAAATGTTATGTAAAAAAAAAATTCATTTTATTATTCTTTCGATACTAGACATTCACGCTAACGAATAACGGGTTACTTAATCGTGTTTAACCCCAGGTACTTAACTACGCTAAATGGATGGAGATCAAGGCTTGATAGAAGAACCGAACGCACTCGACTTGTCCGCTTCCGCAACGTTTAAATTAACCTTTTGAAAACTTGGTTTTTGGAAAATGTTTCGTAGTCATGTTTAAGTACTAATGCTACTCTACATATCTTTTGGAACCTGATGTGTATGGACTAAATGTTGATGTGTTTTGTAAATGATGAAATGTTTTGAATTAGAACTTCCAAACCAAGTAACTTCTCGCTCAATTACTCGTATTAATGGGGTGGGTCTTACAGGAAACCAAGAAGTACACGAGGTAAGGCGTATTCTTAACTGCTAACAACACAGTATTATTGACAAGAAGAGACCTTTCAAGCAGGGCTTACAAGAAGATCAGTGATCTAAAGAAACTGTCAACACAAGACCTGCTCACAATTCAACATTTGGAACCACAGAAAGGATCTCTATCTGATGGACAGTTAAACCAGCTCAAGAACACCATGTACAAAGAAATATGGAAGATTGTTCAAGACAGAAGAAGATCATAAGGAATTAGTAAGGTTTTGGGTTCATCAATCCAGGGGGAGATTGTTAGGACAAAGAGGATTGGTGAAACCACTTTTGGAAACTTTAGTCTAATTCACTTCTGTCATTTTGGCTAAGTATAGAAGTACTGAAGAGAAGACAAGAAACTGCTGAAGAGAAGATATGAGAAGTGCTGAAGAAGAAACCTCATCAGAAGTTCTGAAGTCCAAACCAGACAAGTTCACTTCAGAAGTACTGAAGACAAACTACTCATCAGTAGTTTGTCATTCATCAGCACTTAGCATCTGATATTTTCCACCGCCTTTTGTATCAGTAGTTTATTGTTTATTATTACTTTTAGCTGTAATTGTTTGTTTCAGTGTTGCAACTTGTGCAACTTGTTTCTGATATTTGTATATTTGCTTTATGGGCAAGATACATGTATGTAAACGTCTATAAATAGGAGGCTTCAACCTTCTATTTTAGACATTGATTTTAATAGAAAAATCCTTCAAACACTTTCACTGTTCTATTCCATTTCAGTATTTATTGTGAATCTGCCTAAGTATCTAATTCTCATTTACTGCTTAGATTCATAATAAATACTTGTCATTATTAGTTTCAATCATCAAGAGGGAGTAATAACTCCTCTTAAGTATAAAAAGTGTTGCTTTAACTTATACATTCCGCTGTGCTTACAATCTGATATACAAGAGCTTGCTAAACACTTAAGTGTCAAAGATAGCAAGTTCTTACTTAAACAAAGAGCATACTGATCCAACAGAGGTCCAACAATATTAATTGATGTGTTAAACGCTATTACGAGTCGCGTACGTAAGCGAAACATCAACATACGATAGAATAAACAAAAAAAATATAAATTTCCAGGTCCCACCGTAACCTTACGGTGGCCACCGTAAGGTTACGGTGGACCACAAAACCCAACGGTGATATCCCCTCTGCCCTACGGTGGACTCTGCACATTCCCATTTTGTTTCTCCTTTCCACCCCTTCTAGACCCATCCACGCCGATCCATTCGAAGCCACATTTATTCCATTATAAACTCCAATTCAAGCCTTAACCTCGTTATTTACGTTCCATCATCTCACGGTCCTCATACTACTTACAAACACATATACATGTTAAGATTCATTATCCTAAGTGGAATAAGAACCACTTACCTCAAGTCCTCCAAGTTCATGCTCGTTTACTTGCCTCCTATTGACCCATTAGCTTCTCATGCTTGAGTCCATCCTTCCTATCCTTTCATATCATCATGTTCACATCATTGTTAGCATACATGATCATTCACACTAACAACCATTCCCAACCAAATATCACATTGATTTTCATTAGTCAATTTCTATCATACTTAAAACATACATTCATCACCACATTTATTCTCACATCATGTAATCCCACTTATTATCATATATGCCTCATGGTCTAACATGTGATGCATCACATAGTGTTTTCTAATCACGCAATCATGTTATTCTACATTGTTGACTTTTCAGAAAGTCAACTATCACGTATGCAACTTTCAATATTTAGATACATACATCCATACCGATATACTACTCCATATCAATTTTTACCCTAAACATTACATTAGCATGTTATAGCACACATATCATGATATGACTACTTTGGTGCACATAGAATTCATTCGACACATACTAACGCTTTCATATTTGTCAAGTCTTGCATACAATTTCATACATCATACTCATCTAGACATTTCATTAAACACATGGTGTGCGTACAACATTCTAAACTCAATGTACAAGCTTCTAATACACGCATTCCATCAAAACGCATAATCACCTTTAATCATGACCAATTTTCCACATGCATATCATCAACTACACATCATTCCTACCATTACATGTATTTACAACTAATTTAGCAACATCAAAGCTCAAATGAAAACCCAATATTATCATCCTTTGCAAACAAGCAACCTATAGTGATTAGCTCATCTCTAAACTATTAAAGATGATCAATATCACTTAAAATAAGCAATAATATGAATTTAACATGTTTTGCTCAAAACTCACATGTGGGGTTCGAATCCTACACGAATTTGGGGTTAGGGTTCTTACCAAAGCTTAATCCTTGAAGATTAGCCCTCTAGAACCAACCATTTATCTCTTACATCAACCTCTTGCATCAATTCTTCAACTTTAGGGACTTAGGGTTTGGTTTAAGCTCAAGAATGCCCTCTTTGAGGGCTGAATTCGTTTACCCCTATTGGGGGTGTGTTTGGACCATTTGTTTTGTGCCATATTTACACCACAAGTCCCTCAAGTTTACCCCAAAGCCTTTTGTTATCATAACCTTAACTATGCAAGTTTCTTTCTAGTGTTATTTCCCCATTATAAAGATAATAACTTCCACTAGTAATTTTCATATTAGAACATAACCCACATTCGTATCATCCCATTTTATTACCCATAAACGGCTCATTCTACTATTTAATTCATCTTGTCATTTCTTATTCACGCCTAATAGCGTAATTAAGCGAAGCGGATTTTCGGGATGTTACAAGTCTACCCCCCTTAAAGAGGGTTTCGTCCCTGAAACCTCCTTCATTACTACCATACTAGGCATTCTCTACTTACTTATTTACTCTTTCACTTCATTCAAAGTTTCATGCCACATCGCAAACCCACATTATAGGCTATACGACTTTAATTGATATTAAACATAATTATATGTCCACACCTTCTTGTATTAACAACAAGCCTTTATGCAAGTGTCAAGCATACCGAACTATCATTGCCATCTTTCACCTCATCAACCCTATTGATCTTTTATTATTACATTTACTTGTTCCCATGACTTTCATTGGTCAATTACTAATATGCATATCACATAATTAACTACCACATTGTTTATCAATCAAGCAATCCAACATATCATCATGTATGACACCTAGATAATCTAACATATATCACATGATTTCCTTAATCCCATAATCATGTTAGGAAGCATAACCATGTTAGTCATACATTGTTGACTTTCTCAGAAAGTCAACTTCCAACTATACAAACTTCCTACTTAGAACATATGTCCATATTGATGACTAGATCATATGAAACACACCATAACATCACATTCCTATCTCATTAACATGCAAGATTATTTATCATTCCAATCATAGTATTTAAGCATTAGTGTACACATTACTAATGCATACTTCCTACCATATCATACAATCAACCAAGTCCCCACATGATTACTCTTTAAGACGAAACCCTTATGTTAATCCTACTATCAATTGCACCAATTATCACATTACTTTCATACTTGTCGAGTCTAATATATACACTTCCTTCTTGATCTCCTGTTTATGTGCTATACTACATTACTTATTCCATTCTCTTACACAAGATCCTTACATTTTATTCACTATCTTGCAAATTTTCTACAATTTAACTTTTCAAGGTAAATGTGCCATATCCTACTACTTTATAATAATTTCTACATTGCATTCTTGCAATTCATAATATCATTCATTTGTTTCCACAAGTCTCTGAAATAAACTCACATTAATATCGTCTTACCATCTTCCATTACATATATATGCCACGCAACATGCATATTTAACTAACGTTGTGTCTTACCTTGGTTAGAGAAAATGTATTCTCTTCTTTATTCCTATCCGAATGACCCGTTTCATGGGTCATTCTATATTTCTACAACATCCTACTCAATTTGACCCATTACTTAGATTATTCTATATTCTTACATCTCCACCATTTGACCCGTTCAAGGTCATTTCTACAATTTCTACAATTTCACCCATTTGACTCTTTAAGGTCATTCGACATTCTCATGTTATCAAGGATGAGCCGACTATTGATTAAGTGAAGGGACTTACATATGGATTCATATATTTAATTCCTACCTTTAATTTATATACGTTTGATCTGTATTTACCTACGGGTGCAAATCTTTTATTTCTACCTTTTTATTCATATAAGTTTAATCCGTTCGTACCTAGGGATTTTTCATTTCAACCTTTCATTCATGTAGGTTTGATCCGTGCTTGCCTACGGACTCCAACCTTTCATTCCTACCTTTCATTCATGTAGGTTTGATCCGTGCTTACCTACGGACTCAAACCTTTCATTCCTACCTTTCATTCATGTAGGTTTGATCCGTGCTTACCTACGGACTCAAACCTTTCATTCCTACCTTTCATTCATGTAGGTTTGATCCGTTCTTACCTACGGACTCAAACCTTTCATTCCTACCTTTCATTCATGTAGGTTTGATCCGTGCTTACCTACGGACTCAAACCTTTCATTCCAACCTTTCCCTCCAATACAGACTGCTCTCTATCACTTGAGAGTCGTCTACATCACCCACAACTAACGTCTAGTTACTTATTCATTCATTTTCATAATTAATTTATAGGCACAATATACATACGCTTAGTTTGATACCTTCTAAGGGAATCCCCCTTCACATTCATACTTTTATATGAGTTTCATTCCAGCCATTCACCCACACGACCACTTACTTTCCAATTTTACCAGGCATACCTGTGATGATTCTCATGGTCTCACGTGCATCGCATGCTTCTTGTGCACTGGCCAGGCGCACAGTCCACATGCTATCCACGTGCCTTCATGTAATCATTACCTTATGCCTGGAGACTGGTTTTCAGCTTCGTGCTACATTTTCAATCTCCTTTACTAACAACATGGTTGTTTTTCCTATCTACTTTTTACCATCCTAGGAATTCTCTCTCACCGGTACCAAGGTATCAATACTACGTACCTGCGAGAATTCTATCCTTCCCAAACTTCCGAGATCTATCTTGGATCGCGTCCTTGAGACCTCTTCATTATCCACAAAAGCGCACCTTAACACAAACACCACAATTAGTTTCTATCTGTCATGTGAGTTAATATTAAATTCTACCCTTGGGCCTCGATCGAGTCTTGGATTGTACGGGTCACTGATTTCATGAGCACACAAGTTTGAGTTCAAGTACTTACTTCCTTGTACGAGATTTCACTCAAACCAGGGCTCTGATACCAACTTGTAACACCCTAAGCCAATATCAAGAAACTTGCAGCAGAAAAGCCAACCGAAAAATTCTTTTCTTTAATAACAACCTTGAACGTTTAGAAACCGATTCTAATATGTATTTTTGGTGTTACATCTTAAAATATTTCTTAATACATTCTACGTGACTCCTCTCCATTTGATTATGTGACCGTGACCACGTACAATCCGCCTCCTCGCTCGATCTCCATCCTTTCCTTACTTCTCAAGATAGACAAGACATCCTGCATTCACCACAAAACCATTTCGTTAGTTCAATAGGTAACCTCATGTAATCTACTCATGACGCGGAAGTAACATCCAACAATACTCTGCGATCCTGTCCAACAACCTTCATTCGAGTTCGGGTGGGTTACCCCGATCCGAACCTCCACGTCTCCTGCAATCATACGTACCTACCTACGTTTCCTATCATTCACATAACAAAGGTTAATAACCCCACAATGCGTCCAACATACACTTCCCCTCCATATAATTTCACAATACATACAAGCATACACTTTGTATAATTCTACAATACATACAAGCATACACTTTGTATAATTCTACAATACATACAAGCATACACTCCCTTCGTATAATTCTACAATACATACAAGCATACACTTTGTATAATTCTACAATACATACAAGCATACACTCCCTTCGTATAATTCTACAATACATACAAGCATACACTTTGTATAATTCTACAATACATACAAGCATACAACTCCTTCATATAATACCACCATACATACAATCATACAAGTCCTTCATATAACTTACTTGACCCGTCATGTTACTCTTTCTTCGCTAATCTCTACGACAAATATGACGTTCCAGCTCTATACTCAATCTACACATAATTACCAACCCTTACATGCATGAAACTCTCTCTCAAACCCGAGCATGTGTACCCATATGTACAACACATTCTCAATCTACTAAATCATGACAATCTACTTATCGTATTTCATACCATCGAGCAACGTATCAATTAAACTACACGCACTTGTATCATTTCGTACTATGATCATATTACAAAACTAACATTAGTATTACATGCTACACCCTTACATAGCCTTACACGAGGTCCAACAATATTAATTGATGCGTTAAACGCTATTACGAGTCGCGTACGTAAGCGAAACATCAACATACGATAGAATAAACAAAAAAAATATAAATTTCCAGGTCCCACCGTAACCTTACGGTGGACCACAAAACCCAACGGTGGTATCCCCTCTGCCCTACGGTGGGGAAAAACATTGCAGGGGCCACCGTAAGGGAACGGTGCCACCGTACCCTTACGGTGGACTCTGCACATTCCCATTTTGTTTCTCCTTTCCACCCCTTCTAGACCCATCCACGCCGATCCATTCGAAGCCACGTTTATTCCATTATAAACTCCAATTCAAGCCTTAACCTCGTTATTTACGTTCCATCATCTCACGGTCCTCATACTACTTACAAACACATATACATGTTAAGATTCATTATCCTAAGTGGAATAAGAACCACTTACCTCAAGTCCTCCAAGTTCATGCTCGTTTACTTGCCTCCTATTGACCCATTAGCTTCTCATGCTTGAGTCCATCCTTCCTATCCTTTCATATCATCATGTTCACATCATTGTTAGCATACATGATCATTCACACTAACAACCATTCCCAACCAAATATCACATTGATTTTCATTAGTCAATTTCTATCATGCTTAAAACATACATTCATCACCACATTTATTCTCACATCATGTAATCCCACTTATTATCATATATGCCTCATAGTCTAACATGTGATGCATCACATAGTGTTTTCTAATCACGCAATCATGTTATTCTACATTGTTGACTTTTCAGAAAGTCAACTATCACGTATGCAACTTTCAATATTTAGATACATACATCCATACCGATATACTACTCCATATCAATTTTTACCCTAAACATTACATTAGCATGTTATAGCACACATATCATGATATGACTACTTTGGTACACATAGAATTCATTCGACACATACTAACGCTTTCATATTTGTCAAGTCTTGCATACAATTTCATACATCATACTCATCTAGACATTTCATCAAACACATGGTGTGCGTACAACATTCTAAACTCAATGTACAAGCTTCTAATACACGCATTCCATCAAAACGCATAATCACCTTCAATCATGACCAATTTTCCACATGCATATCATCAACTACACATCATTCCTACCATTACATGTATTTACAACTAATTTAGCAACATCAAAGCTCAAATGAAAACCCAATATTATCATCCTTTGCAAACAAGCAACCTATAGTGATTAGCTCATCTCTAAACTATTAAAGATGATCAATATCACTTAAAATCAAGCAATAATATGAATTTAACATGTTTTGCTCAAAACCCACATGTGGGGTTCGAATCCTACACGAATTTGGGGTTAGGGTTCTTACCAAAGCTTAATCCTTGAAGATTAGCCCTCTAGAACCAACCATTTATCTCTTACATCAACCTCTTGCATCAATTCTTCAACTTTAGGGACTTAGGGTTTGGTTTAAGCTCAAGAATGCCCTCTTTGAGGGCTGAATTCGTTTACCCCTATTGGGGTGTGTTTGGACCATTTGTTTTGTGCCATATTTACACCACAAGTCCCTCAAGTTTACCCCAAAGCCTTTTGTTATCATAACCTTAACTATGCAAGTTTCTTTCTAGTGTTATTTCCCCATTATAAAGATAATAACTTCCACTAGTAATTTTCATATTAGAACATAACCCACATTCGTATCATCCCATTTTATTACCCATAAACGGCTCATTCTACTATTTAATTCATCTTGTCATTTCTTATTCACGCCTAATAGCGTAATTAAGCGAAGCGGATTTTCGGGATGTTACATCAATGTACTCTACGGATAGAGGAATACATAGAGTTGAACATAGTAAAATAAGAAATTGAAAGATTTCGTTGAAATTGTTCGTTTGAAAATTTCCTGAAAAGCTAATCATAGGTTCCTCTCTCCATCGGAACAATAAGGGTCGTTATGCTCATTACTAAACTTGTTGAAGAGATGAAATATAACCAAGGTATATCTTTTTTATCAAAGTCATAAGTTATTATAAAAGTGTTTCGGTGATGGTTTGAAAATGAATTTTTGGGTTTGAATAAGGTGAAAAAGAGGTGAAAAGGGAGATAAGTTATAATTTAGGATTGTGTGACTTTTTGAAAAAGGAGATAAAGAGTTGGAAAAGAAGATAAGGAATAAGTTATAAGTTTATCCAAACATGCCCTAAGTTTACAAAATCAACTTGAGTTAGCTGCCAAATTCATCCCTGAGAATTTCGGTTAAAACATGAAATTTAGCCACTAATTGTGTTTGTTCCGCACAAATTGTTGTTAAAATGTTGTTGTTATGTGTGACAACCGTCACCCTTACTTTTAGTAAATCGACAATTTTAGCCCTTCGTCTATTTTTGAAGCTTCAGCTTTAGTCCCCATCATTTATTATTTACTTTAACTGTTCTTTTAAAAGGGTATATGTATACGTTTCGCATACGTATGTATTGATACCTAAAACGTACCTTAATCGTATAATCATGTGATAGTATAAAGGTCCTATTTATTTTAATTAAAATTTTATAAAACTCATCATGTTATCTAAGGTATGAACCTTATAAGTTTTAAAAATGTTAAGTTTAAGAAGTTTTAAAAACAAAATGATTAAATTAGTTAACTTTCATAGAGAAAAAAACTTAACAAAACTAACAATACTAACTACGAGGGCCTGTTCTGCCAATAGATGAAACTTCACAACTGAATCCCTCTTTTCCCTCCTTCTCGATTCCGGCCAGAGGAAGTCGCCTCCGGTGACCCTCCGGCGACTTGTTACTCACGATTTTAATGCCTTTAATGATCTAAATCGGACCCTTTACGTTTCTCCTTCGATTTGTAACTATTATTCTGATTAAATCGAGCATTTAAATGCGATTTGAATATGTTTAATCGAGCTTTATGGTGTGAAACAGCCGGAATTAAAAATCGAATCAAACGCTCGGCTTTCTCGAACAACATTATAAATTCGTAATACCAAAACATTTATGCACTACTACACCTTGCAAACCCATGAAAAACACATCTAAAACACGTCCAGGAAGCCTTATAATCGGCTCAAAACTTTCGGTCTGTTCATCCTTTTCTTCGATCTGAAAACGTTATTGTAAGTCTAATTCTTGTATGCCGTTTGGTTGTTTAGTTATCCCTCTTCGAAAGCCCCATGGAATCGGAGGTTATCTTGATCGAATTGTGGATTATAGAAATTCTAGGGTTAGGGTTTGTAAATGGGGAAAAAGATGAAGTTTTTTATATTTGTCAAATATATTTTCTTTTCAACTATATAAACAAAGTCATGTTTGATCTAGTGGTTGAGGCATTGCATTTTAAACAAATGGTCATGGGTTCAAACCTCATGCCTATCATGTTTTTCTGGTTTGTTTTAATCTTTTTTTTTAGTATTTAAAATATATAATAATCATTTATAATTCATATATTTTAAAAATTCATAATAAATTCATTTTTGCTCTAAAAATTATGAAAATTTAGGTGTAACATATTGACACTCTAAATAAAATTTTCACATAATTGTTTTCTGGAAAATAAATTATTTTCGTATTTTTATTGATTTAAATTGTTTTAATCGTAATTAATTGATTAAAAATTCGTTTTTAATGAATTTAATCTCAAAATTTCTGGGAAATTATTTCAAAGTGTGATAAACTGAAATAAAATTTATTTTCTCAGAAAATAGTTATTTTTGCTATTTTTGTCATTTTTGTACATTAAAATACTATATGAATTCATTAAATCCGTTTTAAATGCAAATAAATTGAGAAAAATTATGGAAAAAACTATTTTCTCTATTTTACATTAGAAAATAATCATTTTTCATAAAAATATTATTTTTGGACCATATCTTATATTTTTAGCTTATTTATATTTAATTAATCATAATAAATTATTTAATTAAATATAAATTAGAAAATCTGTTTTATGAATATTTTTATATAAGACAGAAATATCCTTAAGTATGGAAAACATAAGTGTTTATATTTTCTTAGTCACATATTGGATCTTAAATCAAGTTATATTTTATTCAAAATTACTATTTTCGAGTTATCATAAAAACTTCATCTTCCCTACATAAGTCTAGCAAACCCTAATGCTTAGATTTTGGATGCCTTGGACTCTCTAAGTCATTTTCCTCATTAGTATTCTAATACATATAGGTTGAGTTTTTCGGAATTCTTAAGCCTGTTGTGACAAACTTTCTTGGATTTACCACTTAGCAAAACGGTGAGTATATCTTCCCCTTTTTCATGTTTTAATCTTTTGAGGCTATTCATGTACACTATTATCAAATGTTATTCTTATACTTAATGCAATTCCCATGTGTGTTTGCTTTATGTGAATTTGTGTGTATCCACGCTTAGTCGAAATCATTAACCGTTCTGCGGCCTAGCATTTCAATGAATAGTACTATGGTATATATATACCCCTTGTGACTCTGCTGAGAGACCTTAGTCATTGTCTTGTGATTCATTATACTAAAAATGGTTTTTATGTGTTAGTCTCATTCTATTAGGGTTGGTTTGACTGATACTGCTTAAATACATAATTGTGTTTTTTTTGTGTTTTTTTTTCTATTGTTTAGGTGTATTTGTTACAGGATTGAGGCGTTTCTTTGGAATCGCCAAAAACTATATAGTTTTGGCGATTCTTTTGAAACGCCAAAACTATATTAGTTTTGGCGTTTCTTTTGAATCGCCAAAACTATATTAGTTTTGGCGATTCTTTTGAAACGCCAAAACTATATTAGTTTTGGCGTTTCTTTTGAATCGCCAAAACTAATATAGTTTTGGCGATTCTTTTGAATCGCCAAAACTAATATAGTTTTGGCGATTCTTTTGAAACGCCAAAACTATATTAGTTTTGGCGTTTCTTTTGAATCGCCAGTTTTGGCGATTCTTTTGAATCGCCAAAACTAATATAGTTTTGGCGATTCTTTTGAAACGCCAAAACTATATTAGTTTTGGCGTTTCTTTTGAATCGCCAAAACTAATATAGTTTTGGCGATTCTTTTGAATCGCCAAAACTAATATAGTTTTGGCGATTCTTTTGAAACGCCAAAACTATATTAGTTTTGGCGTTTCTTTTGAAACGCCTTAATTATAGAAACGCCTAACTAACTATAAATTCTTTGATTTTGCAGTTATGGCAGATTATGAAGACGAGGACTACGTGAATGAGGAGGAGCAGGAGGATCAGCCCATGGTCCAGGGGGCGCCTGCCGCCATGGCAGGGGGTGACTTACAGGGCTGGGAGCATTGCAAGTTTCTACGCTTCGATTACCCGAGTCCAAGATTTCAGAGGTTGAGGAAAAAGAAGATAGATAAGCCGAGGGGGATTTCTTGGGACGCGCTTCGGGAGATTAGGGGGGGTGCAGAGGCGATTGCCCGAGAGTGGATCCCGGAAGGGAGCCCATTGGACAGGTTTCTCGGGGACTTTTGCGCGCCGTCCCATCGGCCGTTGGTGATAGAGTTCCTATCCACCTTTCGCTTTCGGCCCCCCACCAAAGGATCGTCGGGCGCCGGATCGTCGGGCCGCCCACCGCGGGATGTCGAGTTTTCCATACTCGGCGTTGAGTATGGTTATTCCCTAGATGAGTGGGCCACGCACACCCAGTGGTACACTCCCGACGAGCTTGTAGAGGTATTAATATTATTTATTTTTATTCTTTTTATTTTTGTTTTTGTTCTTATTCGAAATGTTAATGTTAATGATAATGTTCAGGATGTCTACACTAGAGGTGTGACTACTGTTGCTGATGACGTGATGTATGCGTGGTGGCCCACCATTGGCGGTCCAGAGTTCGGGAACCCGACACAGAAGTATTATTATTATTATCATCATCATCATTATTATTATTTATCAATATCTTTGTTCTAATTATTATTACTATTATTATGCTGTGTAGGGAGAGGTGTGATAGGGCATCTATAACATTCGTCACCCCATAGTTCGTTACATTCACCGTTGCATTACTTAATCCCTAACGGCACGGGGAAATAGTAACGAGCGGGTGACGAAGACGGACCTGATGTACCTCTATTGCATACTCACCGGCAGGCCGATTGCCTTGCATCGGTGCATGGCCGAGTACTTCGCCGCCTTCCCCCATAAGCCGTTGAAGGGAGGCATCACATGCGGGGGGGTCATCAGCAAGATTGCCGAGCGCTGCAATGCCCAGCTGTATTTCGATTATGTTAATCGGAATCAGTTTCCGCCACTACCGCCCAGGTATTTCGGTCATTATTATTATTATTATTATTATTATTATTATTAATGTTTATGTTATTGTTTATTTGTTTCAGCCTAATAGGGATACCCACGATGAAAGCTATGACTTGTGTGGCGAAGAAGGCGAAGACGCCGGATCAGCCAGAGTTCCACTATCTGATTGCTCAGGATGGCGGGGAGTTTGTGCATGAGCCGTTGGTACATCAGGGCCTTGGAGGTATTATTATTATTATTATTATTATTATTATTATTATTATTATTATTATAAATATTATTATAATTATTATTTGGGAAACTTGTAGACAACTTGTGTTGTCTGGTTTGCACGAAAACAGGGGAAACTCTGCCCAATTTTTTTTTATAAAATCCTGGATTATTATTATTATTATTATTATTATTTATTAATTATTATTTGTTATCCATTGCAGGTGATGCTGTGGAGGTCGGGTTGCAGTTTGTTGCTGAGCAGGAGGGGGGTGGTCTGAGGGACGTCGAGATGCCTCAGCAGCAGCCTGAGGATGTGCAGATACCGGCGCGCGTTTATCACCCTCTCAGGTTGCCTGCTGATGTTAGGGCGGACGTTCGTGCGGCTGCCGAGGAGGCTGTCGAGATGCGTGCGTGGCGTCAGCAGTAGGACACCTGGCGTCAGCAGCAGGACACCTGGCGTCAGCAGCAGGAGGTAGAGATGCGTCAGTGGCGTGATCGGCAGGACGACGCGATGCGCTGGTTGATTGCTGGCCAACAGGATATCTATCGCCACCTGGGCATGCAGACTCGTGTCCCACCGAATTTAGGGACCAGCACGCACGAGCCCCTGACGTCCTCCCAGCAGCCCGAGACGTCTTCGCAGCAGTCCGGGACGTCGCCGCCGAATGACTCTACGATGTTTTATTTCTGATCATCTTATGTATTTAAACAATCTTTATTTTGAACGCTTCTGTTAACGTTTAGTTTTATCTTTTTGCGTATATAAACGATTAGTTTTATTTTGAACGCTTCTGTTAACGTTTATTTTACACGCTTATCGAGACGACGTTGGTTTATATTGGTTTGTGTTATAAACAATTGTGTTCACGTTTTACATGCTTGTGTTAATGTATTACACGCTCGGGATTAATTATTATATAATTAAAATGATTTAAAAAAAAACCCTCTACGGGTCGTAGAGGCCTCTACGGGCCGTAGAGGGTGCCTAAGACTGGTTCATGTTATATTAAAATTTTCCAACTAAGAAACCAGCGAACTGGTAGCCCAGCTGGTCCCCATATACGAAATAAGACTTTGTGTGTGTGTTTGTGTGATAATAATGTGCCTAAGATTGAACCTCGTCCCAAACGTTTTTTGTTTTTTTTTTTTTGTATATGACCCGTAGAGGCCTCTACGGGCCGTAGGCATCATAAAACATCCATCTCTTCCTTCTTCATTCTCAAAATTAATAAGACTCCTTCTACGAGCCGTAGAGGCCTCTACGGCTCGTAGAAGGAGTAAAAAATGGGCTCTACGACCCGTAGAGGCCTCTACGGGCCGTAGAGGGTTGTGTGAATAAAAAGTGGACTTGTGCAAATATCCGGAGCCAATCGTACCCCCTTGTTACTTGTCATGCCCCCTCTTTGAAAAACCACTTTAAAATTTGTCAACTTTCCCCCTCTAATTTTTCAGATTTATCAAATCGTTTAGCCCACACATAAATATCAATTTAACGAACTTATCAACTCAAATCTTGTGTTCTCATGATCCATCAAAAAAATTCTACAATTTTGTAATATATATAAATTTAGATTTTATCTTTTGAAATTATGAAAAAGGATCTTGATAATCTTTATAAAATTATATATATATAAATTCAAAAGATTATGGAATAAAGTTTAGCAAAAAAGAAAGTAAAAGGTTAAATTTGTATTATACAAAAACTTGAAGGAGGGGTATATTTAGTAAAAATAATATAAAGGGGTACGTTTAGCAGCCCCCTTTTTATATCTTTGCAATTAATTGATTTTTTAAATAGGATCCTATCGGGATATATTCATCTAAAATTTATGTGATCTAATAAAAACAAGCTTTAAATAGTCAAGAAAAAGGTACAAAAGTATATATGATTTTTTTAATGTCAAATAAACATTTCTGTCCGACTATTCAGGGGAGTCCTCACACTATGGACAGACCCTCACGACAACCCAATCGAGGGCCCATACGTACCTCGGGCGGCTGGCGTAGTCAGACCCGCCCATGTAGTTCCCGAAACCGGGGAAAACCCAACCCCTCACCCGCCCGTAGACACGACAGTGAAGGATTGGTAAAACCCGAGTGAGATCAGGACTCGAACTCGTGCTCCGATTCTCATTGGTTTCAACAGGTTCAGGCATACTCAGATTCTGACCAGGCAGGTTGTCCCGTTGACCGTCACACCACGGGGGAATTGGCCATCTATTTGGGCTCTAATCTTGTATATTGGGCTGCCAGAAAGCAAAGAACTGTCTCTCGGTCATCCACAGAATCCGAGTACAAGGCCATTGCTGATACAGTTGCTGAACTAATCTGGCTAAAATCACTTCTCCTGGACCTTGGGGTGATTCATCACCCTCCAACACTTTGGTGTGACAACCTTGGTGCTACCTACTTGCCCGCCAATCCAGTCTTTCATGCTCGTACGAAACATGTGGAGGTTGACTATCATTTTGTCGGAGAACAAGTTGCTCAAGGAAGGCTAAATGTGAAGTTTATATCTACAAAGGATCAAATCGCTGATGTGTTTACAAAACCCTTATCTATTTAACGGTTTCTGGAACTACGGTCCAAGTTGAAGGTCGTTCCCCGCCCTCAACTTGCGGGGGAATGTTAGACAATATACAGCTGTGATTAGGCTGCAATTAAGTTCTGATTTTATTTAGTTTCTATATTGTATTGTTTCCATATTTTCAGCATTGTATATGTCCTATATATAGGATTGTATTCCAGCATTCTAATCAATATACAAACTATATGGTTTGTTTCCAGAGGCCAGGAGTCATCCATCATTTCTCATTATGTCTCTCGTGGGAATCGAACCTGGGACCCCCAAGAGGAATCCCCGGTCCATTCACCAACTGAGCTACCCGTGAAGGACGACAAAAGTATATATGTTGACAGGTACAAAATTATATATGTTGATAGGTATTAAGAAAGGGGTGGTCGCGCAGCTTGTTGACCGCCTACGTGCTATCTTTATGTAAATTACTTCGTGGAAAAAAAATATTATATGATATGCAGTCGTCAGGGGCAGATCTAGCTATAAAAGGTGGGTTTTCGGTTTGAATTTTTTAATGAGAATCTACCATTTTCGATTGAAAAATCTATCAAAAGAAACCCACTGGAAAAGATTTCATGGATCTATCATTGCACTTGTTAGACCATATGTCTTAGTTTTGAAAATAATAACACCCATCTCTAAATGCCACACATCTATTAGCTCAAGAAAAAGCAAGCATCTTCACGCCCAAAAATGGCGTTGAAAAATTCACGGCAAAGCAAAAAAAGCAGTGTTGTAAAAATCGCTCTAGGCGGCGCCTATGCGCTAGTCGGGACCAAATATCGGAAATAAGCCCTAGGTTGGGTTCTAGGCGTTTTGGTGATTAGGCGGGATTAGGCGGGGATTAGGCGGTCCTAGGCGGACCTAGGCGGTGGTCTTACGGATCGGAAGGACTGAACTTACTGATCAGAAGAGTTAAATCAAAAATGATGTTGCAGTGTCTTCACCATCGATATTGTAGTGTCTTCATCTGAGAAGTGAAAAAGAAGGATACATTGATGTTGTAGTGTTTCATCTTTCATCTGAGAAGATGTGAAAAAGAGTGAAAATAGATAGCGGCGCCTTTTGTTTTATGTTTTAACATAAACCCTAATTTGCTTTATAAATTGTTTGGTTTCCTTTAAGTTATTGGGCTTTGGGTTTTCACTTTTTACTCCTTGGGGCTTGGGTTGCTTCTTTAAAAAGTATAACTTTAAAATATTGACAATCTTTTGATGGCCACTATCTTATATAAAATATGGAAATCTTAACGTATTTTTAAAAAACACCTAAATTTATGTATATGTATATAAAATACATATAAAAATACGAAAACGCCTTATTCCGCCTAAATTCGCCTAGTCCCGACTAGTCCCTAGGCTGGACCTCTCCGCCCGCCTACCGCCTAGCCCCTTTTGCAACATTGAAAAAAAAAAGAAAAACACCCCATTTTCACGCCCAATCCATTTGCCACTACGGGTGTTCTTACTTAATTAAAACTACTGTTTATTTTTTTCAAAGAAAATTGTTAGAATAACTTTGAAATAAAGAAAAAGGATATTCACGTTAATTGGATAATGTTTTGATCAAATTCTCAATATAATGTAAGCAATTTTGTTTAAGAGCGTGTACAAGATGTGTAAAGTTTAAGCCAAAATTGTGAAATTATAAAATCGAACACTAAACAAAAGGTGTCGTTTTAGAACAGAGTCGTCATGCACATCAATTTCTCAACGTCGAAAAACCGAAGCTTTGTTTTCGGTAAGATTGATTTTGCCATTCAAAGTCAAAGAACCGAAGCTTTGTTTTCTGTAAGATTGATTTTGCTATTCAAAATACGTTGTGCAACCATAGTTGTCAAAGGCGTAAAGTGCACTCAAGGCGCTTTGGTACTGCCTCTCGCCTAGGCGAGAAGCGCAAATAAAGCGTGGGCCCGAGAAAAAAAAAAAGCGCAAATTAAAAAAAAGGGTAAAAACACCAAAAACACTAAAAAATAACAACTTTAAGCAATAAAGATCAATATAATAAAGTAGCACCAAGATTAAAAACCACGGAAATATCAAAATAACAAGATGTTCATGCTTGAAAACCAAAAAAAAGTTCAAAATGTAAAAAATAATAAAACTTCTCTGCTGAATAGATTCTCTGCCGTGTTTGTGACTTTAATTGTACATAGGGCATAGGGTTAGAGGTTGTTTATATAGATTAGAATGCATAACCAAAAATAGAAGATATGATTAGGCGATAAAATGGTAAAGGATATTAATAGTTTTAAAAAAATCAGCTATAAAATGATAAAGGATAAAAGTTTTTTTTAAAAAAATCATTGCTTAATTTAGCTAGGTGGGAAAAGCGACCCAGGGTCGCTTCTAGGAATTCTGTCGCCTAGGCGCCCTGGGCGACCGCTTTTAACAACTGTGGTTGCAACTTTTGCATGTTTCACTGGAAGCAGCCTCTCTATTCTTAGGGGTAGAGGTAAAACTGTCTACATCTTACCTTCCTCAGACCCGTCAAACCCTACCTTAACTTTGCTATAGGTGGGATTAACTGAGTATGATGATGATGAATATTTGTTACACCGGAAGCATAGAGATGCAAATCTTTTCAATAGATTCATTTGCATGATTTTCTTCTCTAATCCTATAACTTGAGTAAATCATCAAAGATCTAGGGTTCCATTTTAACAACTGATGAATGGCTTAAACAAACGCGTATTCTAAACACGAAGGATACAAAGGCGATTGCGGCTAAAGAGAATTGTAAGATCGCATAAGCAACAAAAGTTTCCAAGTAAACAAGAAAAAGTGGTCAAATCCTGGAGCAAAATGTGGTATAATTGTAGCAGCTTATGTTATTATTCAACAGACAAAAAGAATCAGTGTATTGTACAAACAACATACAAAACTTAACAGAGTGCTCTTAACTGGTAATCATACAAGAAGTGGAGTTCTGGCATTTAAATACGCCGGATTATGGTTCCTACTAATCGGGAGATGGACATAAATATCATGGACATCCGCTTTACATACCTCACCTTTGTCTCTGTCAACCGCGTAGCATATATAAACGGTGTCAATAACATTGTCTAGCACGTGCACCAAAAACCCGAGAATCACCAGTACCACTACAAACGCCACTGCAGCTACAAAGTATGAATCTACCCCTAGATCAGTTGCTGCCTTTAATATTACACAAACCTGCATGCATAACAGTCACTAATGCTTCAGTTCAACCATAAAAACAATCAAGATTCATACACATCGTATCAATTATCAAACCACTCGACCCGTTTGCCCTGTACACAAATTACCACCCAAACAGTATTAACAGAGAATAAAGTGAGAAACTAGTCAACTACTAACCACAATAGCATAAATAGCTGAGAGAACAAAGACGATTGCAGCCAAAAGACGTGTGGAAACGATCTCCACAACAACAGCTGAGAGAAGATTACGTCTTAGAAGCTCATAAGTCAACCTAGCAGAAGCACAATAAGCTTCACCAGTTATGGCTGCAAAGTTTATGGTAAACTTATTAAGAAACTCAAAAGCTGATAATAGCGCGTTGACACAGCATCTGAGAACAATGTTAACCATCCCACTTGCATCTTCATTTGCCGCAATATCAACTGCACCACGTACTATCCGTACAACAGCGATCAACAGTCCTGAGAAACATATTGTTCCAGCGGACGGGCCAAACGCGTTTCTGAAAAATATACAATTAACAAATAAAGTTACCATCTTGACAACATCCATTCTATATATGATTGTGTAGACACTAAAAACCGTAACAATAACTAGAAAAGATACCTTAAAGAACTTCGTATACTACGTTTGACCCTCGAATCATCTTTCGAAAAGTACCACTGCGCAATAGTCCCACTAATAACATAAACCTGCGCTTCCACCATCGCAGCAGAAGACCACAACATCGTAAGAATTGCCAACGCAAAGTAAGCCGGGACCCAACTATCTTGTTCCCACTCACAAACGACCTTCCCACGCTTCTCTCTCGGCACAATCTCCCCATTCAACCGCGCAAACACCAAAAACACAACAATCGGAACAAAATAACCAACCAACCCCAAACTCATAACCGGGAGCACCCCGAACAACCCTAAATTATTCGACAACGCATCGGCGGACACCCTAATTATCCTCACAGTCAACTCAACCCTACTCCAATTAACAACAATTATCCACACCATAACCATAATCACTAACAGCACAAACACAAGCACTATAATCCTATAACCCAAAGCAAACCTTTGACTACAAGTGGAATTAATAGTACAGGCAACAAACCAATACACATCTAGGAAGATAGGAACTAAAATAAAGAAAGGAAGGGAGATGTACACCAACTGTTTGGCGTAATGCTTGAGTGAAAAAAGTACAAATAACGAAATGGGTATGCTCAAAATCAACGTAACTACAACAGTAAGTATCAGATTCTTGAAAATATAACCGGAATCGGATAATAATAAGTTGAAAAACAAAACCCTATTATTAATATTATTATTATTATCATCCTCTGTTCTGTGTTTGATGCAAGAATCTGTGCTATTGTCATAGAAGAAAGAAGAAACAGAGGAAGGGGTATTAGGGTTATGATTGATGGAAGCGAAGATACCGAAGGAGAAAGTGGAGATGACGAAAAGAAGGAAGAGGAGAAGAAAGGGTAAGTCTTTGAAGGGTCGATTACTATGGTTATTGTAAGTGATGGAGGTGGGGTAGTGGGATGAGGAAGATGGGTCGGATTCAGAGGGTGGTGGGGAGTGGTGGTGGTGGAATTCATCTATGTAGGTGGAGAGAAGAGGTTTGGATGGTGGTTCGGTGGTGGTGGTGGTGGTGTCGGAGCTGGCCATGGGTCTGGTTATTGGGTTACTGTTGATGGAGTTGATTCATGAGCTGAAAGGAAAGAAAAGGAAAGGAATGGAATAGAATAATAATAATAATAATAATAATAATAATAATAATAATAATAATAATAATAATAATAATAATAATAATATTAAATTGAAGTGGGTTTTTAGGGTTTGTGATGGAAAGGATATGCTTGCTTGCATGTTGTGATAGACACATGGATCACATGGGTGATTGGATCTGTCTGGTAATTTATGACTTTATGCCCTTAGCTTCATCTCAAGATCAATGTATTGTTTGACCTGACCCACCTAGTTCAGGTTCATATAATGAACCGGTTCAAATTGGTGCATCATCAACATTAAATTAATTATATAATTTACAAAAGAGTTAATAGCCATTTTCGTCCCTGAGGTTTGGTCCAGTTTGCCACTCCAGTACAAAAGTTTTTTTTTTTGCAATCTCTTACCTGTGGTTTGGATTTTTTTGCCAAATTCGTCCTTTTCACTAACCCAGTTAAAAAATCTCGTTAGTGTCAGGGGTAGGGTTGTCTTTTTACCAGTCAGGGACGAATTTGGCATTTAAAATGCAACCTTACCTCAGGGACGAATTTGGCATTTAACTCTTAATTTAAAATAATTGTTAATTAAATAATTTATTATGAATTTTTAAATATATTTTATTATGAATTTTTAAATAATTTATTATGAATCGTTAGTGACGAATTTGCTTACCCGTGCTTCCAAGACTAGTATCTTTTTATTATTATTCATTACGTATTTATAATAAAATTCACAGTTCACACAGTTTTTATAAATTTCAAAATAATTATCAAGTAAACTAGGTTCTTTCGACAACGCGCGTTGCGCGTTTTGAATTCGTTTTTCAAGTTGCACAAATGTTACCAGGTGGATGGAAGATATAAATTGAAAAAAAAAACGACTGAAATGAAGTTAATAACATCAACACATATTAAAAAAAATTAAAATGTTAATTTATCATTCTTATTATATAGTGTAGTAGCGAGTTATAACAGAAGCTCAACCCAAGTTTCCAAACATGGATTGCAAGTGTTAACTGCATAAAAAAAGCAAAATATGGATACATTTACACACTAAGAAATCCATTACCATAGCAAAACAATAAAGTACCTTATAAAATATGTCTCATTCCCTTCTTCATCTGGAAAAAAAATTAATAAAAAGGAAATTGACCTACTTGTTCTATGTATACATCATGTGCCGTTGAATACATAGTACATTAGAAACAAAGATTGGGCTCATAATAAGAAATGCAGGAAAACTAAAGGTGCTAATGGGAAGGTGGGTCGGACAGGTTATGATAAAAATGGGTAAGTTTGGTACGGCCCGAAATACTTTGGCTCCTGAAGAGATAGGTACCCGCACACGCGCAGGAAGGAAACACGCGCGCACGTCAGCACAGTAATATGACGTGGCGTTCTAGAAGACGGCGCACGCAACAGCAAAAAAGGACAAACATCACCCGACAGGAGCAGAGCCAACAGCCAATCATAGGCCAGAGCACCCTGCTCCACGATCTCCTGCCAGTACGAGGTACAGAAAAGGACGAAAAGGACGACGTCAGGACACGTGGACCAATCAACAGAGGACAGCGCAGGAAATGACAACGGCCACAATCGTACAAGACAGCTGCCATGCTCCTCACAGCCAATCACAGGCTACCTAAGCAGCCTATAAATACCTCCCTTCGTCACCAGAAGAGGGGATCGAAAGAGAGTGGAATAGAACTTATAGAGAGAGCTGTGAGAGATAGATTATAGTTGAAACGCTGTAATAATCCTATAACAGTGTCTTGTAACTTGTCCTGATAAATAAGAAGTCCGTTCCTTTACATTATTAGTTCATTATCATTGTTATATCTCGATTATTAGATTGGTGTTTCTTCATTGGCGCCATCCGTCTATTGAGTTATTAAGAACAGCAATTTAAAAACTTCTATCTCTCAACACACCAGCGATGAGTTCTTTACCAGTCAACACAAACTCTCCACAAGGCCCGTCCGGCACTGGTGTAGCTCCGGCAATCACCAGCCAGCCCGACAGCCACGTAGAAGAGCAAGTTCACATCACCGACGTGGGCCACACCCCGTCCTCCGGGACAAGGCAAACCCCGTCATTCCATTTTGCAACTGATAACCTTCAGACTTCACCTGCCGCTCATACTACGCCGATGGTTAGCCCGGAGGTATGGTATGCGCAGCAGAAAGAAGCTCTGAAACAAGCATTCATGCATAGGCTTAAAGAACAACATCTGAGAGAGGCATCCCGCGCCCTGTCCTTCAGCGAAGGAAGGCCTGTCACTATCTCGGAAGGGCCGTCCAGAGCTGCAGGACACGTCGGCGGAAGCACCCATAACACTGACCCAACGTGGAGGGAAGACTCCGACGAGTCACAGAGTCGTTTTCAACGTGACACAAGCCAGTACTTGACCAACACCGTTGATCGAGCACACTTGTCGTCCGGAGAAGACGACCTGACAAAACCATATTACCCCCCCTCGTTCAGTGAAAAATCAAAGTTTACACCGCGCATCGCACTCGCCATATTGCCCGCTGGGACAAAAATGCCAAGTACATTGGGAAAGTTTGACGGCACCGGCGACCCTGATGACCACATACGAAGTTTTGAGGTCGCAGGAAAATGCGCGCGGTGGACCTTGCCAGCATGGTGTCACATGTTCGCGCAAACGCTCACGGGCGCAGCGCGGGTATGGTTCGACAGCCTACCAAACGGAAAGATTGATAATCTGAAAGAGCTGACTGATAAATTCTTGGACCACTTCAGTCAAAACAAAAGAATCGAGCGGGATTCCACTGACATTTTGCAAGTCAAAAGACGCGACAATGAGTCAATCGAGGATTACATCACCAGGTTCAACCGCGAAGCTTTACAAATTGGTCCAATCGGATTTGAGCTTATGAAAGCAGCGTTTACGCAAGGAGTCCGATGTGATTCGCTGATCCGCACGCTGGCCGGATGCACGGGCATGCCAAATACATGGGAAGAGATCATGCGCGGCGCTAAAAATTATGCAAAGACAGAAAGAGAACTATCTGTCTGGAGCAGGATTCAAGCACCACAGTACACAGATACACAAGCGCAAGCAATGCGCAACCGAAACAACAAGCATGACAGGAGGGCAAAGGGCAATGTCTGGACGAGGCTTCAAGGAGCCGACCAGACAACCCCAAAGCCTCCTGCGTCGCAAGATTACCAGCGCAACACCTCGCTTGTGCACAAGCCCAACCGAAGGAGTCACAACAACTGGACTCCCTTAACCAAAACACCGGCGCAAGTTCTAGCAACGGAAAACGTTGACTTCCCAGAACCTAAGGTCATCAAACGGCGCGAAGGGTTGGACCACAACAAGTTCTGCGCGTACCATCAAGACATCGGTCATGACACCGATAAGTGTTACCAACTAAGGCAAGCTATTGAAGATGCATTAAAGTCCGGCAAGCTCGGCCACCTGCTGCAAAACGTCGAGCGCAAACAAGCGGGGGGTCCTCCGCCCAAAAAGATAAAAAATATAAGCATGATGATACACAGCAGCGGGCACCGGAGCCAAAAACGAAAAACTGAATCAACAGCAGAATGGAGGGAACAACATGTGTGTTTCCCCATAGTCAAAGGCGGCCCATCGGCCACAAAAGCAATCATTGTCACAGCAATTTTTGACCATTACAGAACCACTAGAGCATTCATGGACACGGGCAGCAATTCAGACATCATGTATGGTCAGTGCTTTGACCTCCTGGACGAGGAAGATAAGCAGCGCTTGCGCCCCATCAATTCGCCAATCATGGGATTCTCCAACGAGGTTGTGACACCCCTCGGAGAAATATCCTTCCCTCTCACCCTCGGCGCGCAGGGCCGATCGCGAACGGAAGAGGTCACCTTCCTCGTCATCCCATCCAAGTCTAAATATGATATCATCCTGGGCAGAGACTCCATGGCTTCCTACAACATGGTCACCTCCACCGTGCACAGCGCAATCGGTTTCCCCACTCCAAATGGGGTAGCCATTGTATGGGCCAACAGAGAGTGTGCCATGACCACGGAGCCCCACCCAGCAAAAATATTGAAGCCTTGCCCACGCACCGAACCAGAAAAGTGGATCTTAAACCCACAGTTCCCTGAGCAGCCCATAACAATAGGGCCAGAAATCTCCGAAAATATCAGGGACCATTTAAAACAACTCCTCCGCAAAAATATCGACGTTTTCGCATGGCAACCATCGGACATGATCGGTGTCCCGCGCGAACTCGCTCAACACAAGCTTAACACATACCGCTCTGTAGAACCCATCGCGCAAAAGCGCAGAAGTATGGGTGCTGAAAAAACTCAAGCAATGAACGAGCAAGTCGGAGAATTGTTAAAGGCAGGCATTTTGAGGGAAACACGATATCAAACCTGGGTCGCGAACCCAGTCATGGTCAAGAAAAGCAACGGCGGATGGAGGATGTGTGTAGACTACACTGACCTCAACAAAGCATGCCCTAAGGACTGCTACCCCCTACCAGAAATCGATCTGAAAATAGACTCTCTAGCCCCGTTCCGCTTCAAGTGTTTTTTAGACGCCTACAAAGGCTACCACCAAATACAGATGGCACGTGAAGATGAAGACAAGACTGCCTTTCGCACAGACAAAGGAGTTTTCTGTTACACAAAGATGCCATTTGGCCTAAAAAACGCCGGAGCCACGTATCAACGACTAATGGACCGCGCATTCGCCAAGCAGATCGGGAGAAACCTAGAAGTCTATGTTGATGACTTAGTCATCAAAAGCAAGGAAGAGGATCAGATGCTAAAAGACATTGAAGAGACATTCAAGCATTTAAAAGCGATCTGCATGAAGCTAAACCCAAGCAAATGCGCTTTTGGGATGGAAGAAGGAAAGTTTCTGGGGGTCGTAGTCACCAAAGACGGGTTCAGACCAAACCCCGAAAAAATACAAGCCATTGCGCAAATGCCCTCCCCATCCACCCTAAAAGAGGTTCAAACGCTGAATGGACGCCTTGTAGCGATCAACCGCTTTCTGTCGCATCACGCGAGCAAATCCATTCCTTTCATCGAAACACTAAAAAGCTGCTTGAAAAAGAACCATTTTAAATGGACACCGGAGGCAGAAAAGGCTTTTCAAGAGATGAAGGAATGCTTGATGGACCTACCAACGCTCACCGCTCCACTCCCTAGGGAGCCCCTAACGATGTATCTTTGCGCCACAGAGCAGGCGGTGAGCGCAGTACTGATGGTAGACAGAAAGCTGGTTCAAACGCCTATCTATTACGTCAGCAGAGTACTAACAGATGCGGAGTCAAGATACACCATCATGGAGAAGCTAGTTCTAGCACTCGTTCATGCATCAAGACGGCTGCGCCGTTATTTCCAAGGCCATCCAATCAATGTGCTGAGCGATTACAAGCTGAACAATGTCCTATCAAAGCCAGAAGTCTCTGGGAGATTGGCAAAATGGGCAATCGAGCTGGGTGAGCACACCATCAATTACAAGACGCGCCCGGCGGTTAAAGGACAAGTACTAGCCGATTTCATAGCAGAGGTACCAAAAGACAAAGTAGAAGAATGCAAAGCTGAACAAGAACCGCAACCATCGAATGACGAGAAGGCCATCTGGAACCTCTACACAGATGGGGCCTCAAACGAGGATGGCGTTGGCGCGGGGATACGCTTGGTCAGTCCAGAGGGAGCGGAATTCACTTACGCAATAAGGCTTGAATTCAAAGCCACCAACAATGAGGCGGAGTACGAAGCATTCCTCGCTGGACTACGCATCGCGCACAAGCTAGGCGCCAAGCACATCTTCGCGCACGTCGATTCACTGTTGGTCGCCGGTCAGATCAGTGGAAAATATGAGGCTAAAGAACCCTCAATGATTTTATACCTTCAACGCGCCAAAGAGCTCATGGCTACCTTCCCCAGCTGCACCATCGACCACATCAGACGCAGTCAGAACAAGCCGGCGGACGCTCTAAGCAAAATGGCCTCTACAACTTTCAGCCATTTAGCAAAAGAGGTCCGAATCGAAACGCTGAGCGAACCGTCTGTACCACCCAAGGAGGTCAACGTCATCCAAACGGGTGCTGACAGCTGGATGACTCCGATAATATCCTATCTGACCAACGGCGCCCTGCCAGAGCAACGCGCCGAGGCCAGAAAGATACAGCACAAAGCCCTACAATACAAAATACAAGACGGAGTGCTCTATCGGAAGTCATACCTGGGGCCACTGCTGCGGTGCGTGGATGCAGTTGATGCGGACTATTTGGTGCGAGAAATACACGAAGGGATATGTGTAATACACGCGGGGCCGCGCATGGTGGTCGCGAAGATCATGAACGCGGGATACTATTGGCCGGGCATGCACCTGGATGCCTTACAGATCATCCGCAAATGCGACTCATGCCAGCGACACGCCCCCAACACCCTGCGTCCAAAGAATGAACTCATACCAGTAACCTCGGCATGGCCATTCCAAAAATGGGCAATTGATCTGGTGGGACCTTTCCCAATGACGACAGGTAAAAGGAAATTCCTGATAGTCGCAATTGACTACTTCACCAAATGGGTCGAAGCCAAGCCGCTGGCTGAAATCACTGCTAACCATGTGAAGAAGTTCATTTGGGAATTCATCATTTGCCGTTTCGGGCTGCCAATGTCAATCGTTACAGATAACGGGACTCAGTTCGCAGATAAGGGGTTGCTGAAATGGTACGCGGATTTGCACATCCAACCAACCTTCACCTCGGTCGCGCACCCACAAGGCAACGGCCAAGTTGAGCGCGCGAATCGCAGCATCGTGGAAGGCATCAAAGCCAGATTGGGAATGAAAGGTAAGGCTTGGGCGGAGGAATTACCGAGCGTGCTATGGGCTAATCGTACACTAACAAAAACGAGCACCGGCGAAACTCCGTTCAGCCTCACATACGGCTCTGAAGCCATGATACCCGCAGAGATTGGATGCCCATCCCTGAGAGTGCTTTCCGCAACTACGACAGATAATGACCAGGAGCTGCGCACAAATCTTAACTTGGTAGAATTACGCCGCGATGAAGCAGCAATACGAGAGGCAAATTACAAGCAGCAGCTAGAGCGCTACTACAATGCCAAAGTCAAAGCCCAAGCGTTCAGGGTCGGAGAGTTCGTCCTGAGAAACAACGAGGCCAGCGGAGCCCTCCCCAAGGGAAAGTTAACCCCAACTTGGGAAGGACCATACCGCATCCAAGAAGCCCTCGGCAAAGGGGCCTACAAACTATCAACGTTGGAAGACAAACCGGTTCCCCGAACATGGAACGCGGCGCAATTACGAAAGTGCTATATGTAACTACAAAACATGATGTAACGAAGGCCGTTGCGCCACTTAAATGAAATGAAGTATAGCAGTTTCCTTTATTTTACATGCGCAACCTAAACTTAGAAATTGCATCGAGAAAATCTGCAATTTCCTTAAAACTGCGCGTTGCATGGTTAAGATGCAACGCGCACCCTAAACTTAGAAATTGCATCGAGAAAATCTGCAATTTCCTTAAAACTGCGCGTTGCATGGTTAAGATGCAACGCGCACCCTAAACTTAGAAATTGCATCGAGAAAATCTGCAATTTCCTTAAAACTGCGCGTTGCATGGTTAAGATGCAACGCGCACCCTAAACTTAGAAATTGCATCGAGAAAATCTGCAATTTCCTTAAAACTGCGCGTTGCATGGTTAAGATGCAACGCGCACCCTAAACTTAGAAATTGCATCGAGAAAATCTGCAATTTCCTTAAAACTGCGCGTTGCATGGTTAAGATGCAACGCGCACCCTAAACTTAGAAATTGCATCGAGAAAATCTGCAATTTCCTTAAAACTGCGCGTTGCATGGTTAAGATGCAACGCGCACCCTAAACTTAGAAATTGCATCGAGAAAATCTGCAATTTCCTTAAAACTGCGCGTTGCATGGTTAAGATGCAACGCGCACCCTAAACTTAGAAATTGCATCGAGAAAATCTGCAATTTCCTTAAAACTGCGCGTTGCATGGTTAAGATGCAACGCGCACCCTAAACTTAGAAATTGCATCGAGAAAATCTGCAATTTCCTTAAAACTGCGCGTTGCATGGTTAAGATGCAACGCGCACCCTAAACTTAGAAATTGCATCGAGAAAATCTGCAATTTCCTTGAAACTGCGCGTTGCATGGTTAAGATGCAACGCGCACCCTAAACTTAGAAATTGCATCGAGAAAATCTGCAATTTCCTTGAAACTGCGCGTTGCATGGTTAAGATGCAACGCGCACCCTAAACTTAGAAATTGAATCAATTTCTTTAAAATAATGCGTCGCATAATTGAAACACAACGCGCGACCTAAACCTCGAAATCGCATAAAGTATATCTGCAATTTCCTTAAAATTACTTAGAATCCTATGTCTACTGGATTCCCGCGCGGACGCTCAGATAAAAATGTGATGCGCAAAATAACAAGCTATGAAATAATAGCAAGGCATATGAACATTAACACAAGGCAGAAATAAACTAAACTGCTATTGACAAAATAAGTATGTTCAACAATATTTATAAACATAAAGTCATTACATATTGTTTAAACAGGCCAACAGTGAAGCTACACACACAGCCAAAGCTAAATACAACGGCAAAATATTCAGCTTCATTTCTTGGACGAAGAAGATGTGTCACTAAGATCATCATCGTCTGAACCGGACAAGCTCAACCGCTCACCACCCTCCGCCTGAATTTCAGCCGCTAAGTCACTCGCCTTGAGCTTCGCGTACTCATGACGCGTATGCACCAAGCCAGCCTTGTCAAAGGATTCCTTGAGTTCAAAGCAGCTGGGACGATCACGGTGACTCACAACGAAGTCCACCAGCTCATACTTCAATTCATCAAACTCCGCGGCCTTCTGTGCAAACACAGCATCCAGGTCTTGTTTATACAAGGGAAATTGGTCCAAAGGTTTCCCATCCTGCGCATGCTGGAACCCTTCTATGAAGCCAGCCTTGCGACCCACAAGCTTCGCAGCTGCGTTCACTGCGGCCACCGCTTGACGCGTCTGCGCGCAATTTTTCACATGATGGGCGACCTGCGCGATACTCAAGAAACACAGTTAGTACAAAACAAACACAAAATAGCGAGAAGACAAATGCAAACTAGTGAGGAACATACCTCAGGGACACAACATCCCAGGACCCAAGCGCGGTCCTCCTCTGCCACATCCTTATCACTTTGGGCCTCCAACAATTGCCCCTCAAGCTCAAGTACTTTCCGGTGAAGGGACAAGTTCTCCTTGTCCAACCCATCATGCCCTTCACGCAGCCGTCGCTGCACATCCAACTCTTTGCAGGTCTCATCCCTCTGAGCTTCAATCTCGCTGAGGCGCTTCTTGGTCGCCTCCATCTTCGCATTATCCTTCGCGCAAGCAACCCTCCATTGCTCTTCCCTCTCAGAGATGCGCTCACGGAGCTTGTCACGCTCCTCACGAAAAGTAACAGCGTCCCACTTAGCACGCTTAAGCTCCGCTTGCATGCGGTCACGCTCCTCTGTCACGCGCTGTAAATCTTGATGAAACCTATGACGGTCATGCGCCATAGATCCCCACTCCCGCACTATCTCCGCAGAAGTGGACAACATGTTGGCCACACTTAAAATGTGGTCATCCATAAGGTCCCCGCGAGGACGCGTGGCCTGGTGCTCGCGCTCGCCAGGTGGGATAACATTCGCCAAAAATTGACGACATTCCTCCACACTCAAAAAACGGGCGGCCGGAGTCAACGTCCAGTTAGGCACAAAAATGCCGCTAGACGACTCCTCGCCCCCAGCTGGGCGCGCACCTGAAGAACCGGGATTCGGCTCCGTTGCCACCTGTTTCTCGTTCTCCTCATCATCGTCAACGGTCATATCAACTCCATGACCGTACCCCTCACTAATGTCTGTCGGCGACACCCTTCCCTCATCACCTTCCGGGTCATTCCGCGGAGGAGTAGGGAGTCGCACAGGCGATGGCGATTGCGGCGGAGTTGGAAGACGCGGGGGCGTTGATCCCTGCACAGGAGAAGGCTGGCGATGGGGAGATGGCGGATCCGCCAACATAGAAGTGACCAGCACATTATCCTGCACATCAGTATGCGCAGACTCCTCAACCCGCTTTTCAGGAGACGTCGGCCCGATAGGCCCAGTGTCAAACTCCCTGTTAATTGGAGCAGCAGTCACATCCTCTGGCGCGGTCGTGCCCAACAACGAAGCTATAAAAAACACAAAGTCATTAGCCAATAAAAAAGAAAAGAAGGGAGAAACAGGCAACAAACTTACCTAACAAGTCTTCCTCCACAGACCGGACGAGTGTGTCCAGCTTCACTCTCTTCTCAGCGGGCGATGTCAACTCCCCGCTGATTCTCCTCTCCCTACTTGACCGCCTAGATCGCTTTTTGTGGCGAGGCACATCAACCGGAATGTCCCCACCCTTAGGCGACTCCGCGGTGACAGGTTTCGTCAGAGCAGCGCTTTGAACCTCTTCAGTCAACCTCACCACGGACTCCCCTTGAACGAACGCATCTGAAAGTTCAACGTAGCTCCGTTCAAAAGGCTGGTAATTTTCAAAGTACCTATTAACCACTTCGTGGTTTAAAACAAAAAAATAGTCTTCACCTCTGGTCACATTCGTCTGCGGATTGGAGACGCGACGCACAAGGGGGTCTTCGTCGACAGTCTCCTCGCTGTCATCATCCGCGCGCGCAGGTGGTTGTTGCACATCTTGCCTCCCTGTAGACCACGCAATTGGCGAAAGCAAAGACGAGTCAGAAGACTCATCACTAGATATCACAAGTAAGGGTAAACCCGTCCGCACAAACATGTTGACGGGCGAAGGGTTCTCATAAGGTGGCGAGGACTCACCGGCTTCAGTAATGAGTAGCGGCGCGGTTGTAGCCTCCTGCGACGCGCTATCCAGTTTGGGACGGACAAGTGTGTCCCAAGCCTTCTCCAATATGTACAGCTCATTGTCCGCCAGCTTCTCAAAAGCGAACCCCATGTTATCCCCGCCTAACAGCATACTGTAGAGGCATTCCACCTCTGAAAACAAGAATTAAACAAATCAATAATGCAATACACCCCGCGCAGGTGCAAAAGAAAAAAGACGATCAACTACTAACCTTTACCATCTTCAGTTAAGTGCGGATTACGACCCTCCACATCATACTTTATGCTCATCCCGGCCATCACAAGGCCAAGTTCAGGGATCTCGCATAAATCAACGGGATGGCTGGTCAGAGTATTAAACCACGGCTGATCTTTGTACTGAATCAACTCCATCTTACCCAACCCCTCCGCTGGGTCTAACCTACTCATCTCAATGGGAATAACCCCTTGGTTAATCCAGAAAAATTTAGGTTTCCATTCCCGGAAACTCTTCACCCCGGCTCCAGCACAGGCAGAAACCCCAGGGCGTGGCCTACACGAGAGCCAACTCTCCACAAAACTCAGACTGTAAAACACCAAGAACATGTCCACCAAAGGCTCGATCTTGTTGGCGCGGCAGCAGAACTCGAAGAACATCAATCTAGACATCAAACCAGGGTGGATCTGGTTAATGTGCACGCCAATTGCACGAATAAAAGTACCGAGAAACTGGGTAATCGGAACCCTGAAATTGCAGTCTCGAAAGTAACAGGCATATAACCCCACTTTCCCAACAGGGGGCTCCAGTATAGTTTTATCTGGAGCAGGGATCTCTACCCCATACGAAGACGGAAAGCCAATCCCTTTCCTAAATTTCTTGAATTCTCCCTTACTCCAAACCGCCGTCACTTCCCCAGCGTGGGGCGGTTTCTTTTTTGAACCGTCATCTCCTTTCTTCGATCCACGTTTCTTCCTGGGAATGTTTACAATGTGGTCCATGACTCAAAAACAAGAAATATTGTCGGAAAGGCAACGCAGAAGTATAATTTCGCCGAGGAGAAAAGAAAAGAAGCTTTGAGAGTAAGAATGAAAAAAGTGAAAAGGTTAAAGGAAAAAGAGGGTTTAAATAGGAAGGCCACACGTGGAAGACACGTAGCCTGACGGTTTTTTGAAATTCGAAATGCCCACCAACCAATGGAGGACACGTCACATTGTAAAGAAGACAAAACGACCAGGGCCCACCACGTCTCTGACGTCTATACAACCGTCAGAGACTTTTCGGCTACCAACCAGTCGCGTCACCCACGCGATCTGACAAAACTGATGTGCACATTAATTGGGGGGGGTCCACACCTACCCCACTTGCACAAGACCGCGCGGTAGGTTCCCCCGCCTAATCAACGCGCAAATCTCAAAAATACCCCACGACACAAAACTGAGTCCAGCGTCTCGCATGCTACGCAAACAACACACTGGACTAGGGGGACTTGAAGAGATAGGTACCCGCACACGCGCAGGAAGGAAACACGCGCGCACGTCAGCACAGTAATATGACGTGGCGTTCTAGAAGACGGCGCACGCAACAGCAAAAAAGGACAAACATCACCCGACAGGAGCAGAGCCAACAGCCAATCATAGGCCAGAGCACCCTGCTCCACGATCTCCTGCCAGTACGAGGTACAGAAAAGGACGAAAAGGACGACGTCAGGACACGTGGACCAATCAACAGAGGACAGCGCAGGAAATGACAACGGCCACAATCGTACAAGACAGCTGCCATGCTCCTCACAGCCAATCACAGGCTACCTAAGCAGCCTATAAATACCTCCCTTCGTCACCAGAAGAGGGGATCAAAAGAGAGTGGAATAGAACTTATAGAGAGAGCTGTGAGAGATAGATTATAGTTGAAACGCTGTAATAATCCTATAACAGTGTCTTGTAACTTGTCCTGATAAATAAGAAGTCCGTTCCTTTACATTATTAGTTCATTATCATTGTTATATCTCGATTATTAGATTGGTGTTTCTTCAGCTCCAAAATTATTAAGTTTCAACAAAAACAATTAGTGTTGTCAAATATGATTGAAAAAACTATATTATTTCAGTGATAATCTGGCTTTTAGAATAGAACAATTTAGCAGGTTTTATACACTAGAAATACAGATTCAACGACTTTCAACATGTTTGCCAGAACGTGCAGATCGGGTGTGTTCAGGTTGAACTACATTCTTTGTGCAAAATTAGTAAATTTTATACAGGGTATTAGTGTGTCAAATTTTATTACAAAATCCAGATTTTATATTGGTGTAGATTTAAAAATTCATAATAAAATATATTTAAAAATTCATAATAAATTATTTAATTAACAATTATTTTAAATTAAGAGTTAAATGCCAAATTCGTCCCTGAGGTAAGGTTGCATTTTAAATGCCAAATTCGTCCCTGACTGGTAAAAAGACAACCCTACCCCTGACACTAACGAGATTTTTTAACTGGGTTAGTGAAAAGGACGAATTTGGCAAAAAAATCCAAACCACAGGTAAGAGATTGCAAAAAAAAAAACTTTTGTACTGGAGTGGCAAACTGGACCAAACCTCAGGGACGAAAATGGCTATTAACTCTTTACAAAATGAAGGGTATGCCAATTTTCCATTTTTGATTACTTGATTTTCGGCACAGTTTTTTTGAGTGTTGTTGCATTGAATTTTGTCATGTTTTCTTTTCTTGTTGGGTAGACTTCAACATTAACAAAGAGTAAAAAGTTACCCGGTTGACCGGGTATGTTTAAACCCTCTAAGAAAAGCTAAGGATGAGAGTGCATTTTGTCTTTTCAAGCCTAGATTTGTGATAATAAGAGAGAAAATGGTGACTAGAGAGACACTCAGATGAGAGAATTCTCCTATTCCAGTAACAAAAAATGGGTGCTCGTGACATTCCTATAATTGAGGTAAAGACCTCTTTATATAGGCAGACAATGGGCCTTCCATTGGATCCCTAACGTTAGTGGGCCTAGCCCAGCTAGAGGTTTTCTCTACAAGTCCTCGACTCAGTAAGTGTAGAACTAGCTACAAAGCGCAAAGCCTCCCCAATAGGTTAGTACAAAATAATCAACAATATTAATATTAAAATAAGGCGGTTCGGAGGTCCGTTTCGTATTTTACCTCTTCATTGACCATGATCTTTGCTAGGGGTGTTCAGAATTCGATTCGGATTCGAAAAATTCAAAATTCGACTTAGTTCGATTCGATTACCAAGAATTCGAATTCGATTCAATTCGAATTCGAGTCCAGTAAATCGAATACGAATTTATGATTTTAAATTCGATTCGATTCGAAATTCGAATAAAAACTGTACATCTATATTTTTTAAATATATATACACACATACACATTATTATATACACAAAATATCACATTGAAAAAAAAAAAGAACTAAATTTTGGTCAAACTCTAAGTACCCATGGTGTTTACAACTTTTACCATAACCATATTTTACAAGTTTACCTTATACATCACAAAACTCTAACAACCTATACTCTCTACTATTTTTACTATTCCCGTATTTGACATATTGTTGGCTATCAATTTTGTAGATTTGTATTTTATATGTTAAAAATAATGAGTTTGTATTAGTTTTAAAACTAAAAATAAAACAGTTTATTATTTATGGTGAATTTGAACTAAATTGAATTTATTCGAATTCGATTCGAATTCGAGTTTCTTATTCGAATCGAATACGAATCGAATAAATTGAATTTTAAACGAATACGAATCGAATATGAATTCAGGTAAAAATATTAAAAATTCGAGAAATTCGATTCAAAAATTCGTTATTCGATTCGTTGAACACCTCTAATCTTTGCATGTGTTTGAAGGCAATTGAAGGATACAAAGATCCCAAGTAATATCTTTGGTTATGACGAGACTGCTTTCTTGGGTTTGTATGTGTTTTTTTCTATGACGTAGGCGTTGTAATATTTGTCGGCTAGTTTATCTCTCGGGAGCTTCACATAATAGACAAATCTAATATGAAGTGACAAAATGTGTGTCATAAAATGAATATGCCGTTTTTTCATAAAAATAAAAAAAAATTATAAAAGATCAACACTCGATAACTCATAAAATATACTTCTAATTCTATGTGTGCACCTTTACTCGAGTGAAGTTTCTGTACAACTTTGTCACTTCCTCAGGACACTCTAAAGCTACAATGTGAACATGGATAAAAACAACCAAATTGGTATCAAATGATATATCATGGTAATATGATAATGATAATGATGAGGGTGGTAGGCGATTTTAATGTGTAAAGTGAGCATATGTGAAAGAATAACATAGTTGTTCAATCTTTATTTCTCTACTCATACATAATTTAAGTATCTAATATAATAATCACCACATGTTAGTCGATTTTAAAGTAGACACATTAAAATGATTTAAGAGGCGTGCATGGTGAGTGATTAATTATCATTTATCAGCTAGAGATTTACCTGGTATCTAAGAATCATAGGCTATATCAAACCAGGTTAGCAACCTATGTAATCAATGTTTTTAGTATCACCAATCAAAATACATAAAAAACAGATTTTACCAAACTGACTACATATGTAGTTTGTGGTTTTTTATACTATCTTAGCATGATTAGTGACTTGGTTAGACATGACTAATGGATTACTTTAACACATCGTGTTTGTTTTCATCAGTAACGGTTTTTGACTGTTGTAAAACAAAACACATGGTTGAAAATTAAAAGTAAATCAAACCAAACCAAACCAAACCAAACCAAACCAAACCGTGACTAGCAAAATCTGCGATTTTTATAAACATGAAACATTTGCAGAAAAGGAGAAAGCATACCAACGTTTTCTAAAGATGAAAATCATAACTAATAACAAGTGTGCTGATAGAATAGATACAGATAAATGTAATTCTACTACAGAAAACATGAAAAATAAACGTAAGACGTTTTGTAAAGTCTAGCAATTGACTATTGAGGAGTGTCGTCATGATTCAGCAGCAGTTGTAGTTTGTTGTAATTCAACATCCCATTGGCTCTTGGGAATTTCACCTGAATCAGCAATAATCACCTTTTTCCTGGGTTTACCACTGTAAGTACCCGCTCCGCCTTCGATTGCATACACTGTATCCATGCCTTCAATAACTTTTCCAAACACGACGTGTTCACCGTCCAGCCTGCGAATTCCTCAAACTATAAAACACTAACAAATGCACAACTTGTACACACGCATGCATGCATTCAGGGGCGGACCTAGCTTGAAGCTAGGTGCCGCGTCCGTTGCTACCCAACTTCGCGCGCGTAGTGGAAAATTTGTTTTTTTTACGATATTTGGAAAACGTTACTACTAAAATGAAAAAAATGAAAAACGTTACTACTGAAATTAATCTCTAGATCCGTCACTGCATGCATTATTTTACCAATAAGTCATTTTTCAACTCAATCCCAAACACCCCCGAAGTGTATTCAAAATTCATAAAACCTCCGTTTTATTTCCAGAAGTTGTAATATCATTTAAAGAATAAAGTTTTCTATTCATACTTAGGGTGCACAGAGTGCACTCGGCAAAGAGAGTTGGCAACCAGCGGCAACCCATTGCAAATCTCGGCAATGACCATTCCGTGTTACGCGGCAAGGTGTGTTCGGCAAGTAGTCATCGGTATGGTGGGGCCGTTTAAGGGGTGCAAACCAGCCGAGCTCGAGCTCGTTTAGCTTATGAAAGCTCGAGTTCGGTTCGGGTTCAGCTCGTTTAGTATTTATTAATTAATTAGTTATTTTTTTTCTTAATTTTATAAATAGTAATTATAATTATTTAATATATAAATTAAATAATATTATATAAATAGTGGGCTCGTTTAGACTCGTGAGTTCCGTTTAAGGTCAGGCTCGTTTACTAAACGCGCTTTGTTGTGAGGCTCGGACTCAGACTCTTTTCCTCGTTTGCACCCCATGGTTGTTTGTTGTTGATGCCGAAGGAAAGGAGAGGGGGGGGGGGGGGGGTCCAAAATTAACCAATCACATACTTTTCATGGTTTTTTTTTTAAATTTAGTTTTGAAATTACGAAGTGTATGAAGCGTGCTGCATTTCGTGTGATTTGGCAAGTAAAAGGCAAGATGCGGGAAAACAAAAAAAAAAAAAAAAAAAAAAAAAAAGCTAGCATGCCACTGACGTGGAGGAGAGAGGAGTTGTGGCAAGCACTCTCGCACATTTAGAATATCAATTATGTAAACAAATTTAAGTAAAAGAAATGACACATTAGATGAGAGGTGGCAGAATAACTCTATTTCCCGTTATGACTTATGAGGGAGCTTCTTGTTCATAAATCAAACTATGCTCTTCTATGGTTTCAAGAATTACTTGAAGATATCAAAAGTAGAATAAAAAGCAAGAAATCATGCCTAAAGATGTAAGATTCGGATAACACTAAGAGCACAATCAATGGAGTAAAAGGCAGACATCAAATGATAATTTATAGGCAGTGTAATGCTTACCAATATGTCTTAACGGTAGTGATGAAGAACTGTGCACCATTAGAATCCGGTCCTGAATTCACCATGGCCACCATACCTGCAAAGGTTAGTCATTAGAAGACGTCAAAAATAGTACTTTTGTGATCTTCTTAACTTTAAAAATCATGTAAATATGTAATAAAGCAGATGAAATTGATAGTATGAAAAAACTCAAAACCTGCATGTGAATGCTTGATTTTAAAATTTTCATCACGAAAGACTCCGCCATAGATGGATTCATTCCCTCTTCCATTCCCATAGACGGTATCTCCGCCTTGAATCATGAAGCCAGGTATGATACGATGGAATGGCGTTCCCTTATAATGTAAGGATTTACCGCTTGCACCCTTGCCAAATTCCCCTAATCCCAAAAGAAAGTTGGATCAATTCCTGAATCAAAATATTTCCATACATGTGTATCTTACACTTTATAAATCTATACTAATATTAGGAACATCATTTACCTGTACACAGAGCTCGAAAGTTCTCTGCAAACACAAAAAATGGAGAAATATTAAACGTAAACAAATAATTCTATTACCACATAATCACGAAAAATTACATCAAGATAGTGGGCAGGCGGGCAACAAGCTGTGCCGCCACCCCTTTCTGGATGGCAAACCCTAACCTACTAAAAACGAACCCATTCCCCACCGGAGTCGTGCAATGAATAACTCGTTAAACTAGATAAAGGTTAAGTAATAACTAATAATAGCATTAGTTAGTTTCTCAAGCTGTATATTCAGTTGGTTTGATAACACTACGATGGATAATGTAAAAATCAAGTCAAAATAATGTGCACATTTCCAAACATTTAACTTAAAATCCGCCATTTAAAGTTACGAAGTCGAACAGAAGATCAAATGCTTACCGACAGTTTTTGGTACAACTTCACCATACAATCCAATAACAATTTTTCCTGCAATACAATACATTCCAAAAAGAAAACATTTTACACTCAAAGATGAGGCCGAAAAGCTATATTCTACATTAACCACAATGCCGCTAACCATACACCGTTCATAGAAACAAATAACCATACCTAACCGTTGCTTATCAATGTCAACGTCCAAAAACACTCGATGCGTAATTTCGTGCACCTCTTCCACTGCATCTTCCTCCTAGACACAAATTCAATTACTTCCAACCAATTAGCATACAACAAAAAACACATATAAACCACCAACCACCTAACCAACAGATCGAAAAGGCGTCCAGTATAACGAAAAGATAATATAATAATTTACAACAAAATTAAAACTTTTGTAATGTAATGGGAACAGAATCATTGAATATTGCTACTATTGAACAGCTGTGTTTCATCCACTTACATAATCACAAATCCCCAATAACAACATAAACATTAGTCATCTACAGTTAAGCAAAAAAAAAAAAACTAATCTTTATATAAATGCAATTCAAGTAAAGCAAACCCTTTTGCTAAAAAAGATATTATTACCAGTTGAGACGACGATGAGAAGGCAAGGAACACAAAAACCGAACCGATCAAGAAGATAACAAGGGATCTAGGCCGTACAAGAATTGAGATCTTTCCACTCATATCTGACTCAAAGTCTTCTTCTTGTTCATACATTCATTCAACCCACAAAGGAAAACCAAATAATAATAAAGTAAACAATATGTAATATAATATTATTATTATGATAATGTTTCAAGATTAATAAACCCTTCACCGACACAGTTGAAAGAAATCAAGAAACCACCAACAGCAGCATTGTCAGTGGGATGGAGGGGTATTTAATTGAAGCAATGTGTTGAGTCTTAGATTCTCTGGTTTATGTGGGGATTAACAGATGTTGTGAAGTTGATGGATCTTGGTGTTGTTGGTCGTATACAATGGTTATATGGTTTCACATACGCCAGGTGTTCGATAAAATGTCATGGTTTGACTAGATGACACACTCGAGTTATGGTCCCGGGTTTTAAATCGGGTTGTCCAATGACCCACCACCAAAGAAAAACAAACGTAATAAAAATAATTTTAACTAGGATTCTATTGCTCCCGCCGCGAAGCCCCGCGCTTCACGGCGGGAGCTCCTGTTACATTAAGGGTTTGGTGAATGTTAAAGATTGTGCGCCGCTTTGGGAGCTCATGTTGCGTGGAGGGTTTCGTGGACATAAAAGATAATATTAAGTGCATGTTTGGCTCTCCATTTCCACACCTCCTTTTAACTTATTAACTTATTCAATCTATATATATATATATTGCAAAGGGGTTAATCCTACATGTCATGCTCTTATGCAATCTCTCCTTTGAGAGATGCCACATAGGATGTGATGTGGCAACTCTAAACCAATTAAAAAAAAGAAATAAATATGATTTAACCTAATCTATTATAATCTTTAGACAAAAGATCAAATACAAACTATATTATTGTACGAACTGTACGAACTGAAATAAAAAAACACGGTGGCACTATTGTAAATAACAACAACCTTCATCTGCCACTTTCTCTTTCTCTTTCTCAGACACTATCCCACTTTCTCTCTCTATAAAAGCAAACATTTTCTTCATAGATAAACAAGAAACATGAAAACAAAATATAAGAAATAACACAGTCTGCCCTATCTTAGTCACCAACCACCGCACCAATCGTCTCTCCGACTTTAACGCCACCATCTCCCATGTCGTTATTGAACCATCAACCGCTACGACGGAATCTCCGATTGCATCTCTGTCGGTTCCTCCTACCATCGACACTTCTACCGGACCTCCGACGGCTTTCCAAATTCTATTACGTCTACTCCACCGGGATCTCCGACTGGCTCGCCTAATGGTGTTGGGTTGAACAGAGGGGTTTATTTTGGTTCTGGCTTTTGTTGTTGTTGTTTTGGTTTATTTCTATTTAGATATGTGGTTTATTTGGTAGATTTGTTGGGATTTTTGTGATGACATTCGTTGGTTTTGTTTTGTGATTTGTTGAGATTCTATTCAACTTTTATAGTTGTTGATGTTAGTTATATAATTACTCTAGAGTAATTTTGTAATTACTTTAGAGTAATTTTGTAATTACTCTAGACTAATTCTGATACAACTTAAACATATTTTATAATTACTCTACTGCATATAACTAGCGTAATTACCATTGTATAACTAGAGTAATTAAAATTACAACTAACGAAATAATTGTTGAAGAGTAATTATAAATTGTAGTAGGGTAATTATCAACTGTTGATATGCATGGTGCATGCTCAAATTCTTGATGCTTCCATTTAATTTACTTTAAAACAAACTAAGATAACAATGTACATTTCCAAATGACTTTGAAATAAACTAACATCACAGTGTACAAAAGCTAAACAAATCTATTATAAATAGTTAAACCTTGTTAAACATACGCGGCATGTTTCATAGACCACACATATTATAATTGTTCGAAAAATCAAAACAGTGTATCTTGTTCACAAACAAGACAACCCAAACTACAATTATTCAAACCCAAACTACAATTGTTCAAACCCAAACTATTTGATAACAATCCTCTTCAAATCTACTTAAAACATTTTGTCTTGCCTATCTCTTATCTTGATGACTGTCTTTCTTTAATTCATCCTTCTTTTTTCTGATTCAATCCTTGAAATTCCAATGCTTTCTTTAGCACTTCGTTGAGATCTGAAAGCAGTATTTTATAAGAACTTGTTCTAGAGTTTGGCGAGTTGTTTTTTCTGAACATCTTCTTTTGTTGATATGCCACATGTCCATGGCTCTTCACCCCGTTTCCATATGCCGCATCATTTGAACTCCACAATCTACCTTGTTTTCTGTAGTTCTCTATTCCATGGCTTTTCTCGCTTTCAAATATTCACATAGTGCATTTCTCTACAATGTATTAAAAGCATGTTAGTTTTTAAAGATGTAGAGTAATTTGATACTTGAATGTGCTTTGACATTCTGTTCTTTAATTCCACAATTAGCTTTGTCCCCTTGAGTTGAAGCAATTTCACTTGAATCATTATTAGCAAGACCTTTAATATTGTCAAAACAAACGTATCTCAGTTACTGGTAATTATATAAAAAACTAGACTTACTATTAGTTGTAGAGCAATTCCATACCTATTTCAATTCCACCTTCATCTTTGTCCCTTTGATTCAAAGCAATTTCATTTGAATCATTTGTACCAAGACCTTTAATATAATTAAAACACATATTTTTTAGCTACAGAGTAATTATTAAAAGCAACTTTACTTACTATTAGGTGTAGAGTAATTTCATACCTATTTCAATTGCATCTTCAGCTTTGTCCCCTTGATTCAAAGCAACTGCATTTGAATCATTTGTACCAAGACCTTCGACATTATCAACAATCAACACACATATATATCAGTAGGGTACTTACTAAAAAAACCTGGAGTTACTATAGGATGTAGAGTAATTTCATTCAAAATTCTTAAAAAATAAGCCTGGAGTAAATTTCACAAATTACTCTACATACAAATGCGATACCAAGTTCAGAAATTACTCTACAAAACAAACCATAACCACTTCACAAATTAATATTACTCTACAAAACAAACCATAATCACTTCACAAATTTCTCCACAAAGACATGCAATAACTACTTCAAAAATTACTCTACAAGTTCAAAAATTACTTTACAAGAACATTTAGTCTCTAGTTCCAAAATTACTCTAGAAACCAACCCATAACTACTTCATAAACTCCTCTACAAAATATAGAACTACTACTTAAGAAAATTACTCTACAAACCAAATTGTACCGTACAAGGTTCACTAATTACGCTATAAGTAAAAGCATGTATAACTTCACTAATTACTCTAAATAAAAAAGGAACATTATACAAAAACTAACGAAAGTAGAACAAATATCAAAAGAAAAGTTGTTTAGAATACTTACAAACCCTAATTTATTCTGCAGAGACATCGTTTACCACTTTTAAAGGCAATAAATCAAAATTACACAAGTACAACACCACATTTTACCTGCGTATCCGTTAATCTTGACGAGATTAAACTTCATGATCTTTGATCGCCTTCGATTTTGGTGTATAATTTGGGGTTTTGTTAGTGGTTTGTGTAATGTAAATTTTGATTAACCCTTGTTTTACACTCTGTTTCAGAGTTTCAATAAAGGATGGAAGAGAAAGGATCTCCCTCCTCTTCCTTTCCCTCAGGTTCCTTCCAAATTGGAAAGATTGAAAATCATTCTAAAAATCTCTTTATTATCCCTCTCATTCCCTCCCTTTCCCTCCTACAAAAATACTCTGGAACACATTTTTCCCTCACTTCCTTCTCAATCCTTTCTCTTCCATCCTTTAATGAAACTCTGGAACATAGTGTTAGGTGGGTTTATAGAAAAGACTTTTCTCACTTAATTACAAAATTGCCACCGCATTTTTTCTTTGATTCGTATGGTTTGTACAAAAATTCTATTTGTACATGAACTTCACTCTAATCTTTAAATACCTAATCTATCTAAATATTAAACATTTATTATTTTATCTCTTGTGTTTCCTCCCATAACTTTTAAACGTTAATATCTTTTATATACGAGATTTTTTAAAGAAAAAAATTACACCAAATTAACGAGCGTTTTATTATCTTTCCAACGAGTACCATAGTGCTATATAAAAATCGGAGAAAAAATGACTATTTTTTGTAACCCGACAGGTATTGTGTCGGGTTTGGGATTAGTTTAAAAAAAATTATGGGTTTGGGTCGAGTCTGGGATTAGGTGTGTTGGATCAGTCTGCTCTTGTTTGCTAAGTAAGAACTTGCTATCTTGACACTTAAGTGTTTAGCAAGTCCTTGTAAATCAGATTGTAAGCACAGCGGAATGTTATAAGTTAAAGCAACACTTTTTATACAAAGGCAGAGTTGTAACTCCCCCTTGATGTTTGAAACTAATAAATGACAAAGTATTTATTATGAATCTAAGTTGTAAATGAGAATTAGATACTTAGAGAGATTCACAATAAATACAGAAATGGAATATAACAATGAGAGTGTTTGAAGGATTTTTCTGTTGAAAATCAATGTCTAAAATAGAAGGTTGAAGCCTCCTATTTATAGACGATTACATGCATGTATCTTGCCTAAAAAGCAAGCACAGAAACTCCAGTGACAAGTTGCACAAGTTGCAACATTGAAAGAAACAAAATAAAGCTAAAAGTAATATTAAACAATAAACTACTGATGCAAAAAGGCGGTGGGAAATATCTTCTGCTAAGTGCTGATGAAGGACAACTACTGAAGAGTAGTTTTGTCTTCAGTACTTCTGAAGTGAACTTGTCTGGTTTGGACTTCAGAACTTCTGCAACTTCAGCACTTCTTCATATCTTCTAATCAGCAGTTTCTTGTCTTCTTTTCAGTACTTCTATACTTAGCCAAAAATGACAGAAGTGAATTAGACTAAGGTTTACAAAAGTGGTTTCACCAATCCTCTTTGTCCTAACAATCTCCCCCTGGATTGATGAAGCCAAAACCTTACTAATTCCTTATGTGTTTCTTCTGTCTTGAACAATCTTCCATATCTCTTTGTACATGGTGTTCTTGAGCTGGTTGTACTGACCATCAGATATAGATCCTCTCTGTGGTTCCAGATGTTGAATTGTGAGCAGGTCTTGTGTTGACAGTTTCTTCAGATCACTGATCTTCTTGTAAGCCCTGCTTGAGAAGTCTCTTCTTGTCAACAGTACTGAGTTGTTATCAGTAAGTGACCATCTGATGATAGGGATTTTTGACTTGTTAAAGTCAGAAGAATAGGGAACCAGACTTGTCCCTTGGGTTGATGGTCCTGAGTGCTGGATGTCTTCAGTTTCAGATAGCCTCAGGTGGGATTCTCTTCCTTGTTGTTGTTGTTGCATACCAGGCATCTGAACAGTTGGGAGATGGTGTTCAGTCACTACTCTGGTATGCATCTTCTCTTTGATGGTCTTTTGTATTTGATAAGCAAAAGTGGAAGGATCCCTGAACTGTGTTAACAGAGGTTTCTCCTCAATGTCAAAATCTGAATGGACTATTGAGCTTCCCTCAAGTAGTACCATTTTGAAATCAGTTTTGACATTGTCCTCTGCCTTCTTCTTCTGAGCAGCAGATCTTCTAGATGCACCAGAAGTTCTAACTACTGATCTTGAAGGATCAGCAGTTTGAAACTTCTCAGGATTTGCAGCCTTGGCAGCCAAGTATTTTCTATATGTATCCATTAGTCTTTCTTCTTTCCATCTGGATACAGAGGCTTTTGAACCATATCCTTCTGCTACTAGCTCTTCTATTATCTGGGCTCTCTTGGCCTTTCCATCTTTGCTTGTGGCCATTTTGTCTGCAAGCAGTTGTGCTCTTCTTGTCAGCTCTTGCATAGAGAGTCCCTTGAGTGTAAAGGCTTTGGTCTTGCTGTTCTTGGTAATATAAGACACCAGTTGTTGTCTTTTATCCTGTTCAGCAATCTCATCAAGGCTAGCCTGCCTTTGTAGTTCAGCTGCATAAGCCTGAAGTTTTTCTTCATGGCTTAAGTCCAAATCATCCCTTTCTTCCAGAGATTTCCAAATCTGATCTTCTCTGGCCTTCTTGTTGGCTGCAATTAAGCTCTTCTCTAATAGTTCAGCTGATTGAGAGATAGGAGAAGGGTTTAATACAGTCATTGTTGTAACAGATGTAGGCCTGATGGGATCAGATGTTGGTTGAATGGGAGCAGTGGTTCTGGAAGGTTCAGTTGTTTGAGGTTGGGAAGTGTTAACTTCTGATGTGCTGACAACTGCTGATGGTATGTCAGCTACTAAAGGATTGTCTTCAGTACTTTCTGATTCTTCATCAGAAGTTTGGTCATCAGAAGTTTCTTCATTATGCCTTAGGGAATCTTCAGAACTTTGGGTCTCATCTTCTTTCTCAGCAGCTTCAATTTCTTCAATTGAGACACCAAATTGTTTGGCCAATTTTTCTTTCCTGGCCTGATCTTTCTGATCTCTTTCAAGGAGTGCCACTCGTGCCTTTATCCTGGCTTGGAATGACTCCTTAGGATCCCTGATCTTCTCCCCCTTTTTGGATTCATCAATTTTAACCCTTGAAGCAGAGGGTTGGGAGAAGTGTCCTTGAAGATGAGCAATCTGCTGGCTGTTGTAGTCTATTTTGTTGGACAGATCGTTCATCTTGGTTTTAATCACTCCAAATTGGTTCTTGATGGACAGCTCCAAGTCAGCTGTATATGTTTGGAAGTGATTTCTGATGAGTGTATTCATCATTTGGTACAGGGGACCCTCTGGGCTGCATAGTTGGTTCAGGTCTATGCTTGCTTGCCCAGGGAATTGGGTAGGCATTTGCTGTGAAGGGGGTATTTTTGGGAGATCCTCTTGTTGTACAGAGGATGCCACTCTAGGGGTTTTAGGGATTGAGTGGGCTTTAACCTGTGCAGAGGTGACTGGCTTCTTGAGCCTGGATACCTTTGCAGCAGGACCTTCAGAAAGTGCCGTCAATTCAGTAGTTTGAGTTTGTGAAGCATCATCCAAACTAATGGAATCATCTGAATCCCTGATGTTGCCCTCAGTGAGGACTGTCTCAGTTAAATCATGAGCTGAGCCCAACTCAGTTCTCTCATGAACCTCTGTTTCTTGGTACTGAGGATTTCCTACTTCAGGCATTAAGCCTTCATCAGTAGTTGCCACATCTGAGGTCTTAGCTATGTTACTTCTGTCCTCAGATCCACCACTGGGTGGTAACTGAGTAGTAGCAGCCTCAGATGCCCCAAGAGTCTCTAAAATTGGGCTTAAAGACTCTGGTCCACCCTCATCTCTTGGGATAGGGCTAGTAATGTCCACATCCATGTCTGATGCAGTAGTTATGTCCCCTGTTTGTTGTGGTTGATGGGGACTGACATGATCAGATGGGACATTCTCTTTTAGCCCAGAGAGAAGTTTGGCAATTTCTATTGCCTCTTGTTCAGAAATTTGTGGGGATGGTTCAGTAGTTTGGGCAGTAGGTTGTTGTTCAGCAGTTTCAAAAGAAGAATGTGTTTGATATGTTTTTCTAAGTCTTTTTCTTTTGAATTGAACAGATATGGGTGCTCTTGGTGGGGTTTGAGATGGATGAGACTGAGAGGGTGTTTCAGTCTCAACAATTTGAAGAGCAGAATGCTCATGAGCATGTTCAGGCATCTCAACCTCCTGAACAGCTTTTCTTTTGGGTTGGTGGGTTGCAGTTTTTGTTGGCTTGGGCTTTTTGGCTTTTGGTGGTGTGAGTTTGGAAGATGTGGGCTTCAGGGGGACTTGTTGTTGTTCTCCCTGATCATCTTCTGGCCAGGCAGCCGGTTTGTTAAGTCTTGAGTATGCTTCTGATGTTAAAGGGTTTAAAGTTGAAATTTTTCCCACAAGCACCTCATTACCCAGTTCCCCTATTATGCATTGCATAATGAACCTTGGGTACAACAAAAACTTTTTCTTGGTATTATTGTGATGTAACACCAACTCATGGAAAAACAGTTTTGATGCCCTGAATTTAGTTTCATTCACAATGGAATGAAATATTGGTTGAAAAGTGGAGGGCATCTGGTCATATGACCCTGTTTTTGGACTCAAACACATAATTATATAATGAAACAAAAGTTTGTATTTTGGTTCAAAATATTTTTTGAATATTGTTGCATGGGAGAGAGTACCTTGATAACCACACTCAGTCATGGTTAGATGAATATCTTTGTTAGCAACATGGTCAGGGGCAGTTACATCATCCAGACCCAGTCTTGTTGCTAGTGTGGCCGGTGTGATGGTCAGTTGTTTCCCTTTTATCTTTGAGTTGAGGGAAATGACCTCACCACCCATTGTAACCGTCTCAGCATTTGCCCAGAACTCATTCAGAGTTTCAGTGTGAATTGGTGGGTTTATTGTGAGAGCAGTAAAGTATTGGGATTTGACGACAAGATCAATGATCTCATCGTATTGGGACCACCCTTCTTGTTTTTCAAGAAAGGCTCTTTGATTGTGTCCCTGTTTTAGAACTAGATCCATTGTGTTTGTTGTTTGATCTGCAGTCCTAGAAAGTACTGCAGTTCTCCCATGGTACTCATCTCAAATTTTGATTGCATGAGTTTCTTGAAATCATCACACAATTTTGTGTTTGTTGAACCAAAGATGATATCATCAACATAAATTTGAACAAGTAAGACATGATTTCCAACATGTTTAATGAAAAGTGTTTTATCAATGGCACCTCTTGTAAAGTTATTTTTGAGTAAAAAGGTGGAGAGTGTATCATACCAGGCTCTTGGAGCCTGTTTGAGCCCATAAAGAGCTTTGTCCAGTCTGTACACCCACTCAGGATGAGAAGGATCCTCAAACCCAGGTGGCTGACAGACATACACCTCCTCTTTGATTTTTCCATACAAAAATGCACTTTTCACATCCATTTGATAAACTTTAATTTTGTTGGAAATGGCATAGGCCAGAAATAACCTGATGGCCTCAAGCCTTGCAACTGGAGCAAAGGTTTCATCATAGTCAATTCCCTCTTCTTGAGAGTACCCTTGAACTACCAGTCTTGCCTTGTTCTTGATTATCATACCAGCTTCATCTTGTTTGTTCCTGAAAACCCATCTTGTACCAATTGGTTGCTTGTTTTGAGGTAAGGGACAGATTTCCCAGACCTGTTGCTTGTTGAACTGAAGTAGTTCATCTTGCATAGCTTGCACCCAATTATTGTCTTTGAGGGCTTCCTGGTACTTCTTTGGTTCCAACTGTGAAATAAAGGCTGAGAATAGGCAAAAGTTGGAGAGCTGGTTTCTGGTCAGAACACCTGTAGCTATATCACCCATGATTTGATCAAGTGGATGATCTCTGTGTTCAATCAGTTGTTGTAAACCACTGACGGGTGTAGGTGGCTCTTGTTCTTCAAACAAACTACTGAGGTCTATAATATCTGGTTCAGCTTCTTCAGTAGTTGCAGGTGCTGAAGCAGATGTTGGAGTTTGGCCTTCAGTATTTGTTTGATCAGAAGTTTGAAAAACTTCTGATGGTGTTGTAGTTGACTTAATGACTGTTTGAGGAGTCCATGGTGCAGGATCCTCATCTTCAAACCTTTGATCACCATAATAAGTAGGTTTGGAAGAAGTAACAGCCTTTTCAGGTCCAAAGTGAAAGTTGTCAAGGTCAAAGAGTTCAGCAGGATGTGCTGGAATAAGAGTGTGTTTTGACTCATTGAACTTGACATTCAATGTTTCTTCTACTATCCTGGTGTGAGAATTAAAAACCTTGTAGGCTTTTCTAGTTGAAGAGTAACCAAGAAAGTAACCTGAGTCAACTTTGGCAGCAAACTTTGAAATAGATTCCTTGATGTTCAAGATGAAACATTGACACCCAAAAGCCCTGAAAAAGGAGATAAGGGGCTTCATGCCATGAAGAACTTCATAGGCAGTCTTGGAATGTCTCTTGACCACAAGAACTCTATTCTGAACATAACATGCTGTGTTAACTGCTTCTGCCCAAAAGTACAATGGCAGTCCAGAATCAACTAACATTGTTCTTGCTCCTTCTATCAATGTTCTGTTCTTCCTTTCTACTACACCATTTTGTTCAGGAGTTCTGGGAACACTGTATTGTCTAATAATCCCTTTAGACAAACAGAATTCATCCAGAGTTTTGTTCCTGAACTCTGTCCCATTGTCACTTCTAATGGTTTTGACAGATAGAGAATATTGTTTCTCTACTTGTAGAATGAAGAACTTGATGATTTCAGCAGCCTCATCCTTGGAAAATAAGAAGAATACCCATGTGAATCTTGAGTAGTCATCAATGATGACTAAGCAGTACTTCTTTTTACCAAGGCTCATGATCTTGACAGGCCCAAATAAGTCCATATGGAGTAGTTGAAGACATGCAGTTGTTTTTGATTCTTCAATAGACTTATAGGAGGACTTATGTTGTTTTCCCTTTAAACAGGATACACAGTGTTCTTGACACTGGTATACTTTCAAAGGTAGACCTCTGACCAAGCCCATTTTTGTGACTTTATTTATGGTTTTAAAGTTCACATGGCCAAGTCTCCTGTGCCAGAGATCTGTTTCTGAAGTTGATGCCCTTGAGAAGAAACAGGCAGTGTTGTTCAATACTTTGTCTTTCTCAATGTCCACTGCATAGACATTGCCACATCTTTTGGCAATCAGCAAAGTATGATCTTCTATAATCTTCTCAATCAACTTCTGGCCTTCTGGTGAGATGATCTTGCAAGCTGTCTTTGTGAAAAAGGAAGAATATCCTTTATCACACATTTGTGACACGCTCAGCAAGTTGTATTCAAGATTTTCCACCAGATTGACCTTGTCAAACTGTATTTTGCCAGAGGAGACATTGCCATGTCCTAGCACATATCCCTTAGCATTGTTCCCAAAGGACACAGATCCTTCTCTTTGGCTGATAAAGTTGTTTATCAGGTATCTGCATCCAGTCATGTGCATAGAGCCTCCACTATCAACATACCATATGCTGTTTAAGCCCCTGGAAACTCTCTGCACATAAAAGCAAATTAGTTAGATTTGGAAACCCAAGCCTGTTTGGCTTTGGGTTTGCTCTTGAGAACAGTTACAGTTTGTTCTTGACCAGGTTGAGAAATCCATGTCTTTTTGGCAATGGATTTTTCATTAAGAACCATGGTGGTATCCTTTTTAGGACCACCATCAACCTTGGTCATCAGTAGTTCTACCATGTTCTTTAGATTTTGAATCTCAGCAGTTTGTGAAACTGCTGATGATTCTGGTCTAACTACTGACAAGGAATTTTGAGAAAAAGATTTTGGATGAGATTTTATCTTTTTCTGAGAAAAGGTGTTTTCAGGTTGTTGTTTCTTGGGTTTAAAGACTTTTTCATAATTATTTCTGATTTGATTTCCCACAACCTGTTGTTTAAATTTTTGATTGAACTGAATTCCTTTTCTGTATCTACAAAATTCAGTTTTGTGGTTGAACAAGCCACAAATTTCACATTCTTTTGCCTTAAGTTTTTGATCAGAAGGCAAATTTCTGACAGTTGTGAAAAGATTTTGCTCATCAGTAGTTTTCAGGGTCTCAACTCCTGAAGTAGATGAAACTACTGATGGCTCGTTGTCAGTTTTTGTAAATACTTCTGAAGTACTTTCTTTAAAAATGCCAGGATTTCTGTTTAGAAAGTTTTCATGGAAAGATGTGCATTCTTTCCCTTCAGAAGTTTCATTTGAAACAATTCTTCTCCCATCTTCAGTAGTTTTGGGAGAAAAATCTGTTGGTGTTTCAACATGATGGTATCCTATGCCAAACTTAACATTTGAAGCACTTTGTTTGTTTAGCAGTAATTGATACCCCCTACAAGATTCCACCCATTTTTCACAAGTGATCCTGGTGTCAGCAAGCTCTTGTCTGACATCTCCCAGGTCATTTAGCATCATTTTGATTTGTGCTTGGGTTTCAATGGCAGAGTCAGTTAATTTAGAAACCTCTTTTGTTTTAGCACACAGTTTTCTTTCTAAATCACATTTTATCTGTGTGTATTTTCTTTCTAAATCATTGGCTTTGCCTTGTAGGTGCACGTTTGTCTCTCTTATGAGAGCAAAAGTTTCTTTGCAAGAGTTTGAACAAAGTTTTGTCAAAGATTCTTTTGATACCTGAGACAATGCAGATTTTGATGTACAGCCTTCAAATGCCATTAAGGCAAAGTTCTTTCTGCCATTGTCTGGTTCTCCCCAGTTGATGTCAAACACTTTGTTGTCTGCATCAGGATTGCACTCTGTGGTGTCATAAGGGAGACTGCTCCAGTCAACATACCCCGAGGTAAAGAGACTTTGTTGAGGGGGTTGTTGAGGCTGTGGAGGAAGTTGAGCAGCTGGAAAGGGAGGGATTGATTGTTGGCTCTGCATCTGTTGAGCAGGCACTTGAACATATTGTACTTGAGGCATATATTGCTGTTGAGGAGCTTGTGCCTGTACAAAATGAGCACTCCCTTGAGTTCCATTGTTCCTATTATAATTGGGGTTATAGTTATTTCCAGATTGTGATTGGTTAAAGCTAGAGCTTCTACACTCTCTAGCAAAGTGTCCCAACTTCTGACACTTGTGACATCTCAGTTTAGATTTGTCAAAACCAATTTTTGTATTACTGATCAATCTTGGAAATTTCCTTCTATATCTTTTATATACGAGATTTTTTAAAGAAAAAAATTACACCAAATTAACGAGCGTTTTATTATCTTTCCAACGAGTACCATAGTGCTATATAAAAATCGGAGAAAAAATGACTATTTTTTGTAACCCGACAGGTATTGTGTCGGGTTTGGGATTAGTTTAAAAAAAATTATGGGTTTGGGTCGAGTCTGGGATTAGGTGTGTTGGATCAGTCTGCTCTTGTTTGCTAAGTAAGAACTTGCTATCTTGACACTTAAGTGTTTAGCAAGTCCTTGTAAATCAGATTGTAAGCACAGCGGAATGTTATAAGTTAAAGCAACACTTTTTATACAAAGGCAGAGTTGTAACTCCCCCTTGATGTTTGAAACTAATAAATGACAAAGTATTTATTATGAATCTAAGTTGTAAATGAGAATTAGATACTTAGAGAGATTCACAATAAATACAGAAATGGAATATAACAATGAGAGTGTTTGAAGGATTTTTCTGTTGAAAATCAATGTCTAAAATAGAAGGTTGAAGCCTCCTATTTATAGACGATTACATGCATGTATCTTGCCTAAAAAGCAAGCACAGAAACTCCAGTGACAAGTTGCACAAGTTGCAACATTGAAAGAAACAAAATAAAGCTAAAAGTAATATTAAACAATAAACTACTGATGCAAAAAGGCGGTGGGAAATATCTTCTGCTAAGTGCTGATGAAGGACAACTACTGAAGAGTAGTTTTGTCTTCAGTACTTCTGAAGTGAACTTGTCTGGTTTGGACTTCAGAACTTCTGCAACTTCAGCACTTCTTCATATCTTCTAATCAGCAGTTTCTTGTCTTCTTTTCAGTACTTCTATACTTAGCCAAAAATGACAGAAGTGAATTAGACTAAGGTTTACAAAAGTGGTTTCACCAATCCTCTTTGTCCTAACAAGGTGATACCCGACCCGATTACCCAAAACAACATACCCAAATACCCGAACTACATACCCGATCATATACCCATAAATTTTTTAACGCATCACATAACCCTTAGACTAATGCATTCGATATTTCAATAATTAACTTTTTTTTCTTATTTCATGATAGTTCTTTTTAGAATGATCGATTTCAAACTTCCGAATTCATTTGTAATGGCACTAGATTTAAATTCCGGCGCAGAGATTCGTTTTTTTTATATTTGAATATGATAACTTATGGCAGAGATTTGTTTAAAATAATAACAATAATAATAATAATATATTTTATTATGTTATATTAGATATTTCAACCCGGGACGCTCCCGGGATAAAAACTAGTAAGTCATAAGTTAAAAAAAGTCTTTGGATGGTTTTTTGAAAAGTAACTTATGGAGGGGTTTTATGCTTTGAAAAGGAGATTTTGGGGGAAAAGTCATAAGTCACAAATTGTGACTTATGAGAATAAGTAACTTTTGAAGGAGGAAAAGTTATAAGGAGAAATGGAAATGGAGAACCAAACATGCCCTAAAAGTGAATGTTATTCTCGTGTCGGCTTAAAAAAAATAATCGCGGCTAAAAACTAAAAGTTTGGTGGTCAAAGTTTGAAATCTTAAAAGCTAAAAGTTTGGTGGTCAAATTGAAAGAAATTAAAGTAAATAAGTTAGTCAGAAAGTTAGTGCTCAAAACAGAGAAGAAAGTAATAGATACTATATTTAGCTAAAAGAATGTTTTTTCTTACAAAACATGAAAACATGAATTGGATAACTACAAGTTGGTTAACTATCCTGATTGTCGGTACTGCATAGATAGGTAACGAAATGAAAAGGGTTGATGTTGATCGAACAACGATGGGACCGGTCCGGTATACGATTTTATTGTTTTCAGTCAAGTGTTTTTTTGTTTCTCTTTCAGTTGTTATAGTTAGTGCCGGTTCGTGATGAACGGAACAGATATATACTCAACTTTCACTGCGTAGATTACGTCTATATTTCTATTTAAAAGTTTTAAAAATCGGGGACGGGATGTAACCCACTAGTTATAGTTAAAAAAAGATAGAAGGGGGGGGGGGGGGGGGGGTTGGGTCCAATTGGCAAAGCCATTGGAGTTAAGGTGTTGCTCCCCTTGAGGTCAAGGGTTCAAGTCCCGTCAAAAACGGATTGGTGTAATAATTTGCTGTTCAAAAAAAAAAAAAAAAAAAAAAAAAGATAGAAGAACATATGTTCTCAATGTTTTAGAAATCCGTTACAAAACATTTATTTATCACAAATATATCATAACATGTTGATACAAGTCACTACACGTCCTTAGTTGTCGGTTTAATCAACTTGAGCGGCCAATCTTGTCTTGAAACAATGAATTTTGTGACTCATTGCCGAATTTGATCCTGAAAGGTAAGTATGAACACAAGTTAACCATTACTTGAGTAAAAAGCGCACGATTAGTCGATTATGATTACTCACACCAACACCTTGCTAGTCATTCATTCATCAATGCTTTTGAAATCATATTCGAGTGGTCGGGTATATCGGTCGGACAAAGAATCATTGGATTACCAGTTTATTTCACTTGGCCAAATCATTTGTTAACAAACCAGTCAAAACTAGCCAACTATTTTGAGCTGGCAAGTTTGGGTGAACAGGTAACTTGGGTTCAGCAGTTCAGCCAGTCTGTTGGGTCTTCTTTTTTTTTTTTTTTTTTTTGAGATATGCAGTTGTTGAGGTACAATCTTGGTGATACGGTTTGTCGTCCGGATCAGAACGTCTCGACCGTGTCACTGTTGTTATTTGGACCTCCACATGAATGATAAACCGTTTACGGCTGGTTGAATCTCAAGTTGTTAGATAAAGGTGAGGAGATGACGGGTTTGTTGGAAAGGTTCCTTCGTAAGGATTATGGACATGGGTGTTGTCACTCTGATTTCTGATTGTAATGAAGAATGAAAGGATGATGTTTGTTCATGATGAGAAGATAATGCCATAGAGAGTTAGGAACCCACTTTAGTGATAGTATGAAATCTGATAGTATTAGAGAGTGTAGGATATAGAGTGTGTTATTAAGATTGGTGTTAGATATGGAATTGAAACCTGTCTTTGAAATGAAGGGGAGACCCCCTTTTATAGGAGGTTTTACTTAATAGTTAAGCAAATAATAGTAGATATAGGTTACTGTTCAAAAACACTATTCAGTCATAGAGTATGGTGTTATATATATAATATTGGGACATATGTACTTTGTTTATTATTTCATATTTATCCGTAGTGTAATATCTCATGGACCAATGATCCAGTCTTGTCATTAAGTTTATTCATCCTATATGTTGAACTTGCGTCTTCCGGTCAGTGACTTCTGGGCTCCGCACCTAATTATCTTGTTCCTAAAGGTGAAACATTCCGCGTTGGTCTATTCGTATGATAATTCGTCCATTCTAATTATTTTGGTTCGGAAGGCCGAGGCCAGACACCCGTCATCAGCAGACATGTCATACCCCTTTACTCGTTTCAGTTGCCCTTTGACAGATGGATCCCCTTCGTAGATTGTTGTTGCCATAAAGTTTTGCTGTGTAATTCAAGTTTATACAATTTTAATGTATTTTCATATTTTATTAAGGTGATCAGTATTTAAGACGCGTACTAAAACCGATTATCTGCATTGCCTATATGACACTTGAAACCAAAAGAAAACAAAATTTAGCAGAGAATTCATAATAATCTGCATTTGATTAAGGTACACAATCTACAACGACCAATGTAACACCGTATGTCATACATATCACATACCTAAACAATAGCGGTTGAATAACCATAATAAAAATCGACAAACCGGATTCTAGACTTTGCAGTATCGAAAATTTGAAGACTAGACAACCATGTGACATTAAAATTCAAGATTCTCACCACAGCAATAATGTTTTTAGGACAATAGATATCTTGATTCAACCATTTTGCGTGTTAATCCTAAACAAGTTTCAATGCCTAATTATCAACTGGAAATTCTAATTCACCTTTTAACACTTCCTCTTCTCCATTGTTTCTACTGATTCCATTGCGCAGTCTGTGAATCAACAACCAAGTTAATGCTAATGCGGCTAGATCAAGTTAAGTGGTCATGTAACTGAGGTCAAGCTTGACTAAAAGCCGATTAGCCATAATCAAGAACGTGACTGAAGTTTTCTTACATCACAGTCGTTACAACCTTATACAGTATTTGGATTATCATTCAATATCATCAAAAATCAACAAAGTAATCCATCTTAAACGACCCACATGCAGATTAAACATCTAAACAAGAAAAACGCATACATCTACGATCTATCATCTTACCAATTGAATAAAAACGTCAGTCCAACCGCAGATTACTCTGGAAACAAACATAAAACCCGAGTCATTACAACTTTCTTAACACAACTAGAATCCGTAAGATAAATGAAGTCGAGTCAAACCTTATCTATGGCCGATATGCAGCATGGTTTTGTTCACAAGTGGCAAATCCGCAGTCTCCTTCCTCGCTTCCAGCAGCTTTTCGCTGTTGTATCAAATCCAAACCAAACATCAATGTGATCATTCCAATATAATTCAATAACAAACAGTAATCAACCAACGGATGGGTATAAAACTAGTTTACCTTGTATAAGGCAACGGACAGAAAATAATCATATAATCAGCACCAACACAAGTAAAGGTACTAGTCTTATCATCATAAGCATAGCTATAAGACCGTGGACACACATGTTTAAAGTAAGCCGAAAACTCCGTAGGCGGACACGTGTCGGGAGTATTATACCCTTCACTACAACAAAACCTCGGATCCCCAAACGCCTCACACGCGCTTTTACACGCCACCACGCTCCTACTCCCCGTCCGCGCCACCCGCAGCGCGGTCGGGCACGCCCGGTTCAAGTCAACCAAACACCCGGTTGAGCTACACGCGCCACCCTTACCACCTCTAGGCACCACCAACATAGGTAAATTATACCCATCAACTAAGCTGACGTCATAGAAATCCAAACCCTGGTCACCGTTGAGAGTGAACTCTGCCAACGTGGCAGGTGGTTCGGCGCCTCGGCCGTCGCAGGCCACCTTGCCGGAGCCGCAATCGGCGGTGAGACAGGTTAATTTTCCGGTGGAGTCTATGGAGCAATAGGTACGGCCCCATAACCGACCCGACCAGGAAACGGGTACGTGAAGGGTTCTTGATTTACCCGGGTTGAGAGTGAACCCGGTCGGGTTGAGAATGGGTCTGTCGGCGCCAGTTAGGATGCCTGGCCAGACGGTGTGGCGGCAGCGGTTGATGATCTTGAAAGTGGTTGATTGGACCACTGCAGTTATGAAATAATAATAAAGATATATTAGTGTTGTACTAATAATAATAATATATTGATTGGTGGAGAAGAGAGAGGAATGGAATACCTGTAAGTGATGAGAGTGTGAAGATGATGGTGAGGATAATATGAAGACGATCCATTTGATGATTGCAATTGGAATTGGAGTGGAATGGAATGGTGGATTCTGGATGGAATAAAGGGAAGAAAAGGGAAAGGGATTTGATTTGGGATTTGATCTTGTTTTATTTTTCCCACCAAAAAAAGTTATATTGTGCTAGCTATCGGGTGTAGAGACGCGCCCAGTGACGGATCTAGAGATTAATTTCAGTAGTAACGTTTTTCATTTTTTTCATTCTAGTAGTGTAACGTTTTCCAAATATCGTAAAAAAACAAATTTTCCACTACGCGCGCAAAGTTGGGTAGCAACAGACGCGGCACCTAGCTTCAAGCTAGGTCCGCCCCTGGACGCGCCATCACCCCGTCTCCACTTTTTTGCCCCGTCCCGTCTCCGTCTTCGTCCCCTGGCCCTTCTGAGACGCCCGGGATGGCCAATCAACAACCTCTTTAATTTTATTTTATTTTTTGAACGTTATGTAACGGTAAAAAACCAACGGCTACCTTAAAAAATAAAAGGTTATTTATATATAACAACCGAAATCATCTCATTCCATCAAAATCCTCTCTACTTTCTTATAAAAACATTCATATTCTCTTAAAAAAACAAATGATGTCTTATCTACCATTGGTTGATTTGTCTACTTCGTCGAGCGAGAAAAACCAGGTTTTTATAAACGCGGTTTGGGAAGCGGCACAATTAATTGTGGAAGGGAAGACGAAGAAGTGAGCTCGCAACCACGAACTAGGCAAGCTGCCATAAATAGAGACCGGGAGGGTAAGTGTATATATATTTTTTTTAGAATTGATATAGCAACTATTTCTTTAGAATTTATATCGCAAATATTTTATGTTTATAATTTTTATCGCCGCTATAGTTATATTTATTTACAACATACGTGTAGGTGCCCACGAGCGATTAGTAGCAGATTACTTTGCCGATCAACCGGTGTACACGGATGAGATGTTTAGGCACCGGTTCCGAATGAGCCATCGACTGTTCGTACGTATTGCCGATGACTTGTCCAGTTGTGACCCGTTTTTTACTTTACAAAAATGCACAACACCATTTCGCCAACTAACTTACGGGACAGCAACCGATTCGTGGGATGAGTATTTACGGATGTCTGAAAGAACGGCACGTGAATGCTTATATACAACAACAACAACAACAACAACAACAACAACAACAACAACAACAACAACAACAACAACAACAACAACAACAACAACAACAACAACAACAACAACAACAACAACAACAACAACAACAACAACAACAACAACAACAACAACAACAACAACAACAACAACAACAACAACAACAACAACAACAACAACAACAACAACAACAACAACAACAACAACAACAACAACAACAACAACAACAACAACAACAACAACAACAACAACAACAACAACAACAACAACAACAACAACAACAACAACAACAACAACAACAACAACAACAACAACAACAACAACAACAACAACAACAACAACAACAACAACAACAACAACAACAACAACAACAACAACAACAACAACAACAACAACAACAACAACAACAACAACAACAACAACAACAACAACAACAACAACAACAACAACAACAACAACAACAACAACAACAACAACAACAACAACAACAACAACAAATGACCATCTCGTGAGTGAAGTCAAAGGCCCAAAAGAATTTAATGAAAAAAAAAGGGTTTAGAAATATAAAGCATAGCGGCGGTGCATTCGAAGGATTTATTTATTTCGAGGGGAATTTGGACGGCAAATAGATAATAGATCATTCATTCGACATTCAGCGTAGGGGATTTTTTTCCAATTCTTTGGAATTCATTCCACACAGCAAAAGACAAAAGAAGAAGCAAGCTACGGTGACGAGCGAAAGAGCACGGAAGGAGAAATTAGCACTCTTGAGAATTATCCGATCCGTTTCTGGTCTACTATTTTGTGAATAATTATTGTTTTTATTTTTTTTCTTATTATTATTTTTATTTTTTTATTCGTAATATATAATTTTTTTTATCATGTGCGAGATCTGCGGAGGACCCCACTTTACCATAAGATGCCCTCATTCATATTCATCGGGGTATTCTACGGATTATTATTCTAACACGTATTTGCAGCCGCAGCCATATCAGCCATACCAGCCTTCATACCCACAGGCTAACCAGTGGTTTAACCCTGCAACATCTGAGTCACTAGATAGAATAAAAAGTCGGCCTGATCGTCTACAAGCTAAGATGTATGAGGAAAGGCATGGTGGGAGCTCGTCAGAGTATCCACCTAGCCAACATTTTTATCAACATCCCGATTATCGGGATGTCTCGTCTCACACTAGACCCGATTTTGCCGCCTTACTTGCTAAACAACAGCTCATGCTCGAGGATATCGATTCTTTGCTATCCAAGCGCACCGACTCTTTGAGGGAACAAGATGCGGCACTTAAAAGGCTAGAGGCTCAGGTGGATGAACTGAAGACTATAATGGACGTTGAAGTCCCACCTCCAGTTCAGCAGGTTAATTTCACATATGATGACCCAGACGAGATGGTAACACTTAGATTACCTGATTGTATTAGTCCCGTTGCTGAAACTGTTTGTCCTTACTCATCTGATTCTGTGCATGATTTAACTGACCCATATGATTCTTTACACTTGTCTTGTGAGGATGATATTTTGCAGGATTCAGGGTTAGAGCCAGAGACCATAATGGACGCCTTAGTCCCACCTTTGGTTCAGCAGGATGAGCAGCCTTGCCAGATCTCTAGTTCAACAGCATACCCTTGGGAGGCAGATGTCTGGAGTGATGATGAGGAGATAGAAAGGATAGCCTGGGACGCGCATAGGAAAGCCATGATGGAGAAGATAGGGGAGGCTGAGGAAGATATGGATTTTTCAGAATCCACAGGCTGGCTGTTTGAGGAAGAAGTGGTGGAAGAGGAAGACACCACTGACCTGCTTGAAGAAGCAGCTGATGGGGAAGCAGAGTTTGGTGACGAGTTAGTTGATTTGTCAGCTCTAGAAGTGGACAAAGATTTTGATCAAGTGTCACCAAACAAGGAAGATGAGAAAGAAGCAGTGGTGGAAGAAGAAGAACACCACAGCCGGCGCGTGCAGGCATTGGATATTACACTGCTACTAGTGCCACCACCATGGCCACCACCACGGGAGAAGACGAAGAGGCACCTGGACCGACACAGGGTGAGGGTCAGGAGTTGTAGAGATAACAAGTCCCCTCATTACATGCCAAGAATCAGGTTTGGTCCAGGTAAATTTAAATATTGGTGGCCCGACCCATTTAAATTCGATAAAATATTTTTAAATTCCACTAATGTAATTTTTCTAAATAATATGGACCGGGTGGAATTAAATGGGTTGGATCGGGTCCAGATAAAAGAGAAGCCCCCTGATTAAGTTTAAGTGTGGGGAGGCTCTGTAGAGTTTGTAAATTTATATTTATACCTATTTTTTTTCTAGCTTTTCATTTTTTTTATTTTGTGGTCGTTCTTCGGTAGTGGTTAATAGGTTTTTATCTTTCTATTTTATTTTTGTTTTGTGTCTTTGAGTCTGTTTGCGTGTTTGCTTAGGTAGAGGAAATTTCACCATGAGCGGATCCCATGTATTTATCTTTATATATATTTTATGATTGGGAGTTTTGGTAAAGGTTTGGGTAATAAGAGAATTTTTCTTTAAAAAAAAAAAAAAAAAAATTAATTAACTTTCTGTGAAAAAAAGATTTTTCACGTAATGTGAGGAGTCTGGGCTGACCTGTTCGCCTTATGCGACTGGCTATTACCCCGGAAAGTTATATTTTTTTTTCTCTTGCAACGCGTGTTGTGATCACCAGTGTCCTTCACGTTGAGCGAGAATCAGATTTTTTTTTCTACCCATTTGGTTCTACCACCATTCACCGCCATTTTGCCAAGCAGGTACGTTTTCTTGTTTGTTGTTAAATTATGAGTCTAAGTCAGTAGTTTGAGTCTTTTTATTTTTGTGTGGTTCGATATTATGCCCGGGTTTTGTTTGTTTTGTTTTGCGCAGGTTTGGATTGCACCACCCGTACTCAATCTCCATTCGGGTGATTCTGAAGCTGTTTATCATTTATCAACGAAAGCCCGGAGTTTATTATTGTGTCAAAGCCGATCGCGAATGAAATGCTATACGATCGAGCTGGATTGGACTAAAGTTTTAGAGCTTACAAAGAAAAATGAACCAGCTAAGTCTTTTCCAAATTGCCCTCGTCTTTTCATTTTTGTATTCAGAATTTATTTTTTGTTTTGTGTCGTTTTCTATTCCTACATTGAGGGCAATGTAGAATTTAAGTGTGGGGATGGGAAACTGTCGTTTAGTCTGTATACAGAGTCGTTTAAATCAAAAAAAAAAAATTAAAAAAAAAACGAAAAAAAAATTGGAAAAAAAAAGTCCCTGATTTTGAAGTTTGCATTATATAAAATATGGAAAATGATAGGTAAAGTTAGGTGTCCGGTTTTCAAATAGTATGTATAATAAGAGATTAAAATTGATTGAAAACGTGTCTGATTTGGGATACGTGGGTAGGCTCGGCCGGTAGAAAGGTTTCCTTTGAAAAGTAATAAATTAATTATGTTAGGCTATTTTGTGGGTTCTCATCTAGGAGAAACGGGGAGACCGAAACCGCCAAAAATAGTATAAGAAGCACCGTTATAAGTAGAAAACCGTTAGAATTTCTAATCACTTAAAGAAAAAAAATTAGAAATCAAAGCAAAAATGCTGAAGCTTAAGGTGCCTGGTCACTGGGATAGCGACTTGGATTGGTCACACCCTCTGAGTTAAGTATGCTGAGATGAAAAAAATGCTGAAGCTTAAGGTGCCTGGCCACTGGGATAGCGACTTGGATTGGTCACACCCTCTGAGTTAAGTATGCCAAAAAAAAAAAAAAAAAAAAAAGTGATTTTAAATTCTCTTGGTTTTCTACATAAGACGGTTGGGAAATGGTCAATTGGTCGTTCCTTTAGCTTTATAAGCTTGAGGCGGGATTAGGAGGAACTGTGGCTTCCTTCGAGTGAGACCCTAGATAGACTAATCAACATGAACTTAACATAAATAAAAAGGGGGCTTGGAAACCGGTGTGAGTTTAAGAGGATCAATATACCTGCAATCGCAATCAATACGTTAGTAGATTATTAATTAAGTAACCTATGTTTTGAAACTGGATGTAAACCTAACTGTGATTCCATAGCATAATTCTTTTTCAGGGACGAAAAAGAGTCAAGTGTGGGGATGTTTGATGTGTCGTAAAACACATCTATTCTCTTATGTATTTTTTGTTATAATTGAGTCTTTTGTATATAGTTTTTAGTAGTTTTAGGCGTGTATTCGTTTGTTGGCCTATTTTTGTCATTGTATAGACAGTGGCGAAGCTTGAAAATTTGAACCGGGGGGTCGAAAGTCAGCGGTCACGGGATGAGACCTAATTTTTTTTTCTGTAGCTATGATTCGGGTGATATGTTTGGGTCGATGATTCGATTCGGGTGAAGTCGAATCAAACATTAAATACAATAAATATCAAAGTCCTAAGCATTGTTTAACAAACAATTGAACAAATACACTAAAACATTAAAAATGAGACAAAGAGTTGGTACCTAGATGGAGAATTACAGTTCAGCCCGTCGACCTTTAAGATTTTTGAATTATTCAATTATGGATAGGGTGCAAACGAGCCGAGCTAAGCCCTAGCTCGACCTGGCTCGAGCTCGAAAACTTATGAGAGCTCGAGCTCGGCTCGTTTACTATCTATTAGTTAATATTTTAAATAAAAGTAATATAAATAATAAGTTCGGAGCTTGATAAATGAAGTTCGGCTCGGCTCGTTTGGTAAACAAGCTTAAATGAGGGGGTGAATATTATTAAATATTAATAAACCTAATATTACACTAAGGCTCGACGAGCCTGACGAGCTTCAAATGCTAGGTTGAGCTCGGGCTCGATTAGTAAACAAGCTTTGTTTTAAGCTCAAGCTCAGGCTCGATAAGGCACGACTCGTTTCGAGCTTTTTACCAAGCCAAGCTCGAGTATTTAAGAGATAACAACTCCATCGCTTACTCATTGAATCTGCTATCCCGCTCATGTAGTTGTTGGGCTTAGGACTTTAGGATTTGGGCTTTACATTTACTTTGTTTTGGGTTAAAGTTTTGGTTCACGTAACTATTTTTTTTAAATGGGGGGTCGAAACCGTATATACCAAAAAAAATTCATATGAAGACTATATACTCGAAACTTCTGAGCGAAAATTCGGGGGGGTCGGCCGCCCCTCCCCGCCCCTTGAATACTTCGCCACTGTGTATAGATTTTTATTAATTTTTAGTACTTATTTATTTATTTTATATTTTGGTAGGTGTTCGTGTGAACGTTGGAGCGTAAACGATGGACTTTGGTCAAGCCAAGAACACCCGAGTGTAGAGCACCGAGTTGTAATAATAATAATAATAATAATAATAATAATAATAATAATAATAATAATAATAATAATAATAATAAAATGAATGGTCAACTGACCATCTCGTGAGTGAAGTCAAAGGCCCAAAAGAATTTAATGAAAAAAAAAGGGTTTAGAAATATAAAGCATAGCGGCGGTGCATTCGAAGGATTTATTTATTTCGAGGGGAATTTGGACGGCAAATAGATAATAGATCATTCATTCGACATTCAGCGTAGGGGATTTTTTTCCAATTCTTTGGAATTCATTCCACACAGCAAAAGACAAAAGAAGAAGCAAGCTACGGTGACGAGCGAAAGAGCACGGAAGGAGAAAAGGCCACGGACACATTAAAGATCAAAAGCCAACGAGCCTTGGGTTAGGTTTAGTTTTCGCTCTATATTTTTATAGACATGATGAAATTGTTTTTTATAAACTTTGAATTTATGTTTCTAAATATTATGAGTAACTAAATATTTTATGGTTGCTTAGGTTTATGAACTAGACACGTTTTATGCAATTTTTAATGTTTTTGGTTTTTAATTTGATGTGTAGAATTACATGACTTTAATTTTATTGTAGGATTTGATATATGTGTGTTGGTGTTAATTTTATTTGAAGTTTGTTTATTGGTTTTGTGGAGCTAGGCATGTAGAGATACCCCCTAGGCCTTGAAATCAATCTAGTTCGTCAACTTAGGTTAGCGTGCTAGTATTTGGAGTTGGAGTACGACACAAGTATAACAAACTAATATAATAAATTAACTAAGACGTGCAGTCCATTCTTGAGGGTGAGAAATCTAACTCGAGATTGCTAGGTAACTAACTAGGCATTGTTCGGTAGTTGGCAAGCGCTAGGGCGGGAGTCGCTACTTGTTCGTGTTTAGAGTTTTCCTAGGTTTTCTTCAGTAAAGTTTAAGTCTGCTTCATAGTTTGAGGGTTTTAATCCAGGAGAGGTTTTAATCTGATTTCTATGGGATTTTGGTACGCTAGGGCGATCCGGGTCCATCTTAGCATTTCTACACTTGTCCCGCCTTGAGTCTAGTGAGCTATCTTTGACAGGAGGTTTATTAGATAAGAATAGGGTCTCAAGTTAATTACCAGATTCAGGATTTATTGCTAGTGTCTAGGGATTTTACCTAAGTAACCAGCCTTCTTCCTATCTGATTTCTCCAAGCTCCTAGGTTTGTATAAGCACTTGAGGTTATTTTGTTTATATTTAGTTCCTTCTAAGTTTATAATTAGTAGTTTAAAATACCCCCCATTTAAGTATATATTTATTTAGGTTAGTATTCGGTAGAGGTTGTGATCTAGAGTTGCATTCGCGTCTTTGGGTTCGATACTCGGTCTTATCTGTTTACTGCTTTGCGACCGGTACACTTGCCGTGCGTGTGTAGTTTTTAGGTGAGTCGTTTTAATTAGAACTTGTGTTATTTATATATATACATTTACACACATCACCCACAAATAGTAAACTATTGGTAGGGTCTGGGGAGGGTAGGAGTAGACAGACCTTACCTCTATCCCTGAGAATAGAGAGGCTGCTTCCAAAGAGACCCTCGACTCAAAAAAAAAATGATAATAATTTAAACTACCAATATCACATAAATGGCGAAAAGACTACATGGCAAAAGTAAAAGATAAACAACGAGAAATAACATATAAAGAACCCCTAAAGCACAAGAAGACAATCACGTGTAAAGACCAACAAAAAAGTGAGGGTGAAATCTAATTTCCTATGCCACATCTAAAAGCTCTTATGAACATATCCTAACAGTCTTTAACCTTAATCCTAAGTCTTCACAAACTCCTATCCTGGACCATGTCCTTAGAGAGGTGTAACTCTTGTAGATCTTTCCTAATCCTCTCATCCCAAGTCAACCTGGGCCTACCCCTACCCCTCCTCCCCTCCACAGTATGGTTTTCCACCGCCCTAACTGGCTCCGTCATCTGTCTCCTCTTCACATGCCCGAACCACCTTAGTCTCCCCTCCTTTATCTTATCAGATATACTAGCTACTCCCAACCTTTCTCTAAGAACCTCATTTCGTATCCTGTCTAACCTTGTGTGCCCACACATCCACCTCAGCATCCTCATCTCTGCTACGTCCATCTTATGTGCATGTGTTTTCTTGATGGCCCAACAATCCGTCCCATATAACATAGCAGGTCTAATTGCTGCCCTATAAAATTTCCCCTTTAATTTAACAGAAAATCTCTTATTACACAATATTCTAGTGGTTCTCTCCACTTACACCATCCAGCCTGAATGCGGTGTACTACATCACTGTCGATCTCCCCATCCCTTTGTACAAACGATCCCAAATACTTGAACTTAGTTACCTGCGGAAACACTTGACCTCCAATGGTAATCTAGGTATCCTCATCATTCTCTACGCCACTGAAATCACAATACAAATACTCGGTCTTAGATCGACTAATCTTAAAACCTTTGCCCTCTAGAGCTACTCGACAATCCTCTAACTTCTCACTTAAGCCCTGTTTACTCTCGGTAACTAACACAATATCATCCGCAAAAAGTAAACACCATGGAATCGTCTCTTGAATCATCTTAGACAACTCATCTAGGACAACAGCAAAAAGGAAATGGCTCAAAGAAGACCCTTGGTGGAGTCCTACCTCCACAGAAAAAAAATCAGTATCTCCTACCGGCGACCGAACGCTAGTCACTGACCTATCATACATATCCCTTATTAAGTCTAAATACTTCCTAGGAACCCATCTACCCTCTAGACTTTCCCAAATCAACCTACGAGGTACACTATCGTATGCCTTTTCTAGGTCAATGAAAAGCATATGTAGATCCCGCCTTTTCTCTCTATATTTTTCCATCAATCTCCTTAGAATGTGTATCGCTTCCGTAGTAGACCTCCCTGGCATAAAACCAAATTGGTTTACTGAAACCTGAGTTTGCTTTCTAAGTCTAGTCTCAATCACCCTCTCCCATAATTTCATAGTATGTCCTAACAACTGTGGAACTCATACAATTACTGAACGTGAATGCTTATATAAGTTTTGCAAACGTGTTGTGAAGATCTACAGCAAAAAATATTTGCGGAAACCAAACTCCAATGAAGTCCAGAAATTGTATGAGTTCCACCACGAAAAGCATGGTTTTCCAGGAATGCTCAGAATCATCGATTGCATGCATTGGTTGTGGGTGAATTGCCCTAATGCATGGTGTGGCTAGTTTTATCGAGGCGATCATGGTCATCCAACAATAATCTCAGAGGCTGTTGCGTCACAAGATTTTATGGATTTGGCATGCTTTTTTTGGTGTTCCCGGATCGAATAACGACATTAATGTCATTAATCAATCATTGGTTTTTAAGGATGTTGTAAAAGGAACCGGTCCAGATATAAAATTTACAGTTTCAGGGTTTGAGTACAGGCGCGGGTATTATCTTACTGATGGAATATACCCAACCTACTCTACACTCGTTAAAACTGTTCAGCACCCTCCTGACGAAAAAAGAAAGAAATTTTCTAGGTATCAAGAAGCGGCACGAAAGGACATTGAACGAACATTTGGGGTTCTACAAGCAAGATGGCACATAATCGCAAACACGGCACGTGCTTTCACACCCAAAAAACTTATTGTATGTATGCTTGTATCTTGTTGCATAACATAATCATGTAAGACGAAGGTCAAGCTATTTATGAGTACAATGAAAACGCGGTAGAGGAGAATACTATTCCGCTTAGCCCAAAGCAGCAAGACTACCCAAACACAACTCCACCATCACCCAAGTCTTCACACAAACAAACATACACACTGTATGTATCGAGATAACACAGAGACAAATCGAGTTTCCATCTTCTCCAAACAAAACTCCGGCGACCTCCATCTTTTCCGGCACACTTCTCCGATGACCTTCATCTTCTCCAGCGAGCACCAAGATGATGATGATGATAAGGTAAAGTTTTTTTCTTTTTATTTATAGTATGACAGCTTTAACGTCCAAAAGTTCCTCGAAAAATGGGACGGGGTGGACGGGGTTTTTGCACCGTCGGCACCGATCAAGGGACCGGGGGGTGTTCCCCGATGGGGATGAAGTCCACGTCACTTCCCCGACCCCTTCCCCTTCCCCATCCACATACCCCTAGTCTTATAGTGTAGGTGATCTAACTAAATGCAGGGTAATCTTGGCATTATAATTAATCGATTTTAAAACTTGTAGGGTAATCCATTTGCATTCTCAGTCCAAATTAATAAACAATGATATTAAACAAACCCTACAAAGAAATGGGCTACTCTTTATATATGACCCAAAAATTGACAAAATATTTTTTTTTTTCAGCAAAATGCAACATAAAACAAGGAACAGCCACAACCATGGCCCCAATTCACCATAAATCATTAAGCCAAACAAATTATGCAAACTACAAAAAGGGAGTCATGTTCACTGAACCAAATTTTAGACCTTCATCACTCGCATGCCCATTATACGTATAATACAATAACTAAACTCGGCCCCATTCTAACAACAAGTCAAGAACATCTCTGTATCAATAAGAGCTTCATAAATAAGACAAAAATAAATTAAAAAAAAAACTAACAGCATGGTGATTTGCTCAAAATCTAGCTCTACCGCTACATTCTTTGTGCATTTTTAACTTACTCTTTTCCCAGAATTATAAAACATTTGCGCCGTCTTTTTTGCTATTATTTCAGCGATCAGGCCAATCTGCAAGAAACTGTATCATATTAATACAAGAAGATTGATATGAGTAATTCCATGGCAGCATCAGAAGACTACTTTGGATCATGAAAAGAAAGTTTTACTCACATGTTGGTCAAAAGATTGCTCCCGAGCAGGCAGCATTAAACCAAAATAACTTTCTTCATTCTCAAGTCAAAAATATGTGATTAATATGCAGAATCGCGATCCTTATAATACCCCAATAGCTTACTGACAAGTGGAACTAAGGCAGCTAACGCAATTTGAATCTGTTCTGAGCTATTTAAACGAACACTAACTTGACCCGAACCCTTATTATTTAAATTAACACGGCCAATCAAATTAGTAAACCGACCAATAGGAATCTGAGACTGTGCGTTCCAACCAAGTGCCAAATCACCATGCCAATCCATAACCGAGAGACCAATTGTAGACAAAAACCGACCCAAAGGATAATCTTTATCTCTTAATGTAGCCTCCAAACTGCCGCCATAAGCCACATCACCACGACTGATAACCGCTCCTCCTGCCACCACTAGCTCCCCTCGTTTATTAATCATTAACTTGTCCTCAAATTTAACACCACCGGTTAACGAGTCACCCATGTAAGTAGCTGAAAGACCAGCTGATGCTTTGTTTTTTCTGTAATTAATGAACCGGGTTTCACTTCTTAAGGTATAGGACATTTCTTTTCCAACAGTCTGCATATCTAATGCTACAGTTGTTGACTTTGATTTTCCATGTTTTAATGCACTTGATACCTCCATTTGGAGATTAGCATCTTTTTTATCTTTGGTAATCTGACCTGAAAGTGACACAGGTATCTTTTCTTTGAGTGCAAGCAAGTGTTCCACGTTGATTCCTTCATAACCAACATCATGGTCCCAGCCATGCGGGTCAAGCACGGGTCTAATGAGCCATTGGTTAGCAGACTCAAGAGCCCGGTACCGATGGGTCGGGCTATCTGCATCAAATGTAGCAGGTAAATTCATATCTTGAGCAGCAACAGGAACTGTTGCAGCACCGTGACTGTCTTCTTCTACATTATTATCAGTTAAATCACTTGGAAAATTCTTGGCTGCTTCTGCCATTTTTTTCATCATCTTTCTTTGTTTCTTTTCTTCCTGCAACTGTTTCTTCATAAAGAGCTTTTCTCTGTATTCCAATTCATCATAATATGATTTCTTCTGTGCCTTACTAAGCTTTGACAATTGGGAAGTAGTCAACCGCTTAAACGGTGGTAATTCATCGTATTCTGATGATTCTTCATCAGATGACTCATCACCGTCATCATCATCACCAAACTGCTCCTGAGGTAACTTCAGCTGAGGTCTCGATTGCAAAAGATTTGAAAGAATATATGGCAACGGCGGTACTCTCATTCTTGTTGCAAACGGCTTGCCAGGTGGCGAGTCTTGCAACTTCAAAAGCATATTAGCTTCAACCAGAATCTTTGAAGCAAACGAAAGTAGTAACAAATGAGGCTTCCACACTTGACCATTTGGCAAAACCCGTTGACCAGCCCGATTCGTTCTACATGCTGAATGGTTTTCCACTAATGAAACAGGGTTCATGAGACGCATATCACCTGCAGCCTGCCGAATGGCTTGCTGGACCACATGAGACCGTTGGGTCACAAAAGCGTCATAACTAGTAGCTGTACCGTTTGGGCCTTCGGGTGGAGCCGATGCAGCATGAGTCAAGACCACAATAGCATTAAACCATATAGATTGACCAAATATATCAGTTATGGTTCTCAAAAGAGGCATGTCACCAAAATCCCTACTTTGCATGTCCAAACGATCAAGATATAACACGATATCGGGAGGTGACTTTTGAATAAACCGTTTAACAGAGTTGAGAATTTTCTCATTTTTCCTTTGATCAGCCCATGAAGAAAAAAGCCCTGGTGTGTCAATAACACGAACCTTAATACCCTGCACGGTTCCAACAACATCTTGAACTTTCTTTGTTCCAACTTGAAACGCATCAGTTCCAAACTTAACTTCATCAAATATAGAATTAATGGTTGCACTTTTCCCAACCCCGGTTTTCCCAAGAACCATAATGGTGCATGAGAACTCTAGTGGTTCTTGACCAGCTGCTTCCAACTGCTCAGCCATAGCACTAGCACGCTCAAAGCTAAAAGCAGCAACACGGCCTCCATTGCTGCCTCTTATTTGTTCAGCCAAACCTAGCCTATATAAGACCTGAGCCACAACAACGTTATGAGGGGTCTGCCCAAGCCTACGGGCAAGTCTCAAAAACTTGACCCGAATCATCTGGAGCTTTTCACGAGTGTCATCATTTTCATCAGGCTCCCCATTCGTTGGTTCATCAATGACTTGGTTTTGCAAAGAAACGTTTCCGTTTGGCTGAGATTGAACCACACGGTGTGCCGGTTCCAGTAGTGGTGCACCTCTGCCAAGACCAGCAGGGTGAGTTGGGGCTGGCGATGGAGCTGGGGTGGGGATGGGTGCGGTGGTAGGTTTGGGATTAGGGATGGAAGAATGGTTAGGTTTTGAATCAGGTTTAAGATTAGGAACAGGTGTGGGTGTTGCAGATTTTGGTGTAGATAAAGAAACACCAATAACAGGCCTCAATTCTGGTTCTTTCTTCACTGGCGTATCTCGTTTCACTTCATGTTCAATAGGTTCACTTTTTTCGTCCTTTGAAATTTCTGCTCTTTCCACATTGATGACTGAAGTACTTCCTTCTTCCATTAGTTTTTCGTCTTGATTTCCTGAAGATAAATCACAACTTTTCTGTTCTCCATCTTGAATTTGCTCAGCTGTTGATGCATCTTTATTTTCAACCTCTATATCCCCATCTGGCTGTGTTTCGAGACTCACGGAATCTCCATTGGCACCATCTTCATGAACCACTGTTTCATCCAAATCAACATGGTCTGAAACGCCATTTTCAGAATTTTCTAAGATTACAGCAGCTGACTTCTTGTTGGCCTCGTGAACATCTTCCGATACATCTGCGTTAGATACCCTTTGAACCTCATCTACCCCATTGTCTATAATCCCATTATTTTCCAACACCTTCTGCTCATCTTTGCCTACATCATTCACGCCCACCGTTTTGACTTCATTTTTTTCACCACCTACTGACACATCACTAGCCTGATCTTTTGCAATAGTACTTTCTCCATCGATTACCTGCAACAAGCTAATCACTTTTTCCTCACTATTATCATCATCCACAGCCTCATCAGCTTCAAATCCACTCAGCTGATTGCTGGCAGTATTGTCAGATGCATTTCTCTCCTCACTACCATCGTTGTTATTTACAGCCTCATTAACTTCACATCCACTCGCCTGACTGCTGGCAGATGCATTTCTCTCCTCACTAACATCCGCCACGTTAAGCATGTTTTCATCAGGTTCATTACCCTCCACGTGCGGTTGATCCCCGGTTATATTACCAGAGGTACTTTCCCCATCAGTCACCTGCATACATCACCAAATAACAAAATAAACAAAATTCTCCTTAACTAAAAACAACCAACATTAAACAACAACAAGGATAAGGTTACCTTCACATCTACAACCTCCTCAACACGATCAATACCAGCGTCCTCCACAACCGTTTGTCTCTCACAAGGTGCATCTTCTAACTTCTTCACCTGCCCATCTACCTGTAAAGAAACGCTCAAATCGCCACCGTTCTCAATGCTTTTATCTTTTATACCATCATCACTCACAGATAAACTCTCAACATCACCATTTATCTCCTTAAAAGCTTCCTCATCTCTATTAACATTCACTTCCTCCACCTTACTCACACCATTTTCCATCATAATCCCTAAAACCCATAAATTTAAAATAAATAAATAAATAAAACCCTAAAATTAGATAAACAAAGCAACCATGTATACACAGTTATACAATCAATCAGATATCAACAACAATACAATCAAACATAAGTCAATTCACACTATAAATAAGATCTTTAGGCAACAAACAAACAAAGCAAACTAAATTAGGGTTTAATGAAAAAAAGATTAAAGCTTTATATGAATAAAGGGAATACCTGAAGCTATGGATTGGATTGACGTTGATGATAAGAAGAAGAAGAAGAAAAGGGAGAGAAAAATCACAGAAGTTTATCAGTAAACCTGTTGGGATCATACACCTAACCTGTACGGTTTCAAGGGTGTATCAGATCGTACGGTGGATAATGCTTCATCAGATTCATCAACGGTGTTATCTATAATACATTATAAAGGAAGAGTGATGTACAACATAGTAATTTTGTAAATCATCCAATTATTATAGCAACATGTACAAGTAAATTAAGCTTATATCACAAGGGTATAATTGGAACTTTGTGGAACATTAAGACACTTGCAAGGATATCAATGTAATTTTACTATGCTCTCCTACCTCACATCCTCAAAACATATTACATCCCTACCCTCACATTTATATTATTGGTTGTTACTTTATTGGCCCTTTATTGTTAGTGTAATTTTCATTTAAGGGGAAGGAACTCAAGGGACTAACAAGTTGTTTCTAACCCATGGGTCTATAAAAGAAAAGAAGGATTGTGAAAAAATTAGGAATGTGGACGTGCAGGCAAAGATGGACAACATTCTTCTTGTGTGTTGTATTATAGTTTTCTCATAATGATGCATCATATACCTATCTTGAACCCCAAAGGTAGTAATTCTTAACCACATGACCATGCATGTATTACTCAGTTCTATCGTTCTTATATGTTCCTTTGAGACTAAAACCATGAATTCTATCATCTATTTTTGTTTTATATCTATTTTTTTTATTCTTTTTTCTCTTCTTTTTCAAATATAGCTGCCAAGGATTAAGAACACTTATTTTCTATGTTAAACATAACACAAGACTTGAAAATGCAGATGGAGTAATCTTGCTTCATTAAAAGTTCAACCCTTTTTTACCACAACACCAAGTAGATTTTTTTAGGAGATTATTATTATTATTATTATTATTATTATTATTATTATTATTATTATTATTATTATTATTGAAAATTAAAGCTAAAGATTGTTTTTCACAAAAAGCTTATTTGTGCTCAAAGCCAAAAGCTGCCAACTTTCTTATCTTGGATTCATGAGTCCAAATTACTCGATTTCAACTTCATGTGATACTTCAAAATATTATATTTATGCTGCTGCAAATCATATCCAAAAAGGGGAAACTGATATGATGATTGCTGGCAGCACTGAAGCTGGATGGTTTTATGGAGTGCAGGGCCCTTTCTCGGAGAAATGATAACCCACACACGGCTTCTAGACCATGGGACAAAGATTAACGGTTTTTTCATGGGTGAATGTGCTGGAGTGTTGGTATGTGTTCGTTTTTCTTATGAGTAACTTGCTATTATACTTAATGTCTCATGACGGGGTTTTTGTATTTGCACACCATCACATTATTTATATGAGCCGAGCGCCCGAGCCAAGCCCGAGCTTCACTAAGCTCATTTAGATTATGAAAGCTCGACCTCAGCTTGATTCGAGCTTTGTTTCTAAGGCTCAATTGGGGCTTTAATTCTAAAGCTCGAGCTTAACTCGTAAATAGTTTTACAAGATTGAGCTTGGCTCATTTATTATTTATTGATTGATTTATATTTATTATAAATATTGTTTTACATAAAAATTAGCTATTTTCATAATTTAATAAAGAATTTAAATTAAATATATATTTAATATATTAATTAGAAATTATACATATAGTGGGCTCGTTTAGGCTCGTGAGCTGGCTCGAGCTTCATAACCAAAGCTCGGGCGCGTTTGCTAAACGAGCTTGTTTTTAGTCTCGGGTTCGAGCTTGGTTAGGCTCAGCTCGGGTCGTCTTGAGGCCCGACTTGTTTGCACCCTAAAAGAGGGTAAAGCATAACTAGGGTAAGGGTAAAACATTCAATATAAATATTATGGTGGTGTCCATATCACCTCCTTAACCAAAAGCAAGTTGCTTATCTATATATGAGAAAATTATTATTGCAATTCACTTACAAACCACAAACCCAAATACGCAAATACATCAACTTAAAATACTGCTTTTTCTACTTTAGTTTGATTTATGTATATGAATTTTTGTAGTCAAATAAGGAACCTTATGTCAAAGAATAAAAAATGGGCTATTAACTTAATATTCCACTTCAAACACATATTCATGCGATTATTTCTTGGCTCACAAAAATGCAAAAAGTCATGATTATTCCATTTCACATATGTTGTAAACATATATTAGCCTCTGATATTTACACTACTTACATTATTGCCTCATTAACTTTCTGTTGCATTTAAGTTCACAACCAATCATGTTTAACTATATCTTTAATTTATAAGAGATTAAGAGACTATGTTGATGCCTGCATCATCTTTGCAGCTGGAGAATGAAAAGATAGAGCGATTTAAACATCAGTTAGAAGGTTTCTTGGGGATTGTTATTAATTTCCCAATTTACAATAACGAATAACTTACCTTTTTATACATGTTGGTTATTGGTATTGTTTTATAGTATTCTTATCATGTATTTTCTTTACAACATAATTCATATGGTACATTATTAGATTCATTACATTATTAATCAAGTAGCACTGTGAATGTATTCGTGACATGGAAAGCATCAATAGAAGAGAGCAACGGTTACACCCGCTGCAACGCGCGGGCATTCCCACTAGTTATTATATATGCGAAAGATAGCGTATTAATGTATTATCATTAGTAGTATATCTCACTCCATTATTTCACCGTATTACGTATACTCCACATATATACTTACCAAGAAAATATATGTTTTACGTGGAGGACAATTTTTTTTTTTTTAACGGTCAACGAAACGTTTCTACCCGACTATCCATGGGACCCTTAAGCTGGCGAACCCAAGAACCCCCCAGGACAATGCAAGGGGCTGGCCAGGGTAGCCAGGCTTGCCCACGAGGTTTCCGAACCGGGAAAAACCCGATCCCCCACCCGTCCGAAGACCCGCTGTGGAGAACCGGTAAAACCTGGGCGAGATCAGGACTCGAACTCCTGACCATAGGTAAGGAGTCATCCCTCATTTCTCTTAATGTCCTCCAAATGTAGCTACTGGGAATTGAACCCAAACGTCTCATAGGAAACTTAGGCCCTCAACCAACTGGGCTACAAGTGTTGGACACGTGGAGGACAATTTATTATAAGAATTTGTTTTTTTAGTAGACAAATCAAATCCGAGCATTTTGGGGCTTCCTTTTGACAAATTCAATTACTTCAGGAGTACCCGAGTTGTCAAACACTTGTCAAACACCAATTCCAGGGAAAACTCGTAAAATCACCTGTCCGTAGACACGACGATGAATTTAACGGTACAATCCGCCCGGCTTAAGAATCGAACCCAGGATCTCATGGGTCTTCTATCATTGGCCAGAATGTCTCCATCGCTAAAAGGATTCAAACCGTGCCTCTTTCATTGATTTCTATCGGTATAAATAATACAACCATTATCTCCTAAATATGGTAAAGGATAATTACAATCAATACAATTTAAATCATTCTAAATATATAATCTATTACACTCCCGCAGTCGAAGCGGGAGGAGACCAGATGCTGAGACTGGATCTGAAGTCTTCAAATAAAATACGTGGCAATCCTTTAGTGAAAATGTCGGCTATCTGATATCTGGATGGTACGTGTTATATACGAACATGACCTCGTTGAACTTGTTCTCTAACAAAATGAATATCAAGCTCGATGTGCTTTGTGCGTTGGTGCTGCACTGGATTCCCTGATAAATAGATGGCACTTACATTGTAACAGTAGACCATAGTGGCACGAGAGATTGGTACCAAGAGCTCGAGAAGTAGGTTTCGTAACCAGCAAATTTCCGCAACGACATTTGCTACACCACGGTATTTGACCTTTGCACTAGAGCGATATACGGTGGGTTGACGCTTAGACGACCACGAAATTAGGTTATCCCTAAAATAAATGCAGTATCCACTGGTGGAGCGTCTGGTGTCGGGGCAACCTGCCCAGTCAGCGTTAGTATAAGCCACAAGAGAAGTGGCAGCCGATGCGTTTCAGGGCATTCCAATGAGTTGTGCAAGGCGCGTGCATATACATACATACATACATACATGTTGAACTACATAAGTGATGTCAGGACGTGTGAAAGTGAGGTACTGTAAATCACCTGCTAAACTCCGAAATAATGTGGGATCATGAAATGGTTCATCTGGAGAGGCACCGATCTTAGAATTTGCATCGACTGGTGTGGCTATGGGGTTGCAAGACTACATACCTGCGCGAACTATAATATCAGTAGCATATGATTGTTGAGAAAGAAACATGGTGTTGTTCTGTCTAGTCACACAGATGCCCAAAAAATAACTCAAAGGACCCAGGTCTTTCATGGCGAATTCAGTAGCAAGGTTCGCCATAAGACGCTGATATAGACTATTAGAGGAGGTGACCAGAAGAATGTCATCGACATAAAGAAGCAAAAATGTTGTATCGTTGCCCTGCTGAAATGTAAAGAGAGAAGCATCACAACGGCTATGTGAGAAACCCAAAGAGAGAACATAATTGGTGAACCATTGATACCACGCACGAGGAGCCTGTTTTAACCCATAAAGTAACTTGCGCAAAAGACACACATGATCTGGAAAATTTCTGTCCATGAACCCCATTGGTTGATGCATGTAGATGGTTTCATGTAGATGCCCGTGTAAAAAAGCGTTAGTGACGTCTAACAGATGCACGACCCTATCTTTAGATAAAGCTAGTGAGAGTATTGTGCAGATCGTGGCCGGTTTGACAATCGGGCTAAAAGTCTCACCACAATCAATGCCCACCTGTTGTGATCGTCCATCACACACTAACCGTGCTTTATAGCGCTCCAATGTCCCCTCTGACCTGAACTTATGTTTAAACAACCACATAGAACGTATAATATTCATGTTAGGTGCACGAAGCACTAACTCCCAAGTCCCGTTTCTAATTAATGCATTGTACTCGGTAGACATTGCACAAAACCATTCCGGACTAGCCAAGGCATCGGTTGGATTTTTGGGTATGGGAATTAGGCCGGGTGTGGTGGTAGTGTTTAGGTTGAAGGGAAGTTTTGGTTTATAGATTCCACTCATTGAGCGGGTGTGTATGGTTCGGGTATTAGGTTGAGGGGTGGCCGAGGGTGGGGCATTTGAGTGACCGGTTTGGTTGTCGGATGGGTCGGTTGCTGAGGTGGGTTCGGAAGTGATTGGGTTGGGAATGATGTGGGGAACAGTGGATGTGTGGGGGCCGGTTGTGGGAATATGTGGCCGGGTAGAGTGGAAGATGTTGTTGGGCCTGGGGTAACGTTTGTTGGGCTTGGGTTAGGAGGGGACGTTGGGCTGGGGTTAGGAGCGGACGGTGTGTGGGCATGAGTTGGTTGGGCAGGAGTGACGGTTTGTAGGTGTGGGCATAAATGGTGGGGAAAGGGTGTGTCTAGAAAGTCATATTTTGGTGCGGGTCCAACGGTTTGTGCGAAGGGGAAGGTGGTCTCGTCAAAGGCGACGTGACGTGAGATAAAGAATCGTTTGGTGGATAAGTCGAGGCATCGATATCCTTGGTGAGTGGGTGGATATCCGAGGAAAACACATGGTTGAGAGCGGTTTTCAAGTTTATGTATGGTGGTGGAGGGTCTGAGTAGGAAACATAGACAACCGAATACACGGAGGTGATCATAAGTGGGTCTGGACAAATATAATAATTCAGTTGGGGTTTTATTTTGGGTGATTTTGGATGGTAGTATGTTTAGTAGGTATGTGGCAGTTTAAAGTGCAAAGTGCCATAGGTGGGTTGGTAAGGATGTGTGAGCCATTAAGGTTCAGACCATGTTATTTATGGTTCTAATTTTACGCTCAGCCTTACCATTTTGTGATTAGGTGTATGGGCAAGAAAGACGGTATAAGATACGGTTGGTTGTAAAAAAAAATTGAAAGGATGTGTTGACATACTCGCGACCATTGTCACATTGAAATGTTTTAATGGTCCGTTCAAATTGGGTTTTAATGGTCGAGGCAAAGTGTGTAAAGGAAGGGAAAACTTGTGATTTTTGGGCAATGGGATAGATCCATAAAAAATTGGAATAATCATCAAGAAATAAGACATAATATTTATGGCCTGAAGAACTAATTATTGGTGAAGTCCACACGTCACTATGAATTATATCAAATGGTTGTAATGTAATGTTATTAGACGAAAAAAAAGGTAAACGAACACTTTTACAAAAAAAATACAAGACTGGCAAATATTATTGGAACAAAAATCAAAATCCAAAACATTAGAAGTTTTTAATTTATTTAAGGAAGCAGGTCCTGGGTGGCCAAGACGGTGATGCCAGTTTTGTGAGGAGATAGCAGCAAGGGCAGTGGGTTGACAAGTTGATGACCCGAACAGCAAGGGCTAGAGATCACCGCCGCTGTTGCATCGCAGGAGTGGTGCCTTGGTCCTATAGTCCTTCACAAGAAAATCAAACGGGTCAAATTCGACAGAAATAGAATTGTCCGTAGTAAAACGACGAACTGAAATTAAATTTTTGACAAGTCTATGGGAATAAAGGACATTCTTTAGGATAAAGGGTAGGAAAGATTTGGGTAGGTATTTTGTGCCATGTCCTAGTACCGGGATTGTTTCTCCATTGCCTACAATAATATTACGAGACAAGCAAGAAGTAGAAAAGGAATGAAAGTCACCTTGCTCGTTGGTCATTGTAGATGATGCATGTAACACCCCAACCGATGGCGGAAACATCGAGGTGTCACGTAGTGACGATTGTTCAATAGCTCATGGACTAGAAATGTAAATTTTGATACATTGAATTTAATAATTTATTACATTGAAAGAAATACAACAATCAAAACTAGCAATCTAAACTAAAATACAGTAAATCCCAATCTAAGCCTAAGTTCCAAAAGCTTAGAAGTGATCTCATAAGAACCTGAAACATGTACGAAAATAATTTAGTCAAGACAAAAATGTATTGGTGAGCATACCCGTTTGATACATATAGTAAGGAAAATTTAGCAATTCATGTGTTATTTTGCAAAATGTAATAAGTGGTATCCATGTCAAATCAACCCTGAAATGAAATGAAATATATATAGTATGCGCTAGTAACAGTAGTAATGAAACACATAGCAATGACAAGGACTCTCAACAGAGTCACGAGGGTATATACCATAGATACACGAAATGACACAAGCAAACACACATAAGAATTGCTATTTTAGTAACAAGAAATAGAAACTTGATAATAGTACATGAGTAGCCCCAAAAGTAAAATGAAAAAGGGGAAAGATATACTCACAGTTTGCGAAAGCGATCCGACTTAAGCGGTCGTGAGCTAAGTAATGGGAATTCTGAGGAATTCAACCTATAACGTAATAGAATACTAATAAGGGAAAAATCTAAGAGTCTAAGGTGACTAGGGTCTAAGGCATTAGGGTTTGCTAGATTCGTATAGGGAAGATGAATTTGTTAATAGTAACTTGAATGACAGTTTTGAAATAAATATATCACGATTTAAAATTAAATATGTGACTACAACACTTATGTAACCCACACTTAGGAAGATTTTCTACTTTATAGAAAAATATCCACAAAATAGATTTTTATGATTTATATTTAACTAAACAATTTATTATATCTAATTAAATATAAATGACGTAAATAATACAATAGACGATCCAAAAATGATTTCTGATGTGAAATAGTGAAAATATTATTTCCATACTTTCTCTCAATTTATTTGTATTTAAAATATAATTAATAAGTCTAAATAATGTTTTAATGATTAAAAATAGTAAAAATAACAAAAATAATCTTTTTCTGAGAAATTACATTTTATTTCAGTTTATTATAAAAATAAATCTCCAGAAAGTTTGAGGTTAAAATCACTTAAAATGAATTTTTAATCATTTAATTATGCTTAAAACAATTTAACTCAAGAAAAATAAGAAAATAATGTATTTTCTAGAAAATAAAAATAGGATAATTTTCTTTAGGGTGTCAAGATATTTCCCCTAAATTTTCATAATTTTTAGAGTAAAAATGAATTTTCTAGAAATATTTTAAGATTATGGTTAATATATATATATATAATTAATAAAAAGAAAATGTAAAAGGAAAAGGACCAAAGAAAGATGGAAAAAAAAAAAACTCGTGTACCAAGAAGGACTCGAACCTGAGTAACCTCTTTCACCTCCACCACACACAACCACTAGGCTATGAGACTTGTTTGGTATTTTCTTTGAAAATGTAATGTTTTTAACTATAATCCACAACCATCATCTTTCCCAAATTTCCTAGCCAAACCCTAACCCTAACCCTAAATCAATAAACCCGATTTACCTACGATAATAGTGCAAATATAAGGGGCTTTCGTTAAGGAATAACCAAGGAGTAAAACGACACTAAAAATTGAGACTTACAAGATCGTGTATGGCTCGCAACCGGGCTTCAAGGTCCGAACCAAAAAAGAACGAAATTGATCATTCTGGACTCGATTCAGATGCATTTTTGAAGCGGGTTTAGAGCGATTAGGGTGCAGAAACGAAATAGGGTGTTCAGTTTATATAATGGTGATGAAATCCGAGCGTTTTGATCTCTTGATTATATCTCGACGGTTACAACTCATAATTCCATTTGAACTCGTTTACTGCTTGATATTATTGAGGGAAATATGTTACAATGCGTGGAGAAACATATAAGGATCAATAAATCGCGTTAATTGCATGTTATAGAAGTGGTTTGGGGCTGCCGGAGATTGGCCGGATACTGGCCGGATCTCGACCGGAAAAGCGAGTAGAGAGAAGAGATAAATTCAGTTTTTTTTGAAACTTTCAACTTTGACAACTTAGGTCCCTAGAGTTTATCTTGGTTAAGTTTCCTTTATAAAACACTAACCAAGTTAAGATAAACTAACCAAAATGCTTTGAAAACTTTATAAAACTTAAATTTTATATAAAATCTTTTACGAATACGTTTCAACATACGCATTTGATTAAAACTTATACCCAATCCATAATAAATATAAATGATAAATATTTAGTTCGCTCTAAAATTAAATTTGAAAACGACGAAACTTACAGGGATTATAATGGAAATGTTTGAAGGGCTATTATTGTCAATTTGATGAAAGACGAGGGTGACGGATGTCACAATGCACCTGTGTCCATGTAATGAATGGGGTCCGGTTGTTACAGAGACATCGTGTAGAGAGCTTGTTCAATGTCTGTTGAGCTATAAGCAGTGTAGGCCTGTTGAGGTTTTGGGCCGAACAATCTGGGTTAGTTGGTGGTATTGTAGTTGGGCCTGTTGGAGGTCGGATAGGGACCGGACAAGGCGGGTGGGCCAATTAGGTGGGAATTGGGCTTGTGAAAAGGGATATGGGGTGGGATGCCACTGATTGGGCAACGGGTTGTAAGATGTAGGCCAGGAATATTGTGGAGGGTTCCAAGTCTGTGGGAATCGACCAAAGGAGGATCGACCGATGATGTATTGTAAAATACATCTATTTCCAGTGTAAAGTTTGTATAGTTTTCGAGTCATTTAGATAGTACTTTTATTAGTTTTAGGCTTGTACCCGTCTATTTTATTTAGTATATGTTTTTATAGATTTTTATTAGTTTTTGGTCTTTTTCAGTATTTATTTATTTATTTTATATTTTGTAGGTGTTTATGGACGTTGAAGCGTAAACGAGCAACTTTGGTCAAGTCAAGAACACCCGAGTCGAGAGCACGGAGCTAGAATGCTAGATATAATATTAGTATATTAAATATAATAATAATAATAAACTAATAATAATTAAAAAAAAGAAAAAAATAAGTGGAAACGTGACTTTGGTTTCTCGGCCCGAGGCCCAAGAAGAATGAAATTTGAAGGCACACATATATCTAAACTATATTATAATGCATGAAGGAGGGGTATTTTAAGATACCCAAAAGTTAAGAACTAATTTTTTATTAACAACCCTAAAATGAGGGTAAAATAGTCATTAATAGATTATTTACACTTTAATACCCTATCTTATTTACACTTTAATTCCCTAATTTTTAGTTAGTAATTACATTTTCCTCCTCTCTCCTACAAAATTATAACTTCTTTTATTTAATTCTATCATAACTTTAAAACTATTATATTTTAAAAACATTCGAATATATCATGACGACCGACTCATTTTTGTCGACGTGTCGGTGTTTGTCGTAATCAATACCGATGCGTGGATTGAAATGTACAAGAAAGAATGCCTTATGTACAAGTGATTATTGCATTTTATGTTTTAAATACTAACTAGATGAAATATAATATGGATTTATTGTTAATATGGATGTTGAATCATAACACCATTTCATGATTAGTAAAACTCAAAATTGTAAAATTGAATTTGGTGTTAAATACTGTTCCGCTCAATAATGAAAAATTCACATAAATCAAATGCAACGATTTAAAAAACCAAACAGGGCACTCGAAATCTACATATCAGCTTTGGTGATTCTTAAAATATGATAATGTTGTTAAACATTATGGTTCATCCTTGCTTTGACAGACAAATAATTTGTCACACGGTAACAAAACTGCAACACAAGACTGGGCTCTAAGAATGCTTTATCGCGTTTGATACTGATAGCTTCAATTGTAGTACCATATTTAAATAATCAACATTAACAATATGTGCATATGTATATGGGTATGCATGCATATATTAATAGGTATACACATAAATATAATTAACTAAAAGAAATCTCATTAAACTTTTAAATATAAATGATTAGCTAAATATATAAAACTTTAAAATAATTAAGTTTAGAAAAAAAATATATAAAAATGCATTGTAGATATTAATTGGTAGAAAACACATGATGTATATTATATATCCATGTGATATGAACATCTATGTTAATAACAACAAAACTCCCTAATTTGAAGGGGTTCTTTTTAACAAAGTTAAAAAAAAAGATAAATGCATTGAATTCTGTATTCACAGAAAACACAATAGTTTTTTACACTTTAGTCAAAGATAAACAAAATTTCCTAATTTAAAGGGGTGGAAAAATCATCAATTTCAAAATTTAAACCATGTGCTAACCTACTAAAGTTTAACAAAATTTCATAATTTAGAGGGTGTTTGGGATTGAGTTTCAAAACAACTTATTGACTTATTGGTTTTTCCCAAAAGCCAATAAGTTGTTTGTGTAATCCAAAAGCACTTTCTGTTTTGACTTTTGGCTTTTGGCTTTAAGGGTGGAAAAACTATTTCTGAAAAGTTAGAAATCCTGGCTTTTAGCTTTTGGCTTTTGACTTTTGGGAAAAAAAATACAAATTTACCACCCATACAACCAATATTCACAATAAGTTAATCGAAACACTTTAAAAAAAAAGACAATGTATTGACTTTTTGACGTTTCTCATCCCAAAAGCTAATCCAAACACTTTTTTTTTAAACTCCTTTTCAAAAAGTAATAAGCCAATAAACACTTTTGACCAAAAGCACTTTTACATTTCCAAACTCAATCTTAAAGGGGTGGGAAAATCATGAATTTGAAAATTAAACCATGTGCTAACCTACTAAAGTTTACTCTATAACTACATACTAATGCACACCTATTTCACTTGCTAAAATACGTAGGCATGGATACTGAATTCAAAAGTTAAAGCTTCTAATGTTGGTTATTTGTTAGTTTATGGTTTTCATTCGTCTCATTTTACTAATTATACCTTTTTTATACATATCTTAATCATTTAAGTGTTAACTTCTTGGTTTTGCAGATTCATTTAGATGAAAAACATACGGAGATGAACAAACCAATAGCCATACAAGCGTCTAAAGTAGCGTCTAAGGTTGTATTTATTAATGTTTAATTTTTTAATATTAACATGACTGTTATTTTATGTGGTATATTGTATGTGTTTTATTGCCGGATAATGGTGATAATATGTTGAGATTATTTGCTATGGTGCAATGTTTAGTCCCTACAAATCTGATCTTCAACATGAATTTAGTGAATAGGTAATATCAACATTTATTTCATCTTCTATTAACTTGTGTATTAAATATTTTTAATTTATTTTAAGGATCAGATGCATGAAATTAATAGAAAGAGATCCAAGAGGCTCTCTTAATGGAAATGGAGTCAAGTTATTGATCTAGAGAGTTCTGATGAAAATGACAAAGAAGACATATTTGATGACACTTTTTATAGGAGAAAATGGAGGAAACTCATCCTCACCAAAAGATGTAATAATCAAACATGGAGATATACAAGAAATTTCAGTGATCGTTCTTGATGACGAATGGTGGGCAGACAATATAGATGAGATCATGCAGACTTGGAACGTGTATGACTAAATTGATCTCATGATTCAAGTAGTTCACTAGCCTTTATTTTTCTCAACTTTTATGTTTATTAATACTTATTTTTCCTTTCGTATGTTACTTTATTTTATCAAATGTTTCTTAAAAGTACTTTACAATTTAAATGTTAAATCTTTTTAGTTACTAAACATGTGTAACGCTTATGACGTATATCCAACGCAATGATGCTACAACAAATACTATACGAATTTGAAATAAGTACCGAAATAAAAAGTGTCACTCCCGCCGCATCGCGCGGGTTTCCTACTAGTTATTTGTTAAATGGGGAGCCGCCATATTGTTGACATAAGCAGCGGCAGCTATATTCTTTCGGGGGAAGATCGACGAGAGCAGAGGACAGAATCATTGAAAGAATTATTTGAGGTGGAGGTCAAGGGTTGAAGGATTGGTGCGAGCACGGGTTCGTTCACTTTGATTGTTTATCTATTCAATACCTGTATGAACATCATGAATGTGATTTGTTTTTATTGTTTTGATTTTATCATGACGATTAGAGGCTAATTATTTTTACTACTTAGGTTTTGATGAATACTCATGATTGATTGAATGTTTTTATGGTTTTTGGAACTTTGACTATGGGTTGATGATTTAGTAAAGACTTTGATTATTTTTTATCTGGTGTATATGCGTACCTAGTTTTGTTCAATTAATAATTATTTACTCCACATGCGTTTTTGTGAATGTCTCATGTATGAATGCGTGTTAGGTTGTGGACTGCGTGTTAGCAACTAGTTTATGGTAAATTGCTAGTGCTTTCCATAGGAGTGGTTTTTGTTGATTGAGTAGTTCTAGGTATTCTTCCAATTCCAATAGCTGTAAGGTGCGGGATTGTCGATATGTCTAGGGTGTTAAATTGCTAGATCTAGATGCTTTGTAAAAAAGATCTTCCTAGTTTCCTTACCACTACTTGCGTATCGAGTCAGGTCAGGTTTTCTATAGTTACCCCTTACACTCTTAGTGTAGTGAGGCTTTCGCGCTGTAAGGTTGTGACATTCGTAGCCCTTACACTTTGAAACTTTTGCAAGTTTAGTCCTTGTAAATTTATTATGTTTCGCATGTTGGTTCTTATTTTTCTTTGAAACTTGATCATTATGAAATCACGTTTTATACTCACGCTTAAGTCCGAAATTCGAAATTTATGTTTGAAACAATATTTCTAAACATATTTAGTTGAAAAATAGGGAGAAATAAATTTAGAGTATAAAAATTGTGATTTTAGTCACAACGCACAATACCGCGCAATCTACGCGCCTATACTATGAAAATTTGTCATTTTTACACTAGATAGCACCTAATATTAACTTGGCTTGTATAATATTATGTCTGGAGTCAAAAATATTATTTTTGGGTGTGTCGGGTATTTAAAACGGGTAAGGCCGGTACCGCGTTAACTAGTAGTATACCCGCTAATTTGCACCTAATACCCACTAAATAATATATTATACAATCAAAACACATCACCTTAGCTATATATGTGTGTGTGTATCGACTAGAATCAGCCACCACATTGTAGTGAGGCCACACATACACCTAGATGCAACAAGTGTCCAAGACACTTACACTTGTCTTATAAACCCCAACACACATTACAACACATCAACCCTACCCCTACACTAATCATTAGTTTATAAACCCTCTTTTCTTCCCTCTCCATAACCGTACATCATCACCACCACATCCACTTCTACTTTGGTTCAACTAAAACCCAAAATCATGCTTGAATCCTCAATCCATGGAGCTTTGTTGGTGATTTAGAACAAGAAATGGTGTCGAACATGTGATTGTGAAGATCATTCGAAAACCATCTTCTCATTTTCTTTAGACTCACTCAAGAACACTCGGGTTGAGTTCTTCAGAATTCCTAGTCTTAACTCGTGACAAGTTTATTTGGATTCATCGTACTTAGCAAAACTGTGAGTATATCTTTCCCCTTTTTACTGCTTTACTATTTTGGGGTGATTCATGTACTTACTATCAAGTTTCTATTTCATTTTACTAAAATAGCAAATCTTATGTGTGTTGTTTGTGTCATTACGTGTATCTATGACTTGTCAAATCATTAACCGTTGCGGCCTAGCATTTCAATGAATAGATCTATGGTATATACCCTTGTGACTCTGTTGAGAGTCCTTGTCATTGCTATGTATTTCATTATTACTAGCGCATACTATATATATATATATATATATATATATATCTTCTTTCCTTTTACAGGGTTGATTTGACCCGGATACCAATTACTACATTTTGCAAACACTATGTTACATATGAATTGCTAAATTTTACCTTACTATATATATCAAACGGGTATGCTCACCAATACATTTTGTATTGACAAAATTATTTTCGTACATGTTTCAGGTTAATTTGAGATGCATCCTTTAAGCTTTCGGATTTATACTTAGATTTTGATCCATTGTTTAGTTGGCATTTAGAAATTGCATTTCATTTTGTAACGCCCAGCGTTTCTCGAATAATATAATAATAATATGTTATTCATAAAATGATTCATTAATTATTTAACAATATTACCTCATTAACAAGAAATACATTCTTATTTCAATAATAAATTAATTACCTAAATTCGCCAAATACCGCGTCGTAAGTAATAACATACTAGTAAACCGACACTTAACCTTACAAATTTAATCGCAACAAAAAAATATATATAACAAATATATAGTCCAAATGCTCGTTTTAATTTAGTCTACATTTATATAAATTATGAAATAATTATGCTAGTGATTAAACGGGTCCAATTCATACACAGGACCCGAGTCAGTAACTGGTTCGTATACGCGGTGTCCACCAAACCCTATCTATATAATATCCTAACCCATCTTCTTCTTCTCTTTAACTCATCTTCACCAACAAAAAAACCCTAGCCACCTTAACCTACAAACCTCTTATTATTCCTCCTCTCTCTCACGCATCAATCACCAACACCTTCCTCCCCCCTCTCATAATGTCTAACGGCAGCCACAACCACCACCTACGCCGCCGCCGCCCCTCCCTTCAGCCACACAACCACAACGCCGCACTCGTCATCCCTCTCTCTCCCTGTATACAGCAACGACCGTCTCTTTCTTGACCTTTTTAAATAGTAGCGGCCCTCCACCCGAACTACTACCCTGGCCGCCAACAACAACCACCGCAAACCACCATTCCTCGCCCACCATAATCTGCCGCCAACTCCCTCCTTCCTGTAAATGACCGACGACAGGCCAAGGATGGTTTTGTTTCAACCACAAGGACGACAGAAGTGATGTTGAACGGGATCGGGTTTCCGATATGTTTTGTTGTTTTCGGGTTACAGGTTCCGTTTTGGGATGGGTTTGGTGACTGGAGACGGGTTTCGTCTAGGTCTCATGGCTGTGTTTCAGTTTGGTTGGTACAGGACCGGTTGGGGGTGGGTTGATGCTTCGACCAAGGGTGAGTTCTCAATGGGTGTTCCACGGTGGTGCTAGGTTGTAGAAGACGACGAGGGGTACAGATCGGGTTTTTGATGACTGATGGACTTCCGGTCATTTGGTTCAGATCCTGGTTACTCCCGAGTCGGGTCAGTGTGTTTTCGGGTCAGATCTGTTCGTCTTCTGTTCTCTGTTCGGGTCAACGCCAGTCAACCATGGTCAAGATTCGATTCGGTCAAAGCCGTTTTAGCTACTACTCTTCTCGGGTCAGTTTTCAAGTTCATTTATACCGGGTCAACAGTGGTCAAGGGCTGGTCAACTCCAGTCAACGGTCAAGCCGGGTCAGACCAGTCAACTCAGTTTGAGGCGTGCGTGTCGGTTCGCGAGTTGGAATAACAGGAAGGTATAACGCGCGCGCCGTTCTTTTGTTTTAATTATTTTAATTATACTTATGTAATTAAAAATACTTCCCTTGTATAAAACGAACGAACCGAACCGACTTGTTTTAATAAAAAGCTTAGAGTAATAATGAGGCGATAAAAAAAAGATGGTTAATTGAGACGTGTGTATATATATAAACGAACATACTATTTAGCGAAATATAATTGTAAATGTTTATTTTAACTAGTCGCTTTACTATCTTAGTTTTTGGAACGTCGACTATCAAGTGTCAAACCACATATAAATATATATAATTACGCTTATTATTATGATGACAATGAAATGTTGGAATATATATGTTATTTATCAAAAAGTATAGTTTCATCGCGTGTCATAGTTTTAATAACTTGAACTTTTGTCACATATAAAGACTTGATTAAATTTTATTGCGTTTTGCGGTTTTGGACAATTAATGTTTTGGGAAAAATATAGACAATTTGAGTTGTCTGGTTTCTTACAAAAACAGAGGAGACTCTGCCCAAATTTTTATAAAATATAGAGACATATCGGGCGTTCAAATCTATCATGTTTTGTAACAAAGCTACGTTTTACATATTGATTCTATCCAAACCTTATTTTGTCATAATAGAAGTATATGAATACGAATATATATATTTATATATATATAAACACCATAGTACAAATATTAGTTGATCTTCAAAACGAAATTTAAAACGTGAGACAAGCTACACATGGGTTATTTCACTATCTTAAATGCGTTCCTTCTAATTAATTTCAAATTGCGAATCCAAATATATATATATATATATATTAAAGTATACATTATATATATAACCATACATATGCGCATACTTTCAAGAAATCAAAACCAAGTCCTATCGGTTCGTCAAGCTAAAAATACTTTAAGACGAGTATTGTTTTCAATACGAGTCTAGGTAGTTGGATAAACTATCTTTACAACCAAGAAACGAAACAAGCATATTTGCATTAGAATTTAAGGCATCATTTATTTGTAATAGGATACAAGAGTTCAATTAATCCAAGTTCAGACTTGTTGCTACTTGCTAGTACTTACACAGTGAATTTCAGGTGAGTTTACATAACCATGTTTATGCAATTCTTTATACTTGCAACATTATACTTAAGCAATTCTACATACATGTCTAGTTGTAAACTTTAATGCCTCATGACTTAGACAACTACAGTTAGACTTAAACTTCAACATACATAATCATTAGCTATGGCCAAGCCGGCGATACTCAATAATAAATCTATTGGATTGACAATCCCACCTAGATTCGTTGACCATCTTTTATGGGGAGCGCGGGTGATTGTTATCGTTCCAACGTGATATTAAGGTGAACCGTGGATGACGGGATGGACCTAAACTAGTCGGAGGTTTGATTATGTGCATACAACACTTCATGTTTATTCATGTAGACTTAAACTTACGATAGACATATGAATTGCTAAACTTTTATTCTTAAACTTAATTGCTTGACATGGCTTATGTATTCTCACCAACTTCTAGTTGACCCCCCTATTTTTCCAAACTCAACAGAAAATAATGATGCTTGAAGTCTAGAGCTAGCATGAGAAGATATTTGAAGTTTTAAGCTTTGTTCGATTATTTGATGTTGACTTTAATGTAATTCAATTTTGTAATGAAATAAAGGATTATTTAAACATATGTATTACCATGAGCTATTGAACAATCATTCATACGTGACACCTCGATGTTTCCGCCATCGGTTGGGGTGTTACAGATTTCAATGTAGCAAACTATTTAATCAATGTATCAATATTTACGCATTTAGTCCATGAGCTATTGAACAATCGTCACTACGTGACACCTCGATGTTTCCGCCATCGGTTGGGGTGTTACAAAGGTAGACTGTCTAGCGGGTACTTTATCATCAGAGTAGGTAAGCCTGTAAGGGTAACCTCTCAATCGGTAGTTTAACGGCTTATAGGTAACCTTAGGCTTCTCCTTGGATCGGGCTTTGTAGAAATTAGGGAGGGGTTCTTGTTGTGTGAGGATGGTGGCGATGTTGATCAATTCTTTAAACATAATACATAAACATAATAATAAATCAGACATACCCGTTAGTCCAGTAAAGGATGACAGGGAAGACGATGCCATGACAGGATGATTACGCTGATCGGGTTCCCGTTTAGGGTGTACAGTTAGGATGGCTTAAGGAGATCAGAGATCTCAGTTTTAGAGAGGAGAGGATGAAAGAATTAGGGTTGTGAGTAATGGTGTTTCATTAGTCTTTACCTCTCCTAATAATCTCTATATATACACCCAAGGGGAAACCCTATTTAATGGTTCATTAAGGGTAATTACGTCCATCACATAAAGACCAGTTAAACCAATAGGGGTATTTAGGTCATTGATCATTTATTAGATAAATGATTATAAGGGCCATTTAATTAGAATATATAAATATATTCTTACAGGCGATGCCCTCATATTGTTCATTGAGGTCGGCGATTAGTTGGAGGACAAGGCGGTCATTATCGACAGGATAATCAACGTTAGCCAATTGCTCAACTAAAGTTTTTAGTTCTTGGCAATATGCCGAGACACTTGAGAAGGCGTCCAGGCGGGTATTAGAGAACTTGTTGATAAGGTAGATGGCCCTAGCACTTTTGTTATCTTGAAAAAGGTTTTGGATTGCAGTCCATGCTTCATAAGCGGTGGAGGATTTGTCAATGACGGTGTGGAGTAGATCATTGGATACGGTGCTATATCCATTGTAACATAATGGCATCAAGCCATTCCCAATCATCCATGGTTTTAGGGGTAGTAGAAGAGGAAGATTTGGTTTCAGGTGGAGGAGGGCGAGGTAGTAGGTGGTCGTAGACTAGAAACACTTTGCAGTGAATGGTAAAAAGTGTCGACCAGGAGCCATACTGGGAGGAGTCGATTTCAAGGGTTATGGGAATCAAATTTTTAATGTTGGAGACGGTTGTGGCGGGGTGGAGTTTTGACTCGACTGTGATGGTGGCTGTTGGTGGTGGCTTCTCCTTGGATCGGGCTTTGTAGAAATTAGGGAGGGGTTCTTGTTGTGTGAGGATGGTGGCGATGTTGATCAATTCTTTAAACATAATACATAAAGATAATAATAAATCAGACATACCCGTTAGTCCAGTAAAGGATGACAGGGAAGACGATGCCATGACAGGATGATTACGCTGATCGGGTTCCCGTTTAGGGTGTACAGTTAGGATGGCTTAAGGAGATCAGAGATCTCAGTTTTAGAGAGGAGAGGATGAAAGAATTAGGGTTGTGAGTAATGGTGTTTCATTAGTCTTTACCTCTCCTAATAATCTCTATATATACACCCAAGGGGAAACCCTATTTAATGGTTCATTAAGGGTAATTACGTCCATCACATAAAGACCAGTTAAACCAATAGGGGTATTTAGGTCATTGATCATTTATTAGATAAATGATTATAAGGGCCATTTAATTAGAATATATAAATATATTCTTACATTCTCCCACTTGGCCGAGTAATCATTTATTATGAGCATTAGATAAGCCTGATCAGGAGTTAACACTCATTTTAGTTTTAAACCCATAAATGTAGCAAAGAAATACAGTCGTTAAGTCAGTTATTCAACTCAGGACCCCCATTAATCATACTACACCCCAAATTTAAAACTTAACATTAGGATCATGACAAGTAAGCCCTAAACGTTAATTTGTATAATTAGTGTCTATACGTCGTTAGGCATGCATGAACGTATTTAGAGACAAACAAATATTAAACGGATGAGGAATAATTAATAATTAGCCATTCATAGTGCAATATGCAGTTGTACATGGTCATTAGTAAAACCCGTCTCAATTATAGGCCCTTAGAGAGACTTATGGGTGATAGACCTTTAGTTATTGGATCCATAAGCATGGGTTAGGATCAAATACACAAGATACTTTTTCTAAGAAGGGTGAGAAGGATTGTGATCCATTGATCATATATTTGAAGGGTTGAGATTAGTTTGTTTGAAAAAAATAAATAATAAATTAGAGGAAGGGCATAAAAGGAAAACCATATTTATTGACTTTCTCTCTCCACATGCAATGAATATGTCAATTCCCCCCATCATTTTAAAACGTCTATAACTTTTTCATACGATATTTTTTTTTCAAAAAAATTTCACCATATTAACGAGCGTTTTTTATCTTTAATATGAGTACCACATTGCTACATTAAAATTGAAAAAAAAAATTTCGTGCTAAATGGGTTTTCTTCTCCGTTGTGTCTTTCTGCTCGTTCATTGTGTTATAGTATGCATGTGTGCTTTATAGATATGTTATTTATGTGTTTTTAGTCTACACATGATTTAACTTTGTCCATTGTGTTTTTAGTATGCTTTTAATTGTGTTTTACGAAAATGAGTTTTGTATTTAGGTGTACATTGTGTTTTATTATGTTGTTCATTGTGTTTAAGTCTATTATTCATTGTGTTTTAGTCTTCTGTTCATTGTGTCTTTTCTATGTCTTCCATTGTGTTTTACACAATTGGGTTTTTAACTTTTTTTTTTTCAAAAGTATTCATTGTATTTTAGTCTTCTGTTCATTGTGTCTTTCGTATGTCATCCATTGTGTCTTACGCAACTGGGTTTTCAACTTTTTTTTTTCTAAAGTATTCATTGTGTTTTAGTCTTCTATTCATTGTGTCTTTAGTATGTCGTCAATTGTGTTTTACTAGACTCTTGATTGTGTTTTATACCTTATATTTAATTGGTGTTCATTGTGTTTTACATTCCATTGTGTCTTACGCAAGTGGGTTTTGAATTTTTTTTTCAAAAGTATAGCAATATGGTACTCATATTAAAGATAAAAAGACGCTCAATTTTATGGTATATTTTTTTTAAAAACGGATGACGTATAAAAAAGTTACGGGCATTTAAAAATGAAGGTGGAAATGACATGTGAGTTGCATGTGCATATGTTTTTGACAAAATTACCCATCCCACTTGTTAATCCTTTGGACACATGTCATTTTCTAGTGGCTTCTCACCCTTCTCATTTTTTGTAGCCTTTGTAGAATAACCCAACCCCCATAAGCATATCATGAATGAATTCGATACAAAGAATTAGTTTCCTCTACTTGTTCATAAAATAAGTGAACAATAAATTTCGTATCGAATTTCTAATGCAGCTCCGCTCGAACTGTTACTGTTCGAGAAAACAGGGTAGCTGACTTTATCACAGTAAGTCTTCAATATAGAATTTAGATGGAGTTATTAATTATGAGTCTACTGATAAAATTCCAACAACATTTAGTGACAGCTGCGTTGTGATAAGCAACATATTATGTCATTATTATTTAGGTTGTTGTTAACAGTTCATTATGACTCCTCCATGAGATAAGTTTTGTCTGCTAAAATAAGGATATATCCCGAAGTTGACATATTGTTTTCTTTAAATACAACAAAGTTAGAATAAGAGTATTCAACTATTTTAAGTTATCACTTCTTCTTTAAATTATAGTCTCTCGTTTCTTAGAGATATTGTAATATTTTATTTGATGCTTCACAATAATCTAGACGAGTCTAGTGTTAAGCAACATGAGCAATATCCAAACGAGCATAGACTTAAACTTACATAAGGCTTCTAATTAATGAAGCATAAGGTAGTAATCTCAATTATCCTATTAGCCTCTAAAGGAGAGCAATGTTGTATGTTACATGTGTAAGGACCCACTTAGAGACGAAACTAATGTCTCGTTGAGTCTATCTCGGTGAATTTGATTCCTATAACATAAGAGGTATCTCCGAGATTCATTATGTCAAAGTATGCGCGAACAATGATTTGACTAACGTAACATATACTTGTCAAAAGAATGTCATCTATATAAGGACAAGTTTGCGTTAGTTGCTCCCACTCATCTTGAGGTAGGTGTATTAATCCACTTGGTTCTTGATGAAAAGAATTGCATTATATTTTCATCATGTTTAAATGCTTGCATCAACCCATACATGGATTTCATTGACTTACAAACTAAGTGTTCTTGACCTTCAGTTTAGAACTTTCAGGTTATTTTATGAACATGTAGGTCAATGTTAGGGAAAGTTGTCTAATGTTCATCTGATGTAGCTCTTAAATTATTATAAGCTACTAGAACAGTAAAGATCCTCGAATAAACCTTTTCTAAGACAAGTACGAAGGTTCTTTGATAATTTATTCCCTCTCGAGTATAACCCTCAACAATCAATCATACTTTTAGTGTGATAACATTTCCATTCAGATTCAGTTTAGTTATGAACACCTTTAGGTAATTCAACTAAATCCAAACGTTATTCTAATTCATGGAATTAAGCTTGCCAATAATAGCTTTGTCCCATTTAGAAGATTTAATTGATGCCGATGATGTAATTAGAAGAGGTAGGATCGATAAACTTTCTAAACATCCATTTCAACTTTAGTCAGGTAAGGTACTTTATCATCAAAGTTAGTAGGCCTTTTTTAGACCTAGATGACCTCCTGAGTTAACTATTGGGTTTATTAGGATACATATGCAATTTTATGAATTAGCTCTTGGTTAGGTGCTTTCATTCTCAGGTAAATAAGGAGCAATATTAGTTTCTAAGTGTATAAGAGTTGGTGCAGTATGGTGTACAAGAGGTGTAATCGGAGTTAAATTTGGAGTAGAATTTAATGAGTCTCTCCCCTCGCTTCTTGTACTTATGGCAAGTCATGATAAAGACTTTTACTGCTCCCACTAAACTTAGAAATCTTTAGGAACTTAGCATGCATAGGTCAAAGATTGGAAGACCAATAGATTCTAATAGAGAAATAACTCAATGATGTTTATGTTATTTTCTCTTATTGAGGATTACTTTAGTTTTGATAAGAAATCTAAATTCTTCCCATAGTTAGACATCAATGAAACTTTATTAGGAGTATCATTATATTCTAAGGAGACAAGTTGTGATGGAGCAGTGTCATATACAAGAGGTGTAATTTGAGATAAGATCAAAATTGTCACTTCCCCCACCTCTTGCAACTTTTGCAAGTTATAATGAGGACACTTAATACTCCCACTGATCTTTTAGGTCTCTAGGAACTCCATATGATAAGTTTTAGCGATGCATGTGAATGGGAATATTTCATATATTTTAAACTTGATTTCCTTGTTGTCCAGAATTCGTAAGAAATTTTAAGGACATATTTAGAAGGAAACCTTTTAAGTATATGAATTGATTTCTTGAAGACTTAGGTCCATATGAAACATATTAGATACAAGTCGACATTTTTCTAAGCTCCACTAATGTCAGGTAATTATACCATGTGATGAAAACCCATTTATTCCTTCTGCCATTTTAAATTTTAGGGCATTTAACATATGCTTTAAAGTCACTAAGAATGAGTATTGATAACAAATCATCCTTCATTAACCTATTCATGATTGCTCATGAAAATTTTTGGTCTCAATGGATGAAGTGTACAGGTCTCATTATCCTTTGTTAAATTTTCATATTCATGATAACAAAGTTGTGAAAATGTGTGTATCCTCTTGTTCTATTTTATAAGGTTTCTGTTCAGATAATGACAACAAATAATATGAGAGTTTAAGTTAATATAGACTTTGTTTTGGTCATAAAACTCATAACTGTCAAAGTTTAGCTTTAGTGTTGATACTAAAATTCTGAGTAATATCACAAATATCGTAAGGTATCATAAAGCCTAATACAAAGATCAGTTATTAATGGTTCTTTCAACCTTAACAATAAATTCGCCACTTACTCCCATCTTAAGTATTTGTTGAAATCTGGTAAGGAAACGAATAGAACTACAACAATCATGTGTTAATTGGAATATTTATATTTGTGGAGTCAAATATCATTGATTTTTAACTACTTAACTTAGCCAGCTGTTTCCTTGGATTATGGATTTGTCTCATTAATTATGCCTAGTCTAATGGCATAGTTTTGCAGTAAGACATCCTCTTAGAAAACTTAGAGCTGGAAGCAGTACTTGTATTTGTTTTCGGACTTTAAAACTATCCTCTCTATTGTAAGTTATCTTCCATTTTTAAGTTTTAGTGGTAGTAAGGTGAATAACATCTATTTTTTTCAGTTTTAGGCATTTCTTTTCCTGTACGTATGTTGCTATCAACACACTCATTTTCCTTTGGTACTTCTGAGTGTTGTAGTTGATTCATAAGGCATCCAATCGTACTAATGGAAAAGTTATTTTATAACGCACTGAAAATCTTTATCGATTCCATGAATAAGCCCTTAGTTTAATGGGCCATGTTATTCAGTATTATGATGTATTCACGAATGCACTTAACCTTTTAATTTGAGTTAGATTTATTGCATGCTTCTTAAAGAGTTCTTTTGATTCTTCCATAGAAACAAAATTAGTGTTAGGAATTTCAGATTCTTTAATGGCTCCCCTGATAGCAATCATTAATGTGAGTTCTTGATTATCATAAGTGACATTATAGTTGACTTATCCCACTTCTTAATAAAAATAAATTTTATTTTATTAGAAAATTAGTAGGAGGGTCATGTCTTAAGGGATAATCAAGACTCAATAAGAGCAAATCATATTAAGTTTTAGAATAAGAGTGGATTAGTTAGTTTGAGATATTACCTTTTAGAAGAACTTTAGAGTGATTTATGTTATGGGATATTCAAGTAAGGCAGACAAAAATTATGATCATTATATATTAATGAAGGATCATTAATATGTGAGGATCATTGTTTTGATGAAGATGTGATAACATCTATTATAAACAACAAAATATAAAAGATTATTTAAAAGTTCTACTTAAACAATAGCACATCACCTTTGGGCAGAAGTGAAATCATTTAAGCATGATGTGCAATTAAGTGTAGCACATCACCTTTGGGCAGAAGTGAGACACTTAATTTATTAGGCACAATTTAGTTTTACAGGACACGAATGTAACACATCATCTTTGGACAGAAGTGAGACATTCTTGTTAATTAGGCAAAACTAATTTGGTATGCTTAGTTAGACTTAGATAACTAGGTTAAGGTAGCACATCACCTTTGGGCAGAAGTCGGACCTTTTTAGTGTTATCAAAGTGAAGCAAAACGTTTATTGATTTTGGTTTTGAAAACATATTAATTAAGGTTTTTCAAAACGAATAAACTAATTAATAGCAAACCCCGAGAAAATTTTAGATTACCAGTTCTTGGGAAAGTAGGTTTAGTTCCCGGGAAAAGAGGTTATCGAGAAAAATAGTTAGTTCTCGCAAACAAGGAAGTTCTCGAGAAAATGGTTATTTCTCGAACTTGTCATAGTTCTCGGTAAAAATTGAGTTCTCGGGTGGCCTTTGGTTCTTGGTAGTAATTAGGTTCTAGGAAAAACAATTAGTTCCCGAAAACAACAAGGAGGTTCTCAAGAAAATAATTAGTTCTCGACCTTGTTCCTAATTCTCGAAAAAAAGTTAGTTTTTGGGTTGCCTTAGGTTCTCGGAAATTAGTTAGGTTCTCGGTTAACATGTTAGTTCTCGAATTCCTAAGAGTTCTCGTATTCAGTAATGGTTTTCGGAATCAGTAATGGTTCTCGAATTTAGTAAGAGTTCTCGGATTTATGTTTAGGTCCTCGAATTTTAGGTTTTCGAAAACAGAAAACCGAGAACTGTTGGTTCTAGAACTTGAATCCGGAAACCTATATGAGGACAATCTTTCGAAAGAGTTAATCCGTGAACAATGTGTCCAAGAACTATGATACCCATAAGTGCTATAATTTAGGGATTTGAGAAAATCTGTTTCAGTTAATTAAGGGATTTCAGTAAATCTTCAAAGATTTCGAAAATATTATAAACATTTAATTTAAAACTTGAAGATTAAGTTACTCCCAAAATTTTAGAAAACAGATTTTAATCCTGGTTTTAACCAATTTATAACGATTTTCGTGATTTGCAAAATTAAATCAAATAATATTAATGTTCGTTATTTGGTCAGAGGCCGAAAGTCAATTTTGGATGTCATTAATGAAAACAGAACTTTCGATTTTTTTTTTCTTGATTCACGAAACTTTTCTGAATCAAAACTCAACATTGATTTAATTAATAAATTGCAAAACACGGATCCGATTATTTGATAAAATTGCACATGATTATATATCAAAACTAGCTGATTACCCCGGGAGGGTTCCGGGGTTGAAAAATCTAATTTTACGTGATCAACTATTGCAAATGGCTCAAGTTAACTAACCACAAAATCTCTCAATCATTGCATGTTCATAGTATTCTATTCAGTAATAACTAATATTCCCCACAAAATCTAATTTTACGTGATAACATGAACACTTTGTGTGTTTTTTTCCTGTATGAACGAAACCCCACAAAAAATAGTCGATTTTTTCTCCGTTTTTTTATATAGCACTATGGTACTCGTTGGAAAGATAATAAAACGCTCGTTAAGTTGGTGTAATTTTTTTCTTTAACAAATCCCGTATATAAAAGATATAAACGTTTAAAAATTATGGGAGAAAATATGAGAGAGAAAATTTTAAATTTATTTTTAAATTCTTTTTTCCTAAAATAACTCAATTTAATTAAAAAAGAAAACAATTCAAAAACACCAAAAACACTCCATTATGATGCCACGTGGCACTCTTAAGGGAAGGTTGATGCCTCCATTGCACGCCACGTCAGCATATACGTTTTCTTTTATATATATAGATAGATTATCGTGAGTTTCAATATTTCAAATCATTATCTCATTATATGCAATTCTCGTGATTCTTATCTAAAGTCAAAGATTTCAATTAGTTAAATCAAAATACAAAGTGTTATCACAGAAAGTTTTGATTTAACCTTTTCTTAAATCAAAATTTTGATTTAATTTTGCAAATCGAATTAGAATTGATATAATCAACATATGCTCTGATACCACATGTTGATCAATTCTTTAAACATAATACATAAACATAATAATAAATCAGACATACCCGTTAGTCCAGTAAAGGATGACAGGGAAGACGATGCCATGACAGGATGATTACGCTGATCGGGTTCCCGTTTAGGGTGTACAGTTAGGATGGCTTAAGGAGATCAGAGATCTCAGTTTTAGAGAGGAGAGGATGAAAGAATTAGGGTTGTGAGTAATGGTGTTTCATTAGTCTTTACCTCTCCTAATAATCTCTATATATACACCCAAGGGGAAACCCTATTTAATGGTTCATTAAGGGTAATTACGTCCATCACATAAAGACCAGTTAAACCAATAGGGGTATTTAGGTCATTGATCATTTATTAGATAAATGATTATAAGGGCCATTTAATTAGAATATATAAATATATTCTTACAGGCGATGCCCTCATATTGTTCATTGAGGTCGGCGATTAGTTGGAGGACAAGGCGGTCATTATCGACAGGATAATCAACGTTAGCCAATTGGTCAACTAAAGTTTTTAGTTCTTGGCAATATGCCGAGACACTTGAGAAGGCGTCCAGGCGGGTATTAGAGAACTTGTTGATAAGGTAGATGGCCCTAGCACTTTTGTTATCTTGAAAAAGGTTTTGGATTGCAGTCCATGCTTCATAAGCGGTGGAGGATTTGTCAATGACGGTGTGGAGTAGATCATTGGATACGGTGCTATATCCATTGTAACATAATGGCATCAAGCCGTTCCCAATCATCCATGGTTTTAGGGGTAGTAGAAGAGGAAGATTTGGTTTCAGGTGGAGGAGGGCGAGGTAATAGGTGGTCGTAGACTAGAAACACTTTGCAGTGAATGGTAAAAAGTGTCGACCAGGAGCCATACTGGGAGGAGTCGATTTCAAGGGTTATGGGAATCAAATTTTTAATGTTGGAGACGGTTGTGGCGGGGTGGAGTTTTGACTCGACTGTGATGGTGGCTGTTGGTGGTGGTGTGGTCGACATGAGGTAGAGTGGATTAGCAGAAGGATATAAAACAGGAAGAAAGAGGAAGCTAGTCGATCGAAGAAGAAAGAATCGACCGAAGGAAAGGATTCAAACCGTGTCTCTTTCATTGATTTATATCGATATAAATAATACAACCATTATCTCCTAAATATGATAAAAAATAATTACTATCAATACAATTTAAATCATTCTAAATATATAATCTATTAATCACTACACTGAAATAGTATGTACACTCTAGGAATTTGTGATTGTTATCATTTGGAATGTGTGTGTATATAAATTAGAACAAAGGCTCATGTTAATAGTTAGGGATATCGCTACAATCAGGGTCGGCTCTTAAGGGGTGCGGGGAGGACTCCCGGCCCGTGTCTAATTTCTTGGGGGCACATTGACGCTCCGGCAATCTAAGTTTTCTTAACAGTGACGTCTTTAATTCGATGAATTTTTTGTATGTTTAAGCTCCAAAATTGTTAATCAAAGTGAAAGGTAGTTTATATAAAAAGTAAATAAATGTTTAGAGAGGTTAAGAATTAAAGAATAAAATGAAATGGTTTGAGAAAAAAAATTGCAGGTTTATTAATGAGTGTAAGACTAGAGAGGATGAAGAAGATGAAATGAATAGGACTCATACTTAGTTGTTTTTGCTTTTTACCGGTTGGTTTTGACTTACTTTTTAACTTTTATTTTTGTTATGAAACATTTTTTTAATTGCCAAACTTTCACCTATTTATATTTTCACAATCTAGTCAGAGCAGAAGATGTGGGTAACCGACCTATTTCGGCACGCCAAGCAAGAATGTTACATTTTAGTGGAACCCACGACACCCACTTGAACTTAAACCAATCCCCAAAAACCCTATTCTTCAACATCAGTTTTTTTTGACAGTTACATTAGTATTGTTGATATGTTTTGGTAAATTAAGTTGACATAGGAAATAATAAAGAAAAAAAACACAAAATTCTATATTTGGTAACGGGCCATTTAAATTAATTAGGTGTTTTAACGATCGCGTGCTGCGTGATATATCTTGTGGCGCGTTGTGCCACAACCGTGCAAACAACGGTGTAAGATGGAGGCGTAAAACGGTGTTACGTAGCAACGAAACAACGACCAAAACCAGGAAAATCGGTAAGAAAGAACACAACAGATGAACGGAGACGAAAATATTATACGAACGTAGATGAAAACTACGTTAAAAAAACGTAGACGAACGGAGACGAAAAGATCAGGTGTTGCAGAGGAACGGAAACGAAAATACTATACGAACATAGATGAACACTGCGTAAAAAAAACGTAGACGAACGGAGATGAAAGTACTATATGAATGTAGACGAAGACTACGTAAAAAAAACGTAGACGAACGTACTATACGAACGTAGACAAACGCTACGCAAAAAATACTATACAAACGTAGACGAAAACACTATACGAACGTAGAGCAACTTGGGTTAAAGAGCGGGTGTTGCAGACGAACGTAGACGAAAGTACTATACGAACGTAGACAGATACTACAAAAAAAAAAAAAAATTGTGGCAAAAATGGGGAAAAAAATAACCAAAAAGTTGGTGGTCAAAACAGGGAAAAAAATGAAAATCGGGGAAAATAAAACGTAACCAAAAAGTTGGTGGCCAAAATAGGAAAAAAAGAACATAAAGAAAGGAAAAATAAATAAAATGTGGCCAAAATAGGGAAAAAAAAACTAACCAAAATGTTGGTGGCAAAAACGTAAAAAAAAAAAACTTAGAAACAAAAACAAAACAAAAAAAAATTGTGGCGAACAACAAAGCCTAAAACCCACTATTCCTAACACCTCTCGCTTTAATATATATAGAACTAGCTGATTACCCCGGGAAGGTCCCGGGGTTAAAAAATTTAATATGATTTAATAAAAGATCATAAAAGAAGAAAACTCAAATCACGAAAAAAGTAAATAACTTAAACATAATCAATCTTAGTTAAAAAAACATTTAGTTAAAAAGTTAAAAAAATAAAAAGAATAAACCATATTAAACATAATACAGTATTAAAAGGATAAAATTCAACATATAATCATCTTTACATAATTTAAAATATGTTACAGTTTGACTTTGACTTATATAGATGTAAAATTCATGATAGGGGTTGAAAAATCTAACCATTCTAATAATACTAATACTAATAGTAATAATTATTACTCTTCTAATTAAATAAATAAAAAAACCTTGTTATAAGGTGACACCATGTGTTGCAGTGTTGCGCGATTCTTTCTCCTAGCTTCTCTTGATGAAGTATACGTATCCATCTTTAGAAGAGTAAAATTCCAATGGTAGCATGATGATTGGGCTGAATTTCAACATCGTAGATAAGAACCTGGTTTAAAAGAAAAAAACATGATTAATGAATAACCTGAACACTTTGTATTTTTTTTTCTGTATGAACATAACCCCACAAAAAATAGTCGTTTTTTCTCGGTTTTTTATATGGCACTATGGTACTCGTTGGAAAGATAATAAAACGCTCGTTAATTTTGTGTAATTTTTTTATTTAAAAAATCTCGAATATAAAAGATATTAACGTTTAAAAATTATGGGAGAAACATAAGAGAGAAAAATTTAAATTTGTTTTTAAATTTTTTTTTCCTAAAATAACTCAATTTAATTTTAGTAATTGAGAATTAAGAGATAGAAAGATAAATTTAGGGTTTCATGTTTATCTTTTTTTTTTAATTAAAAAATGAAATAATTCAAAAACACTAAAATCTTTCATTTATGATGCCACGTGGCAGTTTCATGGAAAGGTTGAAAGCACCATTGCATGCCACGTCAGCAATGTTCAATTCTTTTATATATATTAATAATAGATTTACCATTTACCTCATCTTGAAAATATAATATAGTAAATGCCAAAAATCGACAGGCTTGCAATAACGTTTGAGTAGGTTCGGTATGTCCCTGAATGATGGTAGCTTTTGGCTGTTTATGTTTTGTTGGTTAAGTCCTAACAGTAACATATCCTTGTTTTTTAAGTTACAATATACGTATTTGAGACATTCCATGTGACCAAATGTAAACATCAACCTTTTATTAAAGTTTCATTCATTTTTAGTTTATCAAAATGATATAAGGAAAATGACATATACATATATACATACACAAAGAAATGGAAGCAAAGAGAGATCCATTTTGTAACAAACTAAATTACCGTGAGAAAAAAAAAAAAAAAAAACTTAGAATCGTTTATATTTTGTCAATGGTTCATTTTTGTAATTTTTTATATATTACATACAGACGTGTATATTGTAGACATAAAAAACCGTTAAACGAATTTATTTATTGTTGGAAAAATGGTAGTGAAAAATGATTTTTCACTAATTTGGGACTTAAATAAATGTATTTATATATGTGTTATATAAATAATTATTTCCGGGTTTGTGTACTATATTGTGAGAGCATCACAACGAACCAAACCACGTCCAAAATAGAGCTAAGATGAATGAGATATCGAAGCTTGAAAGTTGTAGGTTGAACAACCAAAGATAAGAAAATGGATTAAGTTTTGTCTCACATAGGTGGGATGACAAAACATGAAGTGGTTTATAAGGACAAGCACTCCTTGTATATTGTTTAGGTTGAGCAAACACTAGTGGGGACCCTAAAGGGTGCGGACCCTTAACTCGCACGCGTGGCGTGGGCGATGGGCGCAATGTGACGCTTTGATGGCGCACTTTGCACTTCGCACACTCAACGGTAGAGTAAACCGTAATGAGTGTCTTAGTCTCCGCGTTGACGTAAATCGTAACGAGTGGCGCATGGATACTGAGCTGCTTGCCGGTTCACACGCAGGAGACATAGCGGTCCACGAATGATGTCGCGTGCGCGTGACGGGTTCCATATGACACTGGTGGTCATCCGCGGATGACGTAGCTGCGCGGGACTATAGTAGCGCCGTGGTCAGTGCGCGTCATCCTTGTCAGCACGCGGCTCACACAGCATACGAGCAGGACTTAAGTCTCAGCTCCTATAAAGTCTTTAACGGTTGTAAATGACTGTTTCAACTCGTGTCATAAACGAAATAGGAATTTCGTTTCACCACTTTAATGCCTTTGTAATTACAATTTATGATCCACTTTATGATCATAATTAAATAACAAAAATATGTTTTAACTTTGTGAGTATAAAAGTGAACATTGGGTTCATCTTTTGACTAGACTTTTTGACAGAGAGAATTAAAGATTCTCTAACTCACATATACAGAAACTTGCTCTCATCTAGATTGAGAGGAGCACTCTCATCCGTTCCAATTCCTTTTCTTTTCCTGCATTTCTAAAACACCACAACACCCGGTGGCATATCGGGCTCAAGACCATCTCCGGCAGTACGACTACTGTTCCGGTTGTTGTACCCTGTGAGACAGGTCATCTGAGAGGAGGCGCGAAATCTGTTTTAAGGGTCCCGTGTCAAACACGATCCTCAATAAAAAACCATCAACATATACTTTATTTTTGCAGAGACGATTAGTAGAAGAGGATGCGGTTGAAGTGCTTGAATCAATATTCAGTACACTTTGTATTTGTACTTATTTTGTTTATATTTAGTTTTGTATACGGTATTGTACTTTTATATTTCCTACGAATAACAAGAGTCTCGTTATTATTTCATTTTATTATTATTTTAATAAAATTGTGAACCCTATTTCCTACATTTATAAATTTTTATAACCATTTACCTACAAATGTGTAGGTAATATAACCTACATATAACTTACACGTTTGTTGCTTTTGAAGACCGTTTGTAGTTTTTAAACATGGAAATTAAAACAAACAATATTATCAATAGCAATCATAAGTCTGGGAGTGTTAAATCAGGTGCTTGTTGATACAAAACTGTTGTTTATGGTGGGTGTTGGTGGGTTATGGTTGGTGATCGGTTGTTATGGTTAGGTTACATTGCAAACGTTAACAAACAAACAGTCTTTTTTCTTGCAGACTGCAGACATTTGGTCCACCTCTTTTCCTGCATATGTAGTCCGCATACTGCAAACCTTTTACCTCTTCAAAAACAAACACCACGTATGAGCTTTTACAAACTTTGAACGTAAATAATTTTACATAAGTATTATTAATATGATTATTATTATTCATTATTTATCAAGTTTGTGTTCTTGATGAGAGTTTTAACAAACCAAAGTATATTTAAAACGGAGCTAAGATTTATAAGGAGACCGATGTTGAAAGTTACTTGTGATGTATACCCATTGGCATGCAAAAATAATCCATTATTTAAAAGTACCTACATATAAGACCAAACGTACTGTGCGTTATTGGCTGAGAAAAAAGCTAAAAAGAAGGAAATTTCACGCTCCTCCACGTGAAAATTTTAACACCCATAGAGACGGTGTTGCAGCGCTAACAGGGCATTTCACACCCAATTAACCTCCCACTGTGGGTGGTCTAAGTTGGTGGGCAAAAATCAACCGTTGCATTCTATATGGACAAACAGTAAAAAAGCACTAACCCCATCATAAAGCTTTACATGCAAAGGGTAGTCCCACTAGATGATACGACAATTCAATGACCAAAAAATCACAACATATTAAAAAAAATACCATCCAAACACAATCAACTTCATTAATGGAATCCAATTACCCACCAAAATATTTATACAGGAGAAACAAATTCCCCATTAATAAACACATGTTGCAGTTGAATATCTAAACCCAAAACTTTTCCACTAAACATACTAATATTACTAATATTAAAGGTGGCCATATGACATCTAAAGCATCAACCCAAAAAACAAAGAACTAAAAATTCAAAATCAAACATAGTTTTGGTTCACCCATTCATTCATAACCAAAAACAACAAAAAACTAAAAGCAAATGATATTGATGCAAAGTATATGTGAAAAGACACATTTGCCCTTCATCATCCACAATCCACAAATCAACGGTTGTTAGTTGGGTATTCCTTAGCAAAACGCCCATCCTTACCACAGTTATAGTAGCCGTCACCACCCCCGTAACGATCACTTCCACCGCCGCCCCCAAAACGATCACCACCGCCTCCGCCGTCGCCACGTGTACTCCCCCTGCACAGGGCCTTCATTAGGACCAATAACATCAGCAGCTTTCGTACGACCATCAGATCCAGTCTCCACCACATACTCCACATTCTCACCTGTAACACCCCAACCGATGGCGGAATCATCGAGGTGCCACGTAGTGACGATTGTTCAAAAGCTCATGGTACTAAAATGTAAATATATGATTATTGAATATTGTTTTACAACATGTGAAATTAAATACAAGACAACAAGATAAAGATAGTTGATTGATTTAATCTAAGTCCAAAGTCCTATGTGAAGCGTCAAGCAGCTTATCCTGAAACATGCACGAAAATAATTTTGTCAACATATGATGTTGGTGAGTACTACTTAGCTTTGTACGTATAGTATAAGTTTGAAAAGGTAGTACAATTCATGTGTCTAGTATCACCAAGGCATTATGTAAACACGCAAGTAACCAAACAAGACAAAGATCAAATGTAAAGTTTGTACCATGAAATTGATAATGAGCACCTCAACACGTGTGAGTCTAAAAGAGCACCATAACATAAGTTATGTCTAAATGAGCACCGTAACATAAGTTACGTCTAAATGAGCACCGTAACATAAGTTACGTCTGAGTGTAAAGAGCACCATATCATAAGTTATGTCTAAATGTATGATTTTGTATGTAAGCTACGTTCATGTTCAAGCATAAGCACAAAGATAAACAAGACACGTATATGAATTGTAAATGAATAAAATGTATGTGTAAATGAATATGAAAGTTTTGTATACTTGTGCATGAATCACCCCAAAAGTTGTAAAAGCGGAAAAAGGGGATAAGTAATACTCACCTTTAGCAAGGTGGTAAGTCTTGTGTAATTGATTAAGTGTAATCCAACGTTTGTCGAGTATCACCCTATGTATAAGGTAACAAATAAGTCTAAGTCTATCTAGTCTATAAGTATTTTCTAGGGTTTCAAATTGGGGATAAGTATTTATTTGATTAATAGTCAAATTGTTTATTAAATATAAGAAATTTAATAAATAAATGAATAAAAGTCTTTTTGTAAATTTTAAGTTAAAGATGGTCACAAAATAAAGTTTTTAGTATGAAAATAATTTTCATAAAATTATTTTATTGAAAATAGAATATTTAATCTATTTATTTCAAATTGTCAAAATATGACTTTAATATCTAAAAATATTAAAATTAAATAATTATTGAATTAAAAATTGTATTTCTGTTCCAAATGAAAAGAAATAATTTATGTAAAATTTTGGTACAAAAATATTGAAAAATGAATTTATTATGATTAAAAATAACAAAAATTAATTAAAAATATGAAATGCACGGTTTTTCTGAATTAAAAATAAATTCTGAAATGTATATTGTTATACAAGTTTAGTATAAGTTTTGTGGAATTTTATAAAATCGTTTAGATATTTTTATTGAATTTTATAATTTTAAATGAATAAATTTGTAATATTTATAATATATATTAAATAAATTATTTTTGAAAAACTAAAAATTGGACAGCAAAGTTTATCATTGAAATAACATAAAATAAATTTTGTAGAATTTATAAAATAGTTTTAGTATTTTAAAACGATTTTCAAAAGAATAAAGGTAATATAAGTGTAAAGGATAACACAAAAAAATAAAAATAAAATAAAAGGTTGTTTATGGTGGGGGTCGAACCTGGGTCAGACCCGGTTCAATGTCTTTAGCCAAACACCCAACCAACTGGTCTGTACCTCAGATTTGTAAATGTTTCAGTTTTGAAAAATATTTATCACATGCGTGAATTGGTCATCTTCCCCAATTTGAATGATAATTAAGAACCCTAGTTTCTTGAATCGAATCAATTAACGGTCAATAGCCTCAGTAATGTTAGGGCTATTGATCGATTGATCATGAATAATAAAACCCATAAAAAAATAAACAACTTACAAACACTAATTCGTGTATGATGCTCGGTCAAACAAAAAGTCAACGGGTCTTGAAATCGTGAATTAAAGCTTGGACAGAAAGATTTGAGAGAAGGGAAATGATTTTTTTTTTTGGCACATTTAGTTGGTTGTGGATACCTCAATTTATACTATGTGGCTCGGGTTGGTGAAATGGAAGGTTTTGAAGTCTTGACCAAAGTCGGTCAAAACCGAGTCAAGGATGATTAATTCAAGCTGAAATCATGGATTATATTTATGAGGGTATGTTAGTCGGTCAAAGGGAGTTAAAATTCTACCAAAAACAAGGCTCGTAATTGTGGAAAGTGACTGGTGTTGACCACAGTCTTCGGGTCGGGTCTGGGTTCCGAAAAAAAAAGACAAGGTTTTTGGGTTATGGTTAGGCTTTAGTGTTTTGGGTATAAGTTTGGTTATGGTTTAGAGGTGGTAAAATATAATGACTAACTTTATTATTATTATTATTATGAGGATAAAATGTGGCGTACAAGATAGGAGGTGCGAAATAAAAAAAAATGTATATATATATAATAATAATAATAGTGATAAAAGTGACGGATGTCACAGCATCCCCTACTTTTAGAAACTTCGTCCCGAAGTTATTAGAAACATAGGGTTATGGATGTTCTGGGAAAAATGATTTGGATAAGAGGTTTGATAGGTGTGAGTTAAGGATTGGATTAGGTTTGTCTCGAATAATAAGGAGAATAAGAATCTAGTAACACTAAACTTCAAGTTTTAGGAATCCTAAAATAATTGCATAAGTTGATTGACTACAGAAAGACTAAATGAACTACCAAGTAACTAGAGTTTGTTCCTGGTCCGACTTCCAGTCTCACTTTCAATGCATCATTAGTGTTTGTATACAGGGTGTACCGCAGCTAACCCACCACACCTTTGATACCTTGAAAACGTACTGGACGCCTACCAAAAACTCTAATAGAATTTCACACTACCCTAACGCACCTGTAAATTCATGATTACGTTCCGGACCGGAATCATCAATTTACCTTACATTAGGGTTTTATGTCCTTCTATGATCCTAATCTAACACACAATACAGCAAATAAGTTTCACAAGAAGGTGACACAACAAACACGTTGAGTTACAATGAGATGTTATCAATGAAATGAGGCCATGTAATAATGAGGTCAATTGCATTGGTTTGCAATGACTTGTAAGCATAACTGTATTTAAGTATGGGCTACCACTCGTCCGAGGAGCCCTTTAAATGAAATGTTTATCAGAGTTGCGTGGATAATACACACGTGCAAGCAAGTTTGTAAGTACTGCAACCATTAAGTGTAAGTGTTATCTTAGTGGCCTATAGAAATAGATTACGAGTATCATGAATAATTAAATGTCCAGTGAATAGTCAAATTAAGAGGAAATCAAGTTTCACAAACAATGATGTTTTGGAAAAATCCTGTAGAATCAAGTATCAGGTTTTTAGTAGTTTGATTATCATGGGTAACTAGTTCATGTGTGAGAAGGTGAAGGATATGAATTTAATTCTTGAGAGGATGATGAAAAATCTTGAAGCAGAATCAAGGTTGTGAGCGATAGTGAATGTGAAGATAGTTGATAAAGAGTTTATTTTATAGTAAGAAGATTATGTAGCAGTGTAAATTTTTGGGGTTTGGATCAAAGGTTATAATCAACTGTATAGGAAAACATGATTGTGGTATATGCCAAATATTGTAAAAATTTGAACAAGTTGAAAATGAGTGAGTGTCGATGGAGAATCTAGAGGTTAGATATTATTCCTATGAAAAAAAAATTATTTTCAAAATTGGTATTGTACATAAGGAAAAAGTTGTTAAATAGTACAAGCTAAGTAGGCTTTGAAAAATATTCCTGTTAGTTGGAGATTTCAAACATGACATTAGGTTTTGAAGATCAAGGTTTTATTAGTGATTTTTTTTAATAGTTTAAAGCATTATATAGAAAATCGTTTGTTACGTCAATAAATAAACAATTGAATTTAAGTTCGAGGAAAATATGTACTTTGTAAAGTTACTAGGTAATACAACAAGTTTTAGAAATCTTTAATTTGTGCTAAAGTATGAGGTTATAGTTTTTAAAATAAATAACATGTGGAGAAATGAAATAATATGATTTGGGTAGGGTGTTGAATATTTAAAAAAAATGGCTAAGATGGTAAGGTGAAGTGCGATTGTGAAATCCATAGATGGTTATGAAAGTATGAACTTGTAAGCAATATATGAAAATCGTGAAATACAAAATATTGTATATGAATCGAGAGAGTATTTTTGAAAAAAAAAAAGCTTGCATAAAATGCTTGGAGTGCCCTTGTCTAGCTGTAAAGCCCAACAAGAACGTTGACTTTTCAAAGAAATTGAACCCAACGGTGATCAAAGAAGACATGCTTTAGCCTATAAGTGGACACTCACTCCAGGAATCCCCAGGTAAGCATAACAGGTCCGTAAATGGATTTATGCGCTATGCTTGCCTATGCCAGAAAACCCAGTGTACAGGCATCCACCCTTCCAGATTGCACGTGTCCTCATCACACTCATTAAAGTTCAACAACTTTGAAGGAGCAAAAATAAGAATAGGCATTATGCCTAAGAGTGTCATCATGAAAGGTACTGCTCCCGCTCCATGATGATGTAGACTTTCCACTCCTTGTAGGACACCATCCCTATGCACCATGATGAAAGATGAGGAGAAATGGAGAAGAAGAGAAGATAGAGGAAGGAAAGTAGAGGGAAATGAGGGGAATGATAAATTAGGAAATGTTGTACCTGAAAGTTGAAATTCGGTTATAGTCTAGGCTAAAAGGCATTCTAATAACCTAGTTCCCTATAACCATGGCTCTAATACCAATCTGTAACACCCCAACCGATGGCGGAATCATCGAGGTGCCACGTAGTGACGATTGTTCAAAAGCTCATGGTACTAAAATGTAAATATATGATTATTGAATATTGTTTTACAACATGTGAAATTAAATACAAGACAACAAGATAAAGATAGTTGATTGATTTAATCTAAGTCCAAAGTCCTATGTGAAGCGTCAAGCAGCTTATCCTGAAACATGCACGAAAATAATTTTGTCAACATATGATGTTGGTGAGTACTACTTAGCTTTGTACGTATAGTATAAGTTTGAAAAGGTAGTACAATTCATGTGTCTAGTATCACCAAGGCATTATGTAAACACGCAAGTAACCAAACAAGACAAAGATCAAATGTAAAGTTTGTACCATGAAATTGATAATGAGCACCTCAACACGTGTGAGTCTAAAAGAGCACCATAACATAAGTTATGTCTAAATGAGCACCGTAACATAAGTTACGTCTAAATGAGCACCGTAACATAAGTTACGTCTGAGTGTAAAGAGCACCATAACATAAGTTATGTCTAAATGTATGATTTTGTATGTAAGCTACGTTCATGTTCAAGCATAAGCACAAAGATAAACAAGACACGTATATGAATTGTAAATGAATAAAATGTATGTGTAAATGAATATGAAAGTTTTGTATACTTATGCATGAATCACCCCAAAAGTTGTAAAAGCGGAAAAAGGGGATAAGTAATACTCACCTTTAGCAAGGTGGTAAGTCTTGTGTAATTGATTAAGTGTAATCCAACGTTTGTCGAGTATCACCCTATGTATAAGGTAACAAATAAGTCTAAGTCTATCTAGTCTATAAGTATTTTCTAGGGCTTCGAATTGGGGATAAGTATTTATTTGATTAATAGTCAAATTGTTTATTAAATATAAGAAATTTAATAAATAAATGAATAAAAGTCTTTTTGTAAATTTTAAGTTAAAGATGGTCACAAAATAAAGTTTTTAGTATGAAAATAATTTTCATAAAATTATTTTATTGAAAATAGAATATTTAATCTATTTATTTCAAATTGTCAAAATATGACTTTAATATCTAAAAATATTAAAATTAAAGAATTATTGAATTAAAAATTGTATTTCTGTTCCAAATGAAAATAAATAATTTATGTAAAATTTTGGTACAAAAATATTGAAAAATGAATTTATTATGAATTATTTATGATTAAAAATAACAAAAATTAATTAAAAATATGAAATGCACGGTTTTTCTGAATTAAAAATAAATTCTGAAATGTATATTGTTATACAAGTTTAGTATAATTTTTGTGGAATTTTATAAAATCGTTTAGATATTTTTATTGAATTTTAAAATTTTAAATAAATAAATTTGTAATATTTATAATATATATTAAATAAATTATTTTTGAAAAACTAAAAATTGGACAGCAAAGTTTATCATTGAAATAACATAAAATAAATTTTGTAGAATTTATAAAATAGTTTTAGTATTTTAAAACGATTTTCAAAAGAATAAAGGTAATATAAGTGTAAAGGATAACACAAAAAAATAAAAATAAAATAAAAGGTTGTTTATGGTGGGGGTCGAACCTGGGTCAGACCCGGTTCAATGTCTTTAGCCAAACACCCAACCAACTGGTCTGTACCTCAGATTTGTAAATGTTTCAGTTTTGAAAAATATTTATCACATGCGTGAATTGGTCATCTTCCCCAATTTGAATGATAATTAAGAACCCTAGTTTCTTGAATCGAATCAATTAACGGTCAATAGCCTCAGTTGTGACACCCGGCAAATTCTGGTTAACAGCGTTGTTTAGATGAAAGTCTACCTTAGCGAGTCACGCGTATATTGTACTTAACTGGGTTAGTTAAGTCGGGTTATGGTTCGGGAACTATTGGTTAGTCTAGAAGATCATTGGATGTTGGTCTAGAGGTTCGTTAGATGTCAGTCCTTAACCAAGTGTACAAACGGTGACGATTTGTAGGATCGTCAGGGCATACGGAACGTACGAGTCTCGAGTCCCGGGAATTGGTGAACGAGTGTAAATATGTGTATTTACTTGTGTTATGTGTTTACAATCATTATGTGACTTGTCGGTACGTGAATATGCATTAACATATGTTAAAACGGGGTTTAACGCGCAAAACGCACAAAACCAACCCCTATAGGCGAGTAGGAGGCCTAATCACCTATAGGGGAGGCGAGTAGGGAACCCTAAGGGCGAGTAGGACCCTACTCGTGTATAGGTAAGGGCGAATAGGCCCAATTGCCTGAACAATCAGGCGATTAGGATTCCTAATCGCCTGAAACTGCTGCATACTCGCTAGTAACGGGCTGGACGACTAAAAACGACTATAAATACCGTACTTAACCTCCTAAACTTCATTATACCAACCCTAGTCGTCCCATAACCCGCCCCAACACATAAACAACCTCTGGAAGGCGATTTTTGATCAAAACTCAAGGTTTCAAGCTTGAATCATCATATTTTCATAATCCTAAGGTTTGATTTTCATCCATAACCCTTTATAAACGTTTTTAATTAATCCCTAATGGTCCAGACCTGTTCTTAAACGAAAATGCTTTCTGAAAATCGTCAATAAGGGTTGTTAATCGGATTATAACTAATATGCATGCATTATGGGTGTGTATGATTAGAAAGATAGGGTTTTTATGATTCATGATGATGATTTGATATGTTATTATGATATATCAGTATTGATATTGATAGTATGATGATAGAAATCTCAGTAATTGGATATTAGGGTTATGATTACGCGTGTTAGTATGATGTTGCATGCTATGTGAATAGGTGTTTGGATTACTTGGTTGCATGCAGGACTGATTATACGAGGTTAAACGAAGGATTTTGGATTAAACATGTTTAGGATAGTGTTTGGGATGATATTGGGTGGTTACACACGTTCTGGATCTGATTTGGAGCGTTAAACGCGCGAAAAACCGGAACAGCAAGGTTACAGGCGAGTAGCATTCCTAATCGCCTATGTTATAGGCGAGTAGGGTGCTAATCGCCTATAACACAGGCGAGTAGAGGCCTACTCGTGTGAAAGATCAGGTGATTAGCCCTAATTGCTAGTAAGTTCATGTGAATAGCCCTAATTGCTAGTAAGTTCATGTGAGTAGCTCCTAATCGCCTATAATAGAGGCGAGTAGGGTTTCTAATTGCTAGTTGACCAACCTAATTGCTAGTTGACTTTTCCTAATCGCGTGTACTGCTGCTGTAAGTGTAAATTAGCATTCCGAGACCCGATTTAACATGTAGTAACATGCTAGGAACCCCGTAACATGCCTAATAACTTGGTAACATATATTTGGATGTAATTCGGTGATACGTGAACGATGTGCTATAACTTGTTGTGCGTTAACGTACGTTAAGTGTAATTGCGTTATTGTATGTTTTGGAGCGTAAACATAACACGGGGAGTCTCGGGTCACCAATGGGATGTCGAGTCTTGTACTTTGGGTCGGTTAAACAGTCACGGTGTTTTCAAACGAACTTGGTTATGGTCTGGACATCTAGGGACTAATTAACCTGCGGGTTATTAGTCTAAGTACTTGTAACTGTCGTATGTTAGGTCGCCGCTTTACGGGACTAGCATAGCAGCTGAGTTTACTCGGGTTAAGGAGTAGCGCAACTTAAGGTGAGTTTACGGCCCCTCTTTTAAACTGGTTTTATACTTTCGGGGGAGAAAACATGTGTTAAAACGATTATTTGGTAACTACTGGCATACTATGGGTTTCTATTGTGTACTACACGATCTTTGGAAGTCCCGGGGGGAACCATGAATGTGCGGGTTTGCACAACGGGGAAATGTGAATAGCGCTATTGGGAGTGACCAACCCCGCTCGTCGACTTGGAGGGTCGGCGGGTGCATATTGTCTCAAACAGGAACAACAGGAACAACAGGAACTATATCGGGCATACTTTTGGTATTCGCGTTAGTAATGGTTTTCCAATCGTGGTAGTAACAAAACGTACGCCTAGCTAGCGTATACTGGTTTTCGATTTATTATAGTATGGACAGGTGGACTTGGTTCTTGGATACAAAACCTGTAAACTCACCAGCATTTTTGTGCTGACGTAAACTTTTACATGTTTTCTCAGGTCGCTAAGGTAGCACGACTGAACTAGGGCGCACGCGTCTGCACGGCGTCTAACCAGGGTTGCATGGTCTTTTGAACGTTGAACTATTATTTCATTGTTGAGATACTGTCTTTGAATAAGCTTCCGCTGTAAACGGGATTTTTAAACTATGCTTTGAAATTGCATTTATATTCATTTAGACTTGTTTATTGTGATCGTTGGTTTGGATCCTGGTTTGTCATGCGCCTCGCGGTAAAACTCCGCAAGTGGATTTTGAGGGTGTGACAGATTGGTATCAGAGCCAATGGTTATAGTGAACTAGGACTGCATGTAGGGTCTAGTCTATAGCCGAGTCACACACACTAGACGATCACATGGTACTAAACATTATGGTGGTTTACGTATGGTCTTGTCGGGGTGTCTCTAAATCATTTGGTCTCTCTATGTTACATCATCCGTTCTATCTTAGGTCGGGTTACTTGCTTTCTAGGCAGTGTAGTATATTGGAGTAACTCGTATACTCTTGAGATTTGTCTAAGGCTCGGACATCTCCCTTTCCTACTCTAATAGAAACACTTGCCATAAACTACCGTAGTATTAGCTAAGAGTCTATATTCGGTGATTTGAACTTTGAACTAGGAGAACACTTGGAGGACCATGTAGAGCGGTTTATCATTTTGGGTGCACACAAAATCATAAATCGAAATGCATGGAAGCCCTGGTGAGCTCTGGGTTTGAAGGGATAGTCCTGGATTGGATCTAGCTTTGATCTTGCGAACATTAGTGGTTATCTTTATCTGCGAAACTAAATTTTCTCGCTCTTTCTAGCTTTGATCTTGCGAACAGTATACTGTGAGGCGGAACGAGTTGGCAGTGCTGTGTCCTGATCTGCATGTGCCAGAGTACAGGAGGATTGAGCATTATGTCTCGGGGTTAGTACCAGAAATCGCAGGGTTAGTGGCTGCGGGAAATCATCCTACATACGCAGAGGTGGTTCAATCGGCTCATAGGATGACCAACTTAAAGGTGAATGAGGGTATTTTGCCTGCGAAGGGTTCGACTGCTAAGGCCCCAGAGAACAACAAGCGCAAGTGGGAAAATGACGGGAAAGGATCTGGGCCAACACAGCAGGGTAAGAGGTTTGATAATGGGGGTTCTTCTTCTTCGGGTAACAAGCAGGGTGGTTATGCGGGGAAACTGCCCAAATGTAACAAGTGTGGACGTCATCATCAAGGGAACTGCGACAGTAACCGTTGTCATCGCTGCCAGCGAACAGGGCATTATGCTAAAGATTGTCGGGTTACACTTCCATCGACCCAGGCTCCGACTAACAGCTCAGCTCCGACTACTCAGGGGACTACAGGGAAACAAGGATGCTACAACTGTGGTGACACTGGGCATTACAAGAAGGATTGCCTCCATTATCGACGATATTCCAGTTGTACGCGAGTTTCCTGATGTTTTTCCGATGATTTATCTGGTCTTCCTCCTCATCGTCAAGTCGAGTTCGGTATTGATCTTGTACCAGGGGCTGCTCCTATTGCTCGGGCCCCCTACCGTCTTGCACCTCCCGAGATGCAGGAATTGTCTAGTCAGTTACAGGAACTCTTGGACAAGGGTTTCATCAGGCCAAGTTCTTCCCCTTGGGGAGCCCCGATTCTATTTGTTAAGAAGAAGGATGGAAGTTTCCGATTGTGTGTGGACTACAGAGAACTGAAGAAATTGACCGTTAAGAACCGTTATCCTCTTCCACGTATTGATGATCTATTCGACCAGCTCCAGGGTTCTAGTTACTATTCCAAGATTGACTTGAGGTCCGGTTATCACCAGTTGCGAGTAAGGGAAGCTGACATTGCAAAGACTGCCTTTCGTACACGTTATGGCCATTTCGAATTCTTGGTCATGCCTTTCGGTCTCACGAACGCACCGGCGGTTTTCATGGACTTGATGAACCGCGTTTGCAAGCCATATCTGGACAAGTTCGTCATTGTGTTTATTGATGACATTCTGATCCACTCTAAGAACAAGACCGAACACGAGGAACACCTACGTTTGGTTTTGGAACTCTTGCGACGGGAACAACTTTACGCTAAGTTCTCAAAGTGTGACTTTTGGTTACGCGAAGTTCAGTTCCTAGGACATGTGGTTAATGAACTAGGAATTCATGTCGATCCAGCTAAGATCGAAGCGATCAAGGACTGGGGAGCACCAAAGACGCCAACTGAGGTGCGGCAATTCCTAGGCCTTGCGGGCTACTATCGTCGTTTCATTCAAGGGTTCTCGAAGATCGCTCAACCCCTGACCACTCTTACTCAGAAGGATAGGAAATTCGACTGGGGTGAACCACAAGAGTCAGCGTTTGAAGAACTGAAGTCCAAACTGTGTTCTGCTCCTATTTTGTCTTTACCTGAAGGCCCTGATGATTTCGTTGTTTACTGTGATGCTTCTATTCATGGTCTCGGTTGTGTGTTGATGCAACGCGAGAAGGTGATTGCGTATGCTTCTCGTCAACTCAAGGTGCACGAGAAGAACTACACCACCCATGACTTGGAGTTGGGTGCAATGGTTTTCGCGTTGAAAATTTGGAGACATTACTTGTACGGTACCAAATGCACCATCTACACCGATCACAAGAGTCTCCAACACATTTTCGACCAACAACATTTGAACATACGGCAGCGTCGTTGGATTGAACTTCTGAACGACTATGATTGTGCTATAAAGTACCATCCTGGCAAGGCGAATGTTGTAGCAGACGCCTTGAGCAGGAAGGAATCAACTAAACCTCGTCGCGTTCGGGCGTTGCAACTCACCATTCATTCATCCCTACCTGAGCAACTCCGTTCTGCCCAGTTAGAAGCTTTGAAGGAGGAAAACCTTAAGGCTGAAACTATGCACGGTGCCGACAAGCACCTCGAGCGAAGACCTGATGGCCTGCACTACTTCGCAGAACGCATATGGGTTCCTTTATTTGGGGGACTACGGGAGCTCGTCCTAGATGAGGCTCATAAGTCCCGGTATTCTATTCATCCTGGTTCGGATAAGATGTACCAAGATCTGAAGGTGCTTTACTGGTGGCCAAACATGAGGTCGGATATAGCCTCATACGTGAGTAAGTGCTTGACCTGTGCTAAGGTCAAGGTGGAATACCAGAAACCGTCGGGTCTCTTGCAACAACCTGAAATTCCGGAGTGGAAATGGGAACGGATTACTATGGATTTTGTCACACAACTTCCTAAATCACCAAGCGGGAATGACAAGATATGGGTGATTGTCGATCGGTTGACGAAATCAGCCCATTTTCTTGCTATTAAGGAGACCGACACCATGGATCGTTTGGCTCGCCTTTATTTGAAGGAAGTTGTTTCTAAGCACGGGGTGCCAGTTTCTATTATTTCGGATCGTGACTCCCATTTTACTTCTCACTTCTGGAAGTCTTTGCACAAGGCTTTGGGTACCCAACTAGACATGAGTACGGCTTATCATCCACAGACTGACGGTCAGAGTGAGCGTACGATTCAAACTTTAGAAGACATGCTGCGGGCAGGTGTGATCGATTTTGGCAAGGGTTGGGAAGCTCATCTACCGTTAGTAGAATTCTCGTACAACAACAGTTATCACACGAGCATCAAGGCTGCTCCGTTCGAGGCACTGTACGGGCGGAAATGCCGTTCTCCTCTTTGTTGGGCTGAAGTGGGTGAGAGTCAACTCACTGGGCCTGAGCTAGTGTACGAAACTTCGGAAAAGATCGTACAGATTCGAAATCGGTTGGCGGCGGCACGGGACCGGCATAAGAGTTATGCTGATCAGCGTCGCAAACCACTGGAATTCCAAGTCAATGACAAGGTACTTCTAAAAGTCTCACCGTGGAAGGGCGTCATACGCTTTGGGAAGCGTGGCAAACTCAATCCGCGATATGTCGGCCCATTTACGATCCTGGAACGGATTGGGCCGGTGGCATATCGACTTGATCTACCGACGGAGCTCGGTAACGTACATAACGTCTTTCACGTGTCAAACTTGAAGAAGTGTCTGGCTGACGAGTCTCTCATCGTTCCACTAGAAGAGATCAAGGTTGATGATCGTCTTCGGATTGTGGAAGAACCTGTGGAGATCCTTGACTACAAGATTCGTAGCCTACGTCACAGCAAGATTCGTATCGTTAAGGTTCGGTGGAACTCGGACCGGGGACCGGAATATACATGGGAACGGGAGGATCAGATGAAGTCTAAGCATCCTCATCTTTTTCCTAAGGAAGCGTTCGAGTCGAGACATGTCTCTTCGGCAGCTGAATGAATCTCGGGTCGAGATTCCTTTTAACGTGGGGATGATGTGACAACTCGGGTAAATCTCTCTCTTTTGGTTTCTATCTTTTGCTTGTTTCCTTCGTTATTTCTTTTGTTCTTTTTGTACTTGTGCAACTTTCGGGACGAAAATTCTTTTAACGTGGGGATGATGTGACACCCGGCAAATTCTGGTTAACAGCGTTGTTTAGATGAAAGTCTACCTTAGCGAGTCACGCGTATATTGTACTTAACTGGGTTAGTTAAGTCGGGTTATGGTTCGGGAACTATTGGTTAGTCTAGAAGATCATTGGATGTTGGTCTAGAGGTTCGTTAGATGTCAGTCCTTAACCAAGTGTACAAACGGTGACGATTTGTAGGATCGTCAGGGCATACGGAACGTACGAGTCTCGAGTCCCGGGAATTGGTGAACGAGTGTAAATATGTGTATTTACTTGTGTTATGTGTTTACAATCATTATGTGACTTGTCGGTACGTGAATATGCATTAACATATGTTAAAACGGGGTTTAACGCGCAAAACGCACAAAACCAACCCCTATAGGCGAGTAGGAGGCCTAATCACCTATAGGGGAGGCGAGTAGGGAACCCTAAGGGCGAGTAGGACCCTACTCGTGTATAGGTAAGGGCGAATAGGCCCAATTGCCTGAACAATCAGGCGATTAGGATTCCTAATCGCCTGAAACTGCTGCATACTCGCTAGTAACGGGCTGGACGACTAAAAACGACTATAAATACCGTACTTAACCTCCTAAACTTCATTATACCAACCCTAGTCGTCCCATAACCCGCCCCAACACATAAACAACCTCTGGAAGGCGATTTTTGATCAAAACTCAAGGTTTCAAGCTTGAATCATCATATTTTCATAATCCTAAGGTTTGATTTTCATCCATAACCCTTTATAAACGTTTTTAATTAATCCCTAATGGTCCAGACCTGTTCTTAAATGAAAATGCTTTCTGAAAATCGTCAATAAGGGTTGTTAATCGGATTATAACTAATATGCATGCATTATGGGTGTGTATGATTAGAAAGATAGGGTTTTTATGATTCATGATGATGATTTGATATGTTATTATGATAGATCAGTATTGATATTGATAGTATGATGATAGAAATCTCAGTAATTGGATATTAGGGTTATGATTACGCGTGTTAGTATGATGTTGCATGCTATGTGAATAGGTGTTTGGATTACTTGGTTGCATGCAGGACTGATTATACGAGGTTAAACGAAGGATTTTGGATTAAACATGTTTAGGATAGTGTTTGGGATGATATTGGGTGGTTACACACGTTCTGGATCTGATTTGGAGCGTTAAACGCGCGAAAAACCGGAACAGCAAGGTTACAGGCGAGTAGCATTCCTAATCGCCTATGTTATAGGCGAGTAGGGTGCTAATCGCCTATAACACAGGCGAGTAGAGGCCTACTCGTGTGAAAGATCAGGTGATTAGCCCTAATTGCTAGTAAGTTCATGTGAATAGCCCTAATTGCTAGTAAGTTCATGTGAGTAGCTCCTAATCGCCTATAATAGAGGCGAGTAGGGTTTCTAATTGCTAGTTGACCAACCTAATTGCTAGTTGACTTTTCCTAATCGCGTGTACTGCTGCTGTAAGTGTAAATTAGCATTCCGAGACCCGATTTAACATGTAGTAACATGCTAGGAACCCCGTAACATGCCTAATAACTTGGTAACATATATTTGGATGTAATTCGGTGATACGTGAACGATGTGCTATAACTTGTTGTGCGTTAACGTACGTTAAGTGTAATTGCGTTATTGTATGTTTTGGAGCGTAAACATAACACGGGGAGTCTCGGGTCACCAATGGGATGTCGAGTCTTGTACTTTGGGTCGGTTAAACAGTCACGGTGTTTTCAAACGAACTTGGTTATGGTCTGGACATCTAGGGACTAATTAACCTGCGGGTTATTAGTCTAAGTACTTGTAACTGTCGTATGTTAGGTCGCCGCTTTACGGGACTAGCATAGCAGCTGAGTTTACTCGGGTTAAGGAGTAACGCAACTTAAGGTGAGTTTACGGCCCCTCTTTTAAACTGGTTTTATACTTTCGGGGGAGAAAACATGTGTTAAAACGATTATTTGGTAACTACTGGCATACTATGGGTTTCTATTGTGTACTACACGATCTTTGGAAGTCCCGGGGGGAACCATGAATGTGCGGGTTTGCACAACGGGGAAATGTGAATAGCGCTATTGGGAGTGACCAACCCCGCTCGTCGACTTGGAGGGTCGGCGGGTGCATATTGTCTCAAACAGGAACAACAGGAACAACAGGAACTATATCGGGCATACTTTTGGTATTCGCGTTAGTAATGGTTTTCCAATCGTGGTAGTAACAAAACGTACGCCTAGCTAGCGTATACTGGTTTTCGATTTATTATAGTATGGACAGGTGGACTTGGTTCTTGGATACAAAACCTGTAAACTCACCAGCATTTTTGTGCTGACGTAAACTTTTACATGTTTTCTCAGGTCGCTAAGGTAGCACGACTGAACTAGGGCGCACGCGTCTGCACGGCGTCTAACCAGGGTTGCATGGTCTTTTGAACGTTGAACTATTATTTCATTGTTGAGATACTGTCTTTGAATAAGCTTCCGCTGTAAACGGGATTTTTAAACTATGCTTTGAAATTGCATTTATATTCATTTAGACTTGTTTATTGTGATCGTTGGTTTGGATCCTGGTTTGTCATGCGCCTCGCGGTAAAACTCCGCAAGTGGATTTTGAGGGTGTGACATCAGTAATGTTAGGGCTATTGATCGATTGATCATGAATAATAAAACCCATAAAAAAATAAACAACTTACAAACACTAATTCGTGTATGATGCTCGGTCAAACAAAAAGTCAACGGGTCTTGAAATCGTGAATTAAAGCTTGGACAGAAAGATTTGAGAGAAGGGAAATGATTTTTTTTATTGGCACATTTAGTTGGTTGTGGATACCTCAATTTATACTATGTGGCTCGGGTTGGTGAAATGGAAGGTTTTGAAGTCTTGACCAAAGTCGGTCAAAACCGAGTCAAGGATGATTAATTCAAGCTGAAATCATGGATTATATTTATGAGGGTATGTTAGTCGGTCAAAGGGAGTTAAAATTCTACCAAAAACAAGGCTCGTAATTGTGGAAAGTGACTGGGTGTTGACCACAGTCTTCGGGTCGGGTCTGGGTTCCGAAAAAAAAAAGACAAGGTTTTTGGGTTATGGTTAGGCTTTAGTGTTTTGGGTATAAGTTTGGTTATGGTTTAGAGGTGGTAAAATATAATGACTAACTTTATTATTATTATTATGAGGATAAAATGTGGCGTACAAGATAGGAGGTGCGAAATAAAAAAAAATGTATATATATATATATATATAATAATAATAATAATAATAATAATAGTGATAAAAGTGACGGATGTCACATCACCATCATCTAAACTCCTAAACCCATCGGTCCTGATCGCCGACGAGTGAACAAACAGCTCTTCACCACCGCCTACTGGGGTTATGAAACCGAACCCTTTTGTGTCGTTGAACCACTTCACGGTGTCTGACTTTCTACTGCCGTCAACGTCCTTTGTTTTAATAGATTGTTTTGAAAACCCTATATATTATTGAAGAAGAAGAGAGTAAACTGTAAACTGTAATGGAAATTAGGGGTGGGTTTAGTTTTATGGGTCATGGGTGGTTTATATACGCTGTGTTCCCGAGTTAACTTAAAGAGGGAAAAGAAAGGAAAAGAATTGAAGGAAGGGAAGGGAAAGGAAAAGAAAGGATAAATGTTCTTTCCTTCCATTTCCTTCCAAATCGGAAGGAAAACTAAACTAAAGAATTTTAACTAGTTTTCCTTCCATTTCATTTCTTTTCCTTCCTTTAATGAAACTCGGGAACACATCATAGTTTGTTTTCCTTTCCTTTCCTTCCTTTAATAAAACTCGGGAACACATCTTTCCTTTCCTTTCTTTTCTTTTCTCACGTTTAGTTAACTCGGGAACACAGCGATAAAGTGTAAAGTTTGTTGCCTAGGGATAAGATTAGAAATTGAAAATAACACAAAACTTAATCCCGATGTTTGGCATTTTCAATGATATCCAACGGTTTAGATTTTCAAAGAATTACAGTTTTTGTATATATGAAATACGAAAAATTACAAAAATCGTCCTTTAAGTTATAGTGTTTTTCTATTGTTGTCTTTTAACTTTAAAGCTTATGAGAATCATTATTTATGATGTAAAATCTTGCAACTTTCGTCCTTTATACCTAACCTGGTTTGTTTTTAACGTTAAGTTTGATCATGTGAACCCCACATAAAGGCAAAATAGTCATTTACTAGCATGTCGTCCCCCTTTAAAAAAGAAGTCCATATATATATATATATATATATATATATATATATATATATATATAGGGGGCGGTTATTCTACAAAGTAAAAGAAACGTGTGAAGGATGCGAAGGAACTTTGTACATGATAATTACGTAATGATAATTACGTAATGTTTTTTATGTTCATGAAAGCATTACGTAATTATCATTACATAAATATCATTACGTAATTATCATGCACTTTGTACATGATAATTACGTAATGATAATTACGTAATATTTTTGTATGTTCATGAAGGCATTACGTAATTATCATTACGTAATTATCATGTACAAAGTGATCCTTCGCATCCTTCGCACGTTTGTATTACTTTGTATTTGATCCTGCCCCTGTATATATATATATATATATATATATATATATATTTAATGAAAAATAGTAATCTCTCATTTAACTATTTCCCTCTCTATCTCTCTCACACGCACGCATCTATGCACACCACCGCCCTAAACCATCCTCCCTTTCTCACCACCACTGCCTATCCACCTGCCACCACCATAGCCAACCACCATCATCTCCATGTGCTCTCTCTTTCTCCTTGTGACATCCGTCACCTTTCATTTTATCTTTTGTCCGACTTTAGTCCCCCTCTTTTCATGAATTTACATCTACTCGAATCATTGTCGTAATTGAGAAAAATTCTTTTCTTTTATAAATAATAATAATAATAATAATAATAATAATAATAGTTTTAGACATTATACTAAATTAACCAACTACCCTAACCCATTAACACAACCCAACACAAGGCTGAGCCCACCAGCAGATCCGGCCCAAACCTCCTGGCCCATTTTTCTCTGCTGTTTAAATATATATATATATATATATATATATATATATATATATAGGGGTGGAGCCGGGACTCAAACCCGGGCACCTTCTCAAACAATGCAGCATAGTTACCAGCTGAACCAGCAACATTTTTACGATATTATCCCAACGAATTTAAACTTAAACACTTGCTAAACCTACCAGTTGACAAACAAGAGTCAACACCCAACCGCACTTGCCAAAACAAGATCAATTACGTGTTTTTGATTCATATTTATACATGGTATGTTGACAATCAATCATCAGCGTGTCCTTCACGCCAATTAACAGTTAGAAACATACCAATTTCGAGCTTAATCACGCGTATGCGAGTTAATATGGGTCAAAATTTCCAAATATACGGTTAGATGTTGTTAGTATAAATTGAACCTCCCTCTAAAGCTTAGACACGCCGATAATACTATCTCCATTCTCAATTCCTGCTAAAACTTCATAATAATCAAGAAATAAGCTCGCGGTTGACTTTTTGTTTGACCCACGATTTAGAAGCTTTGTGACGGGTATGATTCAATTCCTTATTTCCACTCTTTAATTGGCCCTCATGTATCATTTACCATATGGTTAATTTAGTTATAATCGCGTTTTGTAATTGATTCGAAATCTAGGGTTCATGCGACTTGATTTGGGGATAAGGTTTCTGGTCCTGTACGTTTAATACATATTCTGAAGCAAAACAGACACAACCACTGATCTAGATCAAGTGGTTGTGTCATCTGTTGGTCGGCCAGGGTTCGCAAGTTCGAGACCCAGTAACAACGTTTTTGTTTTATTTTTTTAAAACCAGTATTCACTTTAGTATTACACTATATAATTAATTGAAACGAACATTTAACGTTCTCAAGGTCTAGAACAGATGGTTTAGGCTTGTGATATAAGACACGAACCGGCCAGAGGCCCGGGTTCGAATCCTGGCACAAGCAGATTTTTTTTTTGAACTTTTATCTTTACATATATTTTACTTATCTTTTAAAAATAGTTTTAAAATACCAAAAGTGTCTTAAAAATTCTACAAAAATTATTTTAAGTAGATTTCATGACAAAGTTTATCATACAAATTTTAGATTTCCAAAAATAATTTATCTAATATATATTATAAATATTACAAGTTTATTCATTTATAATTTTAAAATTCTATAAAAATATGTAAACGTCCTTATAAAATTCCACAAAAATTATTTTAAACTTGTAGACCTATAAGCAATTCAGAAATAAATTTTATTTCAGAAAAATCATTCGTTTCATATTTTTAATTGATTTTTGTTATTTTAAGTCATAAATAAATCATAATAAATTCATTTTTCAATATTTTTATACCAAAATTTTACATAAATTATTTCTATTCATTTAGAACAGAAATATAAATTTTAATTTGAAATTTCTTTAATTCTAATATTTTTAGATATTAAAATTATATCTTTGACAAATAGGAATAAATATACTAAATATTCAATCCTTGAGAAAATAATTTTATAAAAATTATTTTCATACTTAAAATCTTATAATATGACCATCCTTAATCAAAAATCTACAAATAGTCTCTCATTTATTTTCCAAATTTCTTTTATTTATTAAACAATTTACCTAATTAATAATTAATCAATTACTTACCCCCACATTAGGAACCCTAGAAATACTTGTAGACTAGAAAGACTTAAACTTATTTATTACCTTAAACATAGGGTGATAATTGGCAACGTTGGACCACACTTATTCTATTCCACAAGACTTAACACTTTGCTAATGTGAGTATTACTTATCCCCTTTTTCGTTTTTACACTTTTGGGGTGATTCATGCACAATTATACAAAACTTGCACACTCACTTACACATACATTTTTCTTCATTTACAATTCATATACGTGTCTTGTTTATCTTTGTGCTTTATGTTTGAACATGAATGTAGCTTACGTACAAAATCATACATCTAGACATAACTTATGTTATGGTGCTCTTTACATATAGACGTAACTTATGTTACGGTGCTCATTTAGACATAACTTATGTTATGGTGCTCTTTTAGACTTGACACGTGTTAGGGTGCTCATTATCAATTTTTACATTACCAACTTTACCTTTGATCTTGTCTTGTTTGGTTACTTATGTGTTTACATAATGCCTTGGTGATGCTAGACACATGAATTATACCGCTTTTCAACTTATACTATATGTACAAAACTAGGTAATATTCACCAACATCGTATGTTGACAAAATTTATTTTCGTGCATGTTTCAGGATAAGCTGCTTAACGCTTCACATAGGACTTTGGACTTAGATTACATAAATCAACTATCTCTATTTTTGTTGTCGTGTATTTATTTTCACATGTTGTAAAACAATATTAAATAATCAAATATTTACATTTTAGTACCATGAGCTTTTGAACAATCGTCACTACGTGACACCTCGATGATTCCGCCATCGGTTGGGGTGTTACAGATTGGTATCAGAGCCATGGTTATAGGGAACTAGGTTATTAGATAAAATTGCCTAGACTATAACCGAACTTCAACTTTCATGAATAATATTCCATAAATTTCCATTTCCTTCTACTTTCCTTCCTCTATCTTTCCCTTCTTCTCTCTGTAACAACCGACAAAATTAAGGTAATTCCGTACTAATTAACTATACGCGATTAACGTAATTAAACGTAATTATGTGTTGATTATTTAACTGAGGCCTTAGAAAGATAGCAATTCCCAAATAATGCATAGGAATGCATATGTTTAATGACAAACATGATAGGATCATGTGCAAGTAAATCTATCCGGTATGGACACTGGCGATTACCCGGTAAAAATTAAATAAGCGAAACGAACCCCGGACACCCGGGATATAAAATAAAAGATAATTTCACAAAATATAATGAGTTTTAGAACCCCCAAAGCCATACGTGAAAACTTATTGTACAAATCTCCCGGTAACGAATAAAGTGCGCGTACAGCACCCGATACGCGCATAACTCATAATTTCACCCGGCAAGAGCCAAAATAATTTATCAACGCTTAAACTGGACTATGTTTAAGGAATATTAAGGGTATTTTAATATTCGGATAACACGCGATTAAAAACCCGAAAATACCCGGACGGTACCCGAACAAGATTAACTTAAACATAATAATATTGGGTATTAATTAACAAAGTGGACCCCACCCAAACACCCCCTTGGGGCCGGCCTATGGCCCACCCAAGTGATCAAAATCCTTGTTATCTCATTTAAACTCTTCACCTTCTTAATAATCCAATTATTAAACACTAATCATAAGGTTGCATGAGATTACATTGGGTAAGAAAATTCACCAAATCCACCTCTTTCTCTCTCTAATCCACGGCCAAACACCCTCTTATAATCTTCCATAGGTTTTATTTTGTGATCTTACATAATCCCTTGAATCTTCCATAATCCAAGACAAGATATTGGGTAATCTTTGGAGATTTGGAAGGGATATTATATACACACTAGTAAGAACACTTGAATCAAAATCCAAAAAAATTCTTCTTCTTCTCTTGGCCGTAGCCTTACACCCCTCCATCTACATTCTTCTTACAATTTTTACACTACCAAATCATCTCTAGATCATTATCCTTCAAAACCCCATTGTGTGTTTCAAGAGCTTGGAGCTTAACCCTTTGGAAGAACACACTAAACCCCATCCAATCCAAGGTTCTTGTCTTCCCTAGCCTTGAGCTAGTAGTAAGTTTTAACCTTGTTTTGATTGTTAATGTTCATATTATGTGTTCTTAAGAGCAAGTTGTACATTGATGGGTGAAATATGGTTTTGAAACATAAAGATAATGTATCTTACAAGAATAAAAATGGAAGAATAATAATATGGATAAAACTTGGATTTGATATTAATAATGTGATATTTTAAGAAAATATAGAAATGTGTACATACACTTGAGTTGGGTGATGATTGGAACATGATTTGTGAAAAGGACTTGAATATGATAAAAGATGATTTTAATCATCATAAGATGACTAGTTAATGTCAAAAATATATTAGAATGTGTGAGATGATCATGAATGAAAAAGTTACATGTTCAAAGTCTACTCACTTGGATGAGTGAAAATTTGATAGATTGGATAAAAACATGAAACCCACATGTTAATAGCATTAATAATGGAATAAAAGTCTATTAAAAGTGAAATGGTGTAAAAATAACCAAACGTGAAAAATATGATTCTTCAAAGTCCACTAATTTGGAAGGAAAAATGCTAACCTTGAAAGTTGAGATGGAAAATGCAACAAGTATAAGTTAAGAGACTAATATTGTAACTTTGAAAGTTGAGGGACTAAAATATGTATTTTAGAAACTTTGGTCCAAAAATGTGTTCACGGAAAGTTCGGTGTCAAAAATGTAAATAATAGTTTTTCCAAGTATAGTTTTGATAAACATGAGAAACCTACTTACGTATATTTTGAAAGAGGTATTTTTATAAAAATAGAAGTTTTATAAAAATAGGAGGCTAAGTTAACATAAGGATTTTATAAAAATAAAGGTTTTATAAAATATTAGTAAAGACTTGGGAAAACTTGTACAAAAATGGATACTTTTATATAAATGGGAATATAAAAGTATCGGAAACATTTTTGGGTTACAAGTTGAACTAAAAATACAAAAGTATATTTTTCCAAGTAATATGTGTTCGGAATTGGAAGTACGAAAAATATTTCCATAGAGCGCATATGGGAAGAAAATGTGGAAAAAGCTAACTAACGGACTTAGTCACATGAACTAACGATAACGGATAAACGGACAAATGAGAAAAGGATGCCATTACGGCAAGATGAAAATATATATATATATTAAGAAATAAAATATATATAACAAGGGTGAAACTTATGTAACACTTTCCTAAGTGTAGAAAGAATATTCGTGGGAGAAAACATAACGTAATGAATTAAAAACGCTAAACGACACATGGACTTAACAAGGAAAATTCACGCATTGGTATATGTACACATGCTCGTCTCGACGAAATTCTAGTATACCTACTTGAATGGGAAAGTAGATATGCGAGAAGGAAAACCGAGACGAGTAGGTGAAGTAAATCTACGAACATGTGAATACCGACAAGATCCTAGTACATTTATTTAAATGGGAAAATAAATGTACGGCATGGTGAGTCGAGTCGGGCGTTAAGAATATATTACCAAACGACAAGAACTTAGCATATTTATTTAAATGGGAAAATGAATATGTGGCAAAGTAAGTCGGATCGGGTAATAAGAAATCATACTATATCGAGCGAAACGATCCTAAGTATAATTATTTAAATGGGAAAATAATTATACGTTGGGTAGAGTCGTGTCGAGAATAATAGTATACCAGTTACAAAGAGTATTGACAAGAATAATATAAGACTTGTAAGAAGAGGGTAATCCATCGCCAATGAACCTAGGATACGAGACTAATTAAACGGGAATTTGGATAATACGGGGTCGGGGAGTTGGGTGTACAACTTGCCAAGGCACATGCACTATAGGTGTAGTGACTTATACGTCTAGGACGTTTGTAGGTGCGAGACCGCAAAATTTGCTATTTTCTTCTTTGAGCCGAGCACAGTTTCAGGTGAGTCTCACGGCCCCATTTCTAAACTATTTAACGTTTTTACGGGGGAAAGATATGTTGGGAATTGTTTGACGGGTTGGATACTTGAGTTGTGATCGCCACTCGGGGTTGAGACCTCTCTACTATAATCATTAATTCAGGAAAGTGAAACCGAAGGAATATTTGGATAGTACTATTGGTGCCTGACAAGGCTCACCCCTAATCGATAGCGTCGATTATGCATCGGCGTATGCCTGGGGTGCACGTATTCTGAAATCAAGTCGTAGGAATACCGAGTAACGACTTGGGGCGGGGCATTATTATTTGTCTTGGTTTGGTTATAGGCTCAAGTAGAATTGTAGGAACTTGCAACTCCTATAAATTGTCATAACAAGGAAATTCCCATGAGATAAAGTTTTATTAAACTAAAACCTGCGAACTCACCAATATTTATATATTGACAAATTTTTAAACATATCTTTCAGGTAATTGACAGATGAAGAGCAACATGGCAAGCAGGGTCGGGGGAATCTCTAGATTGGGCGTTGGATGTTTGAAAGGCCCCGTCTCTCTATCCCAAGGAAATCGGGATATAGTTGAGGAGCCTCCTTATTTGTCTTTAAAACAATTTTCAATTATGTATGAATAATCAACATGTTTTTCGACGCTTGAATAAATGACCCGTTTCTTTAATTCCTTGTGATTTGCATTAATCTTGGCTTAATCCTCTTGAACCGTTGCGCCACGTGTTTCCGCCATAGGCGTGGTGTGACAGAAAGTGGTATCAGAGCCAAGGTTATAGCGAATTAGTATTTTTAAAAATCTAAACTATAACCGGATTTGGTTCAAAAAGATAAGCTTTCAAAGTAAACGCAAAACGCAATAAACTAATTTTCCAACGAACATTGGGTGTGAGGAGATTCCGACCAAGCTAGCCATGGGTAATGATACGTGTT